>ML677333.1:24451703-24570879 GCA_007922305.1 Dermatemys mawii
CTTCACTGTATTTTGACCTTGGGATAGCTCACACATGTTAGTTACCCCAAGATTAAAACACACTTTTCTTAGCAGTAAAGACAAGGCCTCTTTCTGCCCATCTCAAATATGGGAGTGACAACACCCATCTACTTCACCGGACTGTTGTAAAGCATGTATTCGTGTTCCTGAAGCACAGTGAGATCCCATGATGGAAGGAATTATTTACATTCAGAGAACTACTGGTGATCAGTTACTTCAAGATAAGTAGAGCCTGAGGCCTGGTCTACACCTGAAACTGCATTTCTCAAACTCTGTTTGTTTAAAAAACCAGTGTGGAAAGAATTCAGCATATTGTGCAGAAAAGAGCACAGAGTTCAACAACACGAGCAAACTATTACATCTTCCCTGAACCGAGCACTGGTGACTAGAGAGGGAAACAGAGTGGATAGTGCTTATGGGCTTACGTGCAGTCTATTCATGAAAATCATAAGAGCTCTTGCAGCAGCCATATTTTAGGATTTCACTACTCAAGATGCCAACCAAGAAGAGAGACTCACTCGACTGTGATCAAGTGCTGCACTCAGAAACAACCGAGATTAGGGGCAATTTTGAGGGCCCATCATTAATGAGCCCACTTCCAAAAGTTCTAAGGCAAAATTTTACTAACAGCCAGCAGCCTCATGCAGTGTGTTAGGAATAGGTGGGTTTTTTTTGGTTTTTTTTTGGCAGTGCACAAGCCTGCCAGGCCTCCTTCCCTCATCTTATTTCAATTGATTGGTTTGTAAGAGTAACAAAATATCCACAATCAAAGCCCTACTGGGTGCTCTGCTATGCTTTCATTAGGATTAAATGAACAGAACCATTGAGCACTCAGTTTGTGTGTTTTTAGGTACCCTATGATTACCTCTGGGCAATTAGAGACCACTACGCAGTCAACTCTGACATCCCTAACAAAATGTAAATGAAACTGCCCTCTTCTTATTTTCCCTCACGTACCGTAATCTCAAACTGGCTGCTCCCAAAAAGCATTTTCTAGACAGAAAGGAAAGCAGGCACATGTTTGCAGTTATCATCATTACTCTTTGCTCAGCCAAAAGATGATGCACATATTAAGTGGAGTTGTATTTCCTATTATTTTATTTGAATAGTGTAGATTAGGCATATTGCTTACTCTAGCACCACCACTTCCCATAGAAGTTTACATCCACAGTACACACAGGGGAAATTTTAGTCAAACAGCTCCTATTAAAGCCAATGGTAGTCAAGTGACTGATCAGTAGGCAACTCTGAATATGTACATGACAGGGCACTACAGTCATATTACTTTGTCTTTCCATGCAATGACTAAACAACAAAATAAGCTACAAAAGATATAGATTTCCAAACCATTTCAGCATTTAGTTTTGAGCTTTCAATGTAATTAACAGCCCCTTGTACAAATGTTCCATCCAGGCTGAAATTTAGGGACAATGTTTATGGAGACAAGCACAAGCTGAGTTTAGTTATTCTGCAAACTATATCCATGAAGAGCTACAGGATTTAGCTAAATTCCTTTTATACTCAGTGCAGCCAAGTCCAGTCTTTGCTTTACTGGGAGGGATACAGAAGAAACATCTAACTAGATCACATATCACAAGAGGAAAATCAAACTTCTGTATTAAAGCCATTCTGATATATGCAAAGTTCCACTGGATCAGCAAAACAACAGTTTACATTATGTTGTTTTTTTAAAAAAAAACAACAGCAAAGATTTATAAAACATACAGCTGAGTGTTGCCAATGTCCTTAGCACTGTACAGTATAAAGAGCAAGACAGGAGTCTTGCCTCAAATTACAGAGACTGTACTCAATAAATCAGTGGACCAGAGAAGATCCAATCTCATAGCAAAGATTTTGTCCCTGTAGAAAAACAGTTTGCATTTTTGGTGGATTATGAGGGCTATGAATCTGTGAGGTACAATATACCTAGTATATAAACTTGGGGTTTTCTCTAATAATTGTATCAATAGCATAAGTGGTTGGAAAATTAAGACATTTTTCAGGAAAATTATGTAAAATATAACCCATTTTTGAGAAAAATGTTGTTCAACAAGCTCTAATCAATGCTCTCTTTTAAAAATGTTATGAACACCCTTATTCCCAATGCCTCATTCAAGTACCTGTGTTGGAAGCTGCAGGAGTATGGTGGGGGAAGAGGCTGAAAGGAGAGAAATTCCTCTCTCGAAAGGAGAGAAATCCCCCTCCGAGAACCAAAGCAGGATGCAAGCCACTTTGCAGAGGCTACTTAGCTCAATGTGTGAAGTGCTTTGTGGCTCTTTTCAAGGGGAATGGACATAGGAATCCTTGTAACCACATATTATGCATCCCAGCCTGCCTGGACCTACTGCCATCATCACTTTGTATACTGACAAAGGAAACCATAATATCAGAGAAATCTGTGTGAACTCCTTAAATGCTGCCTTTCCACTGAACAACAGAACTCCATCATTTCCACTGCCACAAGGAAGCAGGGAAAAACTTAACACCCTATTTCTTATTGGGTTTTAAGACACTGACCTGCATTGAGGGTTGTGCAGAGCCATTGCACCCACAAGGTATGTGCAGATACTTGTACCTTGAAGGGATGCTGTCAGCTACAGCTACAGCTAGCAATGACCATGTCTCATCCCTGGTTCCTTAAAGTGGGGAACACTGCTAACCATTCTAACCTTACACAAGATAAGTACAAAGGCTGGGCCTTTGACCAGCCCTTACATCGAGGGGTTGGGAAGACTCCTTCTATCCTCTTATGTACTGGCCCAGTGGCTAGTCACATTATGATCCATAATAAATAACAGCATGATTTTATTATAAACACCATACTCACAGTGCTGTAGTATAAATTTCTGAAATGTAAACCTGATGACTCATCTCCAAGATTCTGCAGTACTATATGTATATAGTCACTGTCGCTAGTTCATTGTCCCAGCCACACAGAAAGAAAGAGAAGATGTGAGGGTTTAATTAGGCTGTAGTTTTATTAATTCATCTGGCAACTATCTGACAATAAATCATACAGTTCAGGTCCATTCTTTCCTTGATCATTTCCATCTATTTGGGAAGGGGACTATCAGCCTCTTTCCCAGCCCTAGCCCGTGGTTGGGACCCCACCACCATCTTCATATAGTAGGTAAGCAGAGCTAGTGAAAAGGGGGTTGTCTCCCTGCTGCATCAGACATTAGAAGCCCCTCTTTCTCAGCTTCCTTACAGGATGTCTTCCCCTAAATCCACTTCCAATTCTAGTTTATCAGGGAACTTGACCCCCCTAAGGATCAAGTACCTGCTCTGGACTCCAGCTATCTGCTAAGTTGTGGCAACTTGAACTTACTTACTGATCTACTCAACTGGGTCCCTCAGATGCTGTGGGGAAGGTGACAAAAACCCATGCCATCCCAGCCAATCTGGCAGTGAGGGAAAAATTCTTTTCCAGTCCCAAAACAAGTGACTAGTACAATGGCCACAGCAGGCCATAAAACCCAGCCCTACTCTGATCCCATGGGTCAGAGGGTGAGTGCTGCTCTTCTGTGGCAAAAGGCGGCTTTGTCTGGATGGAACCAGGGATTTCCCCAACATCCCCCCAGGCGGGGAGTGTACACCCCCCCGAATTCCCCAACATCCCCCTGCAGTTTTGTGAACTAGTTACATGCCAATTTTGGAAATTTGAATTGAAATTGAAACATTAATACACATTTTAAAAGCATATACAGTGTAGGATAAAATATGTGTATATGAAAAAGTATAATAGATTTGAAAAGTATGAACATAGACTAGCTTCCTTATACACTGTAAGCAAAGTCAAAATGAGTGATCCCTGACAGCTAGTGATGAACTGGGGGCTGGGAGGAAAAGCTTCAGGACCACATTGTATTTACATTCACACCTAATCTACCTAGGTATCCAGCAAACAGAGCTACATTGCAAGTGATAGATTTTGGCTGGGGCTGAGTTGCAAATCCCTTGAATGGGGTGGGCAGAGAATGAAATGTTGTTGTTGTTCTTATTATATGAGTAAAGGGCAGTAGAACTGTATTTAACCTGTGCTAACTGAGGGCATCATGAGAGAGGGTGGGGACAGGTGTTTTCCTCTGATGGTCTGTCTGAGCCACAAGTACTATTTGACCTGTGCTTCTCCACTGTTTAAAGACAGAACTGATTAAGATTCATAAAGAGTCTTTTGGTTTGTTAAGTGACCACTACAGCTGAAATCACTGATAACCAAGTCACATAAGAACCAGGCTTCACATAAACGTAGAGTAGGACAGTACTTAGTCCTCCTGTGGAGACACTTTTCCCATGGAAGACACATCCCACTGAGAGCTCAGTTGAAATCACTGAAAGCTGGGGGGAACCTCAAGGGACCAACTCGCAGAGGTCACAATGGCAAGTGGCAGCAGAAGGTGACGGGTGGCACAGGGCCACTGGCAACAGAGCAAGGGAGTGAACGGTGGCACAAAAACAACAGTGGCCAGAGCGAACAGTGAGCAGCTGGAGGAACAAGCAAGGTGCCTTCTTGCCCCCAACCTGGGAGGTGAACTCACAAGAAAGCACCTCTGAACTCTTGAGGAAAACACTGGTGAGTGGGGTGAGGTGGAGGGAAAAGTGAGGGGCTGCAGGGCATGTTAAAAAACATTTGGTTTTGGACATTGTTTTTTGTATTTTTTAGTGACTTTGCTCCAGAATGCTAGATTTGTGACAGGGAATGGAAACTTAAAATGTGTTTCCTAATAGGCTAAGATTTTTAAAATGCATTATTTGCCAACGTGGTTATCTCACATCATTGCTATCTTGAGAGGTCATTATGTTGGGGAGTTTCTGTACTAAACATTATTGTAATTAATTTTTACATAAGAATGGTTCTACTGGGTCAGACCAATGTCCATATAGCCCAGTATCCTGTCTTCTGACAGTGGTCAAGGCCAGGTAGCCCAGAGGGAATGAACAGAACAGGTAATCATCAAGTGATCCTTCCCCTGTTGCCCATTCCCAGCTTCTGACGAACAGGCTAGGGACACTCAGAGCATGGTGTTGCATCCCTCCCCACCCTGGCTAATAGCCACTGATGGACCTATCCTCTACGAATTTATCTAGTTCTTCTTTAAATCCTGTTATAGTTTTGGTCTTCACAGCATCCCGTGGCTAAGATTTCCATGGATTGACTTTATGTGGTGTGAAGAATTACTTCCTTCTGATTTTTTAAAACCTACTGCCTGTTAATTTCATTGGGTGACTGCTAGTTTGTGTGTTATGTGAAGGATTAAATAAGTTTTCCTTATTCACTTTCTTCACACCAATAAAGATTTTATAGACCTCTATCATAATCCCCTTTAGTTGTCTCTTTTCTAAACTGAAAATTCCCAGTCATTTTAATCTCTCCTGTTTCACATCCCTTGTCATTTTTGTTGCCCATCTCTGTACCTTTTCCAATTCCAATGTATCTTTTTTGGGATGGAGTGACCAGATCTGCACACAGTATTCAAGGTGTGCACGTACCATGGATTTATATAGAGGCAATATGATATTTTCTGTTTTATCATCTATCCCTTTCTTAATGATTCTCAACATTATGTTTGCTTTGTTGACTGCTGCTGCACACTGAGCGGATATTTTCAGAGAACCATCCACAATGACTCTAACATCTCTTTCTTGAGTGTCAACAGCTAATTTAGACCCCATCATTTTGTATGCATAGTTGAGATTATGTTTTCCAATGTGCATTACTTTGCATTTAGTTAAATCTTTTTAGTTAAATCTAATACAATGGTCATGAAACATTTTTCAGATTTTACTATGCTGCCATAGAGCCCACCTTCACCCGCACAGTCTCATCCCTCATTGGCCCTGACACCCCTGTGTAGCGGGGTGATCACCCCACTCTGGCCTGGAAGGGGTTAAAAGCAGCCCCAGAGAGGGCTGCGGATTCAGAAAGCAGTTGGGTGTGTGGCTGGCCACAGCTGTGGCCAGCTCAATCAGGGCCCAGCTGACCCTTTTAAGAGGGCTGTGAGCTAGGGGCAGGCTGTCTCTCTCCAGGATGGGAAAGGGCAGGGCCTGACTGCCTGCGTGACAGGGTACTGAGGGTGAAGCAGTGCTGGGGAAGGGACAGGCTGGTGACCTCCCAGGCTGCAGGTCTGATACCAAGACCTAAAAAGGTACTGGGAGTTAGGCAAAGGCAGCTGGCTCAAACCCCCTTGCCTATGATGAGTGGCTTTTACACTGCAGTCTGTCCCAGGAAGTGGGGACTTGATGACTGGCAGCAGCCCAAACTGAGGCAATGTGGGGATAGAGAGTTGGGGGTTCCCCAGGGAGGGGAGACCCAGAGGCAGAGACTGTGGAGGTATTGCCAGCAGGCAGCACCCCAGATACAAGGGCACTGGAGTCCGGGAAAGGCATGGGGGCCAGCGGACAGTGAGACACCAGCCTGCAGAAGGCGCTCCAAGCTGGAAAGAGCTAATTCCGACAACCAGCAAGAGGCACCACAGGGGTGAGTTGTCGTGCCGCTACACCCCTCCCCCCTACAAAAAAAATTCGAACACCCCCCTAATTTCAATTCCTGGAGAAAACACTGGTTGGAACACAGTATAAATACCTTCTCTCCCACAGGTGGACATTGGCCCATCTGAGCCACTTCCCATCCACTATTGGCTCAGGTGATAACCCACCCACCAGTCCTTTCCATCTGAACTCCAAGGAGGTAGAAACCCTGAAGAAGTTTTGACCCCTTTTCTTCCCAATGCTCAGACTTAGTCCTCCTGCATTCAAGATTAAAGGAAGTGTATTTCTACCAGTGCTAGTACATCATCTTACAGTATTCACATCAAATTTCTCTTATTCTTGCTTATCTGTAGCTCATATTTTCTAAAACAGCAATTGTATTATACTAATAACAATAATGCATTTTTAGGGGGCATAATATTAATCCAGGGTAATCACTGTATTTATGGTAATACCAAAAAACTATAAAGCTTGGGGAAATAATTAACTTCATAGAGAACAAGCTCTTCTTTTCTCATTTTATTCTTCAGTGAACATAAAAATGAATTTTATAGGTGACGAATGTGCTTGTAAGTAAAATCGGTGTTAAAGGATCCTCTCTGCTAACTAAGTTATTCTTTTGCATATTTTATCCACAATTTTGTTGCTGAGGATGAGCAATTGTCTTATGCAATTGTATCAAGTAAATGCTTTTCCCCTGCAGAAGAAGAAAAAGAGAGGAAAATTATTTTTACTAGATGGTTTTCTTTCCTTGACAGGGATGAACAACAGTATAGTAGCTAACACCTGGGAATGGTGGTTTTGAAAGAGTTCATTCTTGTCCTAAAATTGAGGGAGGCAGAAGAAATTACAATCAGAAATTGTAAGTGCACACTTCGAGCTGTACTCTGAGCAGTAATTTGTACGTTATTCAGTCAACAGATTTCAGGTGGTAACAAATCATACATCAGCTATTTTGTTCTGGTATTTCCTACTGTTGAGAATCCAAACTTCATGTCCATATTTCTTCTGTCTCACTTAATGAGGATTTCCATCTCAGTCTTTAATTCATCGTTTGGTTTATATATGTAATTATAAAACCTTCCATGCTCCTCAGCAGTACAGTAAATAATATACAAGATGGTGGGGCTGTTTTAAGTAACTCTGCTCTGTAATAGTCTTTTGTACCACAAAAACGTGTTCATTTCTCACACTGAAAAAGGTAGTTTTGCACTTCAATTACATTCTAGCCTTGTAATTCTGCACGACTGACATCTGGCAAGCAAAATGTATTCCAGTCCTGGTCCATGCCAATGAAATTGCTAAACAGATTTTCAATGTTCCCACTCCACCCATCCAAATAAACAAACAAACCAACCAACCACCACAACTGCAAAATTATTTGGATTGATTCTGAACTACAGCATTTGACTGTAAAATCTCTTGGAGAGGAGTTTCACTACTCTTATAGCACCATCTACTGCCCAATGTGGGCAGAAGCATAGGTGACAGTCAAAAGGGAGCAGGATGTTGGTGCTCCTGAACAGAGATAGTTGGAATATGGAACCCACCATGGAAACATAGGATGGGAGAAGAACAATTGAGAATTATTAAAATCGCTTAAGACTTGAAAATAAAGCATGTCTATGGTGAGCACCTATTTTAATATTTTTCATTCTGCATGCAAAATATCACAATGATTAACAATTGATGATTATCCAAGTTCAAACCATGATCTGCTCCGGACTATGTTTTGTTTTGGCTTACTTAGAATGAAAAAAACCAACCACATTTGTTTCCCCTGCAGGCTTTTCTAGCTATATTTGCCATTTCTTTCACCTTTGATTAAGGATTTCATAAGAATAATACCCCCCAAATACCACCCTGTAGAAATGCCACCCAAAAACAGTGAAGTATTTCCTATGCAGTTTCACTAAACAGAAAATGAATGAAGTGTGTGTGTGTGTGGAAGTACAGTAAGTTTAGTTCAGCTTGAACTGATGGCAATCTTGGGACTACAAATGGTTTTGGAATAAATTTTCCTGCTGGGTAATAACATGAATTTCACTAAATATACAGAATACTTTTAGAATACAGCTTCCAAGTCATCCATAGCTCTGATACAAATTTACCTTCCAACACAAGAAAAATTTTCACAGTACAATCATTTCTTCCTTATGACATAATTAGGTGCAATACCATGACATCAGGATTCACAAGAAGTTGCTGAAAACAGCTGTTCATAGTATTGATGCCTGGAAAATACACAGTACTGAATAAGAGTCTAAAAGTAACCACTGCAAAACAAACACACACACACACATATATACATACTATGCACTTTTCTTGATACAACAGTTTTTCAGCTAAATGAATCTCATGGACTAACTGAACAAGTTACGTATGTACCATATAGTGTATTTGCTTAGTTACACTGTATGGTACATATTATATTTTATTGTTTATTACATTCTAATTAAACATGGTCAGCCTTGGTTCATATAAACCTTTTTTCACATATACTGCAATCCTATAGTGAAACTAGCATTCAGTACTGAGGAAAGCACAATGCCTTGCATTTCGAGTATGTTGACATTTGCATGTTGTCTTTCAGTGTATTAATTTCTATGACAACAGCTGTGATTCTCTCCCTATTAGTTACAATATTAGTTCACATCTGGAATCCCATCACTTCATTCTCAGAGAATTGAGATCTCAGGGAGACATCAGTTCAAGCACTGCAACTCAGGAACAAAGGACCATTTATTAGGGACACACTCGGAAAAGGGGAAACTAAGAGCCAGAAAGCAATCAATTTAAGTGGATTTGGCCCAAAAAAATCAGTTAGTTGAACATTATATGAAAACGACATTATACTTTGTTTCCAAATTTCACTTAGCCTTTTAACAAGGACCACTATTGGATGAGAACAGTGTGAAAAAAAAGCTGCTGAAAAGAACAAGGAAAGGACATGGTTTCCAAATTAAAGTCATTTTTTAAATGGCTCCTTCTTTTAGCAGCCTTAGTGCTACAAAGCTACTGTGCCTTGACTTCCAATTTTGGCACATTAAGTCGTCTGTCTAATCACCTCATTATTTAATAACATCATTCTACTCAAAAGACTTGGCTTTCTGACAATGGCATAAGAATGAGGGTGAAGCACAGATGAATAAAATATGAAACCAAATCTAAGGAGATCCAAGATGAAATGTGTATTTGTACCTAAGATTTAAAAGCTTATAGTGAAAGAACATTGCTTCCTGGGTACTGTTTTCTATAGCACTGGAATTTGAAATGATTAACACACCTTTCCTCACATTGATCAGATAACATGTCATTGCTGTATATATAAAACAATTATTATCCAATAAATAGAAAATAAGACTAATACATACCCCTAGCAAGGCAATTTAGTCTTCCTAGAAAAAACAATGGATTATACAAGGATTAAATCTGCATCATGAGTTGTTATATTCCATAAGAATGAAACAACTTAAATCAAGTAAACATTTGTTCATTTTTTTTTATAACATTTTTCACTGCTAAACAAACAGTAAGAAGACAGGAGGTTAGCTGGGCTAAACAACAACTGAAAAAAAAAGACTGACTGTTGGGTGGAATTTACACGCTATGTCCTATTATGCAGAGTTTGCAGTCTATATAAACCAGACAAAATGTAGTCAGTGCACAGTGGAAATCTCAAAGACAATACCTTATGTCTGATCGTTATTGACTCAATTTTGATATGTGCATCACAGAACAAATGAATGTTGTGAAGGGCTGGTAGTGGCTTGATGGAATGGAAGAAGGAGGGTACTCCAGGAACACAAACATGGGAATTTCCCACCTTTCTTCAAGAGGTCTATATTCAGCCTAGAGTTTCCAAATACACCCTTTCCCAGGTTTGGATTTTTATCACTGATTCATAAAACTGAGTATAAGCCTACCACCTATTAGATTTTCCTTGTAGAATCTCCTCTGTCCCTGTAACAATTCCTTTTCTGCCAAAGGGGCATTCCACCCCCTAATATCTTCTGGTTGGAGCTAAAACTAGATCCATCTGCCATCATGAGTCAGTAGCAATTACCACCTTTACATTCTATCACTTGAGTTTAAGGTGCCTCAACAAAGGAGCTCTACAATTTTTATGCAAGGTCCTCAAAATGTCCGTCCCATTACAGGAAAAAGTGGAAACCTGTGAAAGGATTTGGAGGTGGGGGATTTGGGCACGCACCAACTCTCCAGTGAGAGGGCTTTACAGAAGGTTTAAAGGGGGGCACATGACAAAAGTCCAACAGCAAGCATAAAAAAGGTAAACTTAAAGGGTTGGATGTTGTGGGAAGACATGGAAAATTACACATCCTGGTCATGACAACCTGTGACACTCTGTACCTCGGGGGGACACCCTACACCCCATGTTCATCCTTATAACATTATTGTGTGGTATTCAGTGCCAAGTTTGTCCACTTGGGTGTCTATGGAAGGTTTGTAATGCATTGAGCACTGTTGTTATAGTAATGTTATAGGCTGTAATTTCATATACAGAGTTATGAGACTGAAAATGTGTCCTCCTGGCTTAAAACAAGCCCCGGCAAAAACTCTCCAAGAGCAGAGGCAGTTCATACCTCATCAGGGCATGTATGGAACACACCCACTCCAGCCTCACAGGAACAAAGGACACTGGCCTAGACATCAACAAAGGATCAGTTGGACCTCCTTCCTTTTGTCAGTTTGGGACTACAGTGAGGTAATACTCACCTGACTCTGAAGGGAGGGCAAAGCCAAGAGGGAAAAAAGAACATGATAAAAGGGAGAGACGTTTGCCATGTTCTTCCTCTCTCTTCCACCTCTACAAACGTCATCATCAAGCAACTAAAGTGCTGATCAAAGAGGAGAGCCAGGCTGAAGGGCAGCCACCCTTTGGTGAGAGGCATCTAAGTTTGTAAGGGCACTGAAAGTCTTAAGATCAACCTAGAATGCATTTTGCTTTTATTTCATTTGACCAAATCTAACTTGTTTACTTTAACTTATAATCATTTAAAATCTATTCTTGTAGTTAATAAATGTGTTTGTTTATTCTACCTGAAGCAGTGTGTTTGTTTTGAAGCATGTCAGAGACTCTTCTTGGGATAACAGGCCTCATACATATCAATTTCTAATGGGCACAACTGGACGCTGCAAGAGGGAAGTTCCTAGGGCTGTGTCTGGGAGTGGAGAGATGGGGTAGTGTCATTCAGTTGCATAATCCAAGGTGCAGCATACATGCCAGAGGCTGTGTGTGAACAGACCAGGAGTGGGAAGTTCTCAAAGAAGAACAGGGTAAGGCTGACTGCCAAAGTCAAGGATTAGAGTGACCTAGCAGATCACTGGTCCAGATAACACCAGGGGAACAACACACAGTCCTATAGGGGTCAGTTCTGGGTCCATTATTATTCAATATTTCCATTAATAATTTGGAAAATTGAGTGGAGAGTATGCTTACTAAATTTTCCAAATTACTCTACCAAATTCATGGTAATGAAAAACACGGCATGGACTGTGAAATCTGGTCTCCCTCCATGAAATCTAGTCTGTGTGTGCTTCTACCCTATATTATATAGATTTCATAAGCAAGACCAATGTTTCTGAAATTGGGGGTCCTGATTCAAAAAGCAGTTTCCAGGGGTAACGATTATTTTATTGGGGTCACAGTATTGCCACCCTTACCTTTGTGCTGCCTTCAGAGCTGGGCAGCCGGAGCGTGGCAGCTGTTGACTGAGGGCCCAGCTCTGCAGGCAGGATCACAGAACTAAAGGTTTCAATACCATACCATGCCATCCTTACTTCTGTGCTGCTACTGGCTGCAGCTTTGCCTTCAGAGCTGGGCTCCCAGCCAGCAGCCAGTGCTCTCCAGCTGCCCAGCTCTGAAGATAGCACCGTCACCAGCAGCACTGCAGAAATAAGGGTAGTGGTATCACAACCCACCCTACAATAAACCTTGTGACCCCACGCCTGCACACACACACACACAAACTCCTTTTTGGGTCAGGAATCCTACAATTACAACACCATGAAATTTCAGATTTAAATAGCTGAAATCATGAAATTTAAGATTTTTAAAATCCTATGACAGTGAAATTGACCACCATGGACCCTGAATTTGGTAGGACTCTACCAACGATACCAGGTTTTAAGGATTATAATTCAAAATGACCTTGAGAAACTGGAGAATTAGTCTGAAATCAACAACATAAAGTCCAATAAGGATAAGTTCAAAATACCTAGCCAGTTAGGAAGCAGTGGGGGATTTGACCCCCCTTTCCAAGGTACCACCTGATGTGATGGGGTCTCACTGAGCCCACCTATTCCACCAGCCTGGGCTTCCTCACCTTGTCCTTTCTGTGCCAGGCCCTCAAACCTTCTCTAGCGCACACATGGGTAAGGCCACATGAGCTGCAGACACAGACTGAAATCAGCTGTATGTGGGAGGATTCAACTCGGGGATTTACCCAGCACTCACGTGCACACCTCCTTTGGGGTGTAACCCCAAAATAATATTGTCTTGTGCTGTATAGAGAGATTTGTACTGCACAAGCTCATAAACCTGCCTCCCCTCCTCTAATGTGGAGGGAGATGTGCACAGCTTCCTGCCCCCCATATGAATTGCTCAAACTGGGTTTTGGAATAAACAAAAACAAGTTTATTAACTACAAAAGGTAAATTTTAAGTGATTATATGGGATAGCAAACAGAACCAAACAAATGATAAAAAAAAAATAAAACAAAACATGCAACCTAAACTTAATTCACTAAAGAAACAGGTTACAAATAGTCATTTCTCACCCTAAATGTTGTTTTAGGCAGACTGCAGAGTTTCTGCACCTTAGCATTCCATTTATTTCTCTTCACAGGCTAGACCCCTGCCTCAGCCTGGACTCATTCTTTGCCTTTTCCCAGCTTAGTTCCTTTGTTACTTCTGGTGCTTTCTGCAGTCTTCCTTCTTGGGTGGGAAAGCAATGTAGAAGAGCCTTGATTGAATCACTTCCCAGCATTAAATAGGATTTACTTAAGGTGGGAATCCTATGTTTTCAGTGGAAAAATACCAGCAGTGTCCAATGTAGTACTCCATTAGGGTGACCAGATGTCCCGATTTTATAGGAACAGTCCCGATTTTTGGGTCTTTTTCTTATATAGGCTCCTATTACCCACCACCCCCTGTCCTGATTTTTCACATTTGCTGTCTGGTCACCCTATACTCCATAACAGGTGTCATTAGCACAAGACCTTGCGGGGTTTAAGCAACATGAGACAAGGTGTATTTGTAATATCCACAGGAAGGAACTCCAATAGATCAGCATCTTCAAAGACACATTGTCTGTCTTAATGGCTTATCCAGGCTGATTGCATACTGTCTGGTAGGCAGTTCCGAGGTATAACCACAATTGTAATTGTTACATAGTCAATATTCCTAACTTCAGATACAGTAATGATACATATATACAAATAGGATAATCATATTCAGTAAAACATAACCTTTCAATGATACCTTACATGACCCATCTTGCATAAAACATATCTTAGGTATGCCATATTTATATCGTAACAGTATTTCTATGAAGAATATGGGATGTATCATCACAGGGTTGTGTCTCAGTCATCAAGAACTCCCTCACAGTCCATAGAGGCTGGTAAATATCTAGAATTTAGCTTCTGAGAAGCATGGTTCTGCTTAGGGTACGTATCTTCTCCCAGTGTAAACCCAGTGGCAGCAATAGTTAAACCATGGTGCATAGGAACCATTCTGATGCATAAGCCAGAAAGGAATTATGCTCCTTCTCCCAGAAGGGAATCAGCTCTGCTAAAATAACAGTAGTAAATTTTTTTGTCACTATAATAAACAAGTATGACTGATTTAACCCTAAGGATAATCTGCTGAGTGTGAAGGTGCTATTGTTTTATATACTCATTATCCAGGATACAACTGCACTTCAAGGAAACAAGGGGTCAAGTATCTCTCAACAGCTAAACTTCCATCTATGAACTGATGGATTCATGTAAGATGCGGATATGTGTTTATGGTTCCTTCAGTTGCCCAGTCAGGTTAAATATTTTAATTCCCCATTCACTTTTTAACATCAATATATTGCTCCAGTTCTTTATGAAATAAAGTGGTTTACAATTATGTTAAGCACAGGATCCAGTACTTTTACTGTCTTCAAAGATCTTCCATACCCCTGCACCTAGATATTGCTGAAATAATCCAAACAATCTATCATTCAGAACTCTATTCTGCCAGATTTGACTGCCTCTGTGTGCTACAGCCTCTCATAATTCACAGCTGCCTTTGAACAACGTGTTAATTTCTCCACTCATCCTCTGTAGCACGCTTCCTACTGCTGTTAATCAGACCATTTTGTTTTCTATTTTAAATCTGCTGTAAAACCTCCCTCTCCACCCCCAATGCATATGGCATGGTGTTCTTTACTGCAACATTCTTTACTGAATTTACAGCATTCTTTATTATTAACATTCTCTTCCTCCATTATTACATATACTGTAAAACATATCAGGGAAAGGGAACAAAGCCCACTGTCCCTTCTCCACAGGTTAAATGGCTAAAGAGGAATCAAGATGTATTTCATACAGTATATAGGAAATCAAGTGACTAGCTTTCCAGAGTATAAAGGAGGACTACAATTTAAAAAGTGGCAAGATTCAAGCTTAGCCAGATCTCTGGTGGTAGTAAAGAGCTCTGTACTAAGAGCCTGCCATTGGCCTGTGTATACTCAAACATAGGTCATTTCAGTGCCTCAATATAATGCACTTGATGAGAATATGACATGACATAGTTTAGACATTATCAGCATATTAATAACGGTATCGCCCATAGAATCCCTTATCCCCCAGAGGCTTCACGTTGAACAGGAGAGATTATAAAATTGAGTCCCATGAGATTCAACAGGCAAGTGCCCTCAAAGAGGAGGAGAAACTGCTCATCACAACCCCCTGGAATCTGAGAGGTGACAGTGAAGCCATCTTAACATGACTATCCACATCTGCTAGATCCTGTAGGTGGGTCATGATAAATAGTATATTCAAGGCCACCAAAAATGTAACATCTACTTGATTAGGATCCTAGAATTGGCCCATGATCCCTTGGCTAGAATTTGCCCAGTTGACCCCAGATGGGTCCACCTATATCCATGAAACCTTAACAACCACAGAGCAAAATCTTACTTTCCATTTCACACTTTGGATCTCATTTTCAGTGTTGATTTCTATTGTGTTCTGCATTTACAGTCAGAGATTTTCAAAGCTCAATGAAGGATTTAGCCCATAGAAATAAGGAGTTGTGGGGCTAAATCCTCTAGTTGTCCATGATATCACAACCATTCTGTATGTGGAATTCCCACTAGCAACACCAGAATAACAGGAAAACAAAGCAATGTAGGTTATGCATTAGATGACGTCATTGTGCATGAGAGTGCTGCAAAATGGAAAATATATAAGAATTTTGCTCAGGTGCCCTCCATACAAATAACTTTCCTGGTGCACTTTTCAATAAAGAAAAAAAATCCTAATATTTAAATCTTGGGGCATACATCATTTCTACAGATCTTGAAACGCAAATAACCATCCATCTATTTTTTGTAACAGTTAAAGAAGTTGAAGTTGAAGGGCCTATAAATGTTTGGTGTAATACACATTCAGTAGGTTACAACATTTCCATTTTTCTACTTTGATTTTAGAAATCCAAGTTAACAGAACATACACTTTACACGTGCTACCTTTTACAGACAACTCAGGCTTGTAACAAAAATAGAGAAAACAGCAGCAATTTACTCTGACTTGCTCATAGAAAAATACAACTAATTACCCCTTTTGCACACTACCAATTTAACATCTTCAAAAGATCTATCTTTCTTTATGTTCACCTCTCTTCCCACCCTACACCTCATATGCACTTACACAGCCTCCTTGTTGGGCCTAACATTTTATTTCTGATATTGCAGCATACAACTTTAGTGTAAAAGGGAGCAACCCCTCCAACATACCTGCACACATACACACACACAAACTCACTCTCTCTCCTCCCTTCACCTCCCCCCACTCTCTGAATGAGTGGCCTCCTGAAATATGTTCAGATCAAGAAGTACCGATGTGCGACAGCTCAGTAGAGATACAAATCTTAAAAGTAAACCAAAAGAAGAAGGTATGAAAAACCAAAGCCATAAAGTATATTCAGCTTTTTCTAACATCTATTCTGTCCAAACATGATGATTTCTTTCTTTCTTTTAAAAATCTTGCTTGTTAGTTTGAACTGGCTGCATTTTTCTTGTAAATATTTAGCTTACCAGTATGCTAACAACATCACATTAATATTTATTTTAGCAGCAAGCATTTTTATCTCTGAAAGAGGATGGCCACTGTGTGGATGATTGGAAGGCAGACTGAACTAATGTCCAATGAAAGTGAGAATGAAGGCTCTCCTTTCATATAGGAAGCAAACCATATATCGATCAAAACTCTCCATATTTTCTGGACCCCGTCCATCATAAATTACTAGTCACAGCAGGAGACATACTATGGATTACTTCTGTTTGGTTTTAAATTTTGGTACCTTTGCCAGTGAAGTAGTTTAGCTTTGTAGCACACTTCACTAATGTGCCTTGTAATAAATCTGTGACCATTCCCATAGAACACTGCTGCATATTTATTATTTTAGTGTGTCTTAGGCAAAGTCCCTTTTTAAAATATGAATTAATTTCATCCCTCACCCGCCCCAATAACAGCACAGTAAACTGTCACGGACTGCATGAGCCAAGTATATATATAGGGAATCCTCCCTATGTAGTCAAAAAAAATTCTTCCATTTCCTTCTCTTGTAGTCTACAAATCACATTTCTAACACTTTTTTGGGGGAGGAGCAGTGTTGTACTAGAGCTCGCTGGTCAAGATAATACAATATTTCATTTTTTTACAAAATTCAATCATTGACCAAAATACAAAAATTGAAAATTAATATTTTTTTAGCCAGCTCTTATGTATACATTTTAAAAGTGCCCACCTCTGTAGTATCTAGGTGTCAAGTACATTTAATAAGATTATGGAGTCACACCATTTTATGACACTGTCCAGAAAAAATAAAAGTGTGTAGCCACCTTAGCTCCTTCCATTTTCAATGAGGCTAACAATTCCTTAGCTGAAGATTAAAAGTTGCAGCCTCAAGTTGTTTACAAGTGCCAGACTATAGCCATCCTCGCTGTCTGTGCACAAAGGTTAGGAGGAAAGGCAGAATGAATGTTTCCTCTCCCTGAACATCTACCTTCCCTACCACCAAGCATAACAGGGGCTGCTCACAAAGTACGGTCTCTGTACCATAGGACCGATCACATCTAGCAGTATTAGCTACCACAGAAAGGGAGAGCTAGGGAGGATTGGGGTGTGTGTCTTGCTTCACCTATCCACTGACTAGTTTAACTAGAAAGTCATAGAGGGACACACCTGCTGAATCCCGAAGAGGTAAATCACTGGCTGATCTTTTCTGTGCACCATAGAGATGCAGGAAGTATTATGCCTCCCTGAGGAACGTTAACTCTTAGAGCTCCCACTGGAGTGAGTCAGCTTCACACCAAGTCTAGCATCTCCTTTCAGGCACAACTGAGCCTGAAATTAGACCAATAATGACATAAATGATGACTGACACTGGGGAAGAAGGAGACAACAGGAAAGGGAAAATCTGTCATGATCTAATGTCGCAATTTCAGATGTTTCTTTTTTGCATGTACAATATGAATATTTTCTTTTACTTTGTCTAATATAATCATTTGTGACAGAGGCCATGGACTGCACTAGAGCAGAGCTCAGTGACAGATGGACAGCCAAAAGAAGTGAATATTAGAAATGGCTTGAGAAGGAGAGGGGTGGCTCCTGGCAAACAGGAGGAGGAGGAGGGAGGCTTACCTAGAACAGCATCATGAAGTCATACATGGAAGAAGGTTACAAAGGAATAGTCAGGCAGGAGCCATGAGCTGAGCAAGCATAAGGCATGAACAGGGAAGCAGGCAATGAAATCTGAAATGCAGGCTGCACCAGAGCTATTTAAAGATCTGAAGGTGAGGATGGTGATTGAGACTTGAAGTTAAAATCTGCAGGAATGAATGGAGCCAGTAAAGTGTCTTGAGGAGGGGAGAGAAAAACGGATGAAGTAGTAGAAGGAGGTGATGATTTTACCAGCAGCTCTGTGTCTGTTGATTAAAGCAGATTTTTTCCCCTCCTAGGCGATTACAGTTAAAAATATGTAAAGGAAATTGAAAAGAAGTTGCATTTGCAGGCATTAAAATTAATAGTTCCAAACCTGACATCTTTCAGATGCATTATTATATGGTTTAAATACATTCAACATCTTTGCAAAAAGTTTTAATGAACAGACTGTATTCAATAAACCTGTGACTTTTCAAAATAGAAATCATAAGTAAGGTAAATGGAAAAACTGCAATGGAAAAGCCAGGTTTACAACCACTTCATTTTATTAGCTGCAAACTCTTCTTATCAATTGTATTCTTTCAGTTAAATCAGCTGGTGCAGTATCTCAATAGAAAAAAAACTAGAGCTCTAGGTTATGCTAAATTTGTGTTGAAAGTATTATATGTCTTGCATGATGAAATCCCCAGGAGGCACTTGGATATCAAGTGCTTAAAAATACTTGGCTAGAGGCTGCGAGCTGTTATAAGAGAGAAGCACTTTTTTAAAAAAACGAAAAAAAGGGAAAGCCATACAAAACGGAAACATTTGGAGATATAAAGGGAAATTGTTACTTACCAGTTTATTAAATCTGGATTTGAAGAGGGAGAAATTTCAGTGACAACAGGGATTTTTCATCCTTTTCTAAAATCAGGGGTTGAAAAGGGAGCAGATTCTCCAAAAAAATAATTATAAAATACTTTATTCAGTACACAGGAAGTTCATATCTTTTTTTAGGAGAACACTTCAACCTCACTGGACACAAAATAACAGATCTAAAGGTCACCATCTTGCAGCAAAACAACTTCAAGACCAGATTTCAAAGAGAAACTGCAGAGCTGTAATTCATTTGCAAATTTGATACCATCAATCAAGGACTGAACAAAGACTATGAGTGGCTAGCTAACTATAAAAGCAGCTTCTCTTCTCTCGCTGTTCACACCTCCAGATCAGCTGCTAGAGGAGGACCTCATCCTACCTGATTAGAGATAACAAGCTGGTTCAGCCTGATTGGACTAACCTTGCTATCTCCAACCTGGCCCTTGCCTCTTATTTATCCCTGCCCCTGGATGCTTCCACTGCTTGCGTCCGACGAAGTGGGTATTAGTCCACAAAAGCTTATGCTCTAATACTTCAGTTAGTCTTTAAGGTGCCACAGGACTCTCTGTCACTTCTGCAATTCCAGACTAACACGGCTACCCCTCTGATTCTATCTGTTTTAATATATGCCTATTTCTTTCTATCCCATCATGGTATAAAGCAGCACCATATGAAATTCTTCACGGAAAAATATTTGACAGGAGCACTTTTAACTCATTTCAAAGGCTCATTTCAGATGCTATATTCTGCTGCCACTTTCTATCTTTCACAAGTGCCAGAATGAGACCAAGAGACTCATTTTACAAACATATTGCATTAGAATGACCTGGCCATCAAATAGGGATTAAAACTGACCAAACACAGCAGTACTTATGCCAAGTTGTACAGAGTGGCACTGACTGTAAGGGGACATCAGATAGTTTAGATCCCATATCAAAATCCTACTCATTTATTTAAAGGTCCAAATAAAGGTATTTTAGGCAGCTAAAGATGCAGAAAGATGAATACTGGGATTTTCTAAAGCTCCACAAAACTCCCACCAAACCCTGTAGGCACCTAAATTCACTTGGCACCTATGTTTTTCACCATAAAAGTTCCCTATGTGCTTAAGTTTCTGCCTCTGAGCGCATATGCGCTGCTGCCTCCACTGTCTGGATGCCTATCTCCTGCCTGGGACCCAGATCCACCAACCATGGGAAGAATGGATTCAGCCACCTAAATTGCATGCAGGGGTCTGATCTAGTAGATGCCCCTCTCAGCTTATCTACCAGATTCAGTCACATTCAAAATCAGGAAGAGAAAGAGGATCACTTGGTGGTGTCCCTGGCTATCTTAGAACTTTTAGGCAGCAGTTAGAGAACTCTCCTGAGAGGAGGGAGACCTCTGTTAAAATCCTCTTGCCTGTCAGGAGAGGTCTCTAATCACTGGGCTACAAGTTTTAACGTGGGCCTCGCTACCACCACTTCCTCTGCTCATGTTGCACGGAGTAAAGCAGTCACCTAACATTCCCTATAAGAAGCTGCTTAGACACCTAAGCTGCCTAACTTCAGGCCTCTATTTCCCATTGATGGATCGCGGAGTAGAGACTGGCCCCTAAGTCCAGACTGCTGGGAGCTGCCTATTTCCGAGAAAGAACAGGACTTAGCACACACCACTTTGGTCAGCATCTCCCATTGGCTAGTTTAAGCACCTCCCTGCTTAGTGTGCTGGCTCGTGTGGATGACATTCTTTGGCCCCTATCTCTCACCATTCATTGCATAGGGAACTAAAGTGCCTAAGTTGGCTCTGGGGAACACAGTCTTGCTCCTGGATTTTCTGTACATGTAAAAGTTGGGCATTGTGACACAAACTGACCAGACAACAAGTGTGAAAAATTGGGACGGGGGGTTGGGGTAATAGGAGTCTACATAAGAAAAAGCCCCAAATATTGGGACTGTCCCTATAAAATTGGGACATCTGGTCACAGCACTGCAATGCTTACGTCCCTTTGTGGATGCCACCTTAGGTACTTATTCACATCTTTAGGACCTAAATACTTGTAAAAGCTGAGCTTTAGCATCCAACCCTGGAATGTGATCCATGAGCTGGATCCATGTCATCATGCAGATTCCCAGTGATTTCAGAGGAATTCTCTATGTGTCTGCTCTAGCAGAAGACATTGTGTCCTTTGGCCTCAACCCGAAATAAAATAAATCAAAGTAAAACAGATTAATCCATAGGTCTGGTTTACTTTGGAGGAATGTGGGGCACGATTCCAGATTTAAAATTCAACTTTAAACTGTACACAAAAGTACACACATTAACATAGGCCTCAGCTCTCCTGTGCCTGTACTCCCCTCCCTCTCACTTCCCAGAGCTCTTGCCACTCACAGGTTCTCAAACCCCCACTCATCTCTCCTCTACCCCAAATCCCTGAAGGCTCCAGTAGCTGCCCTCTACCTCCAGTCTGCCCCCCCTCTCTTGAAGGGGACTGGGCTGAATGCATACATCCATTAGCTCCCCATTCCTACACTGTTGTGGGAAAGTGAGATTACTGCTGCCCCGCTCAGAAATGGGGCTGACTTGGTTATGCTGTGCCCGGCCCATTCAGAGCACACAGACACACACAAATACTTTAGTCAGCTTCTACCACAGCCCACAGCACAAGTGGCACAGTGGTATCTAGCGGACCATGGGTAAACCAGAGGAAGCTCAGGAAGATTCCAGAGCTGCCTGTGTTTTATTGCAAGATCACAAGAGCCCCTCAACACCCCAACATGACCATATCACAAGCCTTTTCAATGCTGCCATTGTGGCACCATAATACACAATAGGACGACTTACATCATGCCTCCATTGTGATGCTGTAGGGTGGGGTTTTCAGACCCACCCAGCACTGGTGCAACTCTGCTCCTATTGAAGTCAAGAGAACAGAGCCGGCACTACCTATTAGGTGACCTAAGCGGTTGCCTAGGGCTCCAGAATTTGGAGGGCGACTTTAGTTTGGAGGGCGACAGTAATACCTGGCACTTTTCATCAATAGACCTCAAAGTGCTTTACTAAGGCTATCAGTATTATTATCCCCATTTTACAGATGCATAAACTGAGACACACATTGGTGAATGACTTACCTAACATCACCCATCAAGCCAGTGGTAGAGCCAACAATAGAATGCAAACCTCCTGAGTCCTATTTGAGTATAGGATCCACAAGGCCACACTGCCTCTCTAATGTGATGTCTTGGATTCAGCCTCTAGTTCAAAACATGCTACAAAAGCCCACAGGGCAGACTCAGGCTAGAAACATGTATGACATTTGGATGATAAATATAGTACTACCATTCCTCTCTACAGCATTTTAACTTGGAGCAGAGAATGAATTGTTTGGTGGATGTAACAGAAATGTGTATAGGGATCCTGGGAGCCTTTTATCAGAGAAACTTTTAATCATAGGAGGTCACAAAAGTTGGTGAATATGATATCCTAACCCCGCAGGGAAATAAAGTAGTATCACTATCTCAACTTTAAGAAGAGAAAGTGAGGTGCCAATTGGTTAATTTACTTTGGGAAGACTGTAGCAAAAAGTTAAGAAAGGAACCCAAATCTCCTAACTCCCAGTTCTGTGCTTTAATTACAAACCAATTCTTTCTCTTGCTATGCTTATATAGTGCTACTCAATTCATCAGTACTCTCTAATAATAGTTAAGGTCATATTTTGTGACATTTTGGTTCTTCTGACTTGTTCTTTTATTCATTAAGCTGCTTCTTTCTTTACCAGTAGAAATATTTTACTTCAGTTTGTTTATCAAAAATGAAAATCTACAATTAAAGGCTTAGCATTAAAAGTTCCCAGCAATACGTCATTGTTGTAGGTTCTATATTCTAAAATAGTGATATTGATTATAAAGCTTTACCATCAATTCCAGACAAGGAGCAAATATGCTCTCTGGAGCTCAGGTAAAAGGAGGTGGTTTGGCATTAACAGATGTGCTCCCTCCCCCCGCCCCCCCCCGCACCCCTCACTGTGACACAACATTCTCTTTTTTATCATTTTCATCCATCTCTCACCTGCCATTTGAATGCTGGAGTTTGTTCAGACATAATTGCAAAAGAATTGTAAACTCACTCTGAGTCTGAAATACATTGTCACTGTCAAATGAAACACAGGAGGAACAAATAGCCTGTTCTGCTTTTTCATGACATGTATCTGACATATGGTGTGTGTGATACCAGAGGTAAATATACTATGTTTTGAACCACTGTAGGTCCTCCCTTACGACTGCTCATAAAACATGTCTTATCTCATTGCTTGCAGTTGGATTAGAGTATTGTGCTAATGTACATTAATATCTGAAGAGACATCCCTAGTAATATGATGTTATTTTTACTGATCCACTGTGCTTTGAAAATCATGCCCTATTTTTCCTGGTGTACGTTTTTACCTGGCTGAAAGAAAACGCAAGGAGATGCAGGTAAAAATATGCTGCCTCCAGACCTTTATCAACCATTATACTATTGTCATAAATGCATTATATAAAAGTGAAATAAATCTATTAAACATCAAAGAACTGTATTTTATATGTGCTAGGACTGTCTCATGGAGACTTCATCTTTCACATTTACACTAATAATATGGCTTATTCCTAGAGCAAGGAATATTAATTAGTGAATGTCTGTTGGAGAATTTTTCACAAGCAGCAAAATGTATGTACCCAAGACCATTACTGAACAGTGAAAATGAGAGTCTACTACAGAAATGAGATTACTTAAAATCCTGCATTAATGGGAAAAATAAATAATTGAGAAATAAAATAATGACAGAGTAATACATTAAATCTTTTAGAGTTGGAAAAATAGTTGAACAACACATTTGTGATTTTTTTTTTGCTGCAGTTCATGAGATCATGTTATTTATTATTTTCAAATATTCTATTGATTGCTGGGAATTTATGAAAACCTTGTGAATCAATAAAATGTCTCAAATTCTCACCAAAATTGCATTATTCATTATTCACTGCCCATGATTTGCTGTTCATAATTTGTTATTCCTTTGTTAAGAAACTGCAGTTATCCATCAGGGAGAAAAGAAAATGCCATATGACCAATCGCATACCGTGAAGAACAACTATTAAATAGCCATAGTGAAAAATCCTCGGACTTTGTGAACACAGAATCTGAAAAATAGTCATCTAACTCATTCAGCAAATATATTTGCAGTCAATGAGACAGATCTGTGAATGATTTGTGAACCAAAAATTCAATACTCTTGGGGTGAAATACTGACCATATTGAATCAATAGTTTTATCATTTAGAATAGGCCAGAATTCCATTCCTAATCTTATTTCTGATTCAGCCAGTTCTAAGATATTTCCAATCTTTCACTCATTAGACCAGATTTTCATACATTTACACTGAGGAGCGCCTTACTCCACAGGTAATCCCATTGATTTCAATGTGACTACTCATGAAGTCAAATACTATAGAACAGGAGGATAGCTGGAAGAATCTGACCATAAAAGTCTATAAATTTTCCTACATCTTTAGTCATATTTTGGAGGAATATTTGTATTTCATAGAAGTTAACTTCCAGAGTCTTTCAGGATGAGACATTTTACAAGATAGTATCTTAGGCTAACAAACAAAACCTAAGCTGCAAGTCTGCATTACACTATATAAATATATTTGTTTTAAATGTTTTTGTGCATAAAACATATTCTCTCTCTTTCTATATTATGTTTTGACACTAGTTTAGACAAAAGTAAAACCAAACTCAAAAAAAAAAAAAAATAGAAACAAAATCTCCTGGCTAAACATTTTGCTGCTGTATTACCACCATTTACTTTTCAATAAAAGCACACTTTGTTTTAAGGAAGTTAACAGCTAATAGTTTCAGGGTGGGGTTTTATTAATTATTATTATTATTACACAGTAAATAAGATTAGAATCCTTAAGACTTCTATGCAACACTAACCCAGTCAGTTGTTGCTAACTCTTAAAATATGCATTAAATCAAATCAACAAAAGAATGGCTATAATTTCATCACTCTTACCAATTCCATCTATCATATCCAGAATATTAAGATGGACAAAAATGTCCCCAAACCCTTTTTTTAGAAAGTAGGGATTTTAGATCCCAAAGTGTCCATTGTGACTAAAGAAAGGTATAATGAACTGGACATGTTTGGAGTCCTTTTACGTAGGTCATTCTTGGTTGTTCCTACTAGCTGCAGGCCAAAGGTTTGATCCAAAGCTCACTGCAATCAAATGGGAAGATTTCCACTAGCTGGCTTTGGTTCTGACCCCAAATCCTGCTTCCTTTCTACTGTTTGAGTAATCTCACTGATGTTAATGGCACTGCCCAGATGCACAAAGGATATATGATTCAGTTCTATGTCTGTTTATTTTTAAAGCAATACATTTCTAATAGAAACTGCAAATGGAAAGCTAAATAAGTAATGAATTATATACACACACACACAAATATACATACTGAATTTAAGTAAATCACTGTGGTGTGTTATTGTGCATTATGACTCATAAGTCACGAATCCAATTCCCAGCTTATCATTTCCCATTAAATTAGTGCTTTCCATATGGTATCTACAATGCAAAGCCTACAACCTACTTACTGTGTTTAAAAAAAAAAAAAGTACATCAAGAACATACTGTACTGAGATTTAAAAGATGTCTCTTACAATCAAAGTATTCTACTATAGTGCAAGCCTCATACTATTTCAAGAATGCAATGAAATTTCTTTTCTTTCTTGGTACTTTATTTTTAGTCTATAGCTATTACAAGTCAGTATGCTATTTCTTTATGCTACTACATTAGCTTTCTAATATAAGACAAAATCAAGTACAATAGCTGGGAGAAAGTGTCATAGTATAGTGTCATATTGTACTTGCATTTCATATGGAAGCTATTAAACCAAATGATATTTATCATTGTTCTATAAATGCATTAACACATCATTGTCTATCGCATCTAGCTTCAGCCTTGCATTTAGACACATGCATAGTTGACTCCCATTAGTTTCAATGGCAATAAGGTACACCTGCCTGTGAAATCTGGTCTTTAATGATGACAGCAATAGCTGTATCTAAGTTTCATTTGTTAATAGAAATTGCATTGTGAATGTGTTCAAAATTGCATTTCTTCAAAATGCAGCAAATTCTGACAAATGCAAAATATAATTTTTCTGCCATCATGATTTTTATATTTGGGAAAGGTTATTCAACATGTTTATGCAAAATAATATTGAATCAGGTCCTCAGAATTAATTAAAAATATTTACACTGAACAGCCAATTTAAAAAGTTTTAGGGGATTTAGTTATGTTAATTATATACCTGGTCCTGCAGTCCTTATTCAGGTAAAACCCCAGTGAAGTCAATGAGAGTTTTGCTGAGTGAACCAAATACCTTTGTTAAACCTTATTAGCAATGAATGGTAGTGATAGTTTCACACATTTCTGATCTAACCAAATTGCATCAGATTGTTCCTCCTGATTCTAGAAGGAGTAGAAGACTGAGAGCTGTTTGTAGTAAATGGGACTAGATCTAAGAATTTTGAAGCAAAACAGCACAGAGCACTTTCATTGGTCCTAAAAGCCCTTTTTGGCTGTAACAGAGATTTGTAGCTGGTGTTTTAGCAATTCATGGACTGAGGCTGAGCAGGTTTCATTCCTTAGGCACTTCCAGTTATCTGCCTAATTGCTTCATTTGGTGCAACTGGATAGATAACTGCACTGGCAATGTGGAGCAGAGGTTGTTTTGGGGCTAGTCATCTATTTACAGTTTGGCTGTAACATTCCATTAGTTCATCAACACTTTGATCTTTGGAGTTGGTGGTTTTCCCCTCAGGGAATTTACACAATATAATAGGGCTTTCCTCACCAGAATAAGCAATTTGTTTAGAAACAGGTTAAGTGTGTTCTAAGACATGGAAAGTAAAAATAAATAAATAAATAAATAAAACACAAAAACCCTTCACTGTTTCATTTTCATCATTTCTTGGCAGTGGTTTGCTGGCAGAGAAGCACTGAATAACATCTAAACCAATAAGTAATGAAGAGTTACACCAGTCAGAGCTAATAGAGGTATAAGTTACATAAATCAATACTGTACAGATAATAGAATCTGTATTCCAGTAGTAGGCTTCTCTATTTGCAATACATATTTTTTCATATTAGTAACCAATAAATGTGTCATCAAATGCAACTGTTTTTTGTCAATATTTTTCAGTATGCTGTAGATAAATCCAAATACTTTATGTGCTAAGATGAAAAGGGACCACTTACCATTCTATTCCTTTTTTAGCTCATAATGCATACTTCTACAATAATACCACTGTATAGTAGAAAGTAATAATATACAATAATTTTAGGAAAAAAATGTCAGTTCTACTATCTATGTGTTAGACATCTCCATCATAACTGGGACAAATTAGCAGAGAAGCCCAAGAATCAAACTCACTTTCTTACACTTTTAAGCAGGGTGTTCAACTTGCCCAGGTTCAGACTGAAGCTCACTGGAGTGGCAAGGAAGGGTGAAGGGAAATGTGGGGATCTACCCATTTTGCATCTTTTATGGACACTGTATTCACTTTATAACAAAATTGAATGGAAATGTGCAGAAAGTAAATCAAAGACCAATTAAATAGTGCTGTGTCAGTGAAGTGAAGCTATATCCAATGTGGAACATGAATTTTGTTGCAGAATAAAATGAAAAAATCAGTTACCGATCACAGTATCATAGAAGTAAAAAGTGATTGTTCAGTCTAATTTAAATATTCCAAACAATGGCGTTTCCACCATTTTACTGGAAGATATTTACACATCCTAATGGATTTTACTTTCAGAAATTTTCCCCTTTTCAATTTCATCCCCCATTATACCCCATTTTTACCATCCTAAATAATTCCTGTCTTCTTTGCTTGTGCACTCTTCCAATGTGTTTAGACTTAATCAAGTCCTCCTTAGTTGTTACTGAGCTATGCTATATATGTTTACCTCTTTTAATCTTTTCTAATAAACCAGCCCCATATCATTTCTGTTGCTTTTCCCTGAAGTCTCTTCAATTTGTCGACTTCAGTCTGGTAATTAAGGTGCTCAGTATTCCAGAAAAAGTCATGTCAGAACTGTGTTAAGAGGGATCACTACCTCCAAGCTTCATGATCCGATACCCCAATGTTTGTTAGACAAATGGCATTAGTCTTTTTTGCTCCAGTATATCATTACAAACCCATTTCTAATTTTCCGCTTACTATCAACCTTAAGTCTTCCTTGGCATTACTGTTCCTAGATTTCCCTTTCCTGTTATGTATTTGTTTTGGATTACCTTGCATTTTCCCCAAGCTGAATCACAACTTCTTTCTTTTTTATTGTTTCTAGTTTTTCCTGATTTCAGTTAAATGATTTCTCTGCCCTCATTGGACTTACTAACTCCTTCCAAATTGGTTTCATTAGTAATAAATTCACACAGATCAAAGGAATAATTCCAGATTAACACTGCACTATTGATTTGCATATATGGCAGTGGTTGTGTATAATGTTCAATGTATTAGAGATGTGTGAACCTCCATGTGAAGAAACAAAGGACACATACTATTACATGCCTTAGCTCTGTGCTCCCTTGTATATGTGGTTTTGCAGAGGTCTTGTGTTCTATCCATCTAAAAATGGGAGCAGGCTTTATGACAATAGCTGATGAGGTGCTGGTGGAGCTCTCTGTTGTGCTTTGCCATATAATTGCAGGGGAACTTGTTAAATAATTTCAGTCTAATATGCCACACAGGACAAGGGCCCACTCTAAAGCACATCTTTTCCAAGACTTTTCAAAAAACTAATCATCCTCTACAAATTTAATAACTTAAACAACTGCTGTGGGGAATGATCAGTCATTATAAACTTTGAACTCAATGTAGTTGCACTGACCAAAAGGTACTTTTGTTTGAAATCAATTCTAATTCAGTATTAATTACGCACTAGTTAATGGAAACATGAAAGAACATTCTAATGAAAACTTAAAACAATGCTGTAATGGAGATTTTAAATTACAAGGTGGTTAACCAACCCTTACCTAACACTGAATTACTATGCACAGTCAGATTTAAAATTTAGGGCGAGATATAGCACTGCTACCCAAAGAATTCACGTAACCTCCTATCAGTGACAATGTCTCAACTCCATGCAAATTTCAGATACAATTACTGCATCAACTAAAAATCATTATATAAGTAATGCTATACATTATGTCACCTAGGGAGATTATATAATAATGTGAATACATGATCTCTTCCTTCAAACGAATCTCTCGGTACGTGTGTAAACCCACACTTGCTCAGATAATAATATAATTGTGCTTATATAGCTTTGAAGAAGTATTATGAAGATAGAGGTTAAAACAGTGAAAAAAGACAGACTGTTGCTAGGTTAAAGGAACAAATATATCAAGAAGTATTGTAGCTTGACTATTAATACCAACAACAGCCCTTGACAAATTATGAGTGATAGTTTGCTTACGAAAATAATAAAAATAGCAAAATGGCAATTAAAGTTCTATATAGCATTTTTTAAATCATTTATGAATGCTAATTAATAGCAGAAAACTAAAGGGAAAGAAAATATAATGGAAGTGAAGCAGTCAGCAAAGACACACACGAGAGAGAGAGAGAGAAAAGGGAAAAAAAGAAACTGTAGCTGCAGTAATTTCTGTCATTCATAACTTGCCATAATTATGTACTCTGTAAAACTGCTGCCGTAATTTGAAATGCTTCCCTCCTGATCTAATCGACAGACTAATGTAATGACTTGACTAAGAACCAGGAATGTAGATCTTACCATTATGTCAGATTTGCTTGGATTTTAAAGCAATATTCCCTTAGGAAGACTCATGATTTAATTAAAAACATTGTGTTTCAGTGACCAGTACACCACCTGCAGCACCACTTAGTGTGTGAATCTTGATTCCCTGGAGTGAATTGCAGCTGACCTTTTTGATTTCCATTTAGCAATCACTTTACTGATAAAATTACAACCTTTTTATACTTAGCACTTAAATGTACTTCTGTAGCCTCAGTTCTTGAAGCTTTATGTTTTTCAAGAGCAGCATCTAAAAAACCTAATGACTTTTCCCCTCAAAAATAATGTTGATAAAATATATATAAATATTGGAGATCAAATCATGAGTTATTTAGAAACTGATTTATTTCAAGGAACATAAATATTTCTGAAGAGAGCTATACAAAGCAGCTTACATTAGATATAACGGCAACTGTTTCCAAGAAATGATTGTTACTGTAATAGAACAGGAGGAGCACTGGGTCAGGCAAGAATCACCCAAAAAGGACAAATCAGAGCTGGACCCAGTATCACTGCTGCCCAGAGCTGTATGGGGCTATGAATACTGGGGCTTATGCTCTTGCATTGGGACTAAGGAAGGAGGCTGTTTAGCTAGTTAAGCGGGGAGGTTGGCGCTCTGTGTCGGATTGCAGTGAGCAGCAAAAGAGGGCAACAGAAGGGTTTGTTGGGGGGGAGTTTACTGGCACCTAAGACTTGCTGCTAGACTGGAACTTTGCCCAGGACTCATGAACTCTGAGTGTAGACGCATTGCTCAGTGTCTGCCCTTTCAGACTGTGGTACCACTAGGCCTGTGGGGCCAAGTGTTGAATGTAATCCTGTTTTACAGCTCCCCCTATATTTCCCACTATTTTTTTTCTCCATTCATCCCTGTGTGAATAAATATTTTGCTTTCCTATATTCATTATACTCTTCTGCTGTTTGTTCACTCTGGGGGGTTTGGAACAGGTGCCCCAGGGGCAGAAGTGGGGTTTCCCTGCTGCATTCCTGTGTGCACCTTTTCTTGGTCAGAGCTTCTGGAGAGCAGATTCCATCTTGGTCACAAGGGAGCTAAAGTTACACTGCATTGCACCATGATGTGTACTTTTTGCACCTACAGCTGATCGTTTGTCCTTAAACTGCTTGAATCAACTATTTAAAGCTCCTCATTATTGATGCAAATACCAAAGAAAAGTAAAAAAAGAACACAAACTTTAATTAAATGCTTCCAATTACATTTTAAATTAACAGGGTCAGCGGTACCACTGCTTGCTGGTTTTGTGCCACACGAGAGATATGCAGCAGCTGCAAACCCTGTTTAACTGGCCAGGTATGCCAGGTTTATGAGTGAACTGTATCACCAGAACAGCACAAAGCAGGTGGTTCATACAGATGAATCTGGCCCTTAATTCCTGAAACATCATTTTTCCAGGTGAAGCTTTTGTTCTTTTTGTGTATTGATCAAACAGAACAATAGTTCTTTTTGTATGGAACTCAAGTGCAGGCTCTTATTCTGAAAGAACATGCAAAAGGGCCAGAAAAAGCTCAGAAAAACAAGCAGAAGAATTTTCAAAGTTGATTTCTCTCACCCAAGTGAATCAATCTCTGTCAAAGGGTAATCAGGGTAGCCTATTTGTACTTTACTCTCCGACAAACTGTTTTTCTTTGCTTCTTATTAAGCTCACAACATACTGGGTGAAAGATGTGGAATAATTAAACACCACAGTGTTGGAATGGAAACAATACATCTTTACGGAGGAGCTCCTGCCAAATTCCACATATTTTTAAAGAGCTATCAGTTAAGGAGAAGTTACTGGAATGTAATCTTATTTTTTCCCCCTTCGTTTCAACTGTTCTTCAGCTGGCAGACTCTGTGGTCAGAAACATTAACAATGGGCCCAAGGGGGGGAAACTGCAATAAGGGTTTAGTAGGGTTGGCAGGAGTGAGCATTAGATAGTTCAGATCAGTTGGTGTGACATTACGCAACAGATGCCAATTCTTCACCAGGACCACTCAAGAAGTTTCCCTTCCTTTGCAGGCTCTCTGCAAGGGCTTGTCACAGTCTGAGATCTTTTGGTTCTAGAAGCGTTGTAAATGCACTTTCCAGGCAAAGCTGAGGACACATATTGACCCAAATGGGCTGGAGAGGGGTAGGGATGTGGTGATGCATGGTCCTCTCAGTCTTCTGTATGAATTCATACAGTGGTCCTAGCACACAGAAATATGTTGAATGGCTGGATCTCCCATTGTAATGCAGCATCTTGTTACCTCAACATTAGGGCTATGTTTAAATGGTATGGCTGAGTCCTAAACAAATATTTGCTTACACCTGAACTTTAGTAAGACTAGATCACACTCTGTAGCACATTTCTCAGTCTTGTGCATCTTTCAGTTGAGGTACCAGAATGTCCAGTCTCAAAAGTTGTGTGATTTTGCATATAGGAAACCTTTTCTGCAGAGCCCAAGGGAAATGGAAAGATTTATTCTAATGAAGTTGTCATCAGCACACTGTGAGGATCTGATCATAGACACCATCATGACCTTGTTTTCCAAATACTACAGAGGGGACTGCTAGAGAGGGGTGAGCTGGTTCAGCTATGATAAAAAAAAAAATCCCAGACCTTGACGCAAAACTCAAGATGAAACTCTTGTTGATTCATATATTTTCAGCTAATTTTAAAGCAACTGATTACTTTTGTGCATGTTCACACTTCTTGGTTCTGACTAGAAATAGAAGTGCTAAAATACCACAAGTAAGGTTGTTATTGGGCTCCAATAGAAGAAAGAATTACCTGAGGTTTCGTGGTAATTCCTCTTCTGATGAAATTTCCTGCTCAGTTTCACAATCTCAAGAATCAGAAAAGTTTCATATAAGCATTTCGGGTGCTTTTTTTCAGCCAAAGTCAGCCTGCAAACCTTCTGAAGTTTACCTATATAACTCGTACCTTCCACTTTCAAGAGAATCTTCTTCAGATGTGCTTATTGATAGGCATTGCTCCCTTATTTCAGACCAATCACTAAAACATAAGGACAGGGGTGAAAGTAAGGGGGTCTGGACCGGTACAGCATACCAGCAAAAGGTAGCTGCCAGTACCAGCCCATACCACTAACTTTAAAGCACTGCCACAGCAGTGCTTTAATGTAACTGCCCCTTTTGCATCCCCAATTTGTGGCCTTATCGGGTCCCTACTAGCAGGGCTGCCAGTGGGTGTGTGTGTACCATGGAAGTGCCTTAATGTTGCTACACCTTTTGCCCCTTGGCTGCTAATGGTGGAGGTGGGGAAGAAGTAGCTGCCCCGGGGCCATGATTTTAAAAGGATGGGGCCCCAGCCTCTGGTGGAGGCCGGAACCCCGAGCCCTTAAAATCACCACTAAACCCCTGGGGTGCATGGGCCAGGGAGCACAGATGGACTGACTGGGGGATGCTAAACCCCACCCTTGCCCCTTCCTCCAGTACCAGTCAGTGCTCACGCCCCCACCCCCACTGCACCCTTTCCCTGCCCCCAATCCAATCCCTTTTCCAAAGTCCCCGCTCCAACTCCACCCCATCTCTGCCCCATCAGACCCCTTCCCCAAATCCCTGCCCCAGCTCCACCTCCTTCCCTGAGCACACCACATTCCCCCTCTTCCCCACAGCTGTGCAAAACAGCTGTTTCGGGCTGCAAGGGATGGGGGAAAGGGAGGACACAGTCACACTCAGGGGCTGAGGTAGAGGCAAAGCGGAGGAGAGCTGGGGCTACGAGGGTGGGGCGAGGAGTTGCTGGTGGGTGCTCTGCACCCACCAATTTTTCTCCTTGGGTGCTTCAGCCCCGGAGCACCCATGGAGTCGGTGCCTATCCCCTGTACTAGTAAGGGCTGTATTTTACTTTCACCCCCCCATAGGGCATCAAAACTGAAGCATTTGAGTAGGGGCATATCAACAACAGATTATATCTTACACTATTTCTCTGCCTCTTTCAGATCAAACAAGCTCCCCTAACTTGTCCTGACTGCAGATTTAAAAAGTGTATACAACACAGGGCTGGATTATTGACAGTACATTCCTTTTCAAGCAAATTCAAGACAGTCATTTGGGCATTGCTGGCTGAGACTCAAACTCTCAGCAAACACACTTGCTACATATTGTACCTGGTGTCTTGACTACATTTATGGCCATCTGTCAGGATGGCATACTGCCTACTCAAAAGTTGGTTGGACCTTTTCAGTAAGTCACGGGTGCCAAGCTGCAGCGGGTTTGTTGAGTAGCTTTCATGAAGCTGCATGTACCCTCTCCTCTGCAGGAAGTCCTTCTTTATGCCAGAATTGAAGCACTAGCACTGTATCCTTCCTCACAATTGAACACACCTGTTGATACTTCTACAAAGTGTGTGTGGGGGGGAAGGGGGACAAAACACTGTGGCAGAGAGGCACTTTTTGCTGCCAATAAGGCAGGTGGGGTAGCAGCAAGTATCTGATAAACTCAGGAAGATAATTGGGTCTTAAAATGTTTCTAATATGAATGTGCATTATTCCTTGTAGAGCTCTGTCCAAAGGCAATCAACTTCAGTGACAGTGATTCAAGCTGACAGACTTTTAGATTTTGTTGCGATAGGTGTGATAGAAAACAAGTTCAGTGTACAGAGCAACTCTGAGGCTATGTTTACATTACAAGCTAGAGGTGTGATTCCCCTGTCCATGCACATGTATTCACACTAGCATTCATCAACCTAATGAGAGTAGAATTAGCAGTGTAGCCACAGCTTAGTCATGCCAAGTACCTACCCCTAACTTTTAGTGTAGACATAGCTTAAGACTGGCTATATGTAGAAAATAAGCTACGTAAGTGCTTAGGTTTCTCACTGCTATAATGCAAAAAATGAAGTTATAAACAGATTCTGTCAAACCTTTAGATCTCCATTATAACAGACCTGAGAAGTTGCATTTTCAAGACCAGACTGTGTGGAGCCCTTGGATGAATTTTGCCACTGACTTCAATAGGGAATGGATTTCATCACTTATTCACAGTAGTAGGTGCTGTGGTAAACCCAGAGCAGACTGCTGCCAGAGGGGTTGGTGGTAAAGGAGTTAACTGTAGGTTAATTGGGTTCAGCTGAGTAAGGCTGCCAGTAGCCCAAGCAAGATCAGCTGAGCCCAATTAAAAGGCTGCCGCAGTCCTTTTTAAACCCACCCCGGCTAGGAAAAGGGAGGGAGATAGAGGGAGTAAGACTGCTAGTAGGTTGGGGGTAGCAGGATAGGGAGCATCTCAGAAGGGAAGCAGTTTTGTCTGGGACACAGGGTGAAAGCCCAGCCAAAAAAGGGTGAGAAGGGGAAGGGACAGCTTGCCCTTGGGCTTTCTAGGCAGCTGGCTTAGAGAACCCTTGGCTCACCAGAGAAAAAGGGACTTATGCTGGTGAGCCAGAGAAGGCACTTTGCCACAGTGCTTAAAGGAGAGGAAGGTGATCAGAACAGTCAGCATGGATTCACCAATGGCAAGTTATGCCTCACTAACCTACCTGCCTTCTATGACAAGATAACTGGCTCAGTGGATGTTATTCCTTGATTTTATATTTTTGATATGGTCTCTGTAACAGGGTGTTGGCTCAGAGGATCAAGTCAGGCCCCTGTTAGCTGGTACCCAGGAAGAAGAAGGTACTAGCTGGAGCTGGCTGGGAGGCCATGCCCTAATTGTCTGAGGGAGACACCTGCAGGCCTGAGTAGCCAGCCAGCAATAAAAGCTGGCAGGAAGGCAGCAGTGGGAGACCAGAGGGGGAGGAGATAAGGGAGACAGGAAAAAGAAGTGTGTGGGGCTCTAGATCCCTATTAGCCATGACACTAGTAGTTTCTCTGAGCATTGGTCTATAGATATCTGTAAATAGTAGGTGGTGGGGATGGACACAAGCAATAAAGGACAGGGGTCCTGTACTTAAAGTGGTCTCTGGGAGCTCTTGTGAAGAGGACTGGCAGGGATGCAGTTACAGTCTCCTACAGTATTCTTGCCAGCAAGTTAAAGAAGTATGGACTATAAGGTGAATAGAAAGCTGGCTTAATCAACAGGCTCAACAGGTAGTGATCAATAGCTCCATGTCCAGTTGGCAGCTGGTATAAAGCAGAGTGTCCCAAGGGTCAGTCCTGGGGCTGGTTTTGTTCAATATCTTTATCAGTAATCTGGAGGAATGTGTGGACTGCACCCTCAGCAAGTTTGCAGATGATACTAATCTGGGAGGAGTGGTAGATATGTTAGAAGGTAGATATGGAGGGACTTAGACAAATTAGAGGATTGGGCCAAAAGAAATCTGATGAGGTTCAACAAGGACAAATGCAGAGTCCTGTACTTAAATGGAAGAATCCTTTGCCCTGCTACAGACTAGGGACCGAAAGGCTAGGCAACACTTTTGCAGGAAAGTATCTTAGTGGATGAGAAGCTGGATATGAGTCAACAGTGTGCCCTTCTTGCCAAGAAGGCTAATGGCATTTTGGATTGTATAAGTAGGGGCATTGCCTGCAGATTAAGGGACATGATCATTCCCCTCTATTTGGCATTGCTGAGGCCTCATCTGGAGTACTGTGTCCAGTTTTGGGCCCCACACTACCAGAAGGATGTGGAAAAATTGGAAAGAGTCCAGCAGAGGGCAACAAAAATGAAGGGTCTGGAGCACATGACTTATAAGGAGTGGCTGAGAGAACTGGGATTGTTTAGTCTACAGAAGAGAAGACTGAGGGGAGATTTGATAGCTGCTTTCAACTATCTGAAAGGGAAATTTCAAAGAGGATGGACCTAGACTGTTCTCAGTAGTAGCTGATGGCAGAACAAGGAGTAATGGTCTCAAGTTGCAGTGGGGGCAGTTTAGGTTGGATATTGGGGGCGGGGGGGGGGGGAACTTTCACTAAGAGGGTGGTGAAGCACTGGAATGGGTTACCTAAGGAGGTGGTAGAATCTCCCTCCTTAGAGGTTTTTAAGGTCAGGCTTGCCAAAGCCCTGGCTGGGATGATTCAGTTCAGGATTGGCCCTGCTTTGAGCAGGGGCTTTGACTAGATGACCTCCTGAGGTCCCTTCAAACCTGATATTCTTTGATTCTATGCAAGCAGTCTTTAAACCAATAGGACTATTTAAGTGAATGAATGCCACCATGAAAGAGGGTGCCACAACTTGACTTTTAGATCTGAAATTTACCTCTTTTTAGAAACTGGATTTTTTTTTTAGTTACTCAACTTTGGCAGGATCTTTTTTATTTTAAACAAAAACTAGTATATTGGAATAAAGTTCATATTCCTTAGACTCTCAATATGCAGTTATGTTCAATTTCCAGGCCTAAAGGTTTCTTCATTGTCCTTTTGCAGTTAAAATGTAGTATCTGTAAATAAATGAATAATATGAACCCTTTGAGAATCTCTCATCAATAGTTATCTCTTGATCACTCAGCATCTAGAAGAGCTTCTTAATTGGCTCAGGTTCTTCCTTCTCCCCTTTTTATTAGGCTACCAGGATAGGAGGAGTCAAAAGTGATTGACTGGTACAGTGGTCATTTACTTTTCCGGAATGATATAATTTCAACTGATTTTTCTTCTCCTTTAAAATTTTGTATATGTGAAATAAATCTAAAAAACTATTTTCTCCTTCCTCTCTCTACCCTCAGAATAAATAGTTTATAAGAAGTTGATATAAACCACTCACCTTTGATGTAATAAGGTTGTGTTTTCAAAAGAGTCTATGGGATTTAGGCAACCACCCACATTAAAAACTGTCTTGCCATTGAAGTTCAATGGGATTTGAGTGCACAACTGCTTTAGACTCCTTTGAAAATACCAGCCTAACAGTGTGTGTGTGTGTGTGTGTGTGTGACATTGGCTCATTGAATGCCCAGGACCTGATAGCAACATTTAAGATTACATTAGTGTGATGTAATGGGTTCCTCCTTCTGTGGTTAGTATAGACATGCAAAAAGGGACAGTGCCATGGCCCTATTATTCTCTATCCATCTGGGGAGATTTGCACTCTAAGGGTTGCACAGGCAGTACAGCAGTTGTTACGGTACTCTGAGTGCAGAGAATGACATTGTCCTGGCCCTTGTATGGATTGTGCATGAAAGGGAAAGCTACTTGTGTCCTCCCTGTGTATACATGCCCCCCAGTTCTGCACCATTAAGTATCTGCCAGTCACATTGAGTGTCAGGTCAACTTCATGCTGGTTTCTGGGGCAACCAAATGTATATTCTTCAGGGTCATTGGTGAACAGATTTATACCATAAAAAATGCAGTTGATGGTATATAGTCATTCTATAATGACACCAAAATTATTCTGTTGGCTTTACTGCCAGGCTCAAACAATTCTGGGCTGTAGAAGCACTTTTGAGCAGAGCAGGACAAAAAAGTTGGCAAGGGCCAGAAATAAGTGGCAATAAATATATTGGAAGTGACATTTTCAACATTTTATATCACACGGTTTATAAATTAAACTCTGTGTTATTAGGCTAACAGTAAAACTGATCAAGAGCTGCTCCTGCAATTCCTATAACACCCTGTGCCCTTGGAGGGTATGTGGGCAGCATTTTGGGCTAGGGTTCTAACACATTCATGGGATTTGTATGTGTGAGTCTGTGAAAGTCCTGATCCTGGGAGAAAATGTTCAGAATAGGGAAAAAATAAAACAGTCAGGTGCTGATAGTTTGAAAACAGGCTGTAATGGGGGAATCCAAGATGCGAGTAAAGCTGGCAAAGAGGGTGGTACTTCCTTAATTTGACATAGCAAAGATCACATAATTGCTATTTAGTGTGCCTGATTCCCTAGCTCACTGGTATAAAAGGCTAACCTTTGTTCATTGTCAGATTCTATACTCAGCCTTCTTTGTTATTTCCAGAGAACCACCCAAACCAGTGCCCTTGCCTGTAACCCTCAAATCATCTCCTGAATGCACACTGCATATCTGTCTCTTAGGCAGATAACTATTTCAAAACTGCCATTTTTAAACTTATATAAGAATGACGTCCTTACTTACAGGTAGATAAATGTGCTGGCAGATTGATTGATTTATTTATTTCTGAAGAAGCATAGCTATAATCCCATGGCCATTAGGCATATCCTAACTGATTATTCATCTTGGATATCGCAAGAAAGATAACATACTGAGTTTTCTTTTCTATGGATGCACTTATGCTGTAAAAAAGTGCTAATTTAACTTGGTTGAGCTAACTCACAATAGCAGTTACGCCTTGGCAATTTAGCTTTTAACTCAGGTTAGCAGCTTGAGTTCAGCCCAAAGCTGCTAAGGTTACATCTGTGCTTAGATCTTTGTGGGACTGGGGCCTTAATGTAAAGGTACAGGGCTGGGGGTCTGGTATATTTTATCCACCATGATAAAGACTGGAGCATATTAAGTGAACGAAGTAAGCCTGAAGGAGGTTTAGATAAACTGGTAGGTGACTTTTTAAAAATCAATATGAACATGAAAAAATAAAAGGGCAAATAATAGAAGGTTTATTACTAAGTATTACAGGGAGTACAGTTGAAGATACAAAGATAAAGGAGAATGTGGAAAGGAGTGATCACAATCTTGTAAAAGGATAAATAAGAAACTTTCAAAGTCAGTGGAAAGATCATTGAATGGCTTGGGGAACCAGCCTAGAACTTGGTAGACCCAGGTTCAGTTATGTTATCTGCCACAGATTTCCTGTGTAACCTTTGGCTAATCTTTCTTTCTCTCAGTTCCACAGCTATAAAATGGTATTGTCTTGTTTCCCAGCTATTGTGAGGATTAATATATCAAAAACTGTGAAGTGCTCACACACTGTAGCAATAGGGCCATATAAGTACCTAAGACAGAGAGAGGACTCCACACAATCATAAAAAAAATCAGAAAGTAAAAATACTTTAAATGAACGCAAATAAATATTCTCTATTAAAAAGTCACTGCAACCATAAGGAGCTAACAACAAGCAATAAAAAATGGCCAACAGAAAGGAAAGAATGGTCATATAGGGGAATAAAATTTTGCTTCCTAAATAGTTCCTCTTCCTTCATATTTATAAAAAGGAGGTAACATCCCAGAGGATGAGAGAATTTCCTGCAGGGAGAGGGAGGAAGAGAGTGTTAAAGGCTTTATCATTGTACTACAGCAGATAATTAGGCAATTAGAATGATTAAAAGTTGACAAAGCACCAGACCCAGGTGAATTACAACCCACAATCCTGACAAAAGTATCAACAGAAAGAGAAAAGCCTCTGGTGAAGAACCATTGATACCTCTAGCAAGACAAGCCAGCTCCTGTTGTTTATGTGTTTCTGTACAAAGCCTACAGCCCATGTAATTTAAAGTATGGTGGCCTGGGGGAGGGGTTGAAGACAACCTGTATGGGAGCAGAGGGGAAATTGTTCATGGGGAAGATTCTGAAAACCCCTGCTGTTTGAGGCAATGTGGTTCATTCCAAAGACAATGCTTTTGTTCTTCAGAAGCAGTTTTCTAAATGCCAGAGAGAAGTCATCCCTGGCAGGTTGACGTGACCTCCATCAAAGGCAGGAAAATCATCCAAAGTATTTCTTCTGTTTGTTAGCAGAATTTTAACAGGGAGAAGGGAGAGTGCTGGAGACCCAAAGAGTCCTCTTCTCCCACCACTTAACTGAAGCAAATCTTTTTGCCAGGTGTATTCTGAGCTTCAGTTTATTTGTATAAAATGTATTTTACAACAGCTGTAAAATAGGAGCATTATGAATCTCCAGGTAAAGTTTCCACCAGCCTAATGTGGGGCATGAAGACTTCACTGCTGGAAAGTCTTCACAGGAGGGTTGCATAAACCTTTCCCCTGATGTCTCAGAGTCAGCCAGCACTGTCTCAATATAGCAGAGGAGGAAGTAAGACTTGGATGCCTGATTGATAGGCTGATTCAGCACATTCCCTGTTTAGGCTTCATCAGTGTGTTCAGAAGCAGCTTGAGCTGCAGATTAAACTGCTCTCCTCTGGCAGAGACCCAGAAGGAGGGTGGAAGTGGAAACATCACATGCCTCTATTTAGAGATGTACTATTATAATAGCACCTTGAGGTGCCAATCCAGTTTGGAGACCAGTTTTGATGAATGCTCCACCAACCTACATTAAAACACAATCCTAGCCCTGACAAGTTACAGCTGCTATATACATTAAGTATTCTTGTTGTTAATATTATCTTTATTTATTTAGATTTAAGTACATGTTTTATATGTTACCCAGCGCAATTTTTCCAATTTATAATACCCTGTTCCTTGCCAGGCAAAAACGGGACCCTGACATCTAACAATGGAGAGGGAGGTGAAATCAGGCTAAGAGCTCCCGCTCCTTCCAGTGGGACTGGAAGGAGAAGGGAGGGTTCTAAACTGTGTTATTTCATCTTTGCCAGTTTGTTACCAAAGGAGATAAGATTGGTCCATTAGTTGCAAACTGTACATGGGATTGGAGACCCCTAAAAAGCTGGGGTACAAGCAGTCCTTTTCTTATGGCCCTGACACATATAAGATTTTAGTAATCTGAAAGCAGGATATTATGAGGAAGGAGATGAAGCACAGGGTCAGCATTAAGATGTTTTCTTTTTACCTTGTAAGGGATTTAGATGACCCTACAGAGGGTATAATTTCAGATAGTTAAATCTGCCATGGACATAAATTGTGTGTATGTTTGGGAAGGAAGGTATTCAGCCAGTACAGAAAACAGAGTGAGCGGACTTATTTGCATGGGGTTAAATTGCCTGTGCAGTTCTATGAAAAGAAATCTTAAGAAGTGTGAGGATTAATAAACCTCTTTCAAACCAATGTGAATAAGCAGGAGAGAAATTAGGGCTAGAACCACTAATTTGGTTTTGAAGGTGAAGATAATGTGATAATAGTGGTTAATTTTCTCAAGATGTATGGGCAGCCCCTGATTAATATTATTGCCTCACCATGGCCCTTAACAGCTTGTTTCCTTACTCACACACCTTTACATTTATTGTTTACTTGTAGGATCACTTAATGTCTGATTTTTATTTATGCCTTGGGGAGGCAGGCACAGAGAGGCTGTTTTCCTTCCAATCTTTCCTCTCTAGGGCTAACAATTAACTAGGGTTTGTAACCTGTCCTTTAAATCGGCTTCTGTACCCATTGACTGGAAGATAGCTACTGTAACTCCAATATTTTAAAAGGGCTCTAGAGGTGACCCCGGCAATTACAGACCGGTAAGTCTAACGTCTGTACCGGGCAAATTAGTTGAAACAATAGTAAAGAATAAAATTGTCAGGCTCATAGAAGAACATAAATTGTTGGGCAAAAATCAGCATGTTTTCTATAAAGGGAAATCATGTCTTACTAATCTATTAGAGTTCTTTGAAGGGGTCAACAAACATGTGGACAAGGGGGATCCAGTGGACGTAGTGTACTTAGATTTCCAGAAAGCTTTTGATGAGATCCCTCACCAATGGATCTTATGTAAATTAAGTTGCCCTGGGATAATAGGGAAGATCCTTTCATGGACTGAGAACTGGTTAAAAGACAGAGAACAAAGGGTAGGAATAAATGGTAAATTTTCACAGTGGAGAAGGGTAACTAGTGGTGTTCCCCAGGGGTCAGTCCTAGGACCAATCCTATTCAACTTATTCATCAGTGATTTGGAGGAAGGGGTAAACAGTGAGGTGGCAAAGTTTGCAGATGATACTAAACTGCTCAAAATAGTTAAGACCCAAGCAGTCTGTGAAGAACTTCAAAAAGATCTCACAAAACTAAGTGATTAGGCAACAAAACGGCAAATGAAATATAATGTGGATAAATGTAAAGTAATGCACTTTGGAAAAAATAACCCCAACTATACATACAATATGATGGGGGCTAATTTAGCTACAACTAATCAGGAAAAAGACCTTGGATTCATCGTGGATAGTTCTCTGAAGATGTCCATGCAGAGTGCAGTGGCAGTCAAAAAAGCAAACAGGATGTTAGGAATCATTAACAAAGGGATAGAGAATAAGATAGAGAGTATCTTATTGCCCTTATACAAATCCATGGTACGCCCACATCTTGAATACTATGTACAAATGTGGCCTCCTCATCTCAAAAAGGATATACTGGCATTAGAAAAGGTTCAGAGAAGGGCAACTAAAATGATGAGGGGATTGCAACGGGTCCCATATGAGGAGAGATTAAAGAGGCTAGGACTTTTTAGCTTGGAAAAGAGGAGACTAAGGGGGAATATGATAGAGGTATATAAAATTATGAGTAGCGTGGAGAAAGTGAATAAGGAAAAGTTATTTACTTGTTCCCATAATAGAACAACTAGGGGCCACCCATTGAAATTAGTGGGCAGCAGGTTTAAAACAAATAAAAGGAAGTTCTTCTTCACACAGCACACAGTCAACCTGTGGAACTCCTTGCCTGAGGAGGCTGGGAAGGCTAGGACTATAACAGGTTTTAAAAGAGAACTGGATAAATTCATGGAGGTTAAGTCCATTAATGGCTATTAGCCAGGCTGGGTAAGGAATGGTGTCCCTAGCCTCTGTTTGTCAGGGGGGTGTGATGGATGTCAAGAGAGAGATCACTTGATCTTTACCTGTTAAGTCCACTCATTCCGGGGCACCTGGCATTGGCCACTGTTGGTAGACAGGATACTGGGTTAGATGGACCTTTGGTCTGACCCAGTACGGCCTTTCTTATGTTCTTAATATGGCACTGTTACAACTGCAGGAGGATTAGACACATAGCTGCCCAGATGGCTTTTGTTAACTCTCAATACTACTAATGACTCATTTGGGTTTCTTTTGTTTTTCTGATTCTTTTGATGCTACCACTAAGTATTGGCTGGTTAGTCAAAACATTAGTCTAGTACATAGGAGACCCAGGTTCAATTTCCTACACTGCCCAAGACTTCCTGTGTGACCTTGGCCAAGTCACACTGATTTTAAGGGAAGTTAGGTGCCTAAATACCTTTGAAGATGTGAGCTTTAACCCGTTTGTGCCTCTGTTCCTCATTTGTATTAAGGGACTTCACAGGGATGTGGCAAGGATAAGTAAATTAAAGGTTGTGAGAAACTCAGCCACTATGAGAAAGTACCATACATAGGCTATTTTTCCAATATGTGCCCTATTTTCTAGTAACTGGTGAGTGCACAGTTTCTAATATCCATGGATCAGCTGCCATGTATTTTATGGGAATAGTGCATCCAGTAACCTCCATCAAAGACCAAATACTAGTAGGTCAAATCAATAGATTTATCTTGTCTTTATCAGGAAAGGGAGCAAGAAAGGTAAGGTCACTTTCCAAAATCAGGTTCTCCACAAAACATGGCTGATGCTGATGAAGACAAGACAAATCATACAGATGACCTATTTTGCCTCTGGTGAAAGTTATTAGGTTTCTTTCATTGCTCTGAGCAAGTATGCATGACAGAGTGGAAAAAATGCCTAAGCCCAGTCTATCCTATGGCTTTCACCTTTGCTACCCCTGCACTACTGCTGAAAACTGAGCACTAAATTTGCTAGTATAAAGAGGCCTTTTTGCAGGGAATGTGATCTGTTAGGCTGAGCAAAGACACCGAATAACATTTTATCAGAAGCAGCACACATATAACTATTTCAGTCGCTGCAGCAAGTCAGGTGCATAAAAAAAAACTGGAAACAAATTCCAACTAATAAAAAAAGAGACTTTTTTAGTTGACTTTGAAGTTTCTATGCCAATCGCCAGTAGCAATAGAGAATTATTATATTCCCAGTGAAACTTTATTATCAGGTGGATTCTTAACACAAAGACTCCTCAAGCCCTCAAGGCAGCTAGTCAATAAAATGTGAAATCTCAGAAATGCTGGATGAGGAGATGGCTATAAACTTCATTTCTTCTTGTGGAACAAAAGAGACACATCTAGATAAATCAGATATTTTTTAACATCCATGTCTGATATTTCTGCTAACAGATGCTCATTTTCATATTTTCCACACTTACATCTTGCTCTTATGATCAAATGAAAAACTATTTGTGCTGTTTACCTAGTCCCTTTGCCCAGCCTGTGAGCCCTGGAAATGAAAGACCAAATTCTACCTTGCTTACTGAATAGCTTTTAGTCATATGAAGAATCTTATTACATGCACTCCATATGAGTAAGGCCTGAAGAATAAAAATGTCCTTTCTGTCTTCAGATATGATCCTACAAGCCATCTGCACACAGAATCCATATGCTAGATGATGGAGTTCTGCTTATTGAGGGCTTGTTTTCATTTTAGGCTGAAGGGCCCAATCTTACTCTTCAGGGCAGAAGCCAAGTCTTTAATCCAGCTGTGGAGTGTCATGCACACTGTACAAATGATAGATAATGATCATAATTGTATGCAGCTGCATTAGGTTTAATCAGTTTATTCAAAAGAGGCTGCAGTCTGTTGAGATTACACAACCAATTGTAGTTAACTCCAGGAGCATTCACTGGTGCACAGTTGGGCAGAGTGGATCCTTCACATTGACTATAAAATGAGCTTTCTGAATAACCTCCACCCAGCCAGGAGGATTGCTAGAAACAGGTATACTATTTTCTCAACCTTAAACTAAATTTAATAGAAAAAGAACCAATGTACAACTGCTAGAGTGGAATGAGAGAGCAAGCTCTTTGCAAAAATGAGCTTTTGAGGTCTATTTTCTGTAAAGTGATTGGCAGGCTACCAAGCAAACAGAGATTCTATATTCAACAATTTCTTGAACTAATTTATCAAGGACCTATGTAATATATTGTAGGCACAATGCTACACAATTCCCATTTTCTATTTTAGGATAACTATCCCCTGCTAACCTACTCTGGGTGTTTGGATCAATTCTGTTTTATATTTAATGTTAAAGTTTCCCAGGAAAAAAAATCACAAAACAATAGAAAAGCAAAACTGAAACACTACTATCCCCAACCAGCAATGTTATCTTAGACACATCTCACTCATCCTTACAGATGCATGACAGGAACAGTCCCACCTTCTTCACTTCCCCAGGGAGACTTGTGAAGACTAATAAGGCCAAATTAATCTTACATATCGTAAAAACCCACAAGAAGGCACTCTGAGGGGTGAAAATTCCATGAGGATCCCTTCACAGGTTTCTACCATGTCAACGTGTCATGAGGCAGGGCTTGTCTCTAACAGAGAAGGTCCTATGATACACCCTTATCCCTTGTGGATCTCCAGAGAATTGTGGACTACCAAGTATTCCCATGGCTACTGTGGTTACTGAGGCTTCCCCATTCTTTCCATGGCCTATCCTACCTCCATACACCTTTCTGCATGGACTCAGCCTATGTGGGTCCAGAAGAGTGGACAGTGGTGTGGAAGTGGGTGAGACCACCTTTCATGTTGGAAAGATGGAATCCACATGCCTACTCTGTGCGTGGAGGGAGGGAGAGGAAATTGTCTCAGCCATAATCGAAGAGGCTTTTTGAATCCCCCAAACCTTAGGCTCCTATGAAGGAGCAGATACAGCCTGCCTGTTAAAGTATGTATACATTCTAAACTCCTTAATGGCAGCACATAGGGTACATTTGCTGCACACACACCCCTGGAATGTGCATAAATAGCAGTATATACAGTGAAGCACAGCTTAGATGATTCAAGATACATCTGAACCCCTAGGTATGTACCCTTCACACCCAATCAGTGCCTTCCCCATCTACACTGCTAAATATAGCAGTGTACTGTCCTGCTGCAGGAGACTTTCCCAGCTACAGGGAAGGGTTCCAGCAGTGGGGAAAGGTTCTGGCAAGGGCAGGCAGTGGGATATGGCTCTAGCAGTTTCCTACTGTCTGAGCCTTTCTCTACTACCTCCTCCCCACATACCCAAGCCTTTCACTGCATGTGTAGCTACTCATAACCCACATGCTGCCACCAGCAGAGTGCAGTGGAGATATACCACTAATGTGTTGGAATCAGAAAATATGGTCTTTTGTGTCTTTTTGGATTAGACTAATAGGTTCATAGAGTTTAAGGCCAGAAGGGATCATCAGAACATGTAGTCTGACATCCTCTATATAATAGGCTATCGAAATTCATCCAGTTATGCTTGTATAGAACTCAATAACTTGTTAGACTGATGTATATCTTCTAGAAAAGCATCAAGTCATTACCTGAAAACATCAAGTGATGGAGAATCCACTAAGTCCCTTGGTAAATTTGTCCAATGGTTAATCACCCTCAATATCAAAAATACAACCCTGATCTCTAATTTGAATTTGTCTGGATTTAGCTTCCAGCTATTTGTTCTTGTAACACCTTTCTCTGCTAGATTAAAGAGCCCTTTAGTACCCAGTATTTTCTCTCTGTGAAGGTACTTACACACAGTAATCAAGTCGCCGCTCAGTCTTCTTTTCGATTACCTAAATAGATTGAGGTCTTTGTCACTCACTGTAGGGCATTTTTTCCAGACCTTGAGTCATTTATGTGGCTTTTTTTTTTCTGTACCTCCTCCAGTTCTTCAAAATCCTTTTAATATCTGGACGCCAGAACTGTGTACACTGTTCTAATAGTGGTCACCAATTCTATATAAAAAAGTAAAAATCTTTACTTCTGCTCATTACACCTCTGTTCATATATTCAAGGATTGCATTAGTACTTTCTGCCACAGGATTGTTTTGGGAACTCATGTTGAGTTTCTTGTCCATTATGACCCTTAAATCCTTTTCAGAATCACTGCCAGGGTACAGTCCCTCATTCTATAGGTTTGGCCTGCATTCCTTGTTGTTATATGAAATGCACAGTTACACATCTATTACGGTGCATGTTGTTTGAATCAGTTCAGTTTACTAAGCAATCCTGTTCACACTTGGCAGTCAGAAGACTTTTATACCTCTCTGTGGTTGTCCTTCACTGTTGTAACTTATCCAGTTAGCTAAGCCAGAATAGCACAAGCTACCTAGGATAGGTCCAAGGATCTAGTCCATTATGAAAACTTCAGCCTGAAAAGTGAATGCTTTGGAAATGTGGAAAAGCTGTGCACAGATATCACTGTGATGGCTGTACTAGGACTACATAAGGTGAAATAAACCCAGTTGCATGAAATCAAGGTTAAAATGTTAACTATTTTGTAACTTTAACTATTGATGGACATGAGGAACTTATGTTATACTAAACATTAATCTCAGCAGGCTCATTTTATCTGTCCACCTGATTTATATACTGGCCAAAATTTTATCTGACGTAATTAACCAGATCTTTGTTGTCCATCACCCACAGAAAACTTTTTTTTATTATTATTATTTTTTAGGATGAGCTTCACAAAAAGTGTCATCAAAAGATAAACTGCTTAAAAAAAAAGTCAATAGAATCACTGAAATAAGATGAGGTTCCATCTTTACAGCCATAAGTCATGACCTCTGAAAACACAGTGATCAGCAGTTCTACTGACAAGCGACCACCATCAGCAATATTATCCAATCTGACAGCAGAAAGAAACAAAAAAAAAAAGCCTCAAAGACTAAATTCATTCCCAAAACTTAGGAAAACAAACAGTAACATTTCATTAGTATAATTAAGCAGTAAATATTGAACATAATTGCTTTAAAACCACCTAACCGTAGCCTGCATGCCAATTAACTTTGGGGCATAGAGAAAAGACATTTAATGAAAAAAAAGTCATTTATAACTAAGCAACTGGCCATTAACATCAATTATCACCACTATAATCCAAGGATTTAATTTATAACTATGTTAAAACTGATCCCAAGAATATTCACCTTTTGAAAAATTATTGCTTTTAGAGGAATTTGCTTAACAGTGAGTTTTGTCATTTACTGAGCATGCACAGTTGTATTTTAGAAAAATGAGTAGGTATTTCAATGGATAATAAGGTACCAGGAAATCTATTTTTTTACAGTTGTCTTTCCCTTACTGCTTTAATGTCAACTACTTGGAATAGTAAAGGTAGTTTCGTTATGTTCTATTTGAAATCCCTCTCCCAACTGATTTAGGAAACATGCCCATTTACTGGCATGTCACTTCTGAGGTTATAGATACATAAATTACATTTGCTTTATTTATGCTAAGAGACTGTAGGTTAGCATAGCCTTCGGTTTGGTTGGGACACAAGTATGTTTTGGAAGCTATCAGCACAGATAAAATTTCAATAAGTGGCCTAACTCCCAACACTCCAGTTAACTCACATTGACTTTGGGACAGTTCCTTTATTAAGCCTCTTTGCTGGATCTTTAATGAAGTTTAAAGTTTTAGTTGCATTTGCATCAGGAATTTTAAGAGGGTTCCCAGCATTGGTCTAATTCTAGCCAGTGTAGGTATAGTGGGAGTGCTAGTTGCATACAGGTGTTTTTACCGCCAGGTCACAAACCCAGATCAGGGAATAGGCTGTCATGCACTCACTAACTGTAGATGATGAATCTTGGTGTCTTGTACTGTCCTGGTCAACACTATGAACTAGAGTCTATTGTACTTTGTCTCCCTCCAAAACAGTTTGTGCTCTTACCAGATGATCTAGAATTACATCACCTTTTGCAGCATCCTTACTAACTCAGTGGCTTTTGACAAGTATACTTGCCTTATAAAACCATAAGGGACTACTCCAGCAGATCAGATCAGTAAGAGCTTTGGTAGAGCAGCAGGCCTATTACAAGCCGCATGAGAGGGCCAAACATGACATCTAGTAAACTGTAGTGTTGACAGGATTTTTTTTTTAAAAAAACTGCACCCTCTATTCAGATACAGAGTTGAAAATGTCATGTCTATATTAAAGGTTGCTTAGTTTATGAGTGCATGCATTGTCAGAAATTCATAAGCAGAAAGAGGTCCGCTCACAAGTTGGTTCTCAAAGTTTGGGTGCTAAATCATAGTCGAAAAGGGGACTTTTTCAGTACACATTTAGACCAGGTTCCAAATTCAGTGTATACTATGTACTGAAATATATGCTTACATCTAGCAATTCTACCAAACTACTTTTCCTCCATTGGATTCCAAACTGCCATCTAGCACATTTTGACATTCATAGGGCACACTGGATCTATAAATACCAATTAGCTATGCTTTGATTAAAGTGATGTATTTTAATTAACTTCATCCCTTTTAATTTTTTAAGTAAAACTTATAAAATGGTGTTGTACTTAAGATAAGAACTTTAGCAACAATATGCAGAGTTCTAGATTGCAATTCTGTCAAAGAAACTCTCCCTTTGTGTAGCATTACAATGTACTAGTGGTGTCCATGCAATATGGGCCTGATTTTCCAAAGGTGCCGAGTAATGTTCATGTCTCCTATGAAGTGACAAAGAGTCCTGTGGCACCTTAAAGACTAACTAAAATACTGAAGCATAAGCTTTTGTGGGCTAATACCCACTTCGTTGGATGCATCCGACGAAGTGGGTATTAGCCCACGAAAGTTTATGCTTCAATATTTTAGTTAGTCTTTACGGTGCCACAGGACTCTTTGTCACTTCTGGAATTCCAGACTAACATGGCTACCCCTCTGATTCTTGACATGTCTCCTATGACCTTCAACTTGAGTGGTGGGCACTCAACACTTCTAAAAGAACAGACTTTATGATGACTTAGGGCCAGATTCTGAGAGATACTAAGGCATCTAAGGAAGCAGATGCTAAGTGAGATTTTCAAATGGGAGTTAGGCACCCAGGTGCACCTAAATACTTTTAAAATATGGCCCTTAGAAACAGAGATTCAAGAGTAGTTTTCCCCCCACAGAAATCTCCCTGTTATCACCTCATTAAGCTCAGGCTTCATTACAATCCAAATAAACATTAAAAAGTAATTAGATATAACCTAATTTAAAAAAAAAACGCAAACTCTCTTCCTTGTCTTGTCTTTTGAAGTGGTCTAACCAGTCGTTTTGGTAATTAATGAGCCAGTGCTTTATCACCTTGACAATTCATCCTTTTGTTTTCAGCTACAACCAATAGGTACAACAGTCATGTTTCAGTTATTAAAGACAACCATGTTTAATATAGTGTGCTAACACAGTAAGGAGCTCTTGATAGGGAGTTGTGGGCATTATTTTGTCATTGGCAAACTGAAAGCTGGCTTACCCTTTTTCTTGTACAAATACTTGGGGAAAAATAATGAGATAGTGCTGGAGCAGGCCAACCAAAGTCCTCTGCAGAAAATTCTGTAGAAAACACCTGGGAGCAAGGAAGACTATGCTGAGACACTTTGCCCCTAAGATGGTAGCGCAGATGAAGAGGAGGAATGGTACTGATTTGTTTTCTAGTTCTGTAAAACACTATCTGTTTGTATTCTGTTATTGTAACGATTGCATTTCAAGTGCCTAAGGTGATACAACCCTTCAAGATGAACATACCTAACTTCCTGGACTGGTTAGATTTGAATATTGAACAGCTGACCAAGTCGATCAGCTCATACAGCTGTTCTGTCAGGTAGTCACTCTGGAGTACTTTTACTTCATTTCTGAGAATGTGCTTTATTAAAATGCACTTGAATTCTTTTCTGCTGCTATGTTTTTGAGATCAATTCATTAAACTTATTTTGCTATGATTTCTGTTAGTCAATTTATAACTGTTAGAATGGATGCCTTGTATCTGTCCCCCTCTCCTCCATCCCTTCTATATCTTTGGCAGTGAAGTAAAGTTGTGATAGTTGTACAATGAAAAAAATCCAGATATCTGCCCGGGCCTCAACACAAGATTTATCAACAGCCGCTACCCCCAGATTTTATCTGATTAAAAAAACCCGCTTCTGTGTCACCATCCATCCAAGAACTTAAAATGATATTTCAAACATAAATGAAGTTAGTCTCATAACACCCTTCTGGGGAAAATATATATCATCTTGCAGATAAGAAAACAGGTACACAGGGAGATTAAAGTCAATATTTTCAACAGTTACCACCGTTTTGTTGCCTCTGTAGTTAGCGGCCCAGCCTGAGACAGGCAGGGTTTGACTTTTAGACGTGGTAAGCACCTTCTACTGCAAACAAAATCAATGGTAGCTGAAGGTGCTCAGTACCTCTGAAAATCAGGACTTAAGCATCTCAAGCTGATCATCCTAAAGTTGAGCCATGCAAACTCAGTGGCCATTTTTGAATGTGCTACCCCAACTGGCACCCAAAGGCTCAGAGGATTCCGTCAAAAGAAACCTGATGAGGTTCAACAAGGATAAATGCAGAGTCCTGCACTTAGGATGAAAGAATTCCATGCACCGCTACAGACTGAAGACTGACTGGCTAAGCGGCAGTTCTGCAGAAAATGACCTGGGGATTACAGTGGATGAGAAGCTGGATATGAGTCAATAGTGTGCCCTTGTTGCCAAGAAAGCTAATGGCATATTGGGCTGCATTAGTAGGAGCATTGCTAGCAGATTGAGGGAAGTGATTAGATCCTCTATTCAGCACTGGTGAGGCCACATCTGGAATATTGTGTTCAGTTTTGTGCCCCTCAGAAAGGATGTGGACAAATTGGAGAAAGGCAATGAAAATGATTAGGGGGTTGGGGCACATGACTTATGAGGAGATGCTGAGGGAACTGGGTTTATTTAGTTTGCAGAAGAGAACAGTGAGGGGTATTTGATAGCAGCCTTCAGCTACCTGAAGGGGGATTCCAAAGAGGATAGAGTTAGGCTGTTCTCAATGATGGCAGATGACAGAACAAGGAGAAATGGTCTCAAGTTGAAGTGGAGGAGATCTAGGTTGGATATTAGGAAACACTATTTCACTAGGGAGGTAGAGGAATCTCCATCTTTGGAGGTTTCTAAGGCCTGGCTTTACAAAGCCCTGGTTGAGATTATTTAGTTGGTATTAGGCCCACTTTGAGCAGGGGATTGGACTAGATGACCTCCTGAGATCTCTTCCAACCCTAATCTTTTATGATAAGTCTGTGGCAAAGTTGGGAATAATATCCTAGATTCCTGATTCCCTGCTCTGTGCTTTCACAGCAAGGTCACATAATTCCTGATTCAGTCTGAAGGTGATCTTGATACTAACAAAAAGATACAGCCTATCTCACATCTCAGCGTGCAGTGTTCAGCCTTGATCAGAGATATCCCATGCTGGGACCTGTGATCTTTGCTGACTGCTCCTCCATATTAAAATGTGGGCAGCTGTAACGTACCTCAGCTTATTCAAACCTTAGTTTCCTGTGAAATACCAATACAACTCAGAGCTGGTCAAAGATCTGGCACTCTGACAACACAGCAGAATTAAAACATGGGCATGCTGATACCACCCAGACATGGGGAAGGTGTATTCACATCCTCCCTGTGAATATATCATCACTATAAGTAAGGAGTAAAAGAGATCAAAAGAGAAGCAGCAGCACAGATATACTGATCATCCATCTGATCCTTGGAAACTCAAAGAAAAATTATTCGCACAATCAACAGGAAGTGAGAAAAGTAAGAGAAGTGAGTGACACAGCCTTGAGGCCTTCAGGTATAAGAAAGAGAGGTTTGCACAAGATGAGCCCTTTAAAGTATCTGAAATTGCATTCCCATAGACTGAAGCACCCAAAATTACTTGTCCTCCCCTTAAAGCCCGGACAGAAATACAACTTATAAGAAAGCCATGGTGCATACTGAACAGAAAGCTTGCACAGAGCCTACAATATTACATTTACAAATAATTTTGGCTTTGTTTGTAAGAAAAAAAAAGTAAGACATGATCAGTCGTAACTGGAAAATCTCTCATCATCTTTGAATATTACTACTAGACTTTCTGTATAACCACAGGCTCTGTAGACTAAGTATTTTTGGGAGAAACACCTGGAGTGAAATCCAGTCCCTGTAGGAAATGGGAGTTTGGTCACTGACTTCAGTGGAGCCAGGATTTCACCCCGATGAATAATTATGATGTGGCAATAGGACTGCTATTAGTTGACCTAGCTTTGGTAACGGAGAAATTCACTGAACCTAACTTTTGTTGTAGTTGCATTTAAGTTGCAGCTGTCCATTTTCACTCCTCAATTGTTCGCATCTTTTATGAAGGAAAAATTAAAAATGAGTTAAATTAGGAACATTAAATTAGAAGCAAATAATCCAATTATCTAGCCAAATCATATCCACCCAGTCAGACTTTAGTTGTTTGCCAAGACCATTATTGTTACTAAAATTACTGCGTGTATATTGGTGTGGCTGTCATAGTCGTACTTCGATGAAGTCTAGAAAATTACACTAATGAGCCTCTTAGTGATTTATGGAAACAGGATGGAAGGTGATTTAGTTACTTGCTCATAAACAACTTCTCACCCCACTTGTTTTACAGATCACAAGAGCTCTTCCAATATTTCTTCAAAATAATTCACATTCCAAAACTGCTAATGTTTGCCAAAGTAATTGAATTAAAATGACAGTATTTTGACTTCCCACCTGTCTTGCCCCATACCCCAGAGTATAGTGGGAACTTCAGAAGTGCTGGAGCAGCCAGTCACATATCTATGACACTTCCTCTCTAGGTCTCATTACGAAAGAGTTTTAAAATTTCAGCTTCTTTCAAATTTTGCCTTTTATCCAGAGGGTCAAAGTGGTGCCTGTTTCTGAACTACTGTGATCCTGCTATCTTGTATGTTTGTGTGAAACATCCCTTAACTTTGGAAGTATTGCACTGGAGAGCTGAAGCATAGAGAATTTATTGCTAGATCAGAGAGGCTTGGATCAAAATTTTCTTTGGCATTCAATTCAAGTAAAACTATTTCCTTTTTGCTACAGGTTAACCATAAGTCACAACATTATTTAAACACCTAATTTAATTTTGCATAATTCTGTGTGTAATTATTTCAAAGACAATTACGTGGTAGTTTAAAATACCTAAAGGAACTTAGTCATTGTTTTGCAATATTTATCTCAAACATCATATATTTTAAGCAAGCTGTATTGTACTGGACTATGAAACAGCACCATGATTATTTGCAGTGCAATAACATGAAACTGAGACCAAACCCAACACATCAGGAATTAGTCTAGCTTTGTAACTGATTGCAGTGGAAAAGTCATTTGCATGGATAAACAGCAAGCTGCTCATGTTTAAACTGTTATAGTACTTGCTAAGTATACCATGGAGGTAATGTTCTTATCCCCAAAGAAAGAGTACTTCATATTGCTCTGCACTGATACCTCTGCCCAGTTCAGGAATAATATTGACAGGCTCTGGAGGAAGTTGCATCTTTTCTTCCTCAGTTGAACAGGTGGTTGTCACAGTCCAGGATCATTTACAGGAAAGTAAAACTAAAAGGATGGTGCTGGGGAAGAAATCGGGTTTTTAACAGAGGACATCCTATGACCTGAGGAAACGACTTACAGGGAAGAAATTTTAGCAGAGCTTAGGGTTGCCAACTTTGAAATATTTAAAAACCGGACACTGCATCAGGAGTGCCAGCACCACCTCTGTCTCACTTCTACCCCTGCCCCTGAGGCCCTGCCCATGTTCCAAAGGCCCCCCGCCCATTCACTCCTCTTCCACTCTCCCCTCATCACTTGCTGTTCTTCTCCCCCTCCCAGCCCAGGTCAGGAGGGACTTGCGACTGGAACTGGGGCTGGGAGCTGCAGACACCTGATGCAGGTAGGAGGTGGCCCTGACTGAGTAGGGGTTGGCTCAGGTGATGACCCAGTGCTTCCCACATCACCTACCCACAGCATCCAGACTTTGGATCTGACCTGACACTATCAGGTCCCCTTTTCGACCGGACTTGGCACTTGGCCACCCAAGCAAAACTGCACATTAGGAAGATCATACTACATTCACTATACTATATTACATACACACTTATTCATTCTAATTAATTGAAACAATGGAAATAAAGAAATGCTTTAGCTGAAAATAATCTTTTCATGATGTCCCAGACAGTATGTGATTCTGGATGAATCTAAAATAAACTTTTCTTCATTCTTGAAGCAATTACGTAACAATAACTGTAGTGACTTCATAAGGCATTACCTGGGAGGCACACATATTTGATATGGTGCAGTGAGATTCCCTGCAAATTCTGAGGGAAGGCTAGAAGAAATCAAGATATGTTGCTTCTTCAGAGAAGCTATCCCTTCATTTTGCTGGAACCATTAGGCAGATAAGGCCTCACTTTTGAATGGATTCTTACAACTATTCTTTGCTTTCTTGCTATAAAAGTTAATATTTTTACCATGTCAAATAACCCATATGGATTCACATTTAATATTAAAAACATTGCTGTTCATAATGCATCTGCAGAAGGCTTTATTACAAATATTAATGTTTCATACTTAATATCTTTCGTGTTAGGATAATATGTGACTTATTAATGTAATTGTGATTCTTTTTTGTTAATAGCCTCATTGGCAATTTGTTTAATCTACACATTTTAGTACATTCTGTATTGCCATTAGTCAGAAACGTAGGATGTCTTTTGATCCCTTTTCAAATTTAGTTTCACATTTGCAAGATAAGTATCTTGCTTCTATTATTGCAATGGATGCTAAAAATATTTGTAACTGTTGATTCTCAGCAAAAATGTCGTGACTGTGGCTCATAAATCACTTACTTCTAAATCTATGGCTGGTTACTGGCTATCCGTAACAGATAACACCTATCTACTATCTTAATATTTATGTGAATGAAACTTAGTATTTATTGGTGTGCACACTTCCGACATAATATGTTGAACACATACCACTACATGACCACAGCTGAGTCAGTCAGTTGGAAAAAGGTAGGAGATCTGTTCAAAACTGAACTTGGAATAAGTATCCAGATTAAGGATCCTAAAATTTCAGTCAGCTCCTCAATCCTATGGAAATACCTGTGACTTCCACATGAATATCACATTAATTCTTTATGATCAGAGTTGCTACAATGAATATCAAATTAATTCATTATGGTCAGTCCTTCTAAAATGAATGTAAAAAAATTCAATTATGAGATATTTAAACTGAAGTGCTACTGTGAAGTCCATCTAACATAAACTTTAGCATACAGACAACAGTCACTTACTGCACAACTGAATGTAGAATACCAGCAGCCTAATAACATGTGATCAGAGCAACAGAGAATTAGATGCTTATCTCCCATTATTCTTAATAGGAGGCGCAAGCTGCTATTGGAAGTCTAACAGTGCATGATGATGAATATAACTACTACATAGGACTAAGCCCAATTATATGAATGATTTTTGTTTCCAGTTCCAGTATATTTGTTTTACTAATCTAAAGGTTAACCCAAAAGAAGTACCTATATTGGACTAGAGGATCAGATACTACTGTGTAATAAATGGGAGTGTACTGTGACTTACTATATCTACAGTTTCTTGTGGCTATATAAGCTAGAGGGATAGCTCATGGATATTAATGTACTCAAAGACTGTAACTCACTTCTTGGAATGGCTGGCATGGTCAAGAATTGCAAATACAGTAATTAGCAGTGAGTTCACAGATCTTCATAGTGCAGTCAAGAGTCATGCGCCTCAAGGCCATTGTTTCTTCAACTTGAGGTAGGAAAATTGGAAGGGAAGCATCAGTGATTTTTCTCTACAGCAGAGCTGTGCTCTGAAAATCTTTAATCAGTGCTGCAACAATAGTGTCTGCCCCAGTATAAGATGTTGTAGTAATTTGTGCCAGAAAGCCATATTGTGCAGAAGGAGAAAAATATTGCATTTGTGAGAGCACATTTAGTCATTTTAGCTTTCCAAATCTAAGTATGTTATTATTAACAGTCATCCACACTCCCACTGAAATCACACTGATCTGTACTGTGCCTTATTAGCACAAGATACCAGTGGGTATTTTCTTTTAGGTTTAAATTTTGCCATTGGTTGTAGAAGTACATAACTGTGCCATTCTGTGGGTGGGGCAGCTAGGATTTTCCACATCTATATAGTGGTATTGTTTAAAACCTATGGAGTTGCATAAAATAAAAACTGCATAATTTCTCACGACCACAGAAATCTGCTGTCTGGCTGTATTTAAGGAAAGTAAATGCAAAAATGTAAGTGCTGTGTACTTATGTCTGACAGGATTCTCAAATTAGCCCTTCCCCACCTAACTTACCTTCAGGGCCTAATTTGGTAGGCATTGCCAGAGCATGCATACTGGATTGGGCCTTGCACGAACCAGTGTGACTCGAACAGGAGACTGGCTAGGTATGCATATATAAGTATACTCAATAACCCAGTGGTTAGAGAAGTGGCTCTCAACCTTTCCAGACTACTATACCCTTTCAGGAGTCTGATTTGTCTTGCATACCCCCAGGTTTCATCTTTCTTAAAAGCTACTTGTTTACAAAATCAGACATAAAAATACAAAAGTGTCACAGCGCATGATTACTGAAAAATGGCTGACTTTCTCATTTTTAATATAAAGTAAATCAATTGGACCATAAAGATTTTACTTACATTTCAGGGTATAGTATACAGAGCAGTATAAACAAGACATTGTCTGTGTGACATTTAGTTTGTCCTCACTTTGCTAGTGTATTTTTCGTAGCCTGTTATAAAACTAGGTAAATATCTAGATGACTTGATGTACCCCCTTGAAGACTTCTGCATACACCCAGAGGTACGCATACCCCTGGTTGAAAACTATTGGCTTACAGCACTCTCTGGGGGTGGAGGGACCTGTTTTTCAAATCCACACTTCGCCAGATTTTGAGCAGGGGCTTGAATTGGATCTTCCACATCCCAAGTGAGTGACCTACCCTCTGGCTATTGGTTATAATGGGGTTTCTCCCTCCCTTTCTCCCCACTCTTTCTGCTTCCTGCTTTGAGAAAAGACTGACCTGGCTTAGGCATCTAACTTCAAGAGGCAGTTCAGCTGTAAATCTTTAGTTAGGTGCCTCACTACCATTGAGGGGTTGGTTCCACTTGGTTGGATCCCCAATCAGTTTGTTGTCTTATGTGAATCCGATTCTCAGATGCATAATTCCCTCCATGCATTGCATAGGGACCCTGGGTGCCTAACATAGGGTTGTGAATCCCAGTAAGTGGCAGGGTGCCTAAAAGCAATGCTTAAATCTCTTTGAGGAGCTAGTCCCCTAGAAGCCTAGATCCCATTCAGTTAAATTATGTTCCCAAGGGCCTAAGTTGCTTTGAAAATGAGATTTCGATTCCTAAATCAATCAGGTGCTTTAGAAAATGTTACCCATTCATTGAAACTTGAATTGATTTGATGATCTATTGAGGCCGGGGGAAAGGGATTGCTGATTACAGTCTGAAGAACTAAGTAAACAGGTTTTTTCAATTGTTTTAATTGTTTGATAGTTAAATATACAGGCAAATATGCCAAGTGGCCTAGTCTTAACTTTGCTATTGGAATCTCAGCTTTTGAATTTCCTGACTGACTATTTGGGATACATTTGAGATCTGCCCTAAATCCGATCAGCTAACTAAATGTCAGCATAAGTCATGTTACCCTAATCACATTTGTGCGTCTAAAAAGGGGATAAAATAATTCAGTTAAAAAACTGTGTGCACAGTAGCAAATTTAAAAGCTAAATAGCACTACAGGTTTTTAGGGGTGTTTTCAGACTACCAAAATTAAACCTTATCTGTCAATGAAATAATTGCCAAGCTATATTTCCTAAAGTCCAGTCTGGGAGTTTTATGAGTACAATGTGTATTAGAAGTTGAACAGGTTATCAGAAAAGCTATTTGGAGAAAACGTATTAGAAGAAAAAAGTCAATTCCATGCATACGCTTTTTATACCTAGCAGATCCAGTCTTAGACCATAAAAAAGTTTTATGTGCAAGTTATAAACTCCTGAAAATAATTTCAATTCTCATAGATCCTTAAATATGGCAGAATTGCTAGTAGGCACTGCAACAATAGTATTATGCTATTTAGAATGGATCCTATGTGAGTCTATGCCTAAATCTTTGTCTTTGTATGAGTTACTATGGAATTAGGAGTAAAAGAATTAATTACATTTAGTGACTCAATTAAATGAAGAGTTTTTTAAGAGTTTTCCCTGCATATTTAAAATATGAATAAAAACAGCAAGGCTGTCAGACAAATAACATATCCCTCCTGTTGACACCTGCCTCCAAAATGTATGTCTTCTTGTTAGTGTAAACAGCTAATTTATTGACTTTGCAATTTAATGGCATTCAAGATAATATTTTTAGCTAAGTAAAGAATGTTTGGGAGCATTGCATGATATTTTCTTGCTTGTTTTTATGAAAGATCCAAGTTAGATGTCTGAAATTATGGTTTGAGCCATAAGCCGTAAATTGATTTTTTCAACATGCAAGAGATGGAATCCTCAAAACATTAGCAAGAAGAAAATACAGTATATGGCTAGCATTTAGATTTTATTTTTACAGCACAAAAATTCACCTAATAGGGAAGATGAACAGAAAAAAGTGTACAACTTCTGTATCTGTTATTTACCATGAATATAACAAGATAGACTAGATAATCCAGTGCTAATCCAGTACTTCAGCTATGCAGAAGCAAGGGTGATGCTTCTTTACATCATTTTGCCTTTGCTCCTCATTCTCTTCATTTCAAAACATAGATTCTGTTGGCAATATTTTGCAAGTCTTGTTATAAAACTTGATTTCTTCTTGGTTTAGAAAGGAAAAACAGTGCACATGATCTAATTAGTTTATTTTAAGTTGGAGAGATCATTTCAAGAAGGTCCAATCCTGCCCTCACTAAAGTCAACGAGGATATACTTATCAAAACTGTAATGCAGATAAATCAAATCAGATCTGCAATCATACCTGTGTTCTTTCTCTTTATCTCTAGGTAGCTTAGAGAGACTGGACCAGTAATAGGTCTAAGTTATTTCTGAGTATCCACTTGTGGAGTAGATTAGCTAATTCAGCAATAAAGAACAGTATTTCAGTCTGCAGGTTTTCCTCCTTGGGGTTTTTTCTTCAGGCTTTAGAGCTCTTGCTTACAGCAAAAGAAATACCAGAAAAGAAACAGTTCTACATAACTAGAAAACACTTGCGGTAGGGGGTCATCATCATGGAGTAAACCTAGTGTTTAACAATTGTGTGGAGTGATCTACCATCTGAAAGGCCTTTCCTCCATTCTGATTAGTCAAGAGCTGTTTTCTTAGTGTTTCCTGTATTCACTATGAAAACTTGTTTGGGCCTACACTCCACAGCATGTCACCCCTGTGCAAACAAAGAGTTAATTCCCTGTTTGCTGTAAACCAGTTTGGGCCTCTATACCTAGTTGCACTGGGATGCAACACTGAAGTAATTTAGTAAGACTGCATTTATGTACAGAGCAATTTTTGAGTATATGAACTTGACCTTCAAAGGTCTGTCTCATACAATAAGGAAACTGTGCATAACCAGAGGGGAAACCTGATCTTTTTAAAAGAGGATATTGCTTTATTCTAGCAGATCTAGAAGCATAAGAAATGCTAGGGAGAGAAGCCCATTTGGACCAACAACTGTTACCTTGTTGGTCAATCTTAATTCAGTTTCTTACCTCACATTTCTCTCATGCAAAACAATGTAAGTGTCTATTGAACTGACTCATTTATACTCTTTACTTAATTTGCCTTCCCTGGTAACTTGTTACATATATTTATTAGCCTGCTGTGTTATTTTCTAGGGATACACATGAAGAATCCTCACTCAGATTTTAACGTAGTCCTCACCGGACTTCAATGGAAGTTTGTATAAAGAAAGGCTCGTAAGACTCTTAGCCCCCCAGTTTTTAGAATATGTCACCTTCTCTATTCCATGTAAAAAAACATACCACTATAATGGAGACAATCTGGCCTAGAGGATATGATAGTGGGCTAGGAATCTTGAGTTCTATTCCTAGCTCTGTCATCAACCTGCTTTGTCTCCTTAGACAAGTTTCTGTGCCTCTGTTTCCTTTTCACCTTAGGTCTGTCTGATCTACTTAGATTGTAAGCTTTTTGGAGTAGGGACTGTCTGCTATTATGTGTTTGTAGAGTGCCTAGCATGATGGGACTCCAGTCTTGGTTGGGACCTCTAGGTGCTACTGACATACAAAGAAAAATATCCACCTATTCCTCCCTTTGAATTTTTTTTATAATAAAACAGCCCCAGCTTCTCTAACTTTCCTCACAGTTCAGATTCTTTGTACCTAATAGTCTTCTTTGTTGCCCTATGCTGCATTCCATTGTTATCAATATCACATTACATATTCTAGAGGAGGCTTTACAAGGGGTGGCTGTGTACATTAACTGTGTCTTCTGCTTTACTTCATATTCTATCTTCTAAAACATCCTTGCATCTTGGTGTTGACCTTTTTAAATGCTGCTTTTCTTTGGGCTGATAGCTTCAATTTATTTCCCCAGTAATCCCCAAATCGTTTTCTAGCTCAGTATATGGAATGTCTGTTTTATTTAGCAAGTGTTTCCCAAATTGGTTTTGTGTTCCTAGATTAATTATTTTATATTTTTTCTAATCAAATTCCATTTCTTTTAACTGAGTCATGTAAATGATCCAAATCCTTTTGAATATGATTGCATTGTTCCTCATTATTCCTTGTGCTTTCAGTTCTAGTATCCTGTGAAAACTTGGATATCTTTGTTTATACACTCACGCACATCATTTTTATGTAGTTGTACATAAACATGAAAAACAGAGGTTTTAATATTGAACCTCAGGATGCCCTAGCTGTCCATTCTCTTTGTGTCCCACTCTTAAACTAGATTTCTATCCAGCAGTCTGTTTTGCCTTCATGATGATTTCCCTTACCCATTAATCTCTTATGTGGTACCTTGTCAAATGTCTGTAAGTAGACTACGTCCACTGTATTTCCTTTATTTATCATGGCAGTAACATCCTCAAAGAATTCCAGCAGGTTAGTTAAACATGACCTCCTCTGCCTGAACCTATGCTGGTTATCCTTAATCAAACTGATTTTCAAGCTGTTCATTCACACTTTCCTTGTGGTAATTTCATTTTCCTTACTAACCTTATTAAAGTCACTGATCTATAGTTTCTTGTTTTGTCTTTATTCTTTTTTTTAATTATGGAGATTTTTTGCCTTTTTCAATCCTCAAGGCTCATTTCTGAGTTGGATCTCTTTTTAATAATGTCAGTGCACAGTTCTCTGGACTCTTCACTATATCTGGTTGAAAATTTGACATAAAAACTGTTGGGTTTTTTTTTATGGTAAAATTGGGTTTTCTACTAAAAGGTGTTATGGATTTTTGAGGTTGTGTGTGTGTTGGGGGGGGGGTTGTTTTTGTTTTTGCAACTAGTATCTGCTTTCCACTAAAAATACTGAGTTTTTATTAAAAAAAAAAAGAAACTGAAAACCAATTTTATGTTTTTGTCTAAATTACCCATTTTCTGACCAGCTGTGTTCCTCACTAATACTAGATACTTAAACACCAACAATTCCTCACAGTGCCTTCTTCCACCTGTGGCTGGCCAGGACACTATGTACCATCCTGAGATGTGGACTAATCTATGTATTCATGACCTTTAGCCTCAATAATTGCAAAATGCTAAGCCTCGGGATGGAAACACATGCATTGATGTATCTGCTAAGCAATACAGGACACTGCCAATACATCGTCCCTGTGCTTTGGGCACTACCATTTGTCTTTACTGAATAATAGATTCTGGGCTTGCTCTTCAAAGCCCCCAGTGAAGTGGGGCTGGTTATCTCAGCCATACAGGAAGATGTGGTGTTTACGATTTATGATGATAGCTGCATTCACGAGCAATGGGATTACATGGGAGCAGGGGTCAGAACTCAGGTGCTGGTGGGCTGCAGCCATGGAACTCCCTTCCACAGCAGATGAGAGTGACTGCAATTCTGTCTGTCTCTCCTTCTCTCATATAAAAAAGCTGCCTTTGTCACCATGGAAACAGAAACACCTTACAATAAATGTATGCACAGCTAAATGGGTTGTTTATAGGTAGATCTAGATTCTTTTCCTCTCCAGTATCATTATGATGTCAGCAGAGCTGTGGAAGAGGGTTTGCTGGCTATGTGGTCAAATCTAGCACTAGAACTTAAAACACTTTGTCTAGGACCAAAATTGAGAAAACGAGCAAAACAACCCCCTATATAATATCACAGTATTCTTTTTAAGCTTACAATACTGTCAAAGAATGTTGTATCTGAAGGACTAACCATGCTGGTAGCCAAGGGCCCAATCCTGAAAGATACTGATCACCTCCTGAAAAGATAAGACATTAATTTAATCAGGAACTGAAGGACTCTGCCTCTCAGGAGCAGACCCTGAAATAGCAGGTTGCCTTATGTCACATCTGAACAATCAATAGGTTTTGATTTCCTGATTTTTTCAAGTAGGTTTATCATACTAAACAGAAGCGAACCTACGGGCATGTCTACACTTCAAAAGATACAGCTCTGCCACTTTGGCACCTCTGTGCAGACACTACCTGTGCCAATGAGAGGGATTCTCCTGTCAGTGTAGATAAGCCATCTCCCTGAGAGGTGACATTAGGTTGATGGAATAAATCTTCTGTCAGTCTAGCACTCTCTACACAAGGGCTAGTTCAGTATAGCTATGGCTCTGAGGGGTGTGGATTTTTCATGTCCCTGAGAGATGTAGCTATACTGATGTAAATTCCTAATGTAGATGAGGCCTAGGCAGAAATACAAAAAGACTGATATTTGAAGGCTACGCCTGCCTTCAATGTTGCAACGTGTCAACAAAAGTCATTTTAAACAAGTTTCTTTGATGAAATGGAGCTGTTTTAATTTAAAAAAAAAAATGGTTGCACTCTACCATGCTAGCTTTCTATTATACTCATTGAAATATCCCTTATAAAGTGTTTTCTTTTGCTCCGTGGTTAATTTAAAAACTGGCAAGCTTTACACAGTCACAGAGCTGCAGAATTAATTTGGATGTCACCCTGAATCCCTCATTAAATACTTGCTACCCAAAATTTATAATTACTTTTAAGCAAATACAGAGTATTTGTAAATTAAATCTGGGATTTGATCATGACATGCTCATAAAGTTTTGCTAATTTTAATAAATATGTTTTAAACAAACAACCTGACCTAAAATAATTTTAAGGGTTTAGATTAAGCTAATCAAACCAAGAAAAATTAGTGAAAGTTGAAATTCCACCTTTCATTTGTTTCACTGTGAGTAGGAATTGTCATCTAGCAGGTATCTAACATCTTATTTGTCTCTAACCCTCTTTCAGGCCATATTGCCCCAAGCTGCTATTATGTCAGATTTCACAATCTAAGCAAGATTGAGTCAGATAAGCATTTGGATAGGAGACAACTTCACCCTCTAAATATAACCTCTCAGGAAAGGTTTTTTGGGTTCCTTTTAAAAAGAAGCAAAATGAGCAAACTTGGCTGATTTGACTGAAGTTGTCTGTCTCTCTAATGATTAGGGTGACCAGATAACAAGTGTGAAAAATTGGGACAAAGGGTGGTGTGGGGGGTAATATATGCCTATACAGGAAAAAAACCCAAATATTGGGACTGTCCCTATAAAACATGGACATCTGGTCATTCTTCTAATGATCAGGAGATTCTGGTTTCTGCTGACTGATGCTAGTATTACCCACACAGGTCAGTTATATTTGCAAAGAGTGTGCTGTTCATATGGGCAGTATTTACAGACATTCCGAAAGCTGGAGTGGGATTGCGGGGAGGGTGGGCAGCCATGTTATGTCAAACCTAAATGCACACATGAGGAACGGGCTTCAGGCTTGAACAGAGACTGGGAGTGGCTGAGTCATTACAGAAATTGAATCTATTCCCCCTTTTAAGTATCTTCACATCTTCTTGTAAACTGTCTGAAATGGGCCTTCTTAATTATGACTACAGAAGATTTTTTTTCTCCTGCTGATAATAGCTCATCTTAATTAATTAGCCTCTTAGGGTACATCTTCACTACCTGCCAGATTGGCAGGTAGCGATCGATCTTTTAGCAATCAATTTCTTGCGTCGCGTTAAGACGCGAGAAATCAATCGCTAGCGGCGCTCCCGTCGACTCCGTAGCTCCAGCTTGCTGCGAGGTGCAAGGAGTGCACCGCCGACCGCCGCTGCCATGAGGATGGCAGGTAAGCTGGCTGAAGGTACGCCGACTTCAGCTACGTTATTGACATAGCTGAAGTTGTGTATCTTCAGTCGATCCCCCACCCTAGTGAAGACCAGCCCTTAGAGTCGGTATGGCAACATCCACCTTTTCATGTTCTCTGTGTGTATGCGTATCTTCATACTGTATGTTCCATTCTATGCATCTGATGAAGTGGGCAGTAGCCCACAAAAGCTTATGCTCAAATAAATTTGTTAGTCTCTAAAGTGTCACAAGTACTTCTCATTCTTCATATGAGGAACAAACTCCCAGGCATCAACAGAAGCAGTTCTCTCTCTCTCTCTTTCTCTCTTTGTGTTTTAGGCTGTCTCCCATCATTGTACTTTACAAGCACTTTCCATTTAAAATCAATAGCAATACCCAAGTTCCAAGTGGAGTTCATAGAATTTCTTGCACTTCTCTCTGTTCGGAGTAAAGCTCTGTTTAGAGTAAGGTTTTTATTTATTTATTTATTTTTAAAAACTTGCATTAGTTTACTCTTGGGTGTTTGTGTTTTGAGTTTGTTTTTTGGGGTTGATAGGGGTTTTTAGGTTGAAGGTAGTTTCAGTATTGTGTCCTCCTTATAGTGGAAATGCCATTGCACAGGGGAAGGTTTTGCAGCACTTCCTGAAGATGGTCAGTCTCTGGATTCACATAACCGCCTCTGGAGTTTGTTCAGTAGCCAAAAACAACACTTAGTCCCCAGCTCTCATGTGCATTGTCCTGGGCGCTGTGATCTGGGTTGTCCCAGAAAAGTACAAGTGTTCTGGTTCAAACGTTGGTCTTTGATATCACTAGGGCTTAATCCATTTATAGCTTTGAAGATTGGGACAAAAGCCTCTAACTGGCCCTGGAACAGACTGGGAGCTAGTGGAGCGAGCCAGAGCTGCCACGTCAGGGAAAGGGAAAGGATTACTTTTAAAACTAATGTCTTCTCCCCATCTCTCTGCCCTACAACTATGGTTGTCCTATAACACCCTGTCTCTTCCATCTGTCTGTCTACCAATGTTATCGTACAGCACCTAGTGCTGTTCTATCTCAGTGCGTACAGATCCACCTTTAAAAGGCTTATGAAGGAACTTTGTCAATACTATACAGATGATTGAATGTATTTAGCCTGTGTTATATTTATTTTAGAGATGTATTACTGGATGGTGAAATTTACCCCTGTACAAAGGGACCACGCAAGGTTGATGCACTAATTGCATCCCACTTAATCCCTCAAAACACAGGTGAGGGGGGATATGAGTGCTATATAGTCCTTGTGCTCACCACTGTACAGGCACAAATTTCATCCAAATTTGGGCCCATTGTTGAATGTGGTGTAAACCACCAGCCAGCTACTATCACAACTCAATGGGAGCTGACTTCAGTGGGACAGGAGGTCACTTGGCACCTGGCATGAGGCGCTCAGCTGTTTTCAGAAACCAGCTCTGTACATGTATTTTATCAGCTGCTCTGAGTGAGGGGGCGGGGGGAAACACTTCATGGGAGAGACAGTAGCATATCGTGGTTATTCCAGTGGTTACAATGTAAAATTGTTACTGCACATAGAAAAGCAAACTATCACAACCAGTGTGACTGGAATGAAAACTAGATAGCGAGACAGTAGATAATGGAATGGGCCCAAATGGCCATTTGTAATGAAATGCATATTTTTAAAAAGAGCCATTAGCAACACTGACCACAGCATCCTGATCGTTGTAAATTATATGACAGGCATTAGGGAATACTTCATTTGTATTATTAGGAACTAATGCTAACATCCACAGTGGAGTTGTTTAGGTGCCTGTAAAATAAAGGATTTAGGCCAACAGTTTGAATCCTCCTGTGTTCTCTACTGAATGCAGAAGTGATCACAGGGTGAAATTCGCCCAGATGCGGGGTCACAGCACAAGACCTGGGCACCATGTAAGTCTCACTTTGCCCTACATAGAGTTTAAGACAGCGGTGTCCAATACGTTCGCCATTAGCCCCATGTGGCAAATAGGCTATTGAATTCTGACTAATGCATGAGCAATGTGTTGGTTGTATTGAAGACAGCAGTTCTGGAAGACAGGTTGCATGCTTTGATATTCAGCTTGCTAACGTGACTAGGATCCGTTATGGTACAAGAAAAAGAATGCAGAGTGTCACACTGAAGTAATTCTGTGTTAGTAGTACCTATTAATATTTTTGTAATATCTATTTATTTTTGATATTAATCATTTGAAATGTCATTTGTAGTATGTTTTTAAATCCTTTTTCATAATGTGGCAAATAAGAAAAATTCAAAACCACAGATGTGGCTAGCATTGAATTTCTGTTGGACACCGCTGGTTTAAGAAGTGCCTAGCTCTTGTGATGAACCTCTGCAGAACAGTGTGCACAAGAGCTCACAGTAGTAATCCGCTGTGCTTTTTTCCAGTTGGAAGCTGAGTATCACCAAATCACACAGGAGCATCACAAAAAATGTTTCTAACTCTTATTTGAGCAAAAAAAGAAATTATGCAGTGAATGAAACAATGCAATATAGGCCCCAGGGAGTTTTAAAGAGACAGGAAAATGAAAGGAAGAAGGACATAAATTCATTTTGAAGATTAGCTTGTGCCTATTCTCCAGGGTTCTCCCCAGATGAAATTCACCTCTCTTCAGAAGGCCAGTACAAGACCTCTGCATCATTTCAGCCATCAAAATAGAGTTTAAATGAGATTTACATGGTTCATAGACTATGCGCTGGCCCTCTGCACAGGCGTGAATTGTAGCCTATTATACATCATTGTGCCCATGCAGTATCCTACACCCCCATTTGTACTTGCACTGCAGTGTCACAGGGATTCTCAAACTTTTAATCTTCAAACTTAGAGCACCAGAAAACAGATATTTTTGACTGCACAGGATTAGCATCAAAGGCTCTGTATATGTGCTTTGCCATCAGTACATTACTGTTCAAAGAGATTGTGGTGGCAGTAGCCCGTAAGTGATCATCAACGTGCAGTTTTGGGGAAATGTTATAGTGTTAATCATTTGTATTAAAGCTTTTTCAGTGAACACAAATAGCAGTAAAGAATCCTAGAAAAGAAATAAAAGATACGGAATGCTAAGCTGGGAATTGCAGCCAGTGTACCGACACAGTGACATGATTTGAAGTACATGTACTATTAAATAGAGAGGCAGTGTGTGGCAGTGGATAGGGTCAGGGCTGGCCCGGGGTGTTTTGTCATCCAGGATGAAGAATGTTTTGGTGGCCCCCAAAAGGTTGAATATACAACCCCCAAACCTAGATTTGGCATCTTGTCTCCCCACCATCCTAATTTGGTTTAACCAGAAGTTGGCAGCTAGGACGACCATCCTGGTCCTTAGCCCTTAAGGATGACTGTGAGTAGGGCACTGATTTGGGAGCAAGGCAAGGAGACTTAGGTTCTTTTCTCTAGCTCTTACTATGTGACCTGTGGGTGGGGGGGAGTGTGGAAACTTCACATCTCTGTGCATCTGTTTTCCCTCCCAATTTGTATGTGTCTTGTCCAGTTAGAGTTAGATGATAAGCTTTTTCTTTATCTGTCTTTTGAACAGTACTGAGTATAAGGGGGATCCACTCCCATTTGGGGCTCTAGCTATTATTCTGCCACAAAAAATAAATATGAATTGACCTGTGCAGCACCTTATACTTACGGTCCTGTTATAATAGTATGTCACTTATTATTATTTTAATTAATGGAATAGAAAAGAAAAAAATCAGGGGGAAAAAACTCCTTTAAAAAAAAAAAAGGAAAAAAAAAGCAGTAACTGACTGAAGGTTCCAGGGCACAATGTTGTGATGTATTCAATTTTATATCACTTATCTCTTTATCTAATGCTATCAGAGAGTGAACCGATAAAATATAAGAATGGTTTCCAAAGGTTTTTACATTTGTCTGTGCTGTCCTGCAAGCTGAATGCTAGTCCTTCAAGAGATGCAGTTTCTGTCACTACAATAGCCCATTTCTTCATCATGGGCAGTGCTTTATCATTCTGGTGTCAAAGAATGATTAGTTTTTTAATTGATTTTGTTCCCATGGGATAGATCCTTCTGCTCTGTGCTTTTCTTTAGCTATTCCTTACTTATGTGCAGTGTCACTCAATAAACATAAAGATGTGACCAGGGGCGAGTCAGTCCTTTATAAAGCTTCTGTTCTACAGAACTGTCTCTGAAAGTGTATGTACTCTATGGCAAGGCTTTCACTGTCACACAAATTAAACTCTGGGGTCAGACTGACCAAATCTGACATTTCCCACTGAAGACAGTGGAATTACACCTGTCAGGAACTTGGCCCACAAGTGACAAAAATTTGTATTATAGACACCACCAGAAAATATTGCCATGTTATTATTGTATTAACAATATGGGTTGTTATTTGCTCAGGGCCTGATCCAATGCTCATTGACATTAATAGGTGGGTTCCTTCCATTGGTTTCAATGGGCATTAAATCTAGCTCTTCTAAATCACTGAAAACTTGTCTAATGCTATACAAGGCAGAGATGGCTTAATTGTGCCTGGCCTTCATGCAGCTCCACAGTGGAGGGAATAAGATGCCTTCTTAACTCGTGGGGCCCAGGTAAGAATTACAACCTCTTTGCTCCCCCAAGTGCAGGAGCTGCTACAAAATTGCTCAATCCTCATAGAAGCAAGTTGTTAGCTGTGAGCAGGGCTGGGCAGGGAGTAAGCAAAGCCATAGCTCCCCTAGCTTCACTCACCAGCCAGCAAAGCTGTCTAGCCAAGGGGGGCATGTGCTTGTTGCACCTCTTAAAGTAGAACAGTTGGGAAGCTCTCCTTGTATTTTTTCAAGGTACTGAGGCACTGTGCCATCTCTTACAATAGGCTGTTCCTCAGAGGAATAAATACAACACAAAATAAATACACTCCCTGTACATCAGAACCAGATAGACAGAGAAAACAGGACAGAATTCCAGCAGAAAGAAATAATGTAGAGTATTTGTTGTTTGTTTTCTCTTAGTCCTGGACCTGGACAAAGCCACTTAATAGGCATCCAATACCGTCCACATGAAGTGTGAATTGGCTTAGTTTTAAATTGCAGCTTGCACTGCCTTACAATTTTTGCTCTGTAATTGCTATTCTGTTACTGAGTATGTCATGTTCAGATCTCTTTCTTCAGTGTGACTTCATATATGGGGAAAAATTGGACGCTTTGGTGTTTAAATAAAACAAAGAAAATGGGTTATACTTGGAAACTGTATGAGGTTTGGATCTTACAGAACAATTAGCTAAAGGTACCTCATATTTAACAAAAGGTGAATGACTATTGTGTATTGTATCCATTCTCTTTACTGCTCAAAAGTAAATATAAATTAGGCACAAAGGACAAGAGGTTCTGGGGAGCCAAGCATCTGCAATTTCCACTGAAGTCAATGAGACCTGCAGGTACTTGACAACTCTGAAAATGATGCAAAAAATAAGATTAATGTAAACCTAGAATCTTGTAATAAAGAGTGTGCCCACCACCCTTCCAGGCGCATTGGACTTTACTCTAAAACTTGTTTCTTTACTACAATGAACTCAGAAGAAGCCTTATAGTATGCACATGTTCTGTTATTCAGTAAACAGATTTACCCTTCATCAGATACTTAGTTACAAAGGAGTGCTGTTGCAGGCAGAATGGGTATGAACTGAGTCTTGGCGTATCACAAATGTCTTCCATCCACAGGTCTGTTTCTTTGTTAAATAAAAGAGACAAGGTGGGTGAGGTAATATTTATTTATTGGACCAACTTCTTCAGGTCTTCTTCAGACACTGAGATGCAGTACTAGTAAAGTGCAAGTTATAAGGAGCATGGGAAGGTGAGACAGGAGGGAGAAGGTCTCTGAACTCTTGGGACCAGATTTTGCAGTCCTTACTCAATGCACACTCCCTCTGAAACCAAGGAGAGTGTGGCCTGAGCAAGGCTTGAAGAGCTGGGTTTGTGAGGGGCTGAAATGACTCATTTTCCTCTCAGTTAAATTGGTACCACCCCAAAGAGGTTGCACCAAAGTTCCTGAGAGGAAAATATGGCCCTTCATCCTTACTTAAAATACTGGATTTGTTCCAATTTTTCGGCAGTAAAAACTCAGATTTGTAACAGTAAAATGACTAGCTATTATTGATCCAAACTAGTATGTCTATATGCAGATTGAACTGACCAGATAGGTATTCCTGAAAAACTAATTCCTAAATTTTCTTTTTAATGTAACATTAGTCATCTCAAATCCATTACCAATTGGTAAAAAAATTACACCAACTGTCTGACAATAATCTACCAGGAACATTTTAAAAAAGAAAAAAGAAAGAAAAAACCCCACTATTCCTTGGCTCCTTCAATACAAAGAAACCTATTTCCCCAGTAGAAATACCACTGCACTTTATCTTATTTTCATACCACATTCCTCTCTCTTCTAACTTCAGTATAACAAATACCTCTTTAAAACAGCTGATTTCTTTAGAAACTATTTTAAAGTATCTTTAGACTATTTTTATGTATTTCAAAAGAGACAATGCATATATTTTGCTGAGCATAAATCAAATGGGAAAGTTTAGTGTGGTTAAAAGTACCTCAGATAGTAACTGAAATGTTCAGGCAACATAGTCTTTTATTCTTCTTTCCTACTGTAACATTTCATTGAACTAATTTTGTAATTGGAGCTACAAAAGAAATAACATGATTAATCCTTTTTTGTTCTGTAATCCTTTCTGTAGTGTAATTCCCTCAAAATGTAAAGCTTCAAGATAAAATATTGTCATGGAGATCAAAATGACAATTTAAGTTGGCCTCTCTACTCTACAGTACCTATTATTATTTTGATGATTACTATTTATTATCATCACATTGTTACAAAGGAAATCTTAACAGCCTGATAACACAACATCTAAGGCTGAATCCCCAGCTGGTATAAAGCAACATAACTCCATTGATTGGATTGCAACATGCTATCATTTTTTTTATTATATTTACTGTTTATACGTGCATACAGAATATTAGGGGCTAGCAGCTCGGCTGTCTTAAACCATGAAATATAAAAAGCAGGGCAACTTCATATTCCAAAGTAGTATCTGATGCACTGTTTTTTTGTTTTTGGGGGTTTTTTTTTGAAAAAAAGACTCTAGAGCCTCTCAAGAGTTGACAGAAAGAACTAGATTGTCATGGCAACGTGAGTTGTAGAAATCCTTCTTTCCTGTTTGCACAGATCATCTCCATTTGATCAGTCTGTTTACTAAATGTTACTAAAGAAAGCAATTAAAGGTTAATCTCTCCTCAAAAGCAAATAAATAAAATGCTAGTGACATGGAGCAGAGTGGATACACTTCAGGCTGGTCAACAGATTTCAAATATAATGGATCTTCAATGTAAATGAAGCTTCTGTGGCTATTTGTATAATATCAAATATCTGACTTGCCACTATGTCCTCATTTTGATATGAGTTTTCTGCATGGATCGAGGGTGCAATAATGGCCATTGAGTTCCCTGGGCTTTGGATCAGGTTCCAACTACTCAGGATTCATTCTTTAGGAAACTTAAACTACAAAACACAGTACCAAAATCAAAGCCAAATTTGGCTAACTGTGAATAGAGGCAAGGATTTCAACCACAGGCTGGCAGAGTCTTTTCAAGTTAACAACCTTGTGCATCTGCAAAAGGCTTAACAAGATCGCAGCATTTATGCTTGTTTTACAGCCTCTTTTATCATAGGTTCATAGGTAAGCAAGAGAGACCTAGCTGAACAAAGTTCACTCATCTATATACTCTTGTGTTGCCACCTTTGCTTTCCTAAAATCTACTAGTATCACATTCTTTCCATTGGAGTCACTGCAAACAATGAGTCAAGGTGAATACTCTAGATATTTATGTGCTTAGATAAAGAAAATCAATTTCATTTCACAAGAGATATGTCTACAAATGTAGAAGGTCACTTACTATAACATCAACAGCTGCCGGATGGTACTAGAGTTCTAAAAGTGAATTATACAGTAGCATTGTCTCCAAATGCTCAGTCTGACTTCCTGTATTGTATTATAATAAAGATCAGAAGGATACTTCCTTTTTCCCTTTCTCAAGCATACCATTACCCTCACCACTTTCTTCCAAATACAGTGCCCTGATCTTATGTGGTTCCTTGCAGCACTATAATCTCATTGCAACTACATATAAAATGTCAATTTCATTCAGAAATCCCCCCTATGATAAATCTAAATCTAAACCTTATGTAGATTTTAAAGTCAAGCACTCAGAAGCAGGAAAATGTCAGCTAAGGTTGCCAGTGTCAACTTTCTTTCTCTCTTTCAGCATGGGAGCTGGGGAGCTCCTTTCCAGTCTGTTGCCCCCAGCAGCGGGAATGGGCCACTGGAGTCGTATGTTGTATTTGTGATGGCTGTGTGGAGCCTGGCCCAGCTCCTTTTCCCAGCTCGTGAGATTTGGTCTTCTGCTGGGGTTCCCAGTGTGCATTGCCACAGCTTTGGTAAACCAGGCCTTAGATTAGAATTTTATATTCCATTATTATTTTGGTTTGCTGCCAAATGATGTTGACAATACATGTGAAAGGAGGCAAATGATAGTTTATACAACTTTTATATTTGATCAGAAGCTCATGGAAAAAGAAGAAAAGGCACATCTCTGGCCCCAGGACACACTCTCTCTGCCAAATTTCAAAGGCTCAATGCCAATAATGGAGATGTTTAAGCTTTTTTTAAAAAAAAAATTAAAAAAAAAAGTAAGCAACTTAACTACAGATGTCACTTTCAGCTCACAATATAAGAAAAACCAAAGATCGCTTTCATAGAAAAATATGCAAAAGTTTGCATTTTGCAACTTTTCAGTAAAAAAATCTTACTTTGAAATTGGTAATAAAGTAAAATGCAGGACTGCAAAATTCCATTTTAAAATGGTGACAATATTTTATGCAACTATTTGCAAAACAAAGGCTGTGGGCTTTGCAAAGTGTTATTCTTCATGCTCAGCACTGTATGAGTTACAATTTAGGAAAGAATTTTTTTCCAGAATACCACTGTACAAAAGAGACATGATTGTGTTGCATGATCCTGTACTTCAGTATCCCTGCGATGCCACAGAAGAGACATAAACATTTCAAGACTAAAATAATGGTAGCATTTTCTGCACATTGTCTGCAATAATTTCTTAAAGGAAGGGAGAGGAGAAGCAACAAACCAGAAGTTGAGTAAAATTCTATATCTGTACTGTATATTGGATAAATTGTCCAAGAACAAATTATCTTCGTAAATATACGAACCTATTAATGCTGCCAAGATGAATGACCCAGATACATTGCAAGTTCATGCAGCTTTACACCAGTGTAAACCTTGACAGAAAGCCCCAGTGACTGAAAGTTCACCTGAGAAAAAGGGTGTTGCATCACAAAGTCAGAATCTTTTCTCAGCCTTATTCAGAGAACTAACCATTCACCAAGGGCCCCATCTAGCTACTGTTGAAATCAACAGAAAAACTTCAGTTGACCTCAACTGCAATAGTATTGGGCCCTCAAAAAAAGGCTAATAAGTTCTTTTGCTTTATTAAAAATGTCTCTAAATATCAAGTTATATAAATATGGAAATAGCTATTGGATAGCTAATTGGTAATTAAAAATGCATAATTTAATAACTGTGAAGCTGTAGCAAATTGCAATTAATTTTTATACCTGAAATTAGAGCATTACTAAAATCACAAGAAATCATGGGTTTTTTGTTTGTTTGTTTTTGCTTATCTTTCACTGAAAGTGAACTATTGACAATACACTGATTAATCAAGAGGCATCTGGTTTATCATCAGAAATATGAGACTAATTAAACCTTGCTCTACTTTTTAACCAAATGGGCCCTCCAGTTAAAAATGATGGGAAACTGTTGTGGCTTACAGTTTTTCAACTGCATATGATCTTGGAGGGAAAAAAGTGTGTGCTCTGAAGAACGGTATGACTCTTTAATGACAATACAATGTAGTATTTCTCTTGTAACAGGTCTCTACGCATGTGTGTTTCTTCTTTTACAATTAAATTCCTAAATGTAGACAACTGATAAATATTGCCTTTGTATATCAATATAACTCTGGCACTAATCCAAGTAGTTTGTTTAAGCATTAATTAGTGTTTATAACCAAGCTAATGTGGATTTTCTTAAATATGGAAGAAGTGTTGTGTGGTTTACTTGAATCTTTCACTCAGAATAAAGCTGTATGAGGACAAAGCAAGATCTCACAGCTTTCCTTGGGTATTGAGGACATTTGTCCCTAGTAAAAGTAACTGCTTGATCAAAACGGTGTAAAGCAGAGGTTCTTAAACTGTGGTCTGTGACCACCAGTGGTCCGCAAGCTCCATTCAGGTAGTTTGTGGATAGTTTCCTCTAAGGTGTGGGCCTGGGAAGCTGCATGTGAGAGAATGAAGAGCCACCCACGTAATTAGTGGAGCCACGCAGGCATGGCTCCACTAATTAGGTGCCTGGATCTTGGAGAAGATGCACATCTAAAGTGAGGTGCTGACCTTGGGGGTGGGAAAGGAGGTATGTGGGAGGGGGCAGTAGGGTGAGAAGAGGTGGAAAGAATTTGGTACATGCAGGGCTGCAGTGACCAGAGAAAGAAGTGGCTTTCCCCAACTCCAAAGCTATGGCTGTCAGGGAGAGATGGCCCCCCTTCCCAGCCTCAGCTCTGTGGCTGTTGTGGTTGGGGAGTGACCCCTCTCTTTTCCCGCTCGGGGGCTGCTGCAGCAGAGGAGAGGGGGTACACCCCCACTCCTTTCCAGCCCTAGCATGGGGGCTGCTGCGGTGGGGAAGATTGGGCACATCCATTGCATTAGAAAGGTAAGGCTACTGATATATTAAAATATGAGTTGTGTGCTTTTATTTGTAAAGCAAACAAGTTAATTATGTTTTTTTATATAGCGCTTTTATCCAAAGTGCTTTGCAATAGTTAGCTAAGGGTACAAACAACATTTTGAAAGATCATTAAGTGGTTCGCCAAAACCCTCAGTAATTTTCAAGTGGTCCAAACAAAAGAAGTTTGAGAACCATTGGGAAGGAAATTGCAACTGATGTAGAAAAGTAAAGTATCTCAGTAAAAAAAAAAAGTGATTCATACCTCCATATGGGGCACTTCTATGTCACTCATTCTTTGTTCATTGCAGAAATGGGGGAAAAAACAGGTTAACACAATAATCTTAATTCTGCAGCCATGTGGACATGATTCCAGAAGGGCCGTAATCTTATTGCAATTACAATAGGATATCTTCAGAGTAATGCCACTCAACTACACTAAGGTTCTTGTCTAAACTTAAATGTTTTGCTGCTTTAACTATGTTAGTATAATTAAAGTGACAAATGCCACCTTGTATAGACACAATTATAAAGGCATAAATGTGCTTGTAGCTTACTCTGATTCAGCCAATCAAAATAAGATATAACTGCATCTACACTAGGACTTTTACTGGCACAATGATGTAGGCAAAACAAATCACACCCTTATCTGTCTAGTTTTTAAGCGTAGAAAGGGCTTCAGGGACCAGAGATGTGAAGATCCCAGGTACTTTTTGGCTTTGAACTCACAGTAAGATTTGAATTTACAGCACCATACCTTAAGCAGTGGATTACTCTGAAACAAGGTATTAATGTGAAGGTCAAATGATGGTGTACAAAAGACTGAACCTGTAAGTTTTCAAATTAATAGTCAGTAAGAGTTCTCAGTCACGTCCCAAATAGGACCTTCAGTACAAAAATTAATTGGTTGGCTTCTGTTCCTTGAGACTAACACACTTGTATTCAGTGGGATCAAAGTTTCCATTTCAAAGGTATCTGGACCCCAATTTCCTGGAGCTTCTTTGAAAATCCCAGCCTAAATAAATGTCTTTATGCCACTGCACAACCAGTACAAATGAGATCAAGAATCCAGCCCCAAATTTGTATAGGAGGAACACTTAGCAGAAAAACAAAACAAACACCCCCCCCCCCCCCCCCGAACACACACACACGATACTCTCAAACTCTAATCTAAAACATACATATGGATGAAAGGGCATAAATGTGTAGGTGCAACAGTAAGCAACTGAAACTAGCCCAGAGGATATAATCTTGTGCTTACAATCTATCTCAGAGGGTGCCGTATGCCGTCAACACCCATTTTGATTTTTCTGAGCCCCAAACTCATTGTACGCTTCACATGACTGGGTTCTTGTACACCATCGTCAGAGCCTCTTATTAGCACACTACTGTATCTTCTTTTGGACCATCTTTAATAAGAGTGTTAAAATTAGAAGGTGGCTGTGCTCTTGGGATCTCCAATGAACTCATATAATTTCTACAGTGTAGTTTTCTCAGATGTTACTTAATATTTTTACTATAGTGTAAATATAGAAACATGGATCTTTCCTAATGTAAAGATATATTTTGAAAATGAAATAATTGATTAAAAGTGAATACACTGGTACGCAGCATATTTTATCCTGAGGACAGAACTGCCTGCTCATTCTTTGTTTCTTGTTAGGCTATTTCCACTTTGGACTGAGCAGAAAAAGGATTGTTCACTGAGTACTTATCACTCACTTCTGAGCATCCAATACTTGGCTCTGGCCCTAAGTGCAAAAAAAATTAAAAAATCCTCTTTAACTCATTTTCTCCTGGCTTGTTTGAGCTTCCTCTGGAGAAGGTAGAAGCCTCTCTAGGGACACCATCTTCACAGTTTGAGAAACATTGCTCTGGAGATAGATAAAATACATGACTTTAAGAGAGAAACACTCTCAACTCAATATACTGAGCAGGCCTTAAACATAGTGGAAACATATAGGTGTTTTAGTCATAGTAATTATTTGACAAAGTGGCAGCAGCAAGCACAGAGTATATAAAATGCACGGTTGCTTTTTTAAAGACAGGATCTTAAACTGTAGATGTGTGAGTGCTTTCCCAGACTGGGTATGGTTTAAACACAGAAATCTCTTTCCTTCTCTCTTTTCAATGAATATGAATAATACCACCGAGGTTGTAATACAAAATAAGACTTGTTTATGAACATTCTGTTTCAGACAATTAAGTGGCAATGAAAGAGAAAGTATTCCAAAGTGGTCTGAAAAAGGACAGTAACTGATCTTGAAAATATTTGAAAACATGTATTGCACCCAATCTAAAAACATTCCATCAGTACATTCCCCTATGCTGTCTTCTATAAAAGTAGCTAGAGACACCCAAGAAAAAAGATTCCACCAGTAGAGAGATTATTTTAACCTTCTAGCCTGAAGAAATTTAAATCTCACAGTAATTTAAATATTCTGCTTTACTTTCCTATTAGTAGATGTTTCTCATCTTTTTTTAAAGAGAGAGCAGAGGAGGTGGGGGGGGGGGGGGAGACTGTGTTTTTGCAAGATTCAAAGAAACTAACAGACTCCTGGAGGTTTTTGGCTGCGATGTCGCTTCTCAAAATGAACAAATGACTTTGATAAACAAGCCACCTTCCCCTACAGAGCTGAGTACTGCAGTTGTTTGCCTTGTGAAGCATTCTTTTCTCCAGTAATTTCCGAAGGAGTGATATTTTTAAATGATTCCATGTCTGTCTCTCTATAGCATATAAAAGGAGAAAAACTTTACCTGTTTTCCAAAATACTCACATCCATCAGTATAACAGAATGGTAGCAACTGAACAGAAGTCATAGCAATACCTCTTAAGTCTACTTACTACATTAAAGGGAAATGTGCACAATTCTTTATCTACATTCAGTCCTTGTTTTTACCTTTGAAAAGTTGTAGCCTATTATAAAGCAGCAGAGGGTCTGAATTTCATTTCATAATGCTATCCTTAAAGAGCAATGCAGAAGGTAGAACCGTTCTCATTTACAACTGGATAAAGGGAAAACTACGTACAAGGCAACACCTACAGAAAAATGCAGCACTTTGGAGCTTTACATGTCAAACGCAAGAGAATCCCCATTACAATGAACAGCAAATTAATTCACCGCCACTGGACAGCTAACATAAAGAGTTCCTGGGATCTATTCATTAAGATTTTATGGGCTTCTGGAAGCAAAGGCTGCTCATGTTACTAAGCAAAGAATTCCCTCGTTCTTTTTACTCTATAAATCTAATTCCAGCCTTAGGTTTATCTTTTACTAAATATAGATACCTGTGCGCAACTGCCTAGGGACCTTAATGGAAAATAATTATGTCAAATATCCCCGCTGTTTCCTCTTCTACCTGTTGTTTGGCTTCAGTATTGTGAGGCTGCAGCCTTTAAGTGGGTACGTTCCTGCTCCATATTAAGCCAGGTATAATTAATTATATTCTGCAGCGCAGCATCAGAGGTAGTGCCCAAATGTGCCCGGCCAAGCTCTTTGTGTGTAAGCAAACCCCGTCGGGTGGGCGCTGGATAACCAAGAGCCAGCCTCCAGCTTTTCATATGTGCTCTCAGCCATGCAAAGAAAACATTTAAATGTCAAACGCCAGAATCAGCTACAGTGTATGTTATAAACGAGGGGCGGGTCGAAGTCCTCCGAGAGGAGCCGAGACAATGGCAGCATTGATTGCAACTCGCCCCATTCCAGGGGACCGATTATCGGCCTTGCTCAGGTGGGGTGGGCTGGGGCAGAAAGGGGAACTGCGTGGCGTGTCAGTTCCTGACCTAGCCTGTTCCTCCCTCCCTCGGCCCCGATCTTCTGGAGTTGGCGGCACCGCTGGCCCCACGCAGCTGTTCTCACCCACCCCCCGCCCCGCCGCCTCCCCGCGACGTGCCAGCGGATCCGGCTTCGTGTCATTCTTCCCCAAACCCACCCAATCCAGAGGCAGGGGCTGAAGTGCCAGGCACGTGCGAGGATTATTAAACAGCCGCAGGGCAGTGCAAAGCGTCGCTTAATTGGGGAAGGATCCGGAACCGAAAAGGGGGGAAGTAAATAGCCCCTGCCAACCCGGGGGAAACGATCAACGGGTGGGCGGAGGGAGCTGGGGACGCCGGACGTCTGGACAGGTGATTATACAGGAGAGATTGTTTTGCTTTCCTGGGACTGGGGACTGTATTTCCTGGGACTGTATTGCACCAAGGACAACCCCACCTAAGGAGCTGCCCTTTCAGCACCACCACCAGCTCAATCCGATGTTTGTGCTCCTGTGTTCTGGATTCCCGATCAGTCAAAAGAGATCGGAGATAGCCGAGGGACCCGGGGTAGCCCTGTCATCCGGGGCAGCCCCGGGATTTGGGCAGAGGCGGGATCCTCGGCGGTTTAGGGACCAGGCGTGTCTTATTGCCGCTCCCTCGGTTCCCTCGCCCAGCTCAAAGTGGATCCGAATTAGATATACCCCCTGCTGCCTCGCACCCCTCTCAGCACCGCCGCCTGCGGACCAAAGCTACCCCGGGAAAATACTACAAACAAAAGACACTCTGCAATGCCCCCAGTGTAGAAAGTGACCCCCCCAGCACGAGGGGCCCAAAGGAGAGGGCAGGACAGGGAACGAGGAACTAAAACTCCTCCTCAGTCTGGAGTTTTCTTTCTCTCCTTCCCTATTTTGAACCCCCCTCTCCCAAAAAAACTTGGGGAGCAGCAGACGCAGGCAGAAAATGGGAAGGAAATAAGGTGGAATCAACTATTTAGTTTTAAGAAACATTTTGACCATGGGGGAGGGTGAGGCCCCCTCCTGCCACGCGCTGGGCCGGTTACCAAACCACCCGACCCCCCGAGGACAAGGAGCACCCAGAGAAAACATCTCCGAGCAGGTGAACCAGGAAACGGGGACAGGTGCCTTGCTGGGAGCATCCTCCCTCCCCGCGGCTAATGAGAGGCGAGGTGAATAGTGGGGAAGTTGTTGTCTCCAAGCAAGAGGCGAGTGTTGGGGCTGAGGCCAGCCCTGAAGTTGTGAAACCCGGTTCAGCCCCCCTTCCCCTAACTCCTGGCCAGGGGAAAGCTAAGCTGCTCGGGAGGGGATCGCTCTGCATTTGATGTGCTGGGCATCATGGGGAGAGGAGAGGAGGGAGGTCTGGAGAGAAGCCGGACCCGGCTTTCCCTCTTTCCACCACTTCCCCAGCTAGGCCACTCCTAGCAACTTAGGAGAGACGAAGTCCGACTCCAGGGAAAGCGGGGGCGACTCCCCCCGGCCACCCGCCCGCCCAGCCGCGGGAGCAGGGAGCCAGATAGCGGTGCCAGGCGTGGGAAGATGAATTTAAATCCAGGGAAGGGGGTGGGGGGACCGACTCGCCCGCCCGGGTGCTGTCCATAGCACGCTGGTGAGTACAGCACAGCCCCGAGCAGCGGGGACCTGTTCGCAAACTCCCCTCCGCATCCTCTGCTCACAGCTCCTCTCGGAGCATCCCAGCCGGCACAGAGCAGATGGGGTCCGGCTCCCGCCCGCCGCTTTCCCCGGGAGCCATCGGGCTGGCTCCGAACCCAGAGCCCCGAGAAGTCCACATGGCGGAGAGGGGATGGGGGAAATGGCTTGGGAAGCCGCATGCCCTGTAATTGCCTTGAACCGAAACCAGTGATGGGGAACTCGCCGGTGGGGAGCGGAGAGTTGGGACGAAATAATGGCCCCGATCCCCAGCCAGCTCCTTTCTGAGCCCAGATACACCCCCCGGTGGCAAGAAACCCCGAGATCTTACCCTGCGCTGCAGTGAGGAGCCCCGCGCAGAAAAACAGCAGAGACTTGAATTTCCTCCACGCCGTCATGTCTGCAGTTATTCCACACACCCACACACAGCCCCGGCGGCTCCCCTCGGCTGCGACCGGCTCCCCCGAGGAGCAGCGGGACTAAGGACAGCGCCAAATAATCACCAAAGGGCAAAGCGAGGCAGAGGGGAAAGATCCACGTCCCGAGAGCCGCGCAGCATCCGACGCCTCCTGCAGGACTGGGCGCTCGGCTCGCTTCGCTCTTCTCATAGCATCAAGTCCTGAGCCACTGCAGGGCTGGGATGCTCCAAGCCTGGCTGCTGGCTGGCCGGTGCAAGGGGGAGGAAAACCACGCAGAGAGGCATCGAGGGGAGCAGGGAGGCAGGAGAGAAGAGGCAGCGGGAGGAGAGCGAGCCAGCGAGTGCGAGAGAGAGGAGGAGGAGGAGGAGGAGGAGAGAGGGAGGGATCGAGAGCGCAGCAGACGGGCTGCTAGCGCCACAAGGAGCTGCCGCTACTGCTGCTGCTGGACTCAACCATCACTTCCCACGGAGAGGGGAAGGAGCCGCCGCCAGCGCACACCAACCCAAGTGGGCAGCCGCCCGGCTGCAACGTGCGCGCGCCCACCCTCGCCCGCCAGCCTCCCCGCTCAAGCACCAGGCGCCTTGGCCGGAGTTTCTGGGTCACTCAGGCGCCCACGGGCGGAGGGGACGGCAGGGCGAGGCCACTTGAGCTACACGTGAAGAGTCCCACGAAGGCTAAGACTTCCTTCCTACACGCTGCTGGCTCCCACTCGCTGGCACTGCCCCTGGCCTTCCCTGCGCGCAGTTAGCCCGCACGGAGGCCAAGAGCAATGCCCCGTGTTGCGCAACACCTGGTTACGAAACGCGCCACCCTGTTTGGATGAGGTCCTGCGCCTCGATCCCTCTTCTCAGGTGCCTCTTGCGCGCTCCCTTGCTAGGGCGCCTCCGCGATTTGGAAGCGCTGTGGAGAGTTTCCAACGCTGGGGCGGGGCGAGGAGGAGGAGGAGGAAATCCCTGGTAGCCCTAGCCCCAAGCTAGCTTTGGAAGAGGAAGAATTTCGGAGCTGGTATGTGCTCCGATCGTTCATTCCAAATTCTTCAATCAGCTCACATCGATCTTCTTAGGGGGGCTAAAAGAGCCGAAGTCTCCTTGAGAAAGGGTGCCCTGGCTTTGCACAGCTATTCCTAATGACTCGTGTCACCAAGAAGGATTTCTGCTGTTAAAAAACGTTTCTAAAATCCAGACATGACAGCCTAGCACTCAGAAAGGCTTCCCTTAGACATGACCCTAAAAGAAAAAGAGGCTGTTCAGAGATGCGGATGAAAATAAAACTTTACCGTATTATATACTATAGTGTTGCTAGGGTTAGGATATATGCGTGCCTCCCTCCTCCCCCGTCCCTCTCCCCACCTTTGCACCGTCTCTTTTTACAATTACGAAAATATCGTTAAAAATAAGAGAGCCCAATGTCTTGGTTTAAATTCCATAGGAATTAAAACACGATAGCCCCTAATACTACACATTGTGCTTAACGACATAATTAATGTTGATGTTACCTATATCAGTAATTAAAATATTACAAAAGATCATAGGAAAGAAACGACACAAGTGGAGAGAGGTAGTTTCAAGGTTGTAATTATTCACTTATGATGAGTTTTCTTTTTTGGTAAAATATGCAACTTTGTTTTCTCATTGTAAGTTGCGGTAAGGTGGCGAATGAGTATTGAACGGGGGAGGCTGACTTTGTAATAAGCTTGTATTTATGTATTAATCTTGTTGCGTTTCTCGCCCAAAAATTCTCAGGGCAATGAAAATCTGCAGGAAAAGACGTGACTTTACTGCCATCTCGTGGTGAGTATTTCTTGTGATGGCTTCATATTTTTTTCGATGTTTTCCCACCTATTTCTGAATTCTGCTCCAAAAATGACAGCACTCCTAGGGTGCATATGTGAGGAACTGAACACTTTATAATAAAGACATAGTCTGGTCTGTATTTGAAACTCACCTCTAAGATGAATTTTTGTATTCATGTCAATAAGAAAATTCTAAAAGTGGCTAGAGAATCAGGGAACATGTAGGCAGGCACTGTGAGGACTTCCGGACACAGACTTCCTCTACTAATGCACTTCAAAATGCACTGTCCATTTATTTCCTAGATAATTGCACTACTGACATATGCAATTCAGCTGCCCACCATCCTATTTATCATGCAGATTACTCATTGTGATGGACTGTGCCAAATTCTGAAGTCAGTGTGTGTAGAAATGTTCACCAAGCTTAAAACTGGGATTGCTGGTTCCTAACTCCCACTAGTTCTGATTTCCTAAAAAAAGAAGTTTCTTCTAGAAATCCATTGCACTCTTTGCCCTAGATTTTGATCTAGTCCCTTTTCAGTGATGGGTAGATCAAAGCACACTATGAAAATGTCCATGCAGGATCGCAGGGTCCACACCCACACTCAGGGCACAGCAGGGTAGTGCCAGGTAGATTTACACCCAAACGTGTGATGTACTACTGTTCCTACAGACATGTCCTTATAATCAAACATTAAGTAGTACTGAGCATCTTATTTAAATCAGCAAAAGTAAGGTACATTGAAGGGAACTGTATTATTGATTAAATCAGCAGTTCTCAAACTATAGGTCTGCACCTCAAAGTGGGTCATGACCCCATCTTAAGGCTGACTTAGACTTGCTGGGGATAAAGCCCAAGCACCACTGCCCAGGACCAAAGCCTGAGGGCTTTATCCCTGGGTGTCAGGACTCAGATTACAGGCCTCTGCCTGAGACTGAAGCCACTGGGCTTCAGTTTTGGCCTCCCCTGGGGCTCAGGCTTTGGTCCCGCCTCCAGGGTCATGTAGTAATTTTTATTGTTGAAAGGGGACCATGATGCAATGAAGTTTCAGAACCCCTTGATTAAATATTATTGGCACCTATATAGAACTTTCAGCCATAGGTATCAGAGTTCTTTACGAAAGGAGTTAAGTAAATAGCAGTGATGTTCCCAGGGAATAGAAAGGGTTATGAGGCACCTTACCTCTACTTGTCCTTAACAAGGAAGGAGCATTGTTTATGCTCACTGTAGAATAGCACCCTTAAACCACCAGCTTCCAGCAGCACAAGCACTGCCTCCTGGCCTGTACAGACCTTGCTCTCTGCACAGGTAGTGATAAGCAAAATGAATACGCAGAGTATTCCTTGATGTGTCCAGTTCTTTATCCACTGAACACTCACAGAATTATCAGGCCTGCTAGTCCCAAATAAACAGTACACACCAGCTTGTAAGATTCAACTCAGGACCAGCACTTTGCCCTTCATACCACAGCCCTGAGAAATATTTCTAGTGAAAACAAAAATATGTTTATTATCAAAGACAGGAGATTCAGGTGGTAGTGAGTGAGGATGGTGGGAAAAAATAGTTATATATAAAGCAAAATCATAATACACCTTCTAGAGACTAAACTTAACTAACAGGTTAACCACCTGGCTAAAGAAGTTTATCTCACCCAAAGTTCTCTTCAGTGCTTCCAGTCAAGGTTGGCTGAGTCTCTGCTTTCATGAATGAAAATGCACTCTCCATTTACTTCCTAGGTTCTATGCAGAGAGGATAAACCTCATGGTTTGTTTTTCTTCCCCATGTGCTCTTTCCTGTCGATTTGATATCTCTTCATTGACATTTGCCTTCATATGTAAATGAACATCCATTGTGTTGGCTTAGAGCAGCGATTGGCAACATTGGCATGTGGGACCGCAGGGTAAGCACCCTTAGTGGGTCCCGCCACTTTGTTTACCTCTGTTCCGGTCCAATGGGGGCTGCGGGAAGCGGCCAGTGCTGGACGCCGCTTCCCGCAGCCTCCATTGGACCGGGATGGTGAATCGCGGCCAGTGGGAGGCGCAGTCAGCGAAATGCCAGGTAAACAAAGCGGCGGGGCCCACTAAGAGCGCTTACCCTGTGATCCCACGTGCCAACATTGCTGATCCCTGGATTAGAGTGCTTAATTTATATCCAACAGAGATACACATTTCTTGTCTTACTCTGATTCCTCCAGATGGAGGTATGTCACCTTTTGGGACCTGCTTTTAACTTACGTACTTTAGAACATAATTTCCTGATACAGATACATAATTCTTTACATAGTACCTGTAGACTCATGGACTTTAAAGTCATAAGGGACCATTATGGTCATCTAATCTGACCTCCTGCACAATGCAGGCCACAGAATCTCACCCACCCACTACTACAACAAACTTCTAACCTATGTCTGAGCTACTGAAGTGCTCAAATCATGGTTTAAAGACTTCAAGGTGCAGAGAATACTCCTGCAAGTGACCCATACCCCACATTGCAGAGAAAGGTGAAAAATCCCCAGGGCCTCTCTCAGTCTGCCCTGGAAGAAAATTCCTTTCCGATCCCAAATATGGCAGTCAGCTTAACCCTGAGCATGTGGGCAAGACTCACCAGCCAGACACCCAGGAAAGAATTCGTTGTAGTAATTCAGATCCCACCCCATCTAACATCCCATCACAGGCCATTGGGCATATTTACCGCTAATAGTCAAAGATCAATTAATTGCCAAAATTAGGCTATCTCATCATACCATCTCGTCCATAAACATATAAAACTTAGTCTTGAAGCCAAAAATGTCTTTTGCTCCCACATCTCCCCTTGGAAGGATGTTCCAGGACTTCGCTCCTCTGATGGTTAGAAACCTTCATTTAATTTCAAGTCTAACTTCCTGCTGGCCAGTTTATACCCATTTATTCTTGTGTTCACATTGGTACTGAGCTTAAATAGTTCCTCTCCCCCTTCCTGGTATTTATCTCTCTGATATATTTATAGAGAGCAATCATATCTCCCTCCACCTTCTTTTGGTTGGGCTAAACAAGCCAAGCTCTTTGAGTCTCCTTTCGTAAGACAGGTTTTCCATTTTTTGGATCATTGTGGTAGCCCTTCTCTGTACCTGTTCCAGTTTGAAGTCATCCTTCTTAAACATGGGAGACCAGAACTGCACACAGGATTCCAGATGAGGTCTCACCAGTGCCTTGTATAATGGTACTAACACATCCTTGTCTCTACTGGAAATACCTCGCCTGATGCATCCCAAGACCGCATTAGCTTTTTTCACAGCCATATCACATTGGTGGCTCATAGTCGTCCTGTGGTAAACGAATACTCCAAGGTCCTTCTCCTCCATTACTTCCAATTGATGAATCCCCACCTTATAACTAAAATTCTTGTTATTAATCCCTAAATGCATGGCCTTGCACTTTTCACTATTAAATTTAATCCTATTACTATTACTTCAGTTTACAAGATCATCCAGATCCTCCTGTGTGATATGCCAGTCTTTCTCTGTATTGGCAATACCTCCCAGCTTTGTGTCATCCACAAAATTTATTAGCACACTCCCACTTTTTGTCTGGAGGTCAGTAAGAAAAAAAATTAAATAAGATTGATCCCAAAACCGATCCCTGAGGAACTCCACTGGTAAGCTCCCTCCAGCCTAACTGTTCACCTTTCAGTATGATCCAGTGTAGTCTCCCTTTTAACCAGTTCCTTATCCACCTTTCAGTTTTCATATTGATCCCCATCTTTTCCAATTTAACTAATAATTCCTCACATGGAACCATATCAAATGCCTTACTGAAATCAAGGTAAATTAGATCCACTGTGTTTCCTTTGTCTAAAAATTCTGTTACCTTCTCAAAGAAGGAGATCAAGTTAGTTTGGCATGATCTACCTTTTGTAAAACCATGTTGTATTTTGTCCCAAGTACCATTGACCTCAATGTTCTTAACTACTTTCTCCTTCAGTTTTTTTTCCAAGACCTTGCATACTACAGAAGTCAAACCATCAGGCATGTAATTACTCAGATCACCTTTTTTTCCCTTTCTTAAAAATAGGAACTATGTTAGCAATTCTTCAGTCATCCAGTATAACCTCTGAGTTTACAGATTCTTTAAAAATTCTTCTGTACATACATATCATAATGATATTGATGACCAGTGTGACACTCGCTTTCATTGGAGACATCACATGACATTTTTGTTCAACCAGAATAAACATACCATAATCAAGAGACATCTGTACCACTTTGAACTTTCTTGTTAGTTGGCAGTAAGAGGTTTTTTATGGATCAAAGTAGCATTATTCCTACTTTAAAGATGAGAAAAAATAAGTCAGAAAGTAGTTGAATGGCTTGTTCATGGTTAGACAGCAAGTCAGTAGCAGAATTATGAACAGAACCCAGATCTCTGACTATCAGGCTTTGATGGGGCGTCTGCCCCACACTAGCCCATAAAGAGTTAATAGAACCCTAGGGAGGCTGCGCAACAGGCAAACAGTTGGAGAGGACCCTAGGGAGGCTATGTTGGAAACAGACAATTGGAGAGGGCTATGAGGAGCAGGCAGTCAGGGCCAGGAGGGCCCTTATAAGAAGAGCCACAGGACAGAGAAGGTCAATCAATCCCTGAAGCTTGGGGAAGGAGGAGGACTGGCTGTCTTGCAGGCAGAAGGCAGCTAGCAGCTTGGATAGAGCAGTGCTTACCCTGCCCCAGTAGAAGACTCCCTTGTCTTAATCTGGTGCACAATGGCTCTATTCCTCATTCCCCTACTCCTATCCCATGAATCCCTTTGTAGTTCCATGCTGGGGGTCATCTGCTTCTTCTGTTCTGCCTTTTGATCATTTTCCATTACTTCCAAACCATGCTCCCTTCAGACAAAGGGAGGAAGCATCTTCTCCTTGATACACAAACCAATTGCCCCGAAGTCTTTTACTTTGACTAGATGATCATCGGCAGCTGATCATTCACCATTGTCTCTGTCAGGCCAGGGACATGAAATAGCCCTGCTATCTCAAGGGGGATCCACACACGTATAGGTTTTCCCTGACACAGTAATGTCATAATAAAATCCAAAATTCAGAAGTCATACAGACAGAGTCTCCAACTGGTAACAATAATTAATTTTGAATGTTGATTCACAACCAGAAAGACCAAAGATTTACTTTTGAAATAAAATTTGAAATTCTGGAGAAAATTTCCTTGGTGAAGTATGGGAAAGCTGTATCACAATACACCAGTCAGTGAGGTCCAAAGGAAGCAAGGGGCATGCTTATACACAAAAGCAAGAAGATTGGGCAACGAAGTAGAGGAACTGGAACTACTAGTGCAGGACGTCAAACTAGATATTATATGTATTACAGAAACACTGGTAAAATTGTGCTCATGAAACTAATATAGGGATTAAGAGTGTGTGCTGTTAGAGATGAGGTAATGGTGGTGGACTAGCACTATACACCAATGAAGCAGTAAACTGTAAAGAAAAATAAAGAGATAGTACGGACAAAAACAGAAAAAAAAATCTGCTTAGGTCAAAATCACTTTGAGAAAGGATTGTAAAATAGCTTCTCATGGGACAGTGTTAGGAGGCTTGCAGTGGTCCCCCCAGGTCAGTCTTGGATATGGGTACACAAGTGCAAGGAGTATGGGGAATGAAGCAGGACTGGAAGTATGGGTACAGAAGGTACATTGAGAGACAGAACAGTTGAAATTCTCTGGTTAAAGTAAATAGGAGGGAAAATAGGCATGACATCATGGTAGAGGAACATTATGGACCAGCGGTTCTCAAACTCTAGCAACCCGAGGACTCCCATTTTGATTTAAATTTCCCTCAAATCCCCCACTCAGCACTTCCCCTGCCCCTTCTCTCACCCCTTCCCCGAGGCCCCGCCCCACCCACTCCATTCCCCCTCCTCCGTCGCTCGCTCTCCCCCACCCTCACTCTTGGGGTGCAGAAAGATTTTGATCTCTGTGAGGAAATTTAGGTGTGGGATGCATCTTCTAGGCTGGGGTAGGATTTGGAGTATGGGAGGGGGGTGCAGCCTCTGGAATGGCGTTTGAGTGAGGAGTGCAGGCTCTGGACTGGAGCAGGATTTGAGGTTGGAGGGTGAGGATGCGAGCTCTGGGAGGGAATTTAGGTGTGGGAGAGGGTGAGGGATTAGGCTCTGGGAGGGAGTTTGAGTGTGAAGTGTGGGCTCTTGTCTGGGGAATGGGGCTGGGGTGAGGGAAAGCAGTACTTACCTTAGGCAGCTCCTGAAAGCGACCAGCACATCCCCCTGACAGCGGTTCCTTGACAAGAGGGCCAGAGGGTTTCTATGGACTGCCCCTGCCTGCAGACGCTAACCCTAGAACTCCCATTGGTCACAGTTTCCAGCCAATGGGAGCTGCAGAGTCGGCACTTGGGCTGGGGACAGAATACAGAGACCGCCTGTACCCCCACCCAGGGCCATAGGGAGTGCCAGCCTCTTCTAGGAGTGGCATGGAGCTGGGGTCCCCGCTACACGCTCTGCCTTCCAGTGCTCCTTGAACACTGGGGAACAACTGTTTCATGGCATGAAGGAGGCAATGGGAGGGAGCAGAAGGAGCTGAGGGAGGGAGGGAGAGGAGTTGATCAGCGGGGCCCATGGACCCTTTGAAGTCTTCTCAGTGATCCCCAGGGATCACTGTTTGAAAAAGGCTGCTATATAAGCACATTAATTACAGAAAATTGTCTAATCTATCTATTGTTTTTCTAAACTTTTATCACCTTGGAATCAAAACACTGAGCAAATTTATGTGTTTTAAAGGAGGCAATATTTCTCTCTATTCTTCATATAGAGACTGTGTGTGTGTGTGTGTGTGTAAGAGAGAGAGAGAGAATACAGTTTGTGCCAATCTGTGTAGTTTAAGGGTGACCTGAAGAACATTCATTTGTTAGTAAGGGGTTTCCCTGTTTACCTTCTTTACGGTATATAAAGAAAACCTTTTCTATTTGTTTGTTTTTATATTGTTTTAAATCTCCTGCATGTTAAATGGTAGGAATGTCAAGTCTGGTGTCTGCCATTGTTTTGGGAAACTTTCTTGAGAGTCTAAAAGGGGCTTATTATTAACTCTCACACCTTTAATGGAAAGGACTCCTTTTTCACAGAGACATATATGGGAAGGATTACAACAGGAAAATTTGGGAGAAAACAATAGGAATGAATACTTACCAGCTGGACGAGAAGGAGATGCAGCAAGCAGCAACCAGTTGCAAAATGGCTATTTTAGGGCTGCAGTTTTCAGAGGAATCCCAGCAAAATATTCCTACATGAAAGCAAGATTACATTGTGGAGATTAGATGGGGCCCAGGAAGTCAGAAAAAAGACATCTGTAACTTATAGACTATCACTATATCACAACATACTTTGTCTCAAATATTCTTTAGGCATTGAAATTAAGTAAGTGTCAGCAAAAAACAGAGTTTTAAACACTCTGCATAAACATCTATTTTCCTCCCACTGGCTCAGCTTTCAGTATCTTGATGTTCTGTAAGTTTAAGTAGTCACTACAGGCTAGACAAGTCCTAAACTTCTAGTATAAACAACAATCCCTGCCCATCCCAAACTATATGCTAAAGAATCAATAAAGAAAGCCTGCCAAATTTATACTTTCCAGGTCTTGAAAATATATGCTGCAGTGACCAGGACACTTTTCAGCTTTCTTTGGTGAATGCATCCAAATAAAAAGAATAAGTCTAACCTGAAAGAGACAAAAGTTAAGTGCTTGTCTCCGAGGAGGGCTTAGATGAGACAGAAAGAATTATTCCTTGCTACTGCATCAGTCTGAATGTTCAGGAATAGCTATGAGCTCAGCATGACCCCAAGCTTTTACAACCCCTTAATTATTTGTGGACTCATATGCTTGATAGCTGGAAAGGTCACAATATTGGACAGTTCTTCAAAAATATTTCCCTACGTACAAACATCACTGGGTGGACTAGAGGGACAGCCCTAAACAGAGCATATTATAGTAGTCAAGACAAGAAGGGGACTGTTCTAAGGTCTTCATAAGAAAGGAATGGCTGAAGTCTCCTGGCCAAAGGTTGATGATGTATCCCTAGTGATAGATGGGAATCTAGGCACAATGCTGGTACTTATAAGACTTCAAGGCTATGAATAATGTTGTGAAATTCATTTATGAATCTATCATTCAATAGATGTTGCAGACATAATCTCCACCACCCCTTAAAATGCTTCTGCCTAGCAATAAAGCTCGTTTTTAATTTGTCTGTGTTAAATCAGAAACAGTTCCTTTTAATCCAGATTCCTGAGAGATATAGGCACTGGGAGCCTAAAATCACTGTATGTCTTTCCTATTGACTTCAGTGGTCTTGGGCCCAGGGCCTGGTAATAAGACTAGAATCTGGGTTGAATGAAAAGATGGCATAAAGCTGAGTATAATCAAAATACTGGTGACAATGTAGCTCCCAAAGATCTCACAATCACCTCTAATGGCATCATACTAACATTAAGCAGGAGGAAGCTATAGGGTCCCCGAGATGTGAGGTCCTTTGGAAAGAATGAACATTTGCCTGGCATTACCCTGTGGTTTCTCCCAAAGAGAAAGGTGTGAATGCGCAAAAGAATAATTCCATGATACTACTCCTGCAATAATCCACAGACAAGTCAACAATATCTCACTGCTCACAGATCTAAAAGAGTCCACATCTGTCATTAGAGGAAGATAATCAACCACTGATATCAGTATGATTTCATTTCCCACTCAAGCATTCACCTTACAAGTAGGAAACAAAGAAATACGTGAAATCCAAGTATTGTTGGGCCTGGTCCATCACCACAACCTCAATTATCTTAATGAAAATTGGGATGGTACTAATTGGCATGTTTCATATCCAAAAGTGGGCTTTTCAGCAAGGGCCGAACTGCTGCTTGTTGCTGCTTGTTTAAGTAAGGCTGGCAACTTTGCCTCTTGAAGGGGCGTATTCATGAACTTAATCAATAATGGGTTTAAGCGTCTCTCTGCTTGTTCTAATCAGCCATGAATTTTTAATTTGGAAGGGCAGCAATATAATGGGACTATATGCTTCTCTTAATGCATCAAGCAATGCAGAAAGGGAGTAACAGCCTCCATTATTGTATCACCTTTGTTATCTGTTGCATCATGGAGGTAGGCCTGGTAGCAGACTGCCCAGGAGCATAGGCAGCAGTTCTAAGAGAAGCTGAGGGTTCACGAGAACTAAGCTAGTTTCCATAGATAATGGTCTATTCATACTCCCCACGCAGGCACAGCTCATGTAATTGCCATGCTGCCATTGGCTGGATCTCACCAGCCAGCCACTCAGTCACAACTCCTCTACTGTTGTGAAGACCTGTATAAGAGGATGGTACTGGTACCGAGGGCAGCAGTGACCCATTATGCTTGTGTAATTTAAATTCCTTAAGAGGGAAATTTGCCACAGAGAGGGCCTGTTTCTCAAATTCCTTCTGCCTTCCTATGGTTTCACATTTTAAAATGAGCTCCTCTATTGCCGGTATGGTATAGCTACAGGGGAGATGTTGCCCCATATCTACCTTTCCTTACACTGCTCTGAGAGCGGAGCATGCCACATATTGTATTGTTTCTCCAGTCTCCTCTCAACCTCATTTCTCATGGAGCTGAGCTCCTGATCAGTGGATATATAGAGGAAGATAATGACATAGTCATTTTTCCAATAGCTCCCTTTTGATTAAATTACGTCCCATCCGCATTATGCAGAGAAGGCCATGCATGCCCCTTAGGGCTTAAGTCTCCATCTTTGGAATCTTCTGTACCATCTTGGTATAACCCAGTGAGTAAATGACAGAATGAAATAATTAACTAACACTCATCTGTTAGAGAACAGCATTCCTGTGGTTTGTTAGTTTAATGCAGAAATATATATAACAACCATAACTATAACTATAACTAACTATAACTATAATTATATATATATAGTTATATATATATGCTTCCTAAAGAAATGACCCCCAAACTACTCATGCCCTAGACTTGGCATTTTGGGGATTGCTTTCCAAGACACTATTAGAGAAGCAAAATTTTAAAAAATGGGGGAAGGCGGGGTCTAAGTGTGTTAATTAGCTTATATTCCATTGCTCTTCCCAGACATCTCTGTTTCAGCCTGCATCACAATTTTTTGAGGATGCTGTGAAGTAGGTCAAAGATCACTAGATCCTTGACACACTGCACCATATCCTCACAGCACTATGGTAGAGTTTGAAAAGGTGTCACTTAAAAGCATTACTGCATGGAACTGAACTGATATATCACAAGGCTCCTTCTCACTGCTTAGAATGTACTGGGTCAATTCATGCTAATCAGATACAGCTTTCAAAATAGATTGCCTTAATCTGTACAGACATGAAAAAAAAAAGAACCACTGTGCTCTGTAGTGATTGCCATTCTGTTTGGCATATAGATTCTTTACAGGAGGAAGAGGGATTTTATATGCAATTCATAAAACATCCAGGGGGCTGTTCTGATGTATCATGTGTAATACAAATCCATAGAATGGTGGATTAATGATGCAAATGAGTTTTTATCTCGAGTATGTATTTAGTTATTAAATACATGTGGTGGGGAACATTTACAGGTATGTGTGCACAATCCTGCGCCCGGAGCTGCACTACCCAATGGTAATTACAGGAGGCATTGTGAGGAGTACAGCTGCTGTGCTACCCCAGTAGTAAGATATATTTTGTGCTCCCCCCATAGCTGGACTGCTATGCTGTGCACAGCAAAGGACAGGCAAGGCAATGGCTGCTATTCCTTCTGGGTTGTGTAGTATTATAGGGGTTCCGGAGGGGAACACGGGGACAGCAGTTGTGCCTGATCCCTGGTGCAGTGTTGATAGCACCCCTTTCTTGCACACCCATGGAAGGGCTAGCTCTTACTATCTGTATCTTGCTGGTTTATTTATTTATTTATTTTTACTATTCCATAGTACAAACTACGGATGAATGGTGAAGTTGTGCTCTTTTGTCGTGCTGGAATATTGGTTGAGGTTTGCAGTGCAAACAAAAATGTGTAATACAAGGTCAGCATTGAGTTGACTAATTATGCTTAAAACTTATGGGAAAGATTTTCAAAGGCACAAATGGGAGTTAGTAACCTGGCTCCCATTAACTTCCAATTAGTGTTGGGCACCAATCTGCCCATCTGTGCTTTTGAAAATCTTCCCCTATAACAGCAAGCAGTTGAATCATAAAGAATAAAATCACCCCCCTCCCAAGAAAAAAATGGAACGGTCTATTGTTTCCTGACTATTAAAATGATGCCCCTTTGAAGAAAAAAGTGCTTAAGAAAGAGGAAAGAACCATTGGCTCTCTGCTCACTACGGGCTCTATACACCCTTGGACACACATATGGAGTCTGCATTAATGTTAGAAGGAGTTATTCACACAATAAAGGGATGTGGAATTTATAATATAGTCTCATTGTTGCTTAGATCAGGTCTGTGTCTGAATCAGGCTGTGAGTGGGGTTTCCATATTTGAGTGACTGGAAAATATGTTCCATATTTTACACATACTTAGTTAAATATTTCATTTCTTACTAAGGGCTCCAGTAGGAATTTATCTGAGATAAGGAATGCAACACTTAGCTTATAGTACTAAAATCTCATAAAGTAGTTAGTCCAGGGATGTGTGCTTAAGTCTTCTATCTCTACCATGGGCTGAGTTTGGGCTCTTTAGTACAGAATGACTTCTGGTCATTTCTTTAGCAGACAAGATTATATCACTGTAATTGTTAGTAGCTATGTAAAAGGCTTAAACAAAGTTTTTCTGAAATTATGATGCATATGTGATAGATCTGAATACATCATATCCAACATTCTATATGTAATATAATAGATCTCCATTTCACTTTGTTTATTCCTGAACATTTTAATCACAACATACACACAACCCAGCAATACAATTCGCTTGGCCATTACATTGTACCATAGTTTGTAAATGCAATTTCTATTGTATTGTTATATAAAGTAAAAAGTATTTGAAACTTACATTATTAATTTGTATGCCATTACTCTTTGGTTATTAAATGAAGATTACTTATAATGCATCTGGCACATACAGTCTTACACCTTTATAGTTATTCCCATCCTGAAGAAAATAAGTATGTTTGTTTAAGGGAACTCATTTTTATTCAAGGGAATTTACTCTGAGTGGCAGATCCTCAGGCATTTCACAGCACAAAAGCAGCAAGGACCATAGGTGGATGAGTGGAATCCATTCATGGGACTATTTAATCATAGTATTTCCATGAGTTCCGCAAACCTATGTAATTTCCTCAAGTCCCATTTTTATGTCCACATTAGTAGAAAGATATGCAAATATTGTATTCATGAAGTTCAGTAGTTCCCTATAGTTTACACATCAAAGCAGCCTCATGAACATAGATTATTCCAGCTATAATTGGCAGTTACGTATGCTTACAATATTACTTTGAGATGCACCTGTTTAGGATGACAGTATGTCTTCTAAGTTTAGCAGAAATTGATTTTATTTTTAACAAAATCCTTAGTATCTGTGATTATATGAATTTGATGATCTGTACTTTTCCCCACATAGCAAAATGCAAATATAGCATGTTTTCAGTGCAGGATTTGATCTGCTTACAAACAGACAATTTGTTTCAATTATCAAGGACACAGTTCAGCCAAGGGAAGAATTTCAGTCTGAGAACAGAATTTGTTCTCTGTAGCAATCTTTTCTTTAGTCATTATGTGTGGATAACGTCTAACAGGATTTACGCACATGAGGTCTTCTATAGGAGAAGAGATCTCTTAAAATTCATCTTTCACAGTGTCTTTATTATGGGCTTCAACATGCATTCAGTTATGTGCTTCCATTTGCTATGGACTTCAGTACATGAGAATTCTGTGTGGAGATCAAAGGCAGTAGATGACCCTTAGGAATATAGTCTCTACTGGGGAAGATGGGTCCAAATACTTTGAAATCAATGGAGTTATGCCCATTTACTCCTTCAGAGAATTTGGCCCTTACTATTCCTAGCTAGATCATGACAGGAAAGCACCTTAGTCTTTAAACATGTTGTTTTTCCCATGTTCCCAAGAAAAGTCTACATCCAGTATAATATTTTTTGTTGAAAGAATTGCCCATATGATCATTTAAAGGACCAGATCGTTAGCTGGTACATACTGACATAGGTCCACTGCCTTCAAAGAAGCTAGGCTGACCTTATATCTGGCTCAGAATGCCTATGCCAACTTGCAGGCTGCAGCAATGTCTCAGTTACAATGGATTTATAACAGAAATCCTCATTGTACCGCTGACATTTGATCACCTCCCCATAAAATCTTTCATGGTACCAATCATGGCCCTCTGTAACTGAATAGAAAACAATTTCATTATATGTGGACCTGTCTGCTCCTGAACAAAGTTATCAGGACTCCATTCCTGCAAACACTTAAATACATGTTTATCTTGATTGATGTGAATAGTCCAACTGAAGACACCTGAGTAAAAGGAATAAAGTATTTGCAGGAATGAAGCCTAAGAGCACTGGCATTTTAAAGTAAAGGGCTTGTTTACATGAGGAAATTGTCCAGCACAGTTATTCTGGAAGAGCTATTTTGCTATAGCTATTCCAGAATAACTCCCCCATGTGGCACACGATTTTGTTTATAAAAATTGATTTTGTTTCAGGAAAACAGATCCACTTTGGAAGATAAAGCCCTAGATAACTAGTTCTTATATGAATAAAAAGGCTACAATTTTCAATTTGGCTAAACCCGCATCAGAGTCTTTGTCCGCTTTAACTGGAGTTTCTAAGAGCAGGCAAGAAGAAAGAAAGACTTGGTTGGTTTAATTACATGTTTAAGTGTTTCCCATAATGTCATCATATTCCCTTTGATTTATTTAATCGTTCATATAGCTGTAACCTGTGTTAACAGAGTGACTCTGTCTCCCCTTCTAGTAGCTAGATCAGGGGTGGGCAAACTGTGGCCCTCAGGCACATCCGGCCTGTGGGACCATCCTGTCCAGCCCCTGAGCTCCCGGCTGGGGAAGCTAGCCGTGCCTCCCTTCCCTGCTGTCTCCCCTCCTCTGGAGCCACGCTGCTGTGCAAGCCAGACACGCTGCTCTGAGTGGCATGGTAAAGGGGCCAGGGGGTTGGATAAGGGGAAGAGAGTCCTGGGGGGTGATCAGGGGACAGGGAATGGGGAAGGAGGAGATGGATAGGGTGTGGGAGTCCCGGGGGTCCTGTCAGGGGGCTAGGGTGTGGATAGGGGTTGGGGTAGTCAGGGGACAGGGAGCCGGGGAGTTGGATATGGGGTGGGATACTGCAGGGTGATTAGGGTTGGGGGGATCTTGGGAGGGAGCATTCAGGGGACAAGGAGTGGAGGGCAGGTTTGGAAGGGTCAGGTATTCTGAGTGGGGCAGTCAGGGGACAAGGAGTGGGGATATTGGATGGGTTGGGAGTTCTGAGGGGGGTAGCCAGGGGGCGGGAAGTGGGAAGGGACAAATAGGGGGTGGGGGCCAGGCTGTTTGGGGAGGCACAGCCTTCCCTACCCAGCCCTTCATACAGTTTTGCAACCACGATGTGGCCCTTGGGCCAAAAAGTTTGCCCACCCCTGCACTAGATCATGTACATGTATAGGTTTTTTTGAGATTTGTTGCCTCTGAGCTAATGCATCTTTAATTCAAGCACTAGATATAGGCTCATGCTTGTACATCCAGACATTGAGTGTTCCTTCCAGGATCCTGCAGATTATCTATTATCCACAGAAAACCTGACTTGGGGCATCACTATTTCATACAGTAAAATAAGAATCCTCCTGTCTTTGCTTCTACCTTCTGCAGTTCTACTCTGAGGCAACTCTACTGACTTCATGAAATTACTCCTGATTTTCACTGACATAAATGAGAACTGAATCAGGCCCTCAGTCTGTATTCTGGTTCCTTGTCTGGTATTTCATTAAACATTCTGGAGCTTGAAGTTGTTGTTTTTTTCTTTCTAAGTTATAATGTCAGACCCAAATATTGTTAAGTTATAATGTCAGGCCATGACTTTCTAGGGACAGTTTGAAAGCTCATTGCTTATTCCTTTTATTAAATGTGTTTAATCTTATTCTCCTTTGCTAGTTAGAGTATGAAGATGTCAGTCTGAACTTTGGGCTCTTACCTTAAAATGAATCTATTTGAGACATAGTGCATCGTGGTTTTGTTTGTTTTGCATACACAGAGGCATAACTAAGAATATTATGAAAAAAGCCTCTCTGACATGAAATCACAATTATTTTGAATAAGCTACCTATGCAAATTACTTAAGCATTTTTCTTAAAAGTGCAGGGCTGCTGTACTTTGTTTACCAATTAGGAGTTTGGGTTTTTTTAAAAAAAATATATATCATGGGCTCCTGTTTGATCATACTATAAATCTATGCCTTGTGGCACTCTGCTGCCATTGAAATAACAAATTCAACCCTATTACTATGTAATGCATACATTTCTCATTTATATTCTTAGTGAGATTACAGTTCAGGCTGCTACAGTGACTAATGCCACCCTTACACAAAACACATAGCAAGAACACAATACTGATAATAGCCTACGCAATACAAATTAAGGAAATTCCAAATTAAGGTGGAGTGACCCAGTTAAGAATATAAGAACATAAGAAAGGCCGTACTGGGTCAGACCAAAGGTCCATCTAGCCCAGTATCCTGTCTACCGACAGTGGCCAATGCCAAGTGCCCTGGAGTGAGTGAACCTAACAGGTAAAGATCAAGTGATCTCTCTCCTGCCATCCATCACCCGCCTCTGACAAACAGAGGCTAGGGACACCATTCCTTACCCAGCCTGGCTAATAGCCATTAATGGACTTAGCCTCCATGAATTTATCCAGTTCTCTTTCAAACCTTGTTATAGTTCTAGCCTTCCCAGCCTCCTCAGGCAAGGAGTTCCACAGGTTGACTGTGCGCTGTGTGAAGAAGAACTTCCTTTTATTTGTTTTAAACCTGCTGCCCACTAATTTCAATGGGTGGCCCCTAGTTCTACTATTATGGGAACAAGTAAATAACTTTTCCTTATTCACTTTCTCCACGCCACTCATAATTTTATATACCTCTATCATATCCCCCTTTAGTCTCCTCTTTTCCAAGCTAAAAAGTCCTAGCCTCTTTAATCTCTCCTCATATGGGACCCGTTCCGATCCCCTAATCATTTTAGTTGCCCTTCTCTGAACCTTTTCTAATGCCAGTATTCAGTTGTCACTGAATTTGGGAAAGGTACCTCCCCAGTGGGGCTCATAAGCTACACAGGAGCAGGTATTCTATGTATTCCACTTTGCTCTGGAATTTGAAGCCATGCTGGGTGAGACTTATCTGTGAGCAGCCCTGTTCCCTTCCTGCACTTTTGTCTGCCTCCTATTTTTGGCTGACCTTGCAAGGCCTCGTACCCAACTTGATGCCCTTTCTCTGTTTGTTTGTATCAGGATAACTTTTGAATGCTACATCCAGTCAGTTCAGAAGTTTCAGGGAATGTTGCAGGAATCAAGGAGCAGAACTGTATTGATTTTGGTGAAAATTAGAAAACCAGAAGTGAGAAATGGAAGGCATGCAGGGCCCTTGGCGTGAGGATAGCAGATTCAGCAACTTCAACCAGCTTTTTGTGATTGTGTCTAGATCAAAGAACCAGTTGATGGCAGCCATTAACAACTTCCAGTATAACAAACCCCCGTGCCCAGCTGAGCTCTGCTGATCATCCCGTGAGAGTCTAAGATGTTGACACTTTGAATGACTTATCTACAAGGCCAAAGGAAAAGAAATAATAATGGTAGGAGGGAACGGGAGGCAGGACAGAAGTGGGAAATGGGGGGAAGGGAAAATGGGGAATAATTGGAAGGGGGAACAAGGAGGATACAGAGTCCATGGCATATGATAGAAGGGAAATGTGGGGTATACAGAGTCCCTGATATGAAAGGGAAAGGGAAAGTGGGGGCTTTGGGTCAGACCTTAACCACGAAATGGAACATAACCTTACCAATGTTGCCTACAGAACTAGCAATCTAGAAACTAGTTACCATTTTAATGCAGAAACAGACATTTGTTTGTATATGAAAAGAAGAATTGGTTAATTGGTCATAATCTCAGGCTGTGTATTTGAAACCTGATTTTTAAACAGGGAAAATATGCCAGGAAAGGCTGTATAAACAAAGTTCAACAAAATATTAATTGGCTATTCAATATTAATATGAAACACTATTAATCAAATGTTCTTTTAATTAGTTCTCTTTAGTTTCTGTCATGGTGATTGTGCACCACAGAAGATGTCAGAAATGCACAGGAAGCAGGACAGAAGTGGGAAATGGGAGGAAGGGAAAATGGGGAATAATTGGAAGGGGGAACAAAGAGGATACAGAGTCCATGGCATGTAATAGAAAGGAAATGTGGGGTATACAGAGTCCCTGATATGAAAGGGAAGGGGAAAGTGGGGGCTTTGGGTCAGACCTTAACCGCGAAATGGAACTGCAAATCAGACTCTCGGTCTCTGAATTACTTCTCTTTGGAAATGTTGAAGAAAATGGCTTGATTTATTAAGTCCTAGTAAATTGCCACTAAAAACACCTAAGCTAAGTGCAGCACTTTTAGAGGTGGATTAAACTAAACTATTAAAAGAAATAAATCTCAATATACCAGGTCTTTATATTTCTCAGTAAGAAACTCTGCAATATTGTTTGCCTTTTGTTTCAAAGGACTTTGCATTCTGTCCATGGAGTAAATTGTAGCCCAATGATTTCTGAAACATCATATCCACTACCACAGAATTTTGTATGGAAAGGCATATGAAAATGCGGTGCTAGTCGCATTCTAAATCATCTCTCTGGAAAGCCATATAACACTAAAGGGAATTTTATGTCTAGCTGCAGAAAAGGGTTGTGCAACCTTGAGAAACACTGAATCAAGTCTTCCTTGGCTGCTCTGGGGTTTCTGAGTGTCTTCTTTTGCTTCAAAGGTGTTTGTTTCCTGACACTCAAAGGATGAAAGTTTAGACGAGAGAGAATCATATCAACATTGTTTATCTTGTTCAGGATCATTCTTGAATGTACTAAAATGTGAACAACACTTGTGTGTCATGAAGCATGCAACCTTTCCAGTCACACTTTGCAATGTTATCAGGATAATAGTTTAATTTCTCTAAAAGCAGTCCCCTGGTTCTTTCTCTTTCCATCTTTCTTTCATTTAAAATTGCACCTGACAGAGAGAGAGAGCTGAGATATCAGATTATAACTGTCTCATCCCAGTTACTTTCTCAAAACATTTTCTTTTCAATCATCTCCTATTAAGATGAAGATATGCTGCATGGTGACTATATTGGGCAACACAGAAAATTTACATTAGAGAAAATTTATGTAGATACAAAGAAGAAGGAGACTTGAAGTAGCTCAAGGAGGTAGGGGAAGCCAGTTAGCCTATGAAAGAGAAGGGATGGCCCTAGCATTAGGGCTGTAACCTCAGATTTGTCAGACCTGGGTTCAATACCCTGCTTTGTTACAGACAGCTCTTACTTCTAGGAGTGGTTCTTCTACCTCAGAGTAAAGACATAGTATACAGAGGTTCATATAACTTCTGATGTAAAAGGGCTGTAATACAGCATTGAATCTAGCTCTGTTTCTTTTGTTCTTGAGAAAGGTACTCTTGGCAGAATAGAAATGGAAACACTCGGCCCATACAAAAGACACAGTGTGGGTAGCTGTGTTATGATGTTCCCCACACTGTCACTCAAGTAAGTCTCAGCCTTGAATTTGAAGTAATAGGAGGGAAAGTAATTTAGTCTCTATGATCATTCAATCCTTGGCATGTCTTCTCTTCTAGCAATGCTCACAACAAACAACAAGGAAAAGAGAGTGGCTATGTCAAATAAAAACTTGTCTTCTAATTTTTCAAATTTGTAGCCGGTCAAAATTTTCTGAATAGTAATTATTTTGATGCTCAAAAACATTGTTTTTTTTCACACAAAAGAATAAAAAAGGAGGGCAAAGGTTTTTTGCAAAAGATTTCATGAAAAATGTTCCCAATTTTTTCTCCAGATCTAGTCAAAATGTTTCAAATAATTTACCTCATATTTCGTCTATCTCCAGTCTTGATGAGTGCTTGACTGGATAATATTTGGGTAATTACAGTCATTCATTATTACTGTTTTAGAAAATTTTATTGCTTAAGATTTTTCTCAGCCTTGTCCATTCACTACCACTGCCTTGATATAGAGAGAAGTAGTATTCTTTTACATTTAATTTATATTTATATCTTTGTCACAAGGGATCTGGATATCTGCAGATTTTACTGTATTATCCTCTCCACTCAGAAGTTTTATTTCAATAGAGTCTATTGACTTTTAAGCAAAGTAGAATATTACTTCCCTGTCTCTATTGATCTAATCTGTCCTCCCTGTATAGTTTATACCCAGGCATTTCAGTCTTCCATTCATTATTTTCATCCCACCATGTTTCAGAAATGCCTATAATATCTAAGTCCTCTTTCATTGCTTTGTATTTTAGTTCACCTCTTCTTGCTTTTAAATTTCTTGCACTGGTCTATAGACATATATAGCTTTTATTATTCACAGTAAGAGTTACAGCAATAGCTAATAGGAACTAGCATATCAAGAAGAATGCATTGATAAAGGGAAAATATTGAATTTTTGGCCCTGTTCTCCAATGCATTCTACATGGTGAAGTCATTTGCACTTGTGCAAAATGACTACAAAGAGGGTATGCAGTATGTCCAAAATAGGACTGGCCGCATTTTACATTTGCTTTGCTCTGGTGTAAATGACAGTAAAAATCAGGCCACATAACAAATTAATGCTGTCTATAAATTGATAGGTAATGTTCCATCTTCCATTGGAGCAATGAACTAGGGCCCAATTTTTCAAGCCTGCTTTGTGTGAAATTTCATTTGACTTCAGCCGCAGTTCAATGCAGAGAGGCCCTGAGAATGGAAAGCATTTGGGCCACTGGGGAAAATGAAAAAAAAAGAACCTTTATTTGATCAAAACACTGGTATTTTAGGTTATTTTTCTCTCCCATAAAATATCACATTATTTAACTTGCACAATCCCTCATTGATTAAAATGATTGCAAATATTTTCTGCATAAACTTGAGCCAAATAAGATCATTAGCACTGCAGCATAAATGACTTAATATAGAAAATGGAGGATTAATAAAAATTCTGTTAACATGTGAATACCTTGCTTGGGGCTCATCAGCTTTACTACTGCGGATAGGTGCTCTTATTATTCAGACATATTCAGTAAAGATTTTTCAAAGTTTCAGTATTTGGCAAAAGATTAAACCCTATTTCCATATGTTAGGATAGTAAAAGAATGCAAAACTGACATTTTTATTATATTTATCCTGTGGGGGCTAGTAAAGTAATATTATTGTTAATTTCCTTATAGTTAGTAGGCCAAAAAAAGTCTTTGGATCAAAAAACTTAAGTCTCCATTTGTCTTTATTTGATTTTATGACTCAACTTGTATATAGTCCTGATTCCGTAGAAAGTTTTGTCATTTAAATATGACTAAGTAAAGCAAACAAGTGTATAGTTCTACTTAGTATCTTGTGATCACTTTGGCCATATGAGAACCCGGGGAAGTAAGAATAAAATTAGAGAACCCTGCTAAGTCTTTGATCCTGCAATGTGATGTGCATGAGTATAAGTTTGTAGGCATACGGAGCCCCAGTAATTTCAGTGGAGCTCTGCATGGTCACAGGACTCCAATCATAAATATCTCATTGCAGTATCAGGACCTAAGCATTGTCTGGGTGTCCTTCAGTTTTATTACTGGGAATGATGAGCTGTCTGAGGCTAAGTATCAGCAACTCAGAAACACAGGGGCACCTGGAAAATAGCATATATGTGGGTAACATTTCCATTTAGAGCAATAGCAATTTCCTGCTAGAGAAGTATGAAATTCACTATTCTTTACCATGGCATTTCAATTATTTGTTAATTAATTTCATGCTATATTATTAACCACTCCTAGCACAACTTCCTAGTTTTACTTTATTTGTAATGTTTTCAAAATAGCTATTTTTCACACTGAAAACTTGTAGACTTATGAATTTCAATGTTGTCTACACGAAAGCTATCATGACTAATTTTCCCTAAGAAACAGACAAGTTTTACTACTGAGTTGGGCTTCTTTCCATTTTTTTACCAAAACAAATGATGTATTTTAATGCTCCTGCCCAGTGATTCAAGAGCATGAGTAGCAATCTCAGGGCAGGCTGCTAAGAACCAGGGCACAATTTCAAATTGGTTCTGTGTTCTAGACTAAGATGTCACAACCAAAATATCAAGTTTAAACTCCTCAGGCACTATAACAGCCTAAACATGTAGTCTCAGATAGTTCCCTTGGGCGCTGTGATCTGTCTCACTACCCAGGTAAGCCTACCTTTGTGACAGATGATCCTTTACACTAAGAATCACAGTAATACTCAGGTTACTCCCAGTCCCAAAAGACCCAGATCAATTGCACCTTTATCACTAAAGATAACACCCGTAGCCAATCCTATAATAAACTGCATAACGATCAATTAAATAGGAAAAGGAAATTAGAGAGTTATTCACATGATTAAAATGGGTAAACATAAATACACAAATTAATTATAATCTTACATTTCAAAAGGTAATAGAAGCTTCTATAACAAGCAAGCTCTGCCTGTCCTGGCTGGTGAGTCTTGCCCACGTGCTCAGCGTTTAGCTGATTGCCATATTTGGGGTCAGGGAGGAATTTTCCTCCAGGACAGATTGGCAAAGGCCCTGGGTTCTTTTCACCTTCCTCTGCAGCCTGGGGCATGGGTCACTTGCAGGAAGATTCTCTGCATCTTGAAGACTTTAAACTATGATTTGAGGACTTCAATAGCTCGCACATAGGTTAGAGGTTTATTACAGGAGTGGCTGGGTGAGATTCTGTGGCCTGCGTTGTTCAGGGGATCAGACTAGATGATCATAATGGTCTCTTCTGACCTTAAAATCTATGAGTCTAGGAGTCCTTTAGAGCTAACCCAGGCAAAGCAGCTAGGGGGCACTTGCTTATACTGAGAAGGACCCTGCCTCTTGGAGTCCAAGCAGCACAGAGTTCATTTTGTCCGGCTCCTGCCATATGTTCTGAACTGCAAACACAGAGATGGGATGAGTCCACTTGCATGACTCATCTTCTCAGCAAGGAAAGCAAGACAAAATAAGTCTTTTGTCCTTTTGGTGATGGCACACATGGAAATTCCAGTTGAAACATCCCACAGTACTCCATCTGGTATCAATGGACTTTTTCTTCTGAAAAGGGTGTAACACCTTGAACATGAGCCCTTCACACAAATGAATCTCTCTCTGGGGTGACCAGACAGAAAGTAGGAAAAATTGGGACAGAGGGTAGGGGTGAGAGGTAATAGGAGCCTATATAGGAAAAAGACCTAAAAATCAGGACTGCCCCTATAAAATCAGGACATCTGGTCACCCTATCTCTCTCTTGCTCTCTCTCATGGTGATTTTCACAGTCATGGAGGCTTATAATACAATCACAGCAGCATTACCTTACAATATGGAATTCAGATAATATAACTTAGATCTGGGTGAGTACCTGTTTTTTTTTCTTTCACTGATAGAAGGAAAGTATTTTGGGGTACACAAACATGGAATTTTTTTGACAATTTGAGCCAATCAAAAATAAAGTAACAATATTTTTTGTCATGAGATTTTTGTGGAATCTGGGATCCTCATTTCAATTTTGAGCCCTTAACACTTTTGATTTTTAAAAATTAAATTAAAAGAAATATCAAAATGAAAAGTTGTTCTAAACAAAAATATCAAAACAGTTTACTGAAAAATGTGGAAATAAAGTGTTTTGATTTTTTTTTTATATTTTTGTTTTTTTCCCTAAACAATTCAACAACATCAACATACATTTGTAAAACATCTTGTATGATGCTTAAACTCCTTATTTTTTTTCTGTGAGAAAAATAGTTTGGTTGTAAAAAATGCCTTTTCTTTTAGGCTTAGTTATCTCGCATTCACTTCTGAATCTGGTCCACAGTCACCAGTGCAGAGTGTATTGTTAATGAAATGGAGAACAGCTGTACCTAGTGGTGGTGAAACTAGAGGTGCTAGGGGTGGTTCTGCACCCACTGGCTTAAAATAGTAATAATAAACACTGAATACATGGTTTCCATCATCAGTACCACTACTAAAAAATTGTTCCAGTACCCTTGGCTGCAACTTCATAAAATAAATCTCTTAGGAGAAAACAGTCAATCAAATTAGAGAGAAAATGAGCATCTTTATTTTTCATTTTCTCGCTTGTCTCTCAAATGAGTTTCATTAGTACTGACAGAACTGATGATACTGCATTTGCAGTCCAGGGACTTACTCTGAGTGGGCCTCCCTTAGTCGATGTGTGCAATCATGGACATATTTGAAACTTAGCCTTGGTTGATTAAATCTGGTCTACCATTCAGTTCATTATTCTGGAGTTTCTTTGAATTGTGCAGGAGTATTAACTTAGATAGGATACTAGTATTTGCTGTCTGTCTTGGTCATGGGACAGCCATGAAATATTCCAGGGCAGTCAGTGTCCTATTCCTAAGTGATGTAGTTAATCAACAAACTTTAAAATGTAGAGAAGATTTTCGGCTCTGAAGATTCTGAATCCAAGCCTTTGCTTTCCATTTTCTGGAACACTGGTCCAAGACACACTCATTAAAAGGCAACTGCTGATGCTTGTTCCATGAAACTGGTCATCTTGTGCAGAGCCATGAGCTGAGGCCTTTTATGAGCTATCTGGTGCAGAAAGGTTGTGACAAATCTTTTTTTCCCTCTACTGACTAGTGCCTCCACATTGTGACTCTTGCATATTCCAAATATGTGGCAGAGAAGAGAGAAAATCATTCTTAAAGCAGAGCCCTTCATATGTCTTAAGACATACACAAGCACGAACTGTGATGTGATTTTTATATTAGAAAACATTACACTGGAATTGTCTTATGTACTTTCAAAGTGTGAAATAAAATGATATTAACAGGTATACTAGTAAGATTCTGCTTAGTTTGGTTGAAGAAAACGTGCTTTCTAAATTCTGTTTCTAATATTCATTTTTCCACCCATGAAATCATTCCCTCCATTAGATTAAAACTGAGCCTCTAAGAGTATTTCTACACTGCGATAAAAGACCTTCAGCCTGGCTATGGCTGACCTGGATCAGCTGACTTGGGCTCGCAGGACTTGGGCAGCAGGGCTATAAAACTGCAGAGCGGATGTTTGGACTCAGGCTGGAGACTGAGCGCTGACATCCTCTCCACTTGCAGAATTTCAGAGATAAGGCTCCATCTCAAGTTTCAACAACTACACTGCAATTTTTAGCCCTACAGTCTGAGCCTTGGAAGCCCAAGTCACCTGACCTGGACTCTGAGACCTTGTCCTGTGGGCATTTTATCACAAGCATACCCTAAGCTTGTGTAGCATGGATGCTGTGACAAAGCTCCAGGTTTGTACTTGTGGGTCCTGCGCTTCCTGGCAGATTTAGGGGCCTCAGAAACTCATCTAGGCCCCAGAGTGACCTCCCTTTCTCAGTATAATTGGCAAGGGTCACCACCTAGTGAGTTACTTTCATCACAGGCCAATATGGAAGGTGGAAAAAGTGGGGGAGCCCGGGCCCGCCCTCTACTCTGGGCTCCAGCCTAGGGACCCTAATAGTATCAGCTAAGATGGCTGACCTTTTATCCACAAAACACAATTCAATTCTCTGGGCTACTTCCCCACAGCAGTCCCTGCTTCTTCAGACTCCACTTCACCCTTACCTCAGGGCCTCCTTCCTTCTGGATGATATGTTGTCCACCACTCAGTCTCACCAACAGCACAACCTCCTTCACACAGCTCCTGACACCCACAGCCCACCTGACTAACTGGGAGGTTTTTATCTGGATTCAGCCAGTCCCTGATTGGCTTCAGGTGTCCCAATTAGGCTAGCTGTTTCTACTCCTTTCTAGAAGGTTCTTAATTGGCCCCAGGTGTCTTGATTGGTCTGGAGTAGCCTTTGTTTGGCTATCCAGGGAACAGGGACCTGCACATCCTGAGACTAATATACCTGCCTTCCTGTATCCTTCTGGTCTGACTCCGTCACAATGCACACTCACATCTTGCTAATGCCTATAGTCTAAAGTACCCTTTTGGGAAAACTTGGCCATCTAAAAACTTGTACATAGATGGACAGGTGAAAAGACATATTAAGAAAAAAATAATCTATGCATAAAACACCTTTGCACCTTTAATATTGTGCTCTGTTAATTGTGAATGTTGGAGGACTTAAAGTGGCACTAGCTAGATCTAGGCAATTTAACGTTCTTTGCATTAGGAATAGTGAAGGCATTCTGATATATTAGAAAAATATAGCGTATGATGTGGCACTGTCAGAAAACAGCTTGTATCTTTTGGCTGCAGCAATTGTCCATATGTTTGACATCCTCCATATAACCCAGCCATATATCATTAATTGTAATTCTATGCCAGGCCACTGGCAAGCACCTTGGACAATGAAAACAATTACTGCTTCCTAAAAGTCTTTGACAAACTACAGAGAAATTTCCATCTGCCCCTATAATCTTAAGCACTCATTAAATACAATGATTTGGTGCTTTAGAAATGAAGGCTACCTAGCTCTGGGTGGGAAAAGATGCTTCACAGACAGACAGTAGAAAGGATGAAGATATGTCTATTTAGAACCTGACAACTATTTTTCTATGATGAACAGTATTTCTATTAATATTTCAAACTTGAGGTATTAATTTGTAATATTATCTAGAGAAATGTTTGGTACCTATGCTAAGAACCATTAATAACAGATAAGAAAAGTACTTGAAAATTAGACTGTATGGTGCCTAGCAAAGACCCTCTTCTGCTGGGTTTGTATTGATCTTCCTTCTTCTGTAGTCTTGGTAAGACAGGCCAGTAAATAGCTACTTTGGAAATGATGACTGGGAAGGAAGTTGAGATCTACAATCCCCTCAGTAATTCTACAGGGCTGAATCCATTTGCTAGAAGTGGTGACCAGTAGGCCAACAGGACAAGGTGAGGATCTGAGGATTTAGAAAATTGTTTTATTTTCTTTACATGTTCTGCTTCCCCATTTCTTTGGGAACTGTGGGCTGAAAGAGACATGAATGGAAACATAGGTATCTAAACAGATCTGAGAAGAAAGCTGAGAACCATTGTCAGATTATTTGCTCTGGAATCCCAAAAGATGAGTCTTCTTCTCTCCACAACTGCACTTGATGTTGTTTTGAGCAACAATTTTGTCCAGAAGGTGGCAAGATTCAAGGAAATTCCAAACTTCTCATGGAAGGCAGTTCCTAAATTAGGCACCAACAAAACTGTGTCCTGCTCTCATGACTCACTCTTCAGTTCATAATTCCTTTAAAACTGTGGAAGTGGAGCTCTTGAAGAGAGTCAGAAAGACTTTTGTCCCTAAAATAACCTGGACCCCAAAAACTAAGGGTTTTGAAGATTAGAATTAGAACCTAGAATATGATCCAATATTCAATGAGGAGCCAATGTAGATGTCTGAAAAGTGGGGTGATGATACCATACTGATATGTGATGTTTAGCAGGCTGATTAATTTTGATCAGCTGGACATGTGTAGAGGTATCATGTCATTCCCATTACAGAATACTAGAAGAGCAGAGTCTGAAAGCTATGAAAGTGCGTAACACCATTGCCAAGTCTGCATCAGATAGTTTGTGAATGCACCTGCTGGCAACTCAGATGGAAGAAGACATTTCTGCCAGATTTGGGAACAGCATTGAAGGATCTTGGTGAACCTTGACGCTGTGAACTCTTGATGATCACACAGCAGAGCTCTTGTTTGAGGGCAATATCATGATTTTGGATAGTTCTTCAGACTATCTCTGTCTTCCTTCTAATGTTTCTTGTCTAGGTTTAGTTGCAACCAGCTGCTCTTCATTTAGAAGCTGATCTCCTGTAGGCTTGATTCAGACAGATGGGAGGGGAACTGTTAAGATTTGATGTGAAGAATGAATAGAGTTGAAAGTCAGTTACCTAGTAGTTGTATCTCAGATCTCCCTGTCATAGGCTAGCCTGTCATAGAAATACAGGGCTGGAAGGGACCTTAACAGGTCATCTAGTCCAGACGCCTGTACTTAGGCAGGACCTAACCTAAAGCCTATTGGAAAGGTTTTTGTCCAACCTTCTTTTTAAAATCCTTCAATGCTGGAGGATTCCACAACCTCCCCTGGAAGCCTATTAGAGACCTTAACTACCCTTACAATTAGAAAGGTTTTTTTCCCCCTCTGATATTTAACCTAAATGTTCCTTGCCACAGATTAAGCCCATTAATACTACTCCTGCTTCCAGCGGACAGAGAAAACAATCTATCACCATCCTATTTATAATATCCCTTTGTCTGAGGCAGAGAGATTAAGTGACTTGCCAAGGGCCACACAGGGAGTAAGGGAAGATGTAGGAAGTGCATTGACCATCAGGCTGTGTTTTAAGACATGTAAAAAATATAATCAAAGGGTACTGGCACAAAATACTGTCAACCAACAAAACGTGCTGTATCCAGTGCATTTTTCTGTATGCTTTAAGTCATTAGAGTGAATCTAGGTAGCTATAACTACAGTTGAATAAAAAAATGCTATTTGTCTAAAAAATCATTGGTGAACCTCTCTCTTTTCTCTGACTGCTGAATGTTAACTCCTTACTGTTTTTTATAGATTATAAGGTCAACAGGGACCATTGTAATCATCTAGTCTGACCTCCTGTATAGCACAGGCCATAGAACTTCCCCAAAATAATTCCTAGGCACATTCTTTTAGGGAAAAAATCCAGTTTTGACTTAAAAATTGTCAGTGATGGAGAATCCACCAGGACCCTTGGTAAATTGTTCCAGTGATTAATTATTCTCGCTGTTTAAAAACTTATGCGTTATTTCCAGTCTAAATGTCTCTAATTTCAATTTCCAGCCGTTGGATCATGCTATACCTTTCTCTGCTAAAGAGCCCATTATTAAATATTTTTCCCCATATAGATATTTATAGACTGTAATCAAGTCAGCCCTTAACCTTCTCTTTGTTAAGCTAAATCAATTGACCTCCTTGAGTCTATCACTATACGGCATGTTTTCTAATCCTTTAAGCATTCATGCGGCTTTTCTCCAAACCCTCTCCAATTTATCAACATCCTTCTTGAACTGTGGGCACCAGAACTAGACACAGTATTCAGTTGCACTAGTGCTAAATATAGAGGTAAAATAACCTCTCTACTCCTACTTGAGATTCCCCTCTTGATGCATTCAAGGATCATATTTGCTCTTTTGGCCACAGTATTGCACTGAGAGCTCATGTTCAGCTAGTATTCCACCATGATCCTCAAAGCTTTACCAGAGATGCTGCTTTCCAGGATGGAGTTCCCCCAGCATGAAAGTATGGTTTGCATTCTTTGTTACTAGATGTATAAACATTTACATTTAGCCATATTAAAACAGTGTTTGCTTGCACCCAGTTTATCAAGACATCCAGATTGCTGGACTCTTCATTATTTACCACTCTCCCAATTTGTGTCATCTGCAGACTTTATCAGTGATGATTTTATGATTTCTTCCTTGTCATTAGTAAAAACGTTAGAGAGTGTAGTGATAAGAATTGAACCCGGTGAACCCCACAGGAAACATGCCTGCTCAGTGATGATTCTTCATTTGCAGTTACATTTTGAGACCTATCAGTTGGCCAGTTTTCAGTCCATTTAAGATGTGCCATGTTAATTTTATATCATTCTAGTTTTTTAATCAAACTGCCATGTAGCACCAAGACAAGCACCTTACAAAGGACAAAGTATATTACATCAATACTATTACCTTTATCAGCCAGACTGGTAATCTCATGAAAAAAAGCTATAAATTTAGTCTGACAGGATCTATTTTCCATAAAACCACGCTAATCTGCATCAATTATATGCAGTTCTCCTTTAGTTCATTATTAATCGAGTCCTGCATCACCTGTTCCATTATCTTGCCATTATCTTGAGCCCATAACATTATCTTGCCATTATCTTGAGCCCATAATATCTCCTTAACCCCTCTTGTCTGGAGTGGGGTTGTATATCTAATCACACACCACTAGTGGATTTATATATGTCGTTGAGAGGATGAGAGAGAGGCTAGAGAACTCCACAAGTGAGGGCTCCAGATGAGGAGAGACAGTTATTCATCGCAAACGTTTGGGGACATTCAGAGTGGAATGATCTGATCTAATCTGGCATGTTTCTCCTCTTCCATGTCAAGACTTTCTGCTGCATAAGTGGTCCATTATGATGAATAAGCTGAGAGATCCAACAGTAGAAATATGAGAATTTGTCGATTGTTCATAGCCAGCCTTTTGAAAATATAAAATTTTCCACTAGCACTATGTGTGTGCAAAATTGTGATCTCAACCCTATTTGACAATGAGCCATATTATATGAAAGTAGTTGTTGTATCAACTTGCTTTACAATTCCATTTGTATGATGTGGTGGATTATACATAAGATCATAGCAAAGACAGAAAAAGAAATCATTATATAGAGAGAGCCCCTCTGCGATCTATCTGTTTATTTATTATTCCAGTGTTGTTTACTAGAGATTACATTTATTTTCACTTTCAGAATTTCATTTACTTGCATTTCAGAGATGTATTGAATAATTTAAAATGTAATATTGACAATAACGAAATACAGTGGCCAAACTCTGGACCTCAGAGTTACGAACACCAGGGTTACGAACTGACCAGTCAACCACAAATCTCATTTGGAACCAGAAGCACACAATCAAGCAATAGCAGAGGAAAGCAAGCAAGCAACATGTTAAACATAAACTACTAAAAAAAAAATAAAGGGAAGGCAGCATTTTTTTCTGCATTATAAAGTTTCAAAGCCATATTAAGTCAATGTTCAGTTGTAAACTTTTGAAAGAACAATCATAATGTTATGTTCAGAGTTATGAACAATCCTGAGGTGTTCATAACTCTTCGGTTCAACTGTAATTGGGAGAGGATATCTTAGAAGTATCCGATTTATATATAGATGGTCAATTTTCAACCTTTGTAGATCTACAAGTTGGGAGTAAATTAGAAAGGACAGAAAAAGTGAAGTTAAGAAATTGATTTCCATGAGTGCTAAGATTTTTATTTCTATGTCCAGAACAATAACTGTAGGACTGTATGCTTAAAAATATAAGGAACATGTAATGTTACACTTGTACAGTGTGCCACCTTCCATCCAAAAAAAGCTAAAACTCCAGCAAGCTTTTCAGTTTGTTTAGGAAAGATGTGTTACAGATGCACATGTAGCCCTTGCTGGAGCTGTAGGCATAACTAACAGTGTGAACCAAAGGCTATGAACAAGAGGAGGGCTAGGGCTTGTCTACACGGGCAAGTTTGTCACCAAAAACTGCCTTTTGGCAACAAAACAGCAATAGCATACACACTGCAATGGGACTTTTGTCGAAAAAAGTGCCCAGAGTTGGCGACAAAAAACTTCCGCCTCTGTGAGAGACTTTTGTCTTTTCCCCTCCCTTTATTGTCAGCAAACAGGCAGTGGAGACACCACACCTTTTTTTCCCCCTGATTTTATTGGCCACCAGAAAGTGTCCCACAATTCCCATGCTGCCGCTTTGGTCAGCGGTTTGAACTCTGCTGCCCTGCAGCCAATCCGCCCCTTCCCCTTGCAAGCCCTGGGAATATTAAATCTCACTTCCTGCTTGCTGCCTTCCCAGGTGAGCATGGCTGGCTATCCCACTAAACGCGCTCCCGCTTGGACCACTGCTGAGCTGTTGGATCTGATCTGATGGGGAGAGAATCTGTTCAGTCACAGCTGTGATTGACTTGTAGGAATCAGGACACATGTGGGCAAATTTTTTGAGGCTTCTGCAAAAAGGGCTATGATTGAAAAAAGCAGCAGTGCAGAGCAAAGATAAAGGTGCTGAGGCAGGTGTACCATAAGGCGCGGGAGGTGAACCATCACTCTGGTGATGAATCTAAGACCTGCTGCTTCCACAAGGAGCTGAATGCTATCCTCGGTGGTGATCCCACCTCCACCATTGATTGCCTTGTGGATACTTTGTATGCAGCAGAAAGAGGAGGGGTAACCCAGAGGCTAAAATTGTGGATGAAGAAGTCAAACTAGAAGAGGATGTGGTGCTCCTAGCGGGGTCACCCAATGGGGCAGGCAGTCAAGAACTTTTCTCCACTCCAGAAGTGCTCAGCAGGGAGCAGGGAGCAGATGAGATTCTGGGTAAGTTGCTGTGGTTTGTGTAGGGAATCGAAAAGTGAGAGGCAGGTAGTGTTTTCTGTGAGCTGGACATTGCTCTGTGTAGCTAATCTGCATAGCCAAACAGGGAGTCAGTGAACATGGAGACCCGCAGGGAATCCTCCAGAGAGAGAGGCTTTGGAAAGTTTCCAAGAGGTACTTGTTAATCCTTTGCCACAGATTCCAAGGGATTGCAGCCTTGTTAGTTCCCCCATTGTAGGAAGCTGTACCATGCCATTTATCAGTCAGTGGAGCTGGGACAAAAGCAGTACATAGCTGAATTGCATATAGACTGAGATGAAAGCTGCAAGCATGCAGTACTTGGACCCCAGTTTCCCTGCTTACCTGCAGCAGTGAGATGTCAGCCAGCAGGTTGGATGCCTGTGAAAAAGTGTGCGATAATTTTAGAATGAGTTCCCTGCAAATCTGCCCTGTAAGCTGTGACCGCTTTGTCTGTATGCATCACTGCCTTCCCCCACTCCGGACACTCAACTGACTGCATCTGACAAAGGCGGTATTAGCCCACGAAAGCTTATGCTTCAATACTTTTACTAGCCTTTAAGGTGCCACAGGACTCTTTCTCGCTTCTGCAGATCCAGACTAACACGGCTACCTCTCTGATTCTAGAGTCAGCGAGAAAGTAATTGCTCCTAGTTGCAAAGGACTCTTGTTACTGAAATGTTTCAATTGTTTGTTGGAATGTAACAATCCCTTTGTGGGCCTCATGGCCCACAGCAGCCGAGACCTTGAGTAACACACTGGGCTTTGGCAGGAAAGGAAGAAACTGAGATGCAGCGAATAAGACATGTTAAGGGAGATGCTTCAGATAGACCAGGAAACGCAAAGCAAAGAGTTCTGGGAAGTCGAAAGGCAGGACAGAAAAGAGAATGCAACATTTGCTAGGCAAGTGACACAACAGATGATAAAAGTTATGGAGGATCAGACAGAGATGCTCAAATCTTTGATACTCCTTCAGACCAAGTAGACCCGAGGTCAACCTTCACTGCAGCACATGCGCAATTCTTTGCCAGCCCCACCCTCCTCTATGCCCACACATTCCTTTTCACTTCACAGCACTTGTGAGTTTCCCCGTCACTCCACCCCCATCACAGCTTGGACAATGATAGCTGGAGCTACACATGGTTGTGAGGTTTTACCCTTTTTAACAATAAATAAAGGCTAAGGTATTTAATAGTACAGCAGTTTTATTCCGTATATTACAAAAGCGTATAGCAATCAATTCGATCTCAGGAACAGGCTTTTAAAGCATTTTGTTGCATGGATCTTGGGCCCCAAAACTGTACATGGATGTACCAGGGAAACAACTCCAAAGCAGACATGTGTTAGTGCCCCTTATTGTCAAAGTGGTTCCTCAAAGCTTCTCTAATGTTAATAGCAGCCCTCTGGGCTCCTTTGACAGCCTAGCATCCGGCTGTTCGAACTGTGCAGCCAAGGGCTCTGCCTCACTGCTCCATACCTGAGCAAAGATTTCACCTTTGATCCACACAGATTATGCAAAGTGCAGCACATGGCTATAACCACAGGAATATTATCCTCAGTAAAGTCTAGCCTGCCATTGAGATACCCCAATCAAGCTCTCGAATGGCCAAGGGCACATTCAACTTTACTATGTGGCACCTGCTCAGCCCATTGTTAAAATGTTCCTTGCTTCCAGTTTTGTTCAACATCTTTATCAATGATGGGATTAATTGCACCCCCAGAAAGTTTGCAGATGACACTAAGATGGAGGGAGAGGTAGATATGCTGGAAGAAAGGGATAGAGTCCAGAGTGTCCTAGATAAATTGGAAGATTGGTCCAAAAGAAATCTGATGAAGTTCAATGAGGACAAGTGCAGAGTCCTGCATTTAGGAAGGAAGAATCCCATGCACCACTACAGGTTGGGGACTAACTGGCTAAGCAGCAGTTCTACAGAAAAGGACCTGGGGATTACAGTGGACAATGATATGAGTCAGCAGTGTGCCCTCATTGCCAAGAAAGCCAACAGCATATTTGGCTTTATTAGTAGGAGCATTGCCAGCAGATTGAGGAAACTCATTATTCCCCTCTGTTCGGCACTGGTGAGGCCACACACACCTGGAGTACTGCATCCAGTTTTGGTTCCCCCACCACAGAAGGGATGTGGACCAACAGGAGAGAGTCCAGTGGAGGGCAACAAAAATAATTAGGAGGCTGATTTATGAGGAGAGGCTGAGGGAACTGGGGTTATTTAGTATGCAGAAGAGAAGAGTGAGGGGGAATTTGATAGCAGCCTTCAACTACCTGAAGGGGGATTCCAAAGAGGATGGAGCTTGGCTGTTCTCGGTGGTGGCAGATGACAGAATAGGAAGCAATGGTTTCAAGTTGCAGTGGGGGAGGTCTAGGTTGGCTATTAGGAAACACTATTTCACTAGGAGAGTGGTGAAGCATTAGACTGGGTTACCTAGGGAGGTAGTGGAATCTCCATTCTTAAAGGTTTCTAATGCCCAGCTTGACAAAGCCCTGGCTGGGATGATTTAATTGGTGTTGGTCCTGCTTTGAGCAGAGGATTGGACTAGATGATCTCCTGAGGCCTCTTTTAACTTTAATATTTTATGATTCTATGAGTTTATGTGATCTAGGTGCCCTGTGTGTGGTTTCATGAGCCAGGGCTATAAGGGATAAGCCAGATCTCCCATGATTACTATGGGCATTTCCATTTCCCCCACTGTGATCTTGTGGTCTGGAGAGAAAGTCCCCACCTGCAGCTTTCTGTGCAGACCACTGTTTCTGAAGATGCATGTGTCATGCACCTTTCCAGACCAGGCTGCACTGATGTCCAGGAAACGCCCCTGGTGATCCACAAGTGCCTGAACAACATGGAGAAGTATCCTTTCTAATTGATGTATTCTGAGGCAAGGTGGCCTGGCGCTAAAATTGTGTGCCATCAATCACCCCACCACAATAAGGGAAACCCAACTTTGCAAAGCTATCCACTATTTCATGCACATTTCCCAGAGTCACAGTCCTCCACAGCAGGATGCCATTTTTTGAACATTTGCACACTTGGAGTAATACAGCCCTAACAGTGGACTTCCTCACTCCAAATTGATTTGAAACTGATGGTTAGAAGGCTGGATTTGTGAGCTTCCACACAGCAATTGCAACACGCTTTTCTACCGAAAGGGCAGCTCTCATTCTGGTCTCCTTGCACTGCAGATTGGAGGCCAGCTCAGCACATAGCTCTGGGAAGGTTGCTTTATGCATTATAAAGTTCTGGACCCACTGGTCGTCATCCCACACCTGAATGACAATGTGATCCCGCCAATCAGTGCTTAAGAATCAGAGGGGTAGCCGTGTAGGTCTGGAATTGCAGAAGTGACAAAGAGTCCTGTGGCACCTTAAAGACTAACTAAAAGTATTAAAGC
>ML677333.1:24571279-24735050 GCA_007922305.1 Dermatemys mawii
GCTTTAATACTTTTAGTTAGTCTTTAAGGTGCCACAGGACTCTTTGTCACAATCAGTGCTTGTTTCCCTAGCCCAAAAGCGACAGTCTATGGTATACAGCTGCTCTGTGAATACCAAAAGCACTGATAAGTTGCTGATGTCCATATCACACTCAGGCGCCTGTGATTCATCCTCTGTCAGTAACTTAGTGAGTAACTCTGCTGCCATGTATGATGTCCTCACAACAGTTAACAGCACATAGAAGAGAAGTGTGGAATCCATCCTTTCTCACTGCAGATGCTGGCGCACACTACAAAGTCTGACAGTTGGAAAAATGGTGCAAAAGGAAAGCCAGAACAGTGCAAAAGGAATCCAGAAACCATTGGAGGACTGGGACACAAAGTGGTGTGTGACGGGACATTTTGTATGTCCCAGGGTATGCCGTTCTCCGTTTCCACCTTCCCACAACACTTAGCAACAGATGGTGTAACCAGGCACTGTAGGATACATACCTATAGTGCATTGCTTATGCTGTTGACAATGGTGCCCAAATGTGGACACAATCTGTCGATAGATGGAGCAAATGTAGACTCACTTTGGCGACTTTGCTTTTGTCAATTTTTTTGTGTCGACATTAATAGTATCGATAAAACTTACAAGTGTAGACAAGCCCCTAGTCTTGGCAGAAGAGTAACACACCAGGCATTGTACAAAGAGGTTGGTACAAAACCCAACTCACAATGTAAACAAAGTCTTAAGCGATGGTACTGTAACCCACCGACTCCTCATAAGATAATGATGGAATGACAGGATGTGGATGTTTTTTCGAACTATCAGGTACAAAGATAAGATCGGTAACTAATCATGTCAGGAGCATAATATATAACTTGTTTGTATCAATGTATAACAGAAGAAATCATAGGAGGGGCATCTTTGTACTTGCTGATGGGACAGCATCTTGAGCAGGTACCATTGTCATGGGCATATGTGTGTTAGTGTATCTGTATCCATGGAAACATGGTGCTAGAACTGTGCTTTATCGACAATAAACCTATCTAAGTGCTTTCACCACCAAACTGCATTTGTGGTCTTTCTTTATGAGTAACATCGAGGTTTCCAAAATTAATATGCTGCACTGTCTGCTAGTGCAACTGACATCGCAGCTCCAAGAAGGGCAACGTTGGCAGCAGTAACTACTTAGCAGCCTTAACAACTCTCTGCAGTACAAACAACAGCACATTGAGAAACTACATAGCTCTGTTAACAAGAGGTTGGAATACTTTTGTAGGGTTTGGGGGAAAGTCAAAATATTTTTAGCCAAAATATCTTATGAAATAATATCATTCTGTGTAGCCTTAGTGCAACCTCACCAGGGAGACTGATGTAGTTCTGACACATACAGGTACAGTTTCTTGTTTATTAATCTTTAGGACTTTTTATGAAAACCTATTGGTGATAAATTGGATGCACAAAAATTCAGGTTTTTTGCTGCCCCCCAAGCAAGCAGTGGTGCTTCCTAAAGGGCATTACATTAATGTCTGATATAGTCATCTGAAAATCTAGAGGGCAAGCAACTAGTGCTAGATCTGTCATTGGCTCCACTATCTCAAGAGAGGACCAAGGAAGAAAAGCCAGCTCCCCAAAATCTGTTGCAGGTGAGGGATGGTCCTAGCGTTTTCTAAACTTTCCCTGAGCTTTCCTGCTCTGGAGGCAGGGATACCAGAGAAAACTTCACAGCTTGCTCCCCAAATTCTGTCTACCACACAATTGCTCATAGGCTGTAGTATTGTCTGTGGCCCTTCTACCTGCAGGGTTTTGACTAGTGACTCCATAGTCAAGGGTTTAGTGGCTTCACTCCTGCCTTGCTCTCATCTGGTCATCTCCCAAAATGATGGTGTAGCATTGAGCCCCTGAAAGCTCAGGAGTGCGTAGATTATCAGGACCCCATTCCCAAGCTCTCCTTGACCTGCCCATTCAGGTAATCATTACAAAATGTTCTTGGCCCTATGGTATGTCTATATGGCTGCTGGGAGTGAGTCTTGCAGCCCACATTGACAGACCTGAGGGAATGGGGCTCACATCAGTGCACTAAAAATATCAGTGTCAATGTTCAGCCCTGGGTTGGAGTCTGGGCTGTGAAGCCTAGGAGTGGGATGGGCTTCAGACCCATGATCCAGCCTGAACTGGAACTTCCACACCACTATTTTTAGCACACTAGTGTGAGTCCCTCTCCCCCAGCTCCTCCCTCCTACATCATCACCACTAACATAAATCTGTCAACATGGGCTGTGAGACTTGCTCTAAGCAGCTGTGTAGACATAGGCTATATGTCCAGAAGGGCAGCATGAGAAGGTAATATTTGCTTCTGTGTCCACTACAATGAAAGAGCAATGTTTGGTCCTATGGAATTGAAAAGAAACTGGACTCTCTAAGCAACTCATTCATTCAATGAGAGGTTAAATGCATGTCTGTCTAATAGACAGCATAATTCTGAATAAAAAAGCTATTCAAATCATGTCACATACCACTGCTCACTCTAGTTGTGTCCATTGTAAAGGACACAGCAGGATTTCTGAATGTTACCAAGCAAAGCAGTTCTTGGATTATACTGTTTATAATGAAAGCAAAACTGGCCTTGCCAAAGCATTAGAAGGTTGAGACAAAGCTCATAGAACACGAATCGATTTCAGGGTTAACGGAGGCATCATCACCCGAGAGAATTATTTATAGACTTAAAAAATAACTATAATAAATTTGAAGAGATCTGAGGACCATTTTGGGAATTTATCACATCTTGAAAATAGGCCATCTTAGTAAGCAACAAATGATTAATACACTTCAACCCTGGCCTTTACCTCTCCTTCTTTTTTCTCTGTGACATTATTATTATTATTTTGCACAGAAGGTAGAAAAAGAGACATAGAGGCCATGTTTGAAGGGTTCATTTTCAATCCAAATAGGAGAAAGTAAATAACCATCTGTGTAGAGTTAGATCTTGACTTTAGGTTATGGAAATGTTTCTGTATTTATGACTTCAGCATGTATGACTATTATTTGTTTCACTGGTCTCTTGTTGTACTTAATAGAATCAGTCAAATGAATTAGAACTTTCTATAGAGAGCTAATTGTTGCATGGTGATATTGTGATTAACAATGGATTTTAGCACCCTTGCTCCCATTGTAGTTTCTCCTGTGGGGTGAGCTTTAGGTTAAAGTCTCATTGATAGAAGCTGCTGAAGGATGCCCTGATACCCCCAAACCACCTTTTCAGCTAACACCCCTTTCTTTTTGGGGTTTCATAACTTCCAGTGTCCCTCTGATGGAGGGGAAGTGGTATCAACTGGGCTTTATACCACTGCAAACTTCCTCTTATACATTTTCTGTTACCAAATGGGATAACTTAGCTAACATGAGCAGGCCCAACTTAAGACAAGACAAGCCTGAACAAGTAACTGCTGAACATGCCTGAACAAGTAACTGCTGAAACAAATAACTATCGTGAATATGTGTATAGTAAATAAGAGAGGCTGAAACTAACAAAGATAACTATTGTGGGTATACTTATAAGAAACAAAATAGGCAGAAACACCCTGGGCTGATAAGCCTGCCTTACACAATCAGCTAAGCAATTGATCCTTACGTGAAAGAAGTATAAATGTTAGTATTTAGGAAAGATGCATATACACTGTGTAGTGCATGACATGAATTGGAATTTGTATCGCCATGTACCTAGCCCCCCTATTCCTGAGCCTGGCCAGCATGGGCAAAGTGTTGTTACATAATAGAGTAACCTCAGTGATGACCTGGAGTTGAACTGAGTTTTTGGATCCCAGAGATCTGGATGAAGTGTTCTTCCAGATCTGAAGATGGTGTTCTGGAGAACCTCAGTGTAAAGGTCTCAGAGAGAATCCCAACACCAAGGACCTGAGCCTGGGTTGACACCAGCAGATGAGAGCATAAACCCAGGCTGATTCTGGTCCTCAGTCAATGACCTTCAGTACATTCACCCAACAAGCTCAAAAAGATCATATCAAAACAAAACTCTGTTTTCCCCATTCCCATAGTGGTATCACCAGATTTCACACACTCATCATGCATCACACTCTGTACTCTCTCTTAGTACAATAGTATATCCCTTCATGGTATGTCTTGTCATTTTTGAACAACTACAGTACTGCCTACTGAGAGACCATTTCCAGAATTACATGAAGATGTAGATATGATTTGGAAGTGGGAAAATGTATTCGCCTCCATTGGATGAAGTTTCACACTAACTGATCCTTTCCCTTCATTGCTGCTTGTGATACAGTATCAACCTTACACAAGGGTTGTATGTCACAGACACCACTAGAACGCTGGGCAAGCAGCAGCGTATATAGTTAATAAACAGTTATTTAGACCCTACTGTGCCCATATTGTTCCTTCATAATTACATATGTTGTGTAAAGAGCAAAGACACAATAGTCCTGTGACGCTATATAAAAAGAAAGATGGCTATGTTGGGACTGAGGTATAACCGCTGATGTATCAGCACAGTTGCACAATTGTGATAAGTACGACTTATCACTGGAAAAGTTATGATTAATTGAACAACGTTATCCTGTGTATGTGTGCATATTATCATTGTATATGAAGTTATGAATCTTTGCTATGCGTTTGAATCTCAAACATATGTTCCTGGGTAAGACCCACAAGGCAGATTTACATCCAGGCCAGCCAGCCAAGCTGGTGAACCATTAAGGAGCCCCAACTCTTCCAATGGGCCCATCCCAAGGATGCCTCAGAAAGCATACGGACAATGGAGGCCGAGTCACTCAGCAGGGCACACAGAACATGTGATCCTGACTTCATTTTGAGACAGTAACTTTCCATGCACAGCGGCTGAAGGTACAAATTGGAAACTCTGACATCACTTTCTTCCCTCTTTGCTGCTCCACATCCCTGGACTACGATTTTACAACAAAGGGAAGTTCTGAACAATGGACTGAGGACCCCCAATCTTTTGAGTGATCCAGAGAGGCTTCCTACAAGCTGGCAGATTTAACATCTCTGCTATTATCTTGATCTACAAACTCTGAAAGCAACTGTAATGTGTAAAATTCATTTTAACTTTTTATAACTCTCTTCTTTTTTTATATTAACAAAATTTTTGTTTACTAAAGGATTGACTATCAGCATGGGTTTGGGATAAGCTTTAAAGTATATTTTGATCTGGGGTGTGTCTGGTTCTTTGGAACTGGAAGACCCTAATATTTGGGATTTCTGGTTTTATTAATCATTTATCATAGAAATCTAGTTTGTCTGGGTGGTACATGAGGGGCAAGAGGGCCTGAAGGGGACTGTCTATGGCTCCATAATAATTGGTACAGTATTTTGGAAGCACACATTTATTACCGGCTTGATGAAATCTTATAATAGAGTACACCATCTGTCTGTAATATATGTCCTGTATTCTGTCCATCTGACCTGAGACTGGCTCTTTTAGCTGTGCCCCGTACCAGGCAACATGACAAGTCCACCAAACTGTGTTTCATGGATAGGCTGACTAGACAGGATTCAGAGGCTGTCAAAGATGTTGACAATATATGTCAATAACTGTTCAAGTACCTTCCTCACTGAATCTTACGGTGTGAGAGCAGATCAATGAAACAAGCAGTGCATGCTTACAGGAACATACAGTAAGGTTTGACTGAAGTTTGAAGGCAGTAATGGTCTGACAGTCATAAGAATGATCCTCACAAGTCCAGCTCCATTTTAATACCTAAAATGAGAATCAGTATATTCCCTATGTGTACCAATGACTCATTGTTTGGGATGCAGACTGCCAGAATCCTTACACATCCTCAGTTCAAGGTCAGAGAAGATATAGCATACATCGTAAATACTTTTGTTATACAATCCTTGTCTAGACTCCAGCTAAAAAGTCTCCTGGAAATGGAGTGAGGAATGTACCTGTAAAAGGGGAACAGGCTCACATGAGGGAAAAATGCTTCTAAGAGTGTGACCGAATTCAGCTCCTATTGAAGTTCTTTATAATGCTTCTTCAGTGTCCTTGTATCCCACATTCATTTGTGGCACTTTTTGTATTTGCTTTAGACAGGTGACTTTCTGAGAGTATTGCTCATTAACTAAATTAACTATTCCAAGTGGAATCTTTAGTGACAATTCCCATTGGCAGCTGTGAGTTCTTTTTCTCTTACAACCACACTGTTTGACATCACAGGACACAAACAAACAAGACAGAGAGATGCACCAGGATAGAATTGAATATAGCATGTGAAAAATAAAGTTTAAAATAACAATCCTCACAGTACAGCCTAATGAAGATTTCCAAATATAGGTCTCCTCAGCAGAACATAAAGTAGATTAAGAAAAAAAAGAGTGCAACAATAGTATATATTGTACACTATAATCATAGATATTAATGTTTATTTTGTTACCATTCGTGCATGTTAAAGTGGAGGTTATCCACATCTATTGTTCACACACAGAACAGCTATTCAATAGTAGTCAACAGCATTGTGAAGTGTCTAGAATATTCAGTAGGCTGAGTGTGTTTATTAACACTTTCATATCAGGGTGAGTGTGCAGCCAAGGTTTGTATAAGCCTGCTATCTTCAAAAATAGTCAACTATATCTTGTAGAAACAATGGTAGTTTGTTTATATTCTTGGTTAATTACCATGTTCAGCTGCATAGCAACCAAATTAATGATTGGAATTATAAAGTTTAACAATGCAAACAAGTTGAAGATCTGCCAATAACCTTCCAGTAAATCTAAAGAACCATTCCACTGTCTCAGGTTCTCTTTTAGCAGGAAAGAATCTCACTTTTAAATGACTCATTTGTATAATATCTTAACCACAAATGTACTTTCCAGTCAATACTGTTTGAAATTAACAAGCTTTAATACCAGGATTCTTTAACCCTCTTTACCCCTGAATATGTATTTTAATTATTTAACGAGTAGTTACTTCCCATTTTAATGGGCATTGCAAGGGATGAAAGTTTGCAGGAGCCTAATTCGTCTGACCTTGTGCAGCTGATCTTATGAAACTTCTTAAAGCAATCAAGCTCTAGTTTTATAGCTGCTCATTCTAATTCCCCAAAGTCAGGTATCATTCCAAATCAGGAACAGTCGAAGAACTTGTTAACAGTACAGACTGAAATCTTGAATGAAAAGAGAAGGATGTAATAGGAGGAAAAACACATATAAAATGTAATGTAATTCTGTTTATCATACAGTGTACTGCCAAAACAAATTTAACAAAAAAACATGTGGGACCCAATTCTCAGGTGGCCTCCCATCTCAGCTGAACACTCAACTATCTGCATGGAATGTGTAAATTCACAGTATGAATGTTGGTATACACAAATATGAGTTATAAACAGCCAGAATATGAAGGCTGGCTGAAAAGTTGGTTTGCTGAAGACTTCTGAGGACAAGTAAAAGAAACAAAGTATTTAAAACCATTTCTTCAACCCAATTTCTACTAAATTTCTCTCAGGTTAACCTCTTCTCTTTAGTACATGGAGGTCAAAGCTACAAAGTTAGTAATTCCTTCTTATTTCACACAAGCATCTGCTCTAGGATGCATATTAAAAACAATGTAAATTATTAGCAAATATTAATAATACATTGAGGAAATATTAATTGGCTCCATTGTTTTTACTGGCATTTATTTTAATGTTATACAATGTAATGATCTCTGTAACTAAGGACTGTGGATTTTACAACTTAGCTATAAAACCCCTTTGGAATCTGATTTTTCAGAGGTATGACATCAGTGGATATGTGAGTGCTCAATACCTTTAGAAAATAGGCACAAGGCATCTCATGTGGGATACCCAACAACTGGGGCACTCAAAATCACAGGCCACTTTAGAACATTTTGGCCTTTGTGGCTGGCACATTTTGGCAAAGTTGGAGCACATGGGTTGAGGAAAGTGAAGAGGTTGGTCCACTAGCTATTACTGCAGCTGTTGTCTTGGGTTGCTGTGACTATGACAACAATGTTTGAAGAGCTTTACTACACCACTTTTTTATTCATTGTTGATAATTATACAATAGTTTGAATGACAGATATATTTTCCCCATGTTGTCTGTAAATATTGCACAAGTTTAAGTTAAAATATCTTTTAGATATCTTCTGTGCCCAATTTGTATTGCTTCATCAGCTTGTTCATCATACTGGAAATCAACTGTTTTGGTATGCTTCCAAACCCTTTGTAGCACATGACTATTTATCTTAGGATATGACTTGATTCTGCAGACTCATAAGGTACTTCTAAAGTGCCTCATTGCTTAGTTACTAGTGCATGTCTACTCTATGGAACCTATGCCAGTTTAGCTATGCTGGTATAACTCGCTAGTGCAGTTGTAGCCTACACCAGCAGAGGAAGCTTTTTTCACCAGTGTAGGAACACCACTTCTACAAATGACATTACCTGTGTCAACAGAAGCACTCTTCCATTGGCATAAATGCATCTACACTGGGGTATTTGTCAGCATTACCACATTTGTCAGGGTGTGGTGTTTTTCATAACCCTGACTGATGTAGCTATACTAATATAATTTTTAGGTATGAACAAGCCAGAGTCTGAGTGCTCTACTTGGTATCCATACTGATGTGTTTGAGTCCAGCACGTTCCACTAAAATGTTGTTGAATATTTTATCTTAGTACTCTGTACTCATGCATGACTAAAGATGTCTCATACGGAAATTTCCTAGTACTTGCATATCATATTAGTAGCAAGTGATGTCTCCACTTCGTCTAATAGGGTGGAAAGTACTAGTGCATTGTAAAATTAGATTTTTTAAAAAAGAAAAGATCAATACTATGCTGATACCACATAAGATCTAGTAGAAGAACAAATGAAGAATAGATTTTTGGATATGAAATTTAACATAGCCTAATATATTCACAGGGATATCTATAGTAAGCCTGGGTCTGTGGGTGTTTGCAAGTCTGAGTGTCCATACTACATTGTAAACCTGGATTTACAGTTGTAGGACCCAGAGCTTACAGCCATACTAACATGTCCAGACAGCATTCTAAAGACCTGACTTGGGTTTGTGGGTTATGCTCCATGCATACTGCAAAATAACAGGGCTTGGACCCAAGTCACAGCTGGACTTGTGATCTGACCCACTTCCTTAGCAGGATACTAGGAACTCGGTCCTGAGTGCTTGCTGACCTGATCACATTGTATGTGGATAGAAAGGGGACTTGGGCTCAAACCTGAGTCAGAGCTCTGGGTTGATGTGCAGTGCAGACATACACTAAATAAGAGTGCAGCTGATGCAAGTAAATTGTCAGTGTACTTAGTATTATACCATTAATCCTGGTGTTTGGTTTTACTACACTGTTTACGTGCCTCTGATTGGTGTAAATCTGCTTCACTGAAATGCTAAGCCAAAGTTTACAGAAGCAGCTATAAAATGAGATGCCATTATCTTCAAGTTTTGCTCTAACTGGCCTGCAAATGCAACCATCCGCAAACAACAGGTCTCTAATAAAAGCGTTTGTGATGCACACAAATAAGGCAGATTAAAACATTTGCCTGAATGAATTCTAATTTCTATTCCCTGAGTAGATCACAAACTGCTTGATCTGATTTTAGTGCAAAGAGATCTACAGCTAGTGACAAGTCATCCAAGCAAACCACCATGTGGCTGTCACATAATATTGGCCAATTTATCTAGACATCCAATTTTTTTTCTGGAACCATAAAAGATCAGAACAACTGACCTATTAACATCAGGTTTACAAATACTACATCTGAGTCTCCATTCTGTTCCCTAATGCAATTATCGAGCAAAGATCCTGAGACACTGTTAAGCTGTGACTGAAAATCACATTGTAACATGGGAATAAGGGGGCTGTACTAGGTTCCAGGAATTGTCTAGAAAGCACTCTTGACTATATTTTTGTCTGTACCTGCAGTAAAGAGATACTTTTATAAAAATTACTATCTCTTTCACTTCTGTAATATGTAAATTGTTGTGCTTCTTTCTTAGCCTAGCTATAATAGAGTAATTGAGTCAGTTAGTATATCAGCCACATGTATAGATTTCAACAGAATCTTAACTGTGTTACTGTTGGCTTGTAAGCCTCTTCACAAGTAAGAGGGATGTTGCAATTATCCTTCATCCTTTCACAGGGGAAGTCAGTTCTCTGTCATAATAGATTTATGATTAAGGGTAGCAAAACATTTATCTTTTGATGCTAGATGGAACTTTATCATTAGAAAGCAATTTATGTTGATCTCGCCTATGTAGTGGTACAATTTTCATCTTTGACAGATCAAACACATTTTTATTTGCTTCAGAGGACTTGTTTCTCATTGTAGTTTGTCTGTTTTTCAGTTCCCCAAAATATTTTTCATATACCTACATTCAGTTTGAATTCACTTCGAAATTCTGTATAGATCTGCATCTTTTCTACAGATTTTTGATCATCCATAGTAGGTATGTATGTTTGGTCTACAGAAGGCATTTAATGACCAAATAATTTACAACAAGTCATTCTTGGTGCTAGTTTTTCTTGAAGCCCAGGGTCTCAATTGCTGATGGGTGTATATGTTCATGAAGTTATAATTCCCAGGTCCCCTTCATCTGTGTTTTCTTTCCAAAAAGCGGTCTTGGACTGTGGCCAATCTCAGTGAATTGGCCCTTTCTTACTAACTGGGGCTGCAAAGTCAATAATGAAACATGCAAGTTCTTGAGCTATTAAAGTAATTCTAAACTGAGGTCTGCTCATCTCTTGTTGAACAAACTGTGTTCAATATTTCAGGTAGCAATAGTTACACAATATTTTTGTGTATTAATTTTCTTTCTTTGATTCATTGAAAACATATTTTGGGTTCCCTCCACTCCCACTACAACAGTGGAATTAAACAAGGATGGAAATCTTTCTTACAGGCCTTTTGTAAACCTCTGTCTAGCTGCAGCCAGTTGGGTTGTCCCTTAATAAAAAAAAATTGGGCTATCGGGCGGTGCTGTCTGTTTCTTGCACTATCCTCTAGCTGACAGTCAACACAACTTGAAGAGGGTCACCATGTTGTAATATCTGTGACTATTACCATGTGCAAGCAACTAATTGTAAGTACTAGAGAAAGCTGTGCAATTCCTAGAGGATTGGTATAAAAGTACTGGAAATGTCAAGCTTCAGATAAAATTTTAATTTAAAATCCGATTTTCAGAGGGGAAAGGGGAACCAACAAATTTAATTGTTTTCTTTCTGGATAATTTAGGGGATTTGTGATGAGTTTTACAGTTAGTAAAAACATTTCAACAATTAACAGCATACTGCTGTTTACATCCAAAGAAGCTACCTTTTCAAGCAATGTAATTGTGGCTATTTTTCTTTAATACAGCCTAGGAAAAGGATATTAAATATAAAAATAATGAGACAAAGTGAAGTCAACAACATTTACAATTCAATTTTTTCCATTATCTGCTTTTATCCATAAGTCTGTGGCGAGCACAACACTCACCTAGGGAGTGTGGTGACTCCCAAGTTCCCCTTATTGGGTTAAAATAAAGTTAGATAGATGGACACAATCCTTCCCATTAGCCCTGGGAATTTTTTTCTTGGTGCCTTGTTTGTTGGGAATGGGGTTTTGGGGGCAGTTGTGGCCGCAGAAGTCCCTTTAGAGCAGGGGTGAGCAAACTACGCCCTGCGAGCTCGGTCCGGGAGGCAGGGCCAGAGGCCTCATGCTCCCGGCCCAAGGGCCGGGCTGCATGCCGCGGGTTCCACGCTCCAGGCCAGGCCCACCCCGCCCCGCATTCCTGGCTGGGGGGCCAGGTGCAGCACAGGGAGCCTCGGGTCCCGGCCCTCCCAGGCCGGGGGCCGGCCGAGCGCCGGAAACTGCGGGCCCTACCCTCCCAGGCCTGGCCCAGCGTGGCATGCTGCTGGGCCCCGCGCTCCCTGGCCGGGTCGAGGAGCGCCCAGCTGAGTAAGGTAAGCGACGGGGGGGTGTTAAGTGTTAGGGTTGATGGTTGGTGGTTATGGTGGAGGGATCTCGGGACGGGGTTGTCAGGGAACAAAGCAAGGGGGCTTAGATGGAGGGGGAGTCCCGGGGGGTGATGGTTAGGGTGGGGGTAGTCTTGGGAGGGGGTAGTCAGGGAACGAAAAACAGGGGGACTTAGATAGGGGGTGAGGTTCTGGGGTGGCAGTTAGAGTGGGGGGGATCTCCGGAGAGGGCGATCAGGGGCCAAGGACTGGGGGTGGGATGTTGGATGGGTTTGGGGTTTCTGAGGGGGCAGTCAGGGGGCGGGAAGTGGGTGGGGGTCAGATGGGGGTGTGGCCAGACTGTTTGGGGAGGCACAGCCTTCCCTACCCAGCCCTCCACACAATTTGTAACCCAAGTGTGGCCCTCGGGCCAAAAAATTTGCCCACCCCTGCTTTAGAGCCACACTGCTGGGGAGCAATGGGCGGGCAGGTGGGAGGAGGGACAAAATGGTTGCAGAACTGGTGCAAAGACTGCAGATGGCTAGGGCCTCCTGGGATCTGCATGTTTATAGGTGGACTCAGGGTTCATATTTCTTAAAGGGGGTAGGGTGGGGCAAACCTTTCAACTGATGGAACAATACGGGAGAAACTCCAAAAGGAGAACCTCCCATTAGTATTCCTCCCCTTAGCCACTTCCGATGGATTATGTCACTGGAAGGTAAATCCAGCCTTTTGACACTAATATAAATCAAAATAACAAGGCTGCCAGCAGCAATATTTTGTTATTTTTAAGTGTCAGACAGAGGTTAAACACTTTTACTAAGTGAGGGTCAGATTCTGATATCAGTTATAACAGTGTAAGTTTAGTGTAACTATATGTAGTCACAACCTACCTGGAAGACACTGTAAGTAACAGACTTTAGTCTGGGAATTTGCCACATTCGAATAGGACTGTTGTTTTTGCTAGATCATTGGCAATAAAGTGACAGAAGAGATCTCTCTAGCTGTATAGGAGTATATAAGGATGGCTTTTCAAGCAGGGCAACAAGATTCTGTCTACACTGCAAACAAAACAAAACAAAACAAAACAAAAAACCTTATGGCAGCAACTCTCTGAACCTAATTAACTGACTTAGGCTTGTGCTACGGGGCTAAAATTAGCAGTGTAGATGGAGCTGCTTGGGGTCTGAGACCCACCTCCCTTGCTGGGTTTCAGAACCCAAGATCCAGCCCAAGCAAAGTGTTTCCACACTACTATTTATAACCCCACAATGCAAGCCTGAGGCAGTTAACCTGGGCTCTGAGACTCGCAGCCAACGGTCTTTTTTTGCAGTGTAGACAAACTCCGAGACTCCAGGTCACGTTTAAGTAACCCATCTCTGTATTCACGCAAAAGAATTCTGTGCAATCACTGGTCCACTTGACGAACTGATACAGGAAAATATGCAATCAGATAATGCACATTTATCTAAGGCCATTTACCAACAGCGATAAAAAAAACAACAGGGTAAATGGATGGAAAAGATGATTTACTGTTTCAGAGCAGCTCATGAAACAAACTGAGAATTACCAGAAAAACACAGGAAAAACACAGAGGAAATGGTCATCATTCCCCACTTCTCTCCACCAATCTGCAAAATATCTTGCCGAACCTGATTCTAATTTTGCTGATTCTTCAAATTCTGAACAGGTATTTCATGTGTGCAGTGTGTACACTGCATCAAAACTGTGTGTGTACACTAGTATTAACTGAATATAAACCTTTATGCAACAAAGATAACTATGTACATTAAAGCTGCTGTCACTGTTTTGCTTATTCCCATCATAACTGGCACCTACTGTATTCAAAGCACAGTATATTAAATAATGAATCGTCATACTCTCCCTGTGAATGAGTATTATTATCTCTGTTTTACAGATGAGGAATCCAGAACAAATATCAAGAGCTAGATTCTGATCTCATGTTTTTTAAACTAAGATCAGTGAATTTACTCCTGAATTACACTTGCATAATGGAAATCAGAATCTGGCCCTAATTGACATGCACCAGGTTACACAGTGAATCAATGGCAAAACCGGGATTAGAATTCTGACTGCCACTCCTGGCGCTCATCCTCTCTCTCTGATATGCAAGGCGATCTTAGTGTCACCATTAAAAGGTTAATACTAACTAGCAAAATGTCTAAATACTGCATCAGCACTCCCCCCGCAACCTCCACCGCATAATGACTACTGAAGCCTGACAGTGAAATAATTGGAGATGAAATACACCTTGCAGGGGAATAAAAATATTCTTCAGATTTTATAGGCAGTTGACAAGTTGCAATAAACAAAAGCTCTAACGTATGATGTTCTATGTTGTATTATAATTAAATGAAGCACAAATAACTGCCTCGGCTGCAAGCTTAATTCATCAAAACATTAGCTGCAATTGTTGAGAGTTTTTTGCTTTTCGGGGTGTGTGTAGAATGTAATCTTCCTATTGCAAGTCTGTGATTTAGTAGCCTGATTCTCCTCTACATGCAAGGAATTATTTCTTCCTTGTGCACCTGTACTCTGAACACGGCAAAGAGGGGGCAGAGTCAGCAGGAAAAAATATGCCCTGCAGGTTTAGCTTGTACTTTTGACATTTACACAGTATTCTGCTCTAGTATTTATTCCAATATTAAAAGGAAAAAACCTTGAAAAATCTCCAGTACTGCTTGACACACATACATACATCTGAAAGATAAAATTCTCAAACCCATACATATCAGAGGACAACAGTCTGAAATAAATGTTTGAAATATTTTAATAAGCTATTGATTTGTTTAAAATTTAACTTACAGCAAAAGAGAAGGGAAAAGTGCATTATCCCAGGGACAGCCTTCTTTCTGTGTTGAGTTGGGCAGTGTCATGAATCTTCAAGGTTTCTTACCCAACATTTCTTCTAGTGGTGTCATTATATCATGCCCATGATACATGTATGGTTAAGTGTTATGCAGCAGGAAGTATCCAATATGTTCTTCCATTAGGTGACTCACATTTGCTTTCCCTGTTCTCCTTGAATTGTTGCAATGTGACTTCAAACTTTTTGTCACAATATAAGGGCATGGGGTCAGATTCTACACAGGAGCAAAAAGTTGGCAATGGCCATTCTTTGGGAATGTACTCGGTCTTTGGAATGCAGTAATAGAGCAATTCTAAACTCTGCACTGCAACCATGTATTGTTTCCCAGTGCTCAGTGGGCTGGATCACAAATTGAATACAAATTAATGATTTATGCCAATCAACATCAGGTTTATGGAACCCTGTGCTGCCATTGTTGCTTCCGCGTACACTTATCAGATTTTCATGTTCAACAGTATGTTCACCCAACAGTATGTTCTGCCCCATTCCCTCTACATAAATGAGTAATGAATGCATTTCTATTTTTGAATCTGGCAGCCCTGATTCACACTGACTCCTGTGTAAAAGTTGCCTGGGAAAATCAAAGAGTGGCTGAGTAACTCATTTTTTTATGAATATTGTGCTATCTGTACAATGCACAACTGGCTTATTTTGTTGTACAAAAAAAGTCATTTATTTATACATAGGCAATGCACTGAGTTGATTAAGTGCTGCCCCAAATCTATTACCATGAATTATATTTAAATTCTTAGCAGTTTTTTCCCCCTCTTCAAGGTAACATGATTGACTCTATGAATATATAAAAGAAAGACATAGAAGCAGCTTAGTCAGCAATTATTAAGAAAAAAAGTCTGCTAGCCTTACTCTTTTAAGGCATTTCTATGCACTCCCAGCTTGTTAGAAGTGATAAAAACTCGTTAAGCTACATTTTGTTTCATTTTGAGAGCAGTATAAATCTTTCCCCATTATAGTCTATTTCTATAGGACAGGCAGGTATATAAAAAAGTTATTTCCTGATTCCCTTTAATGCTATTCTCTAGATATCTCAGACCTCAATCAGCAGTTCTTAACCCAGTTCTACATGTCCTTATTGAAACTTACAGTTTCCAGATGATTGGATGTTACTGCAACATACAGACTCCCCATAAATGCACTGTAAGTACAATATATGCATCTTCAATAGAAAACCGAGCTATGAGGCAACACTAACTTTCAAAGCTTCTGCAGTTTCATCAGTCATAAACATCCTCCTTTTACCTAGATCATAGGGATAGTCAATAGAGGCCAGAACCCAATTATCAATAGGAGGTGGGAAGAGTGTGTGGGCTAGCCATAGATATAAATCTGGAGACCTTCTAAGAGAGCCTCTTCTTGAGTAGAGAGGTCCCATGACAGGGTGAGAGAGCACAGAAAATATCATAATGCCATTTTATAAAATCATAGTGTGTTCACCTCTTGACTACTGTGTCCAGTGCTGATTCCTCATCACAAAAGGATAGAGTGGAACTCAAAAAGGTTCAGAGATGGGCAACAAAGATGACACGGGGTATGGAACAACTTGCATATGAGGAGAGACTAAAAATATTTTGACTGTTCATCTTAGAAAAGAAAAGATGGGGATATGATAGAGGTTGATAAAATCATTAATGGCATGGAAAAAGTGTGAAGAAATGTTTTGTTGATCCTTTTACAAAATACAAAAAAACAAGACGAAATTAATAGGCAGCAGATTTCATACAAACATACCTTTTCATACAATTCACAACTAACCTATAGAACTCACTGCTGTGGGAAGTTATGATGGTCAAGAGTACAACTGGGTTCAAAAGAAAAGCTGACTAAGTTCATGGAGGATAGGTCCATCAATAGTTATTTGCCAAGATAGCCAGGGATGCACCCTAAGCCTCTGGCAATCAGAAGCTCGTAATGGATCAGTCCATAATTGCACTGTTTTGTACACGCCCCCTGCAGCTCTAGTGTGGGCCACTGTTGGAGTCAGGATATGGGTCAGGATGCACTTACCCAGTATGGCAGCATTTTAATTCTTACGTGCTGGACCCAAAGCCCATTGATGTAAATAGGAATCTTCTAATTGATTTCTGTGGGCTTTGGATCAGGTCCTATATTACAAATACATACATGACCTGTTTCTGAGGTACTGAACACCTGCAGCTCCCACTGAAGCCAATAAAAAGCAGGTGATAAATCCTTGGCTTCCAGGCACAGCCTTATAAAGAAGGTGAAATTATTTAAAGCTAGAGCTGCTGCTAACATATGAGAGAAACAATATTTGTAGTCAAATTAACAGTAACAGAGCTTTTGTTTATAGCAGTTCTATATTAATCCTGTCTGATTTTCACTTGCAGAATCAATAGAAAGGCATGTCATGACTCTTTATTTTCTATGGAAAACAGATTCTAAGCAACTGTTTACGCTTATTTTATTTTATTTTTTGTGGTTTGTGTGTGTTTATTTTATTTTTTTATTTTTTCGTTATGTCGAAAGTTTGTTCCTCTAAACAGTGGTGTATATCAGCAAAGTGACTTGGAACTGCATTAGGAATAAAGAGAACTACTGTTCTTATTGAAAACAAGACCTGAGGGTGACCTCTGGAAATACAATCACTCCAGGAGCAACCAGTTCAAACACCATAAAAAGCCAATGTACATTTTCCGTTGAACAAAATTAAGTTCTTAAGTGTCAAGAAAACAACTTTACTTATGAACTATTCTGAGACACAGCAACAGAGAAGATCCTCATTTGCAACATTGCAGGATGGAACATATACAGACTGTCCACACAGTCAATTTGCAGTCCTGGAGCTATAAGAAATTAATTAGTTCTTTTTAGCTTTATTTTTTTTCTCACTGCCTTGCCTATTATATATGAAATGTAGCTAAAAAGGAATTGAAGGTTTTGGGGTTGAATTAGTAATTCAGATTATTTCTGAATATAAATGCTCAAGGTACACTTCTCTGATGCATGCTGCCCTAGTCATTTCCTAGGACTGAGTTTGAAAACAGCCCTTTTATTGCTCATTTCTCACTGCTAAAACTCAATGAAATTCAATTATCACAAAAACAGTCAGTAGGCTTCAATTTTGCGTGTCCTGTTACTTTTTAAATTTGGAGAGCCTCCCGATTGCTGTCACAGCTATTGCATTGTCTAAATCAATTGCCATGGCATGCTCACTAAATTGAGAAATGTTGTTGTGAATGCAGAAGAAGTCTCAAGTATCAACAGAACCAATTATAAACAGGGAGAAAATAAAAGATAGGGGAATTTCTCATCTGCTGCAAAACTTTTTATTCCTTTGTCTGATTTCCTTTGAGGATTCACTAAGGGACAAATAATACTTCACCCTTTCTACCATGGCAATACTGCATATTTATTTCAAAGCTTCTCAAGCAGATAAAAATACTTCTCAAAGAGTAATTCAAAGAATGAGGACTATACATGGAATTTTCATGGCTCCAGGCCTGCAAACTTTTCTTCTATGTGAAAAAGTATCCCTTTGTTTTCAGAATTTATTTGCAGAGACATACCTTTAGGGCAAGGTTGAACCATATCCTTATGTGGGGTGTAAGGTAGGGAAGACACAAAGTACAAGGACACCCTTGCACTGAAGGACTGTTTCTACCTTACTATCCTCAAAGAAGGTGAAAGGAGACAGGTAGGGAGATAGCAATTCTGTCCCCACTATACAGCAGCCATTAGAACTGTCTATCTGTGATAGGGTAGAAATCTACACCCCAGAAAAGGCACTGATTTCAAGCACAGGACCTTCAGGAAACATCATTGCTCCTAGAGCTCCCCCTGGAATGGAGCAGCTCTGCATCCCCCTTCCTAGGCATAATCTATCTTCTTTTGAGATGAACTGGTAAGTTTTGATCAGTCAGATAAGTCATGAGTTATTGTTTCTGTTTCTGGACTGGGTGAGAGTGAAAGCCATTTTAGGATGAATTCTTGAGCGGGTGAATGTAGACCCCACTGTCCACAAAAACCCCCACACGGGACTTTGACATTCAGTTTCTATGAACCAGTGAAACTCTGTCATACAGCTTTCTTGGGAGATTGTCTCTCCTATGCTCTGAGTGATGCCTCCTTCCATGTGGAGCTTCCTGATAGAGATGCAGAGGGGATAAAAGCCAGACCTAGGGGTTTTGGGGAGTTGATTGGGACGAAGAATATGGAAAAAGGAAACTAGAACTGGAGCCTAGCAGGGGAACTTCCGGGACTGACTGAGCAAAAACATTGGGATTAGAACCTGGAGAGAAAATGGGACTGATTGGCTGAGGAGACTAGAACTGAATAAGGGAGGGCTTGGACTAGCTGGACATTTAGAGCCAGTAAGGCAGGAGGAAGGGGTTAGGAGAGACAGGGTGGGGAAAAGAATTGAAAACAAATGGGCAAGGAGTCAGAAGCAGTGAGGAAACTGAGACTGGGATGTGGATTCAGGAATGGTTAAGACTAGAACTTGCTGGGCAAGGATACTGGGATGAGAAGCCTGAAAAAGCTAGGGCCTAGGGCAACTGGGATTGGCCAGGAGTGTCATGGTCAGGGCATGGACAGTCAAGCTAGTGAGTGGAACTGGAGTTAGGCCTACTGGGTATAGCCTGAACCAAAGATCAGAGCCAGAATCAGGAACCAGGCCAGGTGTCAGAGCCAAAGTCAGAAGTACGGAACCTCTTGACAGAGGATGTGTGGGTTTTGTCTTGCCAGAAGGTGATACTGAGGATCAGGGGAAAGTGCAGGGAATGGATCATACTGAACTGCAATGTTTCCCAGTGCTCCTGGATTGTGTTCTTTAGGAACACAGTCTCCTGAGTTCCTGACTCCCATTGTTTCTATGAAGTTGGGTGAGATTTGGAGAGAGTTGGGGATTTCTCTTGGTTGGAGATTCACAGAGCCTGGGACATGTATGCATTCTTGAAGCTGTCTACAGCACTGTTAGGGCCCACTTTGATGGGAGCTGCTGCATCTTCCCCAGAATGCATAGCTGAACATGCACCCAGAGATGTGGCAACAGCCGAGGCGGCTCAGGATTGGTGCCAGTGAATACTTGTGCAGATGTTCCAAGGTGTAACTCTGAAATTTTGCCCAGGCCTGGCCCCTCTTTCAGGGCCTTTACTTGTTTGTTTCCTGACTTCCTCCAGGAAGGAATCCTTAAGGAGCATATAGAGAATGTGTGTCTAGTCTCATCACAGTAAAAATGCAAGTTGTTGCATCAGCAGTGTTCTCTTTCTTCAATGGTCAAATCTTCTTCAGGCCAGGTCAGCTTCCATGGGCTTGGGGAGTAGGCTCTAGGAATGGTGCAGCAGCATCATGACTCCCCTCTTGTCCTATCTCTGCTCACAAAGCTGGTTATCAATGTGGATGGATATATCAGTAAATGGATCTTGGCTCTTTGGAGCTCACATCAAGTGTAAGTAGTGTCTTGACCTATCAAAGGCTGTGATCAAGTGTCTTGATGTTTTTGGTCTTTTGGTCTCGAGATGAAAACCTTGTCTGTGTCTCCTGGACTGAGAAGTAAAAATATTATCTAAGTTATATCTGAACTCTCCTGAGGGAGACCATGGCGCACATCTTCATGGAAGGTGTCTGGTTGCAGCCTCTCTTCTGGCTCCTCCAGAACCTCTTACTGATCAGGAGTGAGGAACAAGATAAAATGTTGGGGATAGTTTTGCTAGCTTTCAGCATCGGCACTATAAAATGTGTTCTATGGCCACTGGCCACCCATAGCTAAAAGTGCTCTCTCTCATTTGAGGGGGATACACAGCGGGAAGCCGCAAATGAATACTGGGAACAAAAAATGAAAACAAAGGGATGAGAATAAGGGTCATAGGACAAAAATCAGGTAACCAGAAGGAAACACTAAGTAGAGAGCTCCCGACAAGACCCACTACTCCTTAGGTGTCCAGGGAACCAGTGGACACCACCCAGAGGAACTCTGTTAGAGGTATGACTTTACAAGACAACAGAAATATGCCCTACAGTGACAAAGCATCCTCCCCTCCACTGCTCTGTCCTGGTATAATACAGTAGACTCTCGATTATCCAGAATTGGGTTAACCAGGTTGTGGATTAACCAGGATGTTAAAAAATAAGCATAACTCACAGGGCTGGCTCAGGTTTTGTTGCCGCCCCAAGCACGAAAGAAAAAAACCCACCAGGGCGCAGTGCAGTCAGTGAACCAACACCCACTCCCCCCGGCGCAGGGTGGCTAGCGAACCAACCCCTCCCCTCCCCATATTTTCTATGGATGGTGATTATCCAGGATTTTATTAACCAGGATTAATTTTTCCCTATCATCCTGGATAATCGAGAGTCTACTGTAGATGGCCCTCTTGACCAGCACCAGGAGGAGATTGACAAAGAGGCCCAATTACTGTGGGACCACAGATTGGGTGAGATAGATCAGGAAGTCTGGGGGAAAGAGCAGTCACACTCCTACTTCCCGCACCTATAGGGTGAGCCTAGGCCCACTATCCCCTTGGTTCCACAATAGGTTCATGGCTTCTAGCTTCTGCAACAAATGGAGAAGTGGTTCTACAGAGAACAGTGTTCTTCACTGTGCAACCCTGATTTATCCCCAGGAAAAGTTTATCTTGAACACTGAATGAGGCAGGGGGCCAGTGGCAAAAAAATAGTTTGTGATCATGTAATTAAAGACTAGATCATTATGCACTGTCATAAGAATAAAGTAGCCTAGAATTCCTGCTTACCTCTAAGGGGTTAAGAAGCTAAAATAAACCTGGTTGGCACCTGACCAAAAGAACCAATGGGGGCTTGTCACAGGGCAGAGGTTTTAAAAACCTCTGCTGCCTGCTAAAGACCCTGCTTCTTTGCAGTGTGGCTGGCTTAAAGACTAAAACCCTGAGCAGGGAGCCCAGCTGAAGGCACTAACTAGGGCAGGCTCAGTGCAACCTACTGAGCCAGGTGGAACCACTGGGGCTGATGACTGGGGAAGAGTACAATCCCAGAGAAGAGCTCAGATAGGGAGGCTAGCCAGGCAGGAGGATAAGGGGGATCTAGCCCTGTCTCTGCTGGTTAAGACAAGCCTCAAGGGCCGTGAGTGGTCTGTGAGGAGCCTGATTTGGGGGAAGTTGGGACTATATCAGCACTGTAAATAAAAGAGCATGGGTGAAGCACCAGAATGGAGTGTTTGAGACCTTTTCTTCCCCCCCCCCCCTTCCCCTGCCTAAGCACAGGGCACAGGGACTAGGGGAAGGAAGGCTGTGCTGCCCTGTGACTGGGCTGAAGATGCTTTCAAACCTGGCGGGAGGGAAAGTGCTTGTCTGTGTCTCTCATTCACTCTGGGGCTTTCAGGGGAATCAGGCAGTTTTCTTCTCTCCATCTAATCTATATTCTTTTTCACCAGCAACAGTAAGTAATTTAGCCAGGCAAGGCTGTAGCTTATACTTGTTTTTTCACTTGTGAATTTCTCAGGTTTTTGGAAGATATCCTGGGTTTTCTCTATACTTTGAACTCAGCAGATGGGGGCAGGAATTCCTCTGTAGTGTGGGTTTTTCTTTGATTCCTTTTGTGATTGTAAAGTGTTTTTCCATTGATTCCTACAGAGATTTTGTTTCTCTCCTTTTCCTTCAATTAAAATCTTCCTTTTAAGAATCTTACTGATCTTTTCCATTGTGTAGATCCAGGCTTTTGGATCAGGCTTACCTAGCAGGATTGATGAGGGGTTTTTCTCAAGGCTTTCCCAGGAAGGGAGGTATAGACTTGGGGATTTTTGGAAAGAGAGGAGGCTCCAAGTGGCCCTGCCTCTAGTTCTTGGGGTACACTTGGTGGTGGCAGCATACGCTTCCTCCAGACACAGAAGAAGCTTGTGGCTGGGGAAGTTTTAACTTAAGCTGGTAAAATAAACTTGGGGGATTATTTTTTTTCATGTGGGTCCCCATATCTGCACCCTAGAGTTCAAAGTGGGGAGGGAATCCTGACATGCACATACACAAAGGGGGCCAAATGAAGGTCACACAGGCAACCTTAATTCTGGCCTTTCCTAACTTTTTAGGCTTGACTTCTCCAACTTTATGTTCTTTCAACATAATTGTGTCTGTTTATATTATAAAAATAGAACCTCTTCCTGTCCCTAGTTCCATTTTAACCTTTTTTAAATTAGTGAAATTTTAAAAACTGTTATTTTAAAATAACTTGGCATCTTGCATGTTTCTGAATGTACATGTTTTTGAAACTCCTACCTAATCCTGCTTTATAATTTTTGAAATAAAAAAACACAAGAATTTCAACATATTCCCTGGCTACTATTTATTTCCCTGCTCATGCCCAGCATCCATTTTCTGTCACTCCACCAGTCAAGCCAATCCCCCTTACACATAGTGAAACAGCCAAATCAGCTCTAGGGCTTCTGGGATGCTGAATGTGTGAGACCTCTGCTCAAGTGCATCTAAGGGCAGTGAGGAAAGACATCATTAAACCATTTTTCTGCTCCTCCAATACCAAAGGCAATTTAGGGGCTGCTTCATCTCCACGCACAAATCAGAGCAGCCTCAAAGCTCAAGTGGTGGTATTTCCTGCACTTCACATGCCCTATGCTGAGGAAAGCTGCAGAGCCAGCACATCATCAGCTGAGGATTCCTTCCATTTAGGGCAACATCAAGTCCCCTTTACACTGGTGAAGTGATAAAAGGGGATTTAGCAAAGGGAAGGATCTGGCCCTTTGTGTTACTACAATTCTTATGTGCTGAGTTTGGTGAACAGTCCACTGATTTTACAAATGCAAAGAAGAATTCAAAGTGACTGCATAGGAATTTAGACACAGTTTCCAAAAGCAGTAGTAAGCCTAGGGTTGAGATTGAATTCTAAGTTATTTCTGAGTACTTGTAAATAACCTTCGAGGGTGTCCATGTATTGCCTTGTGTAATCAAGTGCAAAGAAGTCTCAAGTTTTGTCTTGCAGTCCTTCTTGCCTTGCAGAGGCTCAGGTCCAGGACAGTGTTTATAAAGCTTCTAAGCAAACTGTTTTTCTCTGAGAGGCAGGCAGTGTAATGAGCATTTCTAGCCTTATTATCTCTCAACGGGTCCGAAGGGCAGGGATTCGGAGACAATGTGTACTATATTGCTTGTGGTGCTTAAAAAGACAGAGATCCTATTTTTTGAGAAGTTAAATATATAAAGCTTGGAGTTGTGAATTTTGCTGAAGTTTAATTTCAGTATACACCTCTCCAACAATTCCAGCTACATTTTCAGTTTAGGAATTGAATTCTCTCACTGTTATCACCAGTTGAAAGTACTTTTCATCAAGTCAGAAGGAGAAAGACAGAAGGTGCAGGGAGTGATGGACAGAAAGAGCGTGAAAAACAGGATTATTTTTAACAAATTGCAAATCTTTATGAGGCAATTTCTCAATATGCTCATGCATTTTCCATGTACTGGTTTGTAAATTTGTCTGTACTCATCCTCTCTCTACCTGTTCATGACTCCATGGAATTATAATGAGGAAGAAGCAGACTGTGTATCTTTATCAGGGGTGAAAGTAAAATTTCTCTCTTACCGGTACGGGGAGGCAGCTCCCCCACCCACAGAAGGGCCTCAGGCGGAAGGGGCGGGGCTGGGCCAGCACCATGCCGCTTTCCGCAGCCCCCATTGGACTGGGATGGCGAACCATGGCCAGTGAGAGCCATGATTGGTGAACCGGCAAGTAAACAAACTGGCAGAGCCTGCTAAGGGTGTTTATCCTGCAGTGTCGTGTGCCAAGGTTGCCAATCCCTGCTCTAATACAAAGGAGAAGAAATCTTCTGAGGTTTAGTTCTGTTTTAGATATTCCCACTCCCCAGTTTCCAGAGACTGATCCCCCATATCAGGCTGGGTAATCTTTTTCAAAAAATAATAAAAGGTGTGGGATTCACTGAAGTGTTTAATACAATTGGAAATCTCTCAACGGAGCTCTGGTGTGTCATGTATGGACCTCATATATGGTCAGTGAAGCATTAAGGCAGAGGTGACCCAGGCCTGCTAATGAGAGGGCAGTGGGGGTCGGAGTGAGGGCAGCTGGCTTGAACATGAATGTGAGCATGCTCAGAAGAAGCCAAGCATCAAATGGGGAGGGGAGGCATGTGACCCTGCATGCCACCCCCTCCCCCACCCACACATTACCTTTTCATTAAGGCAAGGAATACAGTTGTTTAATTCCCAACACATTGTTATGACAGTGACTTTTATAGCACATGCTTTTTCCAGGAACAAAGTCATTTAGAACCAACCCTCCTGGAATGTGAATTTTTAATAGAAACTATGTCCCCCTGTGCCAACTTTCAGAATCATGAAATTGTTCACAGTTCCCTTGCATTCTGAATACTCCTGTTTCATCTCAGAGTTGGAAGAAGTGCTGGCAAAGATAATGAAGGGAAAGCCAGAGATATGCATTGCTGATCCATAGTTACACTGCACAGCTCTTAATAGACTTCCCTGCACTACTTGAGAAGCTGAACACAGTGACCCAAATGCCAAGTCAGAAGAAGGTCAATTCTGCTGTGAAAGAATCTCTGATCATCAGATGTTCTCCTTAGAAATCACTGTAGAACAGACTGTAGTGCTCCTGTTCTCTGCTTGAGAAAATTGCAACCAACGTGCACAGTGTTTGTAAAGCCTTGATTTCTGAACATGTTAAAGCCAGAAATGAAATCCCTCTGTTCAGGCTGTAACTTCAACTGTCAGGCTAATCAGTTAACTTCCTGTCACGTTAAAACTGTGAAATTTTCATTGGCTTCTGTTTTATTCCTGGGGTAACTAGTACCAGGGATTGGCATGCCACTCAAGCTGCCTCTATCTAAACCTATAAATGTAAAGATGACTCCTTTGGGATCTTGTTAAATCTTTTGGTTTTAATCGACAATTCCTTTTGTTGCAGCATGTCTTTAGTTGTTAAACTACATATGTTAACAATGTCTTGATCCAGCTGAGTGTAGTAACTGACTCAACAATCAATAAACCGTGGAAAAAAGAGAAAATCTAAAGGACCTCTCCCATCAAGGAGAACTAAATTCAGATCATAACCCTACTCAGATCTATTTTGTCTCAGCCTAACAGGATCCAGGAGTCTGTTCCCTCCTGTATGCATAAGTACTCTGACAACAGTACAAACAGAAATTTGCTACTGAGAAATAATTCCCAGTGAGTAATATGTTCAATGAATTTAGCTTCTTTTCTCTCTCATGGAGTAACTCACGACTTCTTGACTGTATTCAACACTGGAATTTATTCAACAAATATAATTAACTCCTTGGATCGATAAAGAATATTTAAAATTCAGCCGTTGCTTAGTTGCAATAGGTCAGCTAAGTCACTGGATGCTAGTTCTGTTCCTTGACTGCATATGCATATATTTCTGACACAGTACTTGTGCTTTCAAAGGGAAATTGAAGTCTTTATAAATACTTTTTTGTGAATGTTTAAAATTTGTTTTTTTTTTCTGTGAATGATTGTGGCAGTAAAGCTTTGTCATTTAAATTCATGAGATAACATAAGAACAAAAGAACATAAGAAAGGCCGTACTGGGTCAGACCAAAGGTCCATCTTGCCCAGTATCCTGTCCACCGACAGTGGCCAATGCCAGGTACCCCGGAGTGAGTGAACCTAACAAGTAATGATCAAGTGATCTCTCTCCTGCCATCCATCACCCCCTCTGACAGAGGCTAGGGACACCATTCCTTACCCAGCCTGGCTAATAGCCATTAATGGACTTAACCTCCATGAATTTATCCAGTTCTCTGTTAAACTCTGTTATAGTCCTAGCCTTCACAACCTCCTCAGGCAAGGAGTTCCACAGGTTGACTGTGCGCTGTGTGAAGAAGAACTTCCTTTTATTTGTTTTAAACATGCTGCCCACTAATTCCATTGGGTGGCCCCTAGTTCTTCTATTATGGGAAGAAATAAATAACTTTTTCTTATTCACTTCCTCCACACCACTCATAATTTTATATACCTCTATCATATCCCCCCATTAGTCTCCTCTTTTCCAAGCTAAAAAGTCCTAGCCTCTTTAATCTCTCCTCATATGAGACCCGTTCCAAACCCCTAATCATTTTAGTTGCCCTTCTCTGAACCTTTTCTAATGCCAGTATATCCTTTTTGAGAAGAAGAGACCACATTTGTACAAAGTAGTCAAGATGTGGGCACACCATGGATTTGTATAAGGGCAATAAGATATTCTCCATCTTATTCTCTATCCCCTTTTTTTATTATTCCTAACATCCTGTTTGCTTTTTTGACTGCTGCTGCACACTGCATGGACATCTTCAGAGAACTATGTACGATGACTCCAAGGTCTTTTTTCCTGATTAGTTGTAGCTAAATTAGCCCCCATCATATTGTATGTATAGTTGGGGTTATTTTTTCCAATGTGCATTACTTTACATTTATCCATATTCAATTTCATTTGCCATTTCGTTGCCCAGTCATTTAGTTTTGTGACATCTTTTTGAAGTTTTTCACAGTCTGCTTGGGTCTTAACTATTTTGACCAGTTTAGTATCATCTGCAAACTTTGCCACCTCACTACTTACCCCTTCCTCCAAATCGTTTATTAATAAGTTGAATAGGATTGGTCCTAAGACTGACCCTTGGGGAACACCACTAGTTACCCCTCTCCATTCTGAAAATTTACCATTTACTCCTACGCTTTGTTCCCTCTCTTTTAACCAGATCTCAATCCATGAAAGGATATCAAAGGATGTCAAAAATGAGCTCATGCACAATGGAGAAAGTGAATTAATTAAAAATATAACGTTTTGTGGACTTTTATTCTCTTAGCCTTTATACCTCTCTTACAGATACAGGTTCTTATGCACCTGTCACACTGCATATTAAAAGACTTGGATTAAGTGCAGAGTGGCATATGCTAGTTTAGAAGTGGGGCCCAATCGCTAAGGGAATAGGTGCATTTGCAGCAGTTAGTAGGGAGCATGACATTAGACAGTGAACTGTTTGGGTTTGGGACCATTTTTTGTTCTGAGCATAGCCCCTCTCTGAGGCATAGCTCAAGTCTCCCTAGTACTTGCTAATTAAAAATTAGACAGGTTCTCCCCCTTCCTCACATGGTTTGGGTCTGGGTTCTTTACTGCCATGCCTCATGCCTCTGACCAAAGTGACTCTTTTCTGTGCCTGGGACCAGGGCTGTAGTAAGACCTTTAGAAGCCCTAAGTACTGAAAAGATGATGGTGCCCCCCCCATATATAATTCAAAATAAAAACAATACTATAACATAAAATAAAATTTTATTTTTCGAAATGACACAAAACTTACGTGTATGCTGAAATTAAAATAGCTTCTTTCTAGATTTTCTGATTGTAAAATTCTGGATAAGTTCATCGAAGCTGACTTGATGAAGCATGTCCACTTCCATACACAATAGGGAAAGTGAATCAAGTCTGTCCTGATACGTTCTTCTCTGAGAGTTTTTTATTCTTTTCAGCTGAGAGAAAGAGTGTTCTGCAGAGCAGTTAGTAATCATCAATGTTAGAAAAGTACGTAGTGCAATCTCTACATTTGGAAATACACATTGTAGTCTGTCTTTCAGTATTGTGTCATGAAGATCAATGTGACTGAATTTCATTTTTTCTGTTTCATTAAACTTTGCGCGCATATAACAGTGGAACTGCCGTACTTCTCCCCAGAGATTCATGTTCAAGTCAACAGGGTATGAGTCAACTAGCTTTTGGGAACCTTGTGAATATTGTTCATCAAATAAGTCCAAATCATTTAGAAAAGAAAATCTACTTGATACTACTTTGTACACTTCACCTCTCCTCTTCATATGAGCTTCAAGTGTATCAATTATAGCGTAGTAAGTAGATACGTGAAATTTGTCTCTAGGATTTCAGTGCTGTCTCTGTTGCACTACTACCATTTGGTTGTTTATTCCTGATTCACTTGCAGGACTGGACTTCTTTGTAGTTAGTATCAGGCTAGATATTTTTTGATATGTCTTCAAACCTTTTGAAATCATTCCTCAAAGTGTGTAAGTGGTCTGCTAATGATTGACAGAGGTCTGCACATGTTTTCAAATCCAATTCTTTTTCTTGGAGAGCTTTACTTGTGTGGTAAAAGTGCTGTAAAATTTCATTCCACATGGTCAACATGAGTACAAACTCTAGTTTTTGCATCTTGTTTCCAGTGTTTTCTGCCTCTTGTACAGTTTCTCCCTTTTGTGATTGGTCTTCAGCTATACTTTCTGATGCATCCACAGTCTTTGAGTAGGTCTCCAGAATTGCACTTGTTGCCACTGCATGTGCCTCCCAGTGAGTATTAGAAAGAGATTTCAACACACAATCATTGCCCAAATATGTTTTAAGAACTGCTCATCAGTGTGTTGAGGCAGAGAAAAATGTACAAAGTAACTGGATTGTTGAGAAAAAAATTACTGCCACCAGACAGCAATCAACAACACTGCAGCCAACAAGATTGAGAGAGTGTGCAGCACATGGTATGAATATGGCATATTTGTTCTGTTCTAAAAGCTTTTTCTGCATTCCTTGATAGCGCCCTGACATGTTGGCAGCATTGTCATAAGACTGACCTCTGCACTTTGAGAAATCTGTTTTGCAAACTTGGCACAGATAATGCAGTTCTTGATTTGCCATTTCTTCACCAGTGTGGCTTTTCAAATTGAGGAAAGTTATAAATCATTGAAGTGGTTTTCCATCTGTGGGAGACGCATATCTTAGTACAATACTCAATTGATCAATATGTGAAAGATAAACTGAAGTACCCAGCAGTACTTATTTCATCCACAATAGCTGAACGAACTTTGTCACTCATTAGACCAACAATTTCATCATATAGTGTCTTGGATAAGTATGATGGGTTACATATGTCAGCATTCCCCTATTTTGAGATATGGCCTACTAAAAATGGGTCAAAATGAGCCACAAGCTCCAACAATCCCAAGAAATTTCCATTCTGCAATGATCCAAATGTATCATTTGATCCCTGGAAAGGCAGACCATCCTCAGCTAATGTTTGAATAACACATTGCAAGACATATTGCCAGTAATCACACTCCCCTTTAATTTGTTCTGATTTCCTCACATTATTTTGATCTATGGTTAGTAGGACACCCCCTTGGTTTAGGTGGAGATAAGTAATAAAAAGAGAACAGAAAAATGGGGGAAGAGTGTGTAGTGGAATGTAAGGAAATCTAACAAAATTCTGATTTTTCCCATGATGACTACTTCAATGCTTTTTTTAAAATATCAAATCAAATTTTTTCAATTTTTTTTTTTGTTTTTTGGTGCCCCCTGCTTTGCTGGTGCCCTAAGCACATGTTTAGTCTACCTATTGGGTAATCCAGCTCTGCCTGGGACAGAAGATAAATAAATAGATTCTACTACTTTATTCACAGGGAATATAACCCAGTACACGACCACCACAACACCAGCTCCAGCCAATGAAATGCCGCACTCCTGCTGATAATGGCTCATTCAAATTAAACAGCCTCTTAAAATTGGTATGGTGATTTCCAACTTGTTATGCTTTCTGTGTATATAAATGCATCTTACTTCTGTGTGTACCATTCTATGCATCCGATGAAATGGGCTTTAGCACATGAAAGATTATGATGAAATAAATTGGTTAGTCTCTAAGGTGCCACAAGTATTCCTCATTTTGTTTACGGATACAGAATAACACGGCTGCTAATCATAAACCCTGTCACATGGGATTTTATTAGGGATAGGACACAGAGGCTTTAGGAAGAAAAGAATTAAGATTAACAAAAATACTAAAACATCAACAAGATAACATATTCCACACTTCCCTGCATTTGCAACCTCACACAACCCCTAGCATCCTTCCAGGCATATGAGACACTGAGGATGAGTTAGGTGATGAGTGTTGCAGGGCTGTGAACACTGGCCAGCTTAAATCAAAAGAGAAGAGTTCCCTTATGGTGTCTTCACCCCTGGGTGGTGCAGGGTCCTTTCCTGGCTCCCTGGTCTAGAGTCCTCTTCAGGTCTGAGCTGCCTGTATGTAGATTGGTTCTCTGCCTCTCTAATTGCTGGTCTCTGCAGGGCTGGCACTCCTAAATCACATACTAAATCCCACAGTAATTCAAAGCCTCCCTTTGTGTGGGGAGTGGGAGTTGATTAAAGACTCCTCAAGATGCTCTGCTTTTCTCAACTCCAACCTCAGTCAATATTCAAACAGCCCCAAGGTGAAACCAGAACTGATTCTGTTGTCTCTGAGGCAGCCTGTCCTTCAGCGGGAGAGGACTCCCCTCCCACTGAGGGACTCAGAAGTCCTGGCTCCTAATTGGCTCAGAAAACTGCCTAAATAAAATCACTTCATCCAAAGCTTCCCACTAGTGTTTGTAGTAGTTTCCAGTTTATTCTGTTCCCACTCTGAACAAGAAGCATGAGAAATGGTGTTCAGAGTAAACAGGCCATTGGTCTGGTGTTAAACTGAACAATCCCTTTTTGGGAGGTTCTCTCCCATCAAGCAGTGACACAAAACCTGACATGATTTTGGACAGAGGGTGCCTGTGACATTATCTGATTAAAGTTTGACAATCCAAACCATTGTTGCTATCACTGTTATGTAGTTGCAACAAATCTTATACCAGGTGTAACACATGGCCAGAAAGGGTAAAGCATATTGCGGGATAATTGACCAGAGTCAACCATTAGAGAGATGTTAGATATGTAAATGATAATTAGGGCCATACCATGGTCGATAAACTGGAACTTTGAAATGCAAACCTATATTGTTAGAAAATAGAGATAATACTAATTGTATTGTGTATTCATATCTTGTCAAATGTTAGCCATGTAAACAGACAGTTCTTGTCTGTCACTATAGCTGTTGATTCAAAGACCAAAGAGGGAATATTAAAATTTAGGTGAATCTTGGGTAAATCATAGAATATCAGCACTGGAAGGGACCTCAGGAGGTCATCTAGTCCAACCCCATGCTCAAAGCAGGACCAATCCCCAACAAATCATCCCAGCCAGGGCTTTGTCAAGCCTGACTTTAAAAATCTCTAAGGAAGGAGATTCCACCACCTACTTAGGTAACCCATTCCAATGCTTCACCACCCTCCCAGTGAAAAAGTTTTTCCTAAAATCCAACCTAAACTTCCCCCACTGCAACTTGAGACCATTGCTCTTTGTTCTGTCATCCAGTATCACTGAGAACAGTCGAGATTCTTTCTGTTTGGAACCCCCTTTCATGTGGTTGAAAGCAGCTACCAAATCTCCCCTGTCTTCTCTTCTGTAGACTAAACAATCCCAGTTCTCTCAGCCTCTCCTCATAAATCATATGCCCCAGCCTCCTAATCATTTTTGTTGCTCTCCTCTGGACCCTTTCCAATTTTTTCACATCTTTCTTGTAGTGTGGAACCCAATACTGGACACAGTACTCCAGATGAGGCCTCACCAGTGCTGAAAAGAGGGTAAAGATCACGTCCCTTAATCTGCTGTCAATTCCCCTACTTATATAGCTCAAAATGCCACAAGCCTTCTTGGCAACAAGGGCGCACTGTTGACTCATATCCAGCTTCTCATCTACTGTAACCTTTAGGTCCTTTTCTGCAGAACTGCTGCCTAGCCATTCGGTCCCTAGTCTGTAGCAGTGCATGGGATTCTTCCGTCCTAAGTTCAAGACTCTGCCCTTGTCCTTGATGAACCTCATCAGATTTCTTTTGGCCCAATCTTCTAATTTGTCTAGGTCCCTCGGTATCCTATCCCTGCCCTCCAGCTTATCTACCACTCCTTCCAGTATAGTGTCATTGTCTATATGTCTCTTTAAAGTGTGTTATAGTCTGCCTAATGGATAAATTGCCTTATGTTAATTTGTGTAGCTAATTTCCAGTAATGTTTGGGAAATAAACCTACTTCAAAGTTCTCATGATTGCCTATTGTTCGCCGAAGGACTCCAACCTGTCTAGGGAAGGCCTGAAACTGTATAAAGATGCTTAGGTGCTGATGCTTTTCATCTCAGATCTGCTTGATGTTTCATGCGGGCTAAGCTTAAGCCCAAAATTGAGACCTCCAGTCCTAAAACTGGAATCACCCTGAATATAAACATTGGACTATAAACTATGAATTAATTCTGAAAGAACTCTTTGCAACTACAAAGCTCACCATCTCTGCTATGAATCTATATGTCAAGAATTGTACTCATGTCTGTATGTATATTGATCTTTTAACTAATACCTTCTCTCTTTCCTTTTTTAATAAATGTTAGTTTAGTTAATAAGAATTAGTTTTAAGCATGTATTTGGGTAAGATCTGAAATATTCATTAACCTGGGAAGTAATGTGTCCAATCCTTTGGGACTGGTAGAACTTTTTTATACAATGAATACAATTTTCAGTAATCTTCATCATATTTGACTTGGGTGTCTGGGTGGAGTCCTGAGGCTGGGTTACTTCTGTGTTGTTGGCTTCTGGGTAAACAGTGAGGTATTATAGAAGCTGGCTTGATAAATCTGAGTACTGGAATATCCACCAATTTGGAGGATTGTCTGCCCCATTCATTGCAGTTCACTCTAATTGAGTGACCTCGGTTGGCTCCCCTGGGACTCCGGTCACAGTGCAATTTTGAAAATCACACCACTGTGTCTCCACTGGCATGATCCAAGAGGCTCAGTTCTGTATTACAGAAGCTATCAAACTTCAAAGAGGCATTACACATGTTTGCACAGTGCCTAGCACAATGGAGTCCTGACCCATGACTGTGACTCTTGGATGTTACCACAATACAAATAATCTGTACCATATAATCTGTAATCCATGGGTCTGGGGAGTGAACCTTCACTGAGCCTTAGTGAAGTCCCTCCATTGTGTGAAAATGGAGTGATGCAAGTATCATATACTGAAAGATGTAGTTTCTTTATTTCACAAGTGATTTTTAAATGAAAAGTATTTTTTTTATTCTAATAGCAGATTATTTTATTTAAAGAGAATAAAGACACATTCTCCCCATCTATTTCATACACCCACTAACATTCAGTTTGCTATACTGTCTTTTTTCTAGGGTAGGTCAGGCCTAGATCAATACTGTTATACCAGTAAACACTCCTAATGTGAATGTAGTTTATACTAACAGAAGAATGATTTTGCTAGCATAAAACATATAGTCTATTTTGTTCAGGGAAAAGGTATACCTGAAAAAGCTAGGGGTTTTGCCAGTATAGAAATGTTGTAAAAAATAGATCACCCCAATAACTAATGTTGCTATACTGGGAAAAATTTCTAGTGTACACCTACCTGAGTCCAAAGCTGATACAAAGGCAACCTCTTCTGACTTCAGGTACTGCCCTACATGTTTCTTTGGGTGATTTATCTATATATGCTGATTCTTTAATATGGTCTTTTAACGCTGGCCCTTCGAGAAATCATTGTGATTTCCACTTTTGAAGACCATTTTTAGATTTAAGTTCTTATTCTAGATTTTAAATTCTTTTCTGATACCATCATCTTGGGGCAATCACTCTTAATTCAAGCTGTTTTGTTTGCAAGAACAACATTTCATCTTTACAGTTGTCACAAATTGAGAATAAAAGGATTAGATGAATCATCTTCTTTAGTGTGTGTGACTTGCTTAACTATATTATATATGAAAATACATCTATATCTTCAAAGAATCTTCATGGTCTCAATAAAAGAGCCCAAGTTTAGGAGTCAAACACATGGGTTCTGATAACATGGAGTCTGGTACTACTTGCTGTATGACCTTGGGCAAGTCTCAAACTGTGCCTCAATTTTCCCCTCTGCAAAATGGGGCTAATAATGCTTCATTTCCTACAATAAAGGGGAATTGTTAGGTTTATATTAATTAGTTAATTTTCATAGAATGCTTTAAATATCTAAAGTTCTACACAGCGTAAGTGTCACCAATATGTTTTACTCTTATATTTCTTTTGTTCCTTGCTGAAAATTTTAAAACTTCCCATCCTAGGTGTCTTATACTGTATGGCATCTGATAGGATTAACACCTTGCTGAGAAATTTTCCAAGTGATATATTTGTAATTATCAGTTTAGGGAGTCTAGTAGGCTGAGTACAGGAAAGCAGGAAAATGAGTACCGGTGGAGCAACTGCTAAGCTAAAGCTGGCTAAACTGAAAGCATTAGAAAAAAAAAGAACATCGAAGGCTGATGGAGAGAGAGGAAGCAGCCCATAAAAGGGCTATGGAAGCCCAGATTGAGAAACAGAAGCATAGACTGGCTGTTTTGGAGCTAAAGAGACAAATTCCTCCAGCTGCTGACTCCACTTCCCCAAAAATCCACAAGTGGGAGTGACTGTGCCCACAGTATGATGAGTCCAATGACATTGCTGAATATTTCATCACCTTTGAGAGACTGTGCACTCTACATAAAATCCCTGAAGATCAAAAGATAACCACATTGATAGCAAAATTGACTGGCCGAACTCTGAACATCTTCAATAAGATGCCTATTGAGGATGCTTCAAACTATAGTAAATTTAAGGATTTGGTTTTAAAACAATTTCAAGATACACCTGACACTTATAGAGTAAAATTTAGAGCCCTTAAGAGAGGAGCTGGACTAAGTCATCTGGCTTATGTAAACCAGATGAAGAATCTGTTAAATAAATGGGTCAAAGGAAGGGGTGTAACTACCTCTGAAGGAGTATGTGATTTAGTTCTACAGGAGCAGTTCCTGACTATGACCAGTGATGATGTAAAACAGTTGTTATGGGATAAGAAAATGGACTCAGCAGAAAGTCTTGCTTCTTATGCGGATCAATATGAGCAGTCTCAGATCGCCAGAAAGGCGGGGAAAATTGGAACACAAGGAGGGGAGGTGGCAGAAAAGAAAACACCTAATAGCGGTTGGAGTGGATCCCAAAAGGCACAATCTGGGACCACATCCTATCAGAGGGGGCAGCCCCAGACCCCACCTACCTTCCAAGGAAAACCCCAAACACCTCATCATTCCACACCACCAGTCTCCAGCAACCAACCTCGCACCAGTGACCAGTCAGCTGGGCAATGTTTTAAATGTCATGAGCTGAGGCATATTAAGGTCAGCTGCCCCAAGAACACCAACTGAATGCTGTGCATTACCCCAAAGTCATACCTGAGGTCCTCAGGCCCAGATACCTCCCAGATACCCTCAGAGCAAAGGGAAACTGTGAGAGTGGGCGGAAAGAAGGTTACAGCATGGAGGGACACTGCAGCTCAGATGTCACTTATCCACCAATCCTTAGTGGACCCCAAGTTAATCAACCCAGAGGTTAAAGTGACAATTCAACCCTTCAAGTCAAACTCTTTCAACTTACCTACAGCCAATTTACCTGTCCAGTACAAGGGCTGGTCAAGAACGTAGACTTTTGCAGTCTACGATGATTATCCCATTCCCATGCTGTTGTATCCACTACTGTTGTATCTGAGTACCTCACAATCTTTAATGTATTTTCTTCCTTACCATCACCCTGTGAGGCAGGGAAGTACTACTATCCCAGTTCACAGATGGGGAACTAAGGAACAGACAGACTTGCTCAGGGTCTCACACAAAGTCTGTCAGAGCACAGAACTGAATCCCCATCTCGCAAATCTGAAACTAGTATTATAACCACTGGACCATCATTCCTCTGCATAGCTAAGTACCATGCTACACAGAGGGTGGCAGTATTGACAACCTCAAGAGATCAAAAATCATGTCAGTTCCCCCAAGATAGTGAGATTTTTAAACTCTCCTTTATTCCTCTGTCGAAGTGGGAGTGTGAGAGAGAATTTTGGGTTAAATAACAACTTTGAATGCACCCAAAGATTCCTTGGCTGCTCAGACCCAGACTTCCCCACCCACTTCTCAGCCCTAAGATAAAGGGAACTGTCATCCATTTCTTATGACCATCCTGACCCACCAGCAACATTTCTCATCTTGCTCCCCTAGGACTTCTCGTCTGTCCAAGTCCCAAAAGCACCACTCCTCCAACCTCCCCGTCCTTGCTTTTCTCAGTGCTACAGCCAAACATGAAGGCTGGTCTCAGTGGCAGGGCAGGTCATGGATGCAGTGCAGCCCACAGCCTCAAGGTTCTCATACCAAGCTTTACCTCCATGCCCAGCCCTGAAAATCATGAGACTGGAGGAGTTTCTTGTGTCCTCACGACAGCTTCTCTTGCCAGCTCCAAAATCCTACAACTCAAACTGATCAGGAGAGTTGGCAACATTGCCTCGCCCTAGCTGCTCAGAAAGGACTCCTCTTACACACCATTGCTCTCCAGGCTGAATGAGCTGCTATTCTATCCCCTCCACTGCCCACCCCCTTAATTATCTTTCTGACTTTCCCCAGCCTTCCTCTTGCCCCTGACATCCCCTGTACCACGTTCTCCTGCAACCCATCAGTCTGCCTCTTGTTCCCCCCCGATTCTCTGCATCCCTCTTTCACAGTGTCCCATCGATTCTCCACAGTCCCTGTGCCCCTTCTGGTCCCCTGACTCAGAGTGGCAGCCTGTGGGTATGACTCATCTCGTCAAAAACAATGGGATTTGACAGCCAACTATATTAAGGGCAGCCCCACTTCCACAATCAGATAGATTGTAGAGAAATGAGAGCCATTGTGCTGGCTTCAGCCCCATTGACTAAAAGGTTATAGTGGCAATTTGAATAAGGAAAAATCTGTGAGTTGGCAGCTTTTAATCATATTTTCCATGAGATGCATAAAGCCATCCCATAATCACTGGAGTCATTATATGTTTGTGAGAGCTGGGAGTACTGGGCTTCTCCTCATCATTTGCCTCTTCCCTTCTGCCCTGCCGTAGAAGTGGGGCCTGGATTTGCCCCACAGTGCTAAGACTGATATAGAACTCATTAATTTCATATATGCAATGTTGTTGTAGCTATGTTGCTCCCATGATATGAGAGAGACAAGGTGGATGAGGTAATATCTTTCATGGGCCTAGCTTTTATTATTGAGAGAGACGCAGGCTCTAAAGCTTGTTTCTCTCACCAACAAAAATCAGTCCAATAAAAGATATTACCTCACCTACCTCATTAATATCATAGCATGCATGTTATACTAGAGGGAAATGATTCTCCTAATGAAGAGTTAAACCAACACACATGGTCCCAGTCTGAAAATGTTGGTTCAATTAGGGAGCATTTAAGGTAATGGAGACACATCATCTTCCAGGGGCATCCCATTTTGCAGTCTGCTGAATACCATCAAACCAGTGATAGCCCCCCTATGGTTTGCAGCCTAGCCTTAATCAAGCACAGCAGGAACACACAACCTAGTGGGGGAAATTGAGCTATTCTTTGTCAGTATTGCCCTTTTGTATACGCAACTCAAGAGAAAAGAGGATGTAAAGGCTAGTTTGCAATTGCAAACTAAAGGCTAGTTTAGGCTAGTTTGCAACTTTAAGGCACTAGTCTGTATTGAGGGTTATGTGCAGTCATCCCATGTCATGGGACTCCAGAAATATGAGCACAGTGTCAACTTTCAGCATTGAGCAGCCTGCTTCTCCCATAAGTCCAGCTTGCAGAGCATGTCAGTGTGTGTGGAGGGGTGGGGGATAACATGGTCAACCTTCTCCCAGCTCTTCCTTACCTTTTTAAATGATGAGAAGTGCCAAATCTGCCAGAAGAAATTATCTCTGTTCTCTCCTGAGCATGGCAAGTGTGATTATCCTTGTCTTTGAGCAGAATGCATAGTGAAGGAAAGGCTATTTAGAGCCCTCGTGTTCCTCTTCACTCCCAATGTCTGGGATTCCTCAGGCATAGCAGATGGCCACATGCTACAGGAGAGGCTGCAGTTTGCATAGTACTTAAGATCTACTAGCATGAGATGACTCCCCACAACCCCAGATACAGAGTTTTGCTTTTAAGACAAAACCTAGCCTTAGAGTGTTAGAGTACGTCAATCTACCCGCCAGATTGGCGGGTAGTGTTGGATGTGTCGGGGATCGATTTATCGCGTCTCATCTAGACGCGATAAATTGATCCCCGAATGTGCTCCCTGTTGACTTCGGAACTCCAGCTCTGCAAGAGGAGGAAGCAGAGTTGACGGGGGAGCTGCCACAGTCAACTTGCTGCCATGAGGATGGCCAGGTAGGTCAAACTAAGATACTTTGACTTCAGCTATGCAAATAGCGTAGCTGAAGTTGTGTATCTTAGTTCGAAACCCCTTCTCCCCCTGCCACCTCTCAGTGTAGCCCAGGCCTTAGTGTAAGCAAGCACTCACAGTACAGAGGTGATTTGGGTAACCCTGCATACACACATATGGGCTAGAGAGATATGCCTCTTCAGATTTGGGCTAGTTGCTTAAAAAGGAACCTGCATCCAAATCAGACTATGTAAATGGATTCTAGAATAGGCTGACCACTCATTTGTTGAATTTGACTACCCAGTTGTTCAATACAGGAAATTTAGATCTGGGTACAACCTGGAGGAATGAGCTTATTTCTTTACTGTAAGACATATTGTACTAGGATACAGTCAGTATTTCAGACTCTACAGAACACCAACATTCATTCTATTCTACTCTGCAGGACTAAAGCAGCTAGAGTTTTTCCTCACAACTTCCTTGTGTGAATCTCAGCAGGATGAACAGGTGGATTTATTCAGCTTAGTGGAAATAAAGTGACATCTTTCATGACACAGATACATTTTGAGACTTGTCATGGTCGGCCCTGAAAAGGTAATGCAAAGATTAATACAATGGGCTGCTGCATGAAATGCATTCTAAAAAGGTTAAGTTTGTCTTGTGGAGGATGTAACATTTTTTTTTAAAATACCTGAGGAGTTTCTTTTAACTGGAACAGAGGCTTGGGGAATTTTCTCTGAACCCTTATCTCTTGTGCTGTCTGCTGGGCTGCATGACGTAACCTGCATGACATGTTGTCTGGAGGATAATTGTGTGACTTGTACTGCCATAATGGATCATAGTATGCAGTAGATTGTTGAGCCCGCTTGAAAAGATAAGTGTAGAGTGTTCTTTGAAGTGTCTTAGCTGGGTTTGTCCCAGTTAACATCAGGCACCAGATAAAATTTTAGTGAGTGATGCAAGTAAACTGAAACTTATGAATGCTTTAAAAACCGCATTTTAGTTATTCTGGAGCATGTTCAAACACTCAAAGTAGTCCCTGGATGGTATCACTTTCCTTGAATTTTCTTTCAACCTGTTTTCTGAAATCATTTCAGACAAGATATTTGGATTACACAGCATTAATCCATAAGTGTCATTTAACATTGAACTCTATCTTGGTAAAATAGTAATTAAGAAGGAAGACACAATTTTGTCATCCTCAGCTTATCTACAAGACAAATGATAGTCAACACTATCACTTACCATTATGTTGTTCAATAAGTAAAAGTTTCAACAATTTGAATAAGAGCCACATATTAAGATTTATGTAGCTTTTAAAGCTACAAGAAAGGAGGAGATTGTACTGGGAAAGTTCAAAAAAGGATTTTTTTTATTTATGATAAAGCATACAGTGCAGTATATCTTTGATATTTTTTACTAAATGAGTTAACTGTTTTATTGCTGAAGTACTTTGATTTTTATAGTTTACATGATACAGTATGAATATTGTAATTAAATTAGTGTCAAAACAGGAATTAGTTTTACCCATGATCTCAAAACACGTTTTAAAGGGTTATAAAACAGATTATTTTTATATACCTGTCACAATTACAGGCAAACTGCAATTCAGACTCCTATTAGTCCTCACACTTAATGTCCCAGCTTCTTATCTTAACTCTCTTGAAGTTCTTTACACCCAGTATCTTATCTCTGTCATTGTTTTGTTTCTCCCTAGTAGCTTCCTTTGAATTAACCACAAGCAGGCAGACAGGCTAATATCAAGCAGGTAAATTGAAGTACATACTGTATGATACTCATAAAAACACAGATATTGCCCACATTCTCCAAAACATCATAGAAATAGCCAGTGGACCTCTGATACAATATATTTGGGAAAATAGCTAAGAAGGATTAAATATAGATTTACGGCCTAATTCTATGTGGTACCCTACTTTTAAAGGATACCTGTAGATTCCAATGAGTTACAAAAGAACTACTAAATGTGATTAAAAGTGGCAGAATCTCACACACAGACATTTATATGAATTATAAGAACAGCACGGGGTGGGAGAGGTCATTTCTTTTATTGGGCCAACTTCCATTGGTGAGAGAGAGAAGCTTTTGAACTTAAACTCTTCAGATTTGGCGGCAACAACAACAACTCTGTAAAAACAGCACCCACATTTATGCTAGCTAAGAGAAATTTATAATGGATGTCTTGTCTCAGGAGGTAAGTGAATCACTAAATATCTGCAATTAGAAAGAAGTTTCCCATAATTATCCATTATGGAGGTTTTACATCTTTCTCGTAGTAGTGGAGTACTGGCCATGGCTGGGAAAGGATAATGGATTGCATAAAACATTGGCTTCATCAGGTATGGAAACTCTTGTATGAACAGGTGTTTAGGAAACTTCTTTAAACTGTACCACTAATGAGTTGACTTTTCAAGTCAAAGAAGAGTAGATTGACAAAAAACCAACTCACTGAAGAGGAGATTGAAAACCAAGATACCCTTTAAATTGTTCTGGCCTCAACCTGTGAGCAGAATGTAGTAGGATTATCATAGAAGATTAGGGTCAGAAGAGATCCCAGGAGGTCATCTAGTCCAACCCCGTGCTCAGAGTAGGACCAACCCCAATGAAATAATCCCAGCCAAGGCGTTGTCAAGCTGGGCCTTAAAAACCTTGAGTTTCCACCACCTCCGTAGTTAACCCATTCTAGTGCTTCACCACCCTCCTAGTGAAACAGTGTTTCCTAATATCCAACTTAAACTTCCCTCATTGCAACTAGATACCCTTGTTCTGGCATCTGCCACCACTGAGAGTAGCCTAGCTCCATCTTTTTTGGAACCCCCCTTCAGGTAGTTGAAGGCTGCTGCAAAATCTACATTGCCGAGCAGTATTGCTATACTAACCTAACAACCGTTGAATTCCATTGACCTAGCTCCCATCAGAAAGAGAGGTAGTGTTCTTACAGCAACAGAAGAACCCCTTCTATTGCTGTAGGCTGCATATACTCTTTGATGTTATGTTGGCATTCTTGTGGCACCATAGCTATGCTACTATACTCCTTATAGAGAATGCAACTGGATAGTTTACTCTTATTATTATTATTGTATCTGAAGCAGAGTTATGTTTGTAATCCTTGTCCTTCATCACAACAATTAATCTGGGAGACTGTTTCATGATGGATTAGCCCAGAGAAGGTTTTCTAGAAATGCTACATTTCATACTGTTAAGTTTTGATCAAACTTGTTGACTTTGGGGTGGGTTTTTTCCTTCTTTTGCCAGGTTATCTGTAAAATAAGCTAAACCAGTGCCCTTCATTGCATACAAACAAGTTTTATTTTGCATAGTACCATGAAAAATAAAGTCTAATCATTGTGTTCTTTCTAAGTTAGTTGAATGTATACAGCAATGCAAAGAAAGAAATAATTGATAGTAATGCACTAGTATCTGCCTTCTGTACCAATTTAAATGATACCAGGAACAAAGGAATTGTAGACTAAGACTTAGTTCATGTGTCTGAAGACTTAAAGATCCTGGAATGGGGGGATCATTATTAATGATTTCTATACCAGTAGTGCCCAGAGGCCCCAATCTTAACAGGTGGTTAAATGTGATAGCTTCCTGCATACATCTCACTACAGGATCAAGCGCTTAGTTCTCAAAGCAGCCCAAGAGCCTCACAGAATGGCATGTTATAACAATTTTCTACCAGTAAGATCAAATACCAGTTCATTTCCATCATATTTTTAATATTGTTGGTTCAGCAAAAATGGACTGATCACTTTTCCAAAAAACAGGAGAAAAGAATTATGGAACAAGAGTAAAACACACACACAATTCAGGGCAACCAGAGGTTTCACCATAAATACAAAATTCTCCCCCGCCTTGTGAATTTCACATTTGCTCTCTGAATTTGTTTTCCATCATCACACTTTTTTTCATCTGATGCTGCCTGCCTCATCCAACAATTACACTATTTTTTATACCTAGCAGCTAAATAGAAAAAGATCCCATCACTTTAAATTGACTTCCATAAAGTAATTTGACAACTGCCAACCAGAATAAATCAATTCCTGGTCCTTGGTTGTTTTGGATCTGAAGCCATTTAAAAATAATCCTTGACTATTGTTCACTATTATTTCCATCCAGATTTATAACTGGAATTTCAGCTTTATAGCACACTCTACTTGAGGGCTACAATGAAAATAATGTGATACAGCTAGGAAAAAAAAATCAAACCTCTTATAACAATCCATGACTGCAACCATGCACAGAAACCACAGTTGTCTTTTAATCCCATTGTACATGCAGCATGGGAAATAGAGCTGCCCTAAATACACAAGTTTCTGTACTTCAGCTAAAAAGACTCTTCATTATCCGTTAGCAGATTTGAGTTTATGGGCAAAGTTTTCTTCTACAGGAAGTGGACAAAACTCCATTGCAGTCAGCAAAACTGAATTTCATCCATTGGCATTGGTAGAAAATTTAGAGGCATATTTCCTTCTAGCTCTGCCACTACATGGCAATATAATTACAAACTATAAAGACTTGAGCAGTCTGACATATTCCATGCAGTAGTAGGCATGGATGTATATACACATTCATACTCACATTGTTATGTATGTCTTTGTAAAAAAGAGTGACTCACCAGTCATTGCACCCCCTGGTAAGTAGGGTGTAGCAGATTCTTCTCCTCCTCCAACGTCTCCTATTGACAGATGTTCTGGCTGTGCTGTGGTCATGTGATCTCATGACTCAGGCCTCCAGCCAGGTCACTTTAAAGCCTCATTCCTTCTAGGTTAACAGAAAGTCCAATAAATTGTAGTCCAACAGCCTTATACCAAGTCTTTGATCTGAGTCCTTCCATCCCTAGCCTCTAGGATCATCACACCACCTTTCTGTGTTGGCCTGTAGGGGAACCTAGATCCCCTCTTTCCCTCCTGTGGGTTCCAGCCTAAAGACCCCAGCAATAACCAGAAGGTTTATCTATACAGACCCTTCATCTCTTCCCAGTTTGCTTCCTCCCAGGGCTTCTTCCTACCTCAGTGTGTCTACAGACTTTTTCCACAACCCCTTCCAAGGCCCACTGTGAACCTACGTTCTTCTCATGCTCCAGAACCTCACAAAGTTCTCCCTTCTTTTGGGACAGACGCTTACAAAACTTTGCCCGAAGCATTCCCCCCCGCACAACAAATTCCAAATGAAACATAAACGTAAATCACCGTTGCCTCCATCAGGCTTGAAACTTCCACCCCTCTTAAGTTTCCCTGTACTTCTTTCCTCAGTCAAAGGCCAGCTTCCCTGGAGTCTTGCGCCTACCTAGAGACCCACCAAAATACCTTGTGGATTTCCCCAGTTCTCTTTTAAACTGATTCTATCAGGCCCTTCCCCAAGAACAGAAACTCTCTCTTTGTCTCCCAGCTGAACTCTCTCTGTCTTTGTGGGGCTTCCTAACCCTTTCCTAGCTGTGTCCAATAATTGCAATTAAGCCACCTAATCAGCAACATCTCGGGAAATAGTTGCTGAATCACAGGCAAAGCTGTCCCCACCTCCTCTTAAGGGCCCAGCCAGACCGTGACAGTCTTCAATTATATACAGACTGAATCAAGCACCTCCATGTGATTGTACTGGCTATCCCTATGCAGCCTTTTTTCACTGCAGTGAATCAGCTCCCCCCATAAGTACAAATTTTAACAAAAATATGTTCTTGTGTCTGTAATAGAAATTGATGGCAGCAGTGTCAGATGGTTTTTAAAAAATCCCTTCAGTTCAAATCACTTCTGCTTGGACCCTTTGTATGAACATCATGTACATGTTACTGTTTTCTGTTTGTTTTTTTCTTTTTCCTAGGAATTGAGAAAGTTACATGATTTTGGCCCCAGTCAAGCAAGGCACTTGAGCACATGCCTACCTTTAGCTATATGAGAAGTATCATTGACTCAACAGGACTGCTCATGTGCTTAAAATTAAAGAAGTGCTTCCATGTTTTGCTGGGTAGGAGCCTTTCTGAAGATTTGAAATGAAATTTGAGCCTTGATTGGTTTCCATTATGGCTCACATAGGAAATTTTATTAAATGTTTACATTTCTTTTGGTGATGTATTTTGTCGTGGCATACCCCATTCTAATGATTAGAGATGTAACCTAGTATCCAGTCTTCTAAAAAATACAAAGTCCAAGAAGAGTGCTCATTACATAAACATATTATCCGCAAACTTCTCTAAGGAGAAAACAGAGATTGTGTCTGTAACTTCCCTCATGTCATGATACCCCTGATCAGAACCCATCTTGCAAATAGAACAATAAAGATATGTAATCCAGTTTTCTGTTCAAAACAACTTTCTGGCTATTACAAGATTAGAACTAAAATTCATACTTTGTACTTCAAAACTGGATGCTTTAGCTGGCAGAACTTCCCAGTTTGAAATTGGGATGGAAGAGATGGGGCAGAAACAGAGGGAAACACAAAGCAAGTTTCTGAAATGGAAATACATCAGTCCTTATGAAGGCTAGTGCATAGAAAGATAAAGACCATGGAATACCACATAAAAACAAATATTATTCACAGAGGTTTCCCATGATAACATCTGAGGCAACCTTTTCAAAGTTGTTTTTTCTAATTCTCTTAATATTTTTAACTCTTTTCTTTGGCTCTCAAAGGATTTTGAATACCTAATAAAGATACTATTTATGTGCCCTCAATTATATCTGCTCAACCACTTTTTACTGTTATTATTTCTTGTAACACATCTATTGATCAGGAGAGACTGGTGAGATGTGTATGGAAATAGAAAGACAATCTTCTTTATGAAGAACAAAGGATAAATATTTTTAATGTTGGGGCTGAGGTTACTCATGCTTGTGGAAAGACATTACTTTTATTTTGCCTACTGATTTGATAGCCCTGGGCTTTCCAATTTATTTCTTGCAAAATTGCAGCTCTGCAAAAATGAAAATGTGTATATTTTCTTTTGATGAGGATCTAAAGACCTTTTTTGCATCCCAGATTTATAATGAAGACTATAACTCTGACACTGAATGAACTTACTTTGTGTTACTTAATTTTTGAACCATAATCTTCATCCAATTGTTCACATAATGCAAAGTCATCTGAGCTCAGAAATCTAACAAATGACATTGTACAACCCCCAAAATAGAGTAAATGAAGGAAAAACATTCAATTCTCATAAATTCATAGGTTATAGAGCCAGATGGGACTATTGTGATAATCTAATCTGACCTCCAGGCCATAGGATTTACTTAAATTAATTCCTGTTGGAACTAGAGCGTATCATTTAACGAAACATCCAGTCTGGATTTAAAGATTGCCATTGATGGAGAATCTCTTGGTGAGTTCTTCCAATAGTTACCATCACTGTTAATGTGTATGAATCTGAATTTGTCTAACTTCAGCTTCCAAAAATTGGATTTTGTGAAGAGCTCTCTTCTCAAATTTCAGTTCTCCATCTACATGATGATAGACTGTGATTAGGTCATTCCTTAACCTTCTCTTTGATAAAGTAAACACACAGAGCTCTTTGAATATATCACTATTAGGGCCGATCCTTTAATCAGCCTTGTGGCTCTGAACCTTCTCCAGTTTTTCAACTTCCTTCTTGAATTATGGACATCAAAACAGGACACAGTATTCCAGTCACAGTCTCACCAGTGCCATATATGAAAGGTAATATAACCTCTGAACTCCTATTCTGTATTCCCCTGCTTATACATACAAATTTCGCATTGATCCTTTTGTCCATAATACCATACTGGAAGCTCATGCTCGGCTGATTATCCATCATAAATTGTGCATATTTTTTCAGAATCACTGCTTCCTAGGATAGTGTCTCAAATCCTGTAAGTATGGCCTACATTCTTAGTTTCTAAATCTATGACTTACATTTGCCATCCTGAAATGCATATTGTTTGCATGTGCACTTGATTCATAGCAGAGATGGATCAACAAAGCTCCTATTACTTTTTAACTCCTAAAAAGCGGTGAATTGCATTTTTCCTGAAAGACAACAAAGTTGTATTACACAGAAAGTTTCCAGAATAGCTTGATTAATTTGCAGCTGAATGTCAAATATGCATTAATATTATCAAGATTGTTTCCATCTTACTCCATTTGGACAGGCTAATTCATAAGAATTTTATATCCAAACATAATATGCCTTTCCTGGAACTGTGAATCCATTCACTCTTTTGTTTACTGCCACTTGTGTATTCATATGCATTCCTATCTATACTGTTTATGATATTTTTCAGTTTTTGCAGTCTGCTAGACTCCTTCAGTATACAGTATCCATTAAAAATCACTCATTCATAAAAAAATAAAAAAGACAAATTAGCAATCTAGAAACAGGATTTTTTTTAAAAAAAAATCATTAAGGCAAAGAAACAGCAAATTATGCATGAGTACTGACAGTATGAACTTTTAAGTGCATCCGATGGCATTGTAAAATATTGATAGGACTATAGATTTAGGTTGTATATTTGTTCTTACAGGAACAGACCAATTTCAAGTCCATGATTCCTTTTGTGGTGGCTAAGCTAATGGACTGGAAGAAGAAAGGTCTGCATTTTTTTAAACTTGTTTTAATATAGTCAGGTATACAATGCAGAGAGCGCAAGTTTTATGAACTTGTGCCAAACTGCTCCACTAAAGAGCACTGCATCAGTATTCTGCATCTGCTGAAGCTTCCAAGTTGTTGTCAATGGGAACGCCAAATAGAACATGTTGCTGTGATCCATCCTGGAAAGAAATGGGCTATCATAGAAAGTTCTGTATCAGAAACCTCCTAGCAGACCAACATTAAAAAATTAAATTGAGAAACACCATGGCTGTTGTTTGGGAATCCCAGAACAGTCAGGGTGCAAAAGTGTCCCCAAATCCTAAATCTTCAAAGGACTGCTGTGCTCCATTCGTCAGTGTCATGGAATTGTCTGTCTGGTGCAGTAGCATTTGGCAAGAGCAACCATATAGATGATGCATATACACAAATGATTTTCCAAGTCAAAGAAACAAATGTAAATGTTTCAGTTGGAGCAAGGATAAAATGAATAGAAGAAAAATCAACACTTGAAGCTGTGGGTAGATTTGTGTCTGTTTTTAAATATAACTGCTGTGAGAGGATTTTGTTAACCCAATAGTTGGCCTGTCCCTGGTATTTTCATATTTTGCAGTCCCAAAAAAATCAGTTTTCAGTCAGTGCATGCCCTTATAAAATATTCAACATGTTCCGCTGGTTCTTGAATTCTCTGGTGAAAACATGCTTTTTTATAAACCACATTTCTCTGAGGTACAAACTACGCATATCAAATATAACCAGAGCTCTTTCATAGTCATTTTTGTGACTGTCCTCAGTAAAGTCAAAATATTTAAAGATATTCTCTGCTTGCTTCTCCATAGCATAAATTAAAGAAGATACTTGAATATCTCTGGTTTCATGGTAGAGTTTTATAGCAACTTGGAATCTTGCAAAATACTGCTTCCAGTCTGTCCATTGTGAAGGTTTGTCAAAGCTGAAGTTCTCTGAGGCAATGAAAAATAGCATGTTGATGAACATAAGTACATAAGAAACATAAGAATATCCATACTTGCTCAGACCAAAGGTCCATTCAGCCCAGTATCCAAACAGATGCTAGGGACACCATTCCTTACCCATCCTGGCTAATTTGGCTAACATGAAGTCCATCATAGAACCTTTGTGGCTTTGTTCCTTCTGTTTGCAACCTTTATTGCTGTGTTCCTTCTGTTTCTGTTCTCCTCTTGCACCAGTTAGGCTACTTTTATTTCTGATACCATGTCATATACCTGATATAGACTGGCTACAAAGCTTCCTTCCTAGGTTGATACACTAGGTGTGTTCACTATAAGATCCTTTAGTGCCCTGACCGGAATGGCTGTTGTAAGCCTAAGGTAGATATGCTATACACAGTGCTATTTAGGAACTGAAAAGTATAATACAATTTAGCATTCAATTACAGAAGCGCAATGGCAGTGCTTCTTTCTCTCCTCAAGAAAATCAACTTTTTAAAAAGTAGATTTATTTGGCAAATATAAGTATAAGGAAAAATTGAATTTTGAAAAAATTACAGGTTCTCTTTCATTAGTGAATGAAGTAGGTGTGATTCTGAAGATTGTGTGTTTCACATCTCACTTCTCTAAACTCTGCCTATTACAACAGCGAACATAACCTGTCAATCATAGAATTATGTGGCTCAGCAAATTGCATTTACTGTTTAACCTTCAGAGGTTCTTTGGAAGCAATGAGCAAATTTTACTTTCTCTGAGGGATAACTACCAATACACATTAAATGAAAAATAAATAATAATACCCATTAAAAGGCATGATCCAAAGATCACTGAAGTAAAAGGGAGTTTTCTACTGACTCCAGTGTGTGCAGCATCAGGCTTGTATAGCACTTTTCACAACAACTTCAAACATATAAGCGTATCTTTGTATATTTATCAATGTAAGTAACCCACATATGAGCTGCCCTCTCCACAAATCCTTTTTGTGATGTTGTCCAGTCTCCTAAAGTTCTCTCAGACTCAGCTAACTGTTGGCCTTTGGCTTCTCTGGGTCTCAGTGTTGTCTCAGATCTCCAGAGCTTTCTGTTCAGAACATTGAGGCTATTCTGACTTGAATAGCCTCTTTTCCTGGTCTCTGACTCTCAGCTTTATTTATAAAGTGCAAGTTACTACGCTGACACACGTATAAACTGACCTCCCGTTTTCCCCAATTATTGGCTTTAAATTTTAGCCTTTTTTCTCCTCTCTCATGTGACTGTACACAGTAGTTGTTGGCAAAAAAAGTATTCACTATGTAGCAACATCAGCTAAAGTAGTTTTTTGTCTTTGTGCAAGGAGAGTAAAAGCCCAAACGTTTTAGTCATTTGATTTACAAACTAAACTTTTTGCTTCATACCAGTTAGTGCAGATGTTGCTGATAACCTCTAATCAAAGTTCACAAAGCTTTTATTGTTCATTTTGTTGAAATTAGCCCTCATGTCAATGGCTTACTAGGCCTATGTGCACCACTTATTTCCCACTGAAGCCCTCAGAACTGAGACTTCTAAGTGGTGCATATAGGCCTTGCATTAGTCATTGGTATGGGGGCTAATTTCATGCAAAGTGCACAATAAAAACTTTACGAACTTGGTGTACCAAAACTCACTGTCTCAGAGCATGCTCACACATCAAAACCCAGCACTACAGCTCTTCTGCCTCAGTTTCCCCACAATAATCTTCATACTATTCCCACTATAGAGGTTGCTTGAGCCTCCAGCCAAGCCATTTTAAAGCATTCAGCATCCATCTGGGTTAATTAAGTCCCTTAGTCCAAGACTAAAACAAAAGAGTCTTCAGCCCCAGGGGCTCAGCCTTCACCCCTCATCCTTTTGGGCAGACTCCCAGAATCAACACCCTATCTCACTAGCTGCCAACTCCTGGGCTCCAATCAATGCAGACATCTGGGTCAGGTCTACCTTCCTATCAAGAGCTTTGGCCAGCCACAGTCTTCACATAGCTCCTTGCTTGAGCCTGGCTTTTTGCCTCACTCAGAGCAACATGTCTGCCATGTTCCCCAGCCAGCCTTCAACTGCTGGACTTTTCTCCTCAGTAAGGAATTAAGACTAATAAATACAACGTTCTGTTTTTTTCTAGGCTCATCTTCCAACTCAGTCTCTACAGATGAAAATTACCCTCTGCAGACACTTCACTCCAATCCAAGCTCTGAAGAGTCATTTTGCCACTCTTCTGGCAAAGTGATGCCTTCTCTTCTCTGGCTGCCCTCTCACCTCAGGTCTAACCACAGGAATTTCTCCTCCTCTTCCTTCCTGGCTCTTTCTCCCTGGCTGCAGAGGATTCAGACAGCTTGCTCTTACAAACTCCCTCCTTGCTTCCTCTTTCTCCTTTTAAGTCCCAGACTCCATGCAGTTATAACAGGCTTATTGAATAGAGCTGACTGGCCCCAGGCCTTCAGGATCTTAAAAGGGCAGGCCACCCTGGTTAGATGTTACCAGCAACATTTGCACTAACTAGCATGCTGCAAGATTTTTATTTTTTCACTATTACATAGGCCTTGTGCATTGGGGTATTTCTCCTGTAAACTTTCCATGTCCATATCTACATATACAACATTGCATACACATCAGAACAGCCATACAGACTTATGGCCATAAGTCTTCTTTGCTTACTTCCCACTGAAATTTGACATCACAGACTAAAACACACTTCTCATACTCCCTCTGAGATGCTTGATATTACCATATCTGCTTTTCTCTTTTCAATTGCAACCATGACAAAGGATTGTGCTGCTTTACTATAAATAAACATCCATTATGCTCGTATTCAGTACCTCATATTTTTGCCTTAAACTTCCTTCAGAATAAATTAACCAAAACAATCCCCTCCTGAATTAAAAGCAAGCTCCCAAGAGACCCACGTCCATCTACAAAAAATTCTATCATGGGAGCAAGACATTTATGAGATAGAATTCAAATATTTACCCATATTAACTTCACAGAATTTGGTAATAACAACTATTCCCTCAGTCTTGAAGTGACTATACTGCTGCTCTCTCAGCCAACAACATGCCTTTTCTGCTGATTCAAATAGCCTTACAATGATCTCTCTTCTCTCTTTTCCCTCAGTGCCAATTATGTGCAGCATTTCTGGAATGGACTCTGCTGGAAAACATATGCCAGCTAGGAAGAAAATATGCCTTCCAACCACTCTCCCCATATGCTTCTAGTTCAAATAGATATTTGCTGAATTCCACTATGTGGGTTGGTCTGTCTTTGGCACCGTTGGCATTATTACCACCTTCTTGGCCACAAGACACTCAGCTAGGTACTATATGAAAGAAATTGAAATAATTTATACTGAGAACACCAATTTCCTCTTTAGTTGCACTGTCAAATCAAACATGGAATCACTTTGCAAGCCAATCCTGCTCCTACTGAAACCAATAAGAGTTATGTCATTTCAGCAGAAGGTGGATCAGACTCTAAGTGATGCAATGGCCACCCTGTATAATGATAAATAATGGACTTATATAGGTCCCTGCTGTATACAGTATGCTTCTTGTTCTGTTTACTTACAAGTTCTTGTATTGAGAAAGCCTTTACTGAAGGTTACTTTAGGAGTCTGTCTTTTTGCCTTACAGAATTATCATTCACCTCTCTCTCTCTCTCCAAATACACTATTTCTTATTTGCTGAGATCATACATGAGCCAAAATAATTTATTCCTTTGCAGATTTAATAGTCAATCTTTCAGTTTCTCTTTCTGGAAGTGGTGCCAACAAAAAGGTGTAATACTTGCCAATAAGTGGCTGAATCTTTTGAGGAACCTGAAACTTGCTCAGTGAAAGCTTTATTAAAGCGTGAGGAATAGAACCACATGCATTAGTCAGGTCAAAGCAAGTTACAGCTCAATTGCTACTGTCTCCTTTTTGTTTCATGAATTAATTGATCTCTCATATTAAAGTGTTCCCTAGAATTCTTAGTTCCTGGGCACTATCCCTTTTACACAAGGCTATCTAACTATTTATCTGCCAAAACAGATTTTGCTGGATTACCTTGAACAGTTTATATTGTTCTCTGTTTAGCAGAGAAATTTATCTGGACTGCTTGATATCTGTTGACTCTTTCACTCTTGATCTAAAGCATCCATCCAGTTTATGAATATCCTCAGAAGATTTCCCATATTTATGAATATCCTCAGAGTATTTCCTAATCTGCTGATCAGTTTCAGTAATGGCTTCAAAATTTGTAACATTTCCTATGAACTTTCTAAGCCTTGGTATTGACACTGATATTGGCTATATGATACCCTCTTGTTTTGCTTTCATGTTGTTTGCTGCTGAAACAAAATATAACAGAGTCAAGCTGAGTGCTGAGGCTGAGCTGGTATAACTTGCAAGTTAAAGGGATATATTCCAAGAGTGTATCAGAAAAAGCATCCGGGTGATATTAGAAAATTATAAATTAAGATAAGCCACTCATATTTTAACTCATTGTTTTTTACAGTTCTTCTGTATTTGCAACAATTTTAAATCAGACTTCTTTACACCTATCCACCAACCTCCACATATATTGTGCCATTTTACATGTGACTTTTGAATTTCCTGTCTGATTGACTCTTCTCTCATATGATTCAGTTAAAAAAATGTACAAACGAATGTTCACACATTATTGTCTGGTGGCCTATAGACAATAATGTATAGGATACCAAAAAACAATCCACTGTGGGGCTTTCCTTTTTCACTGATCTGAGTGAAGAGCGCTATTTCATTTGTACGTTTGCCCTTTTCACTAGTTGTTACAGCACATACAGTTAACTCATTCATTATTCTGAGCCCTCTGAAGCATGGCATAGGCATATAGGGTTTATTATGACTCAGTTTACTGGGAGCTTTTAATACATTAAGACTCTGTGTTAAGAGAAAGAACCAGAAGTTTTATTTAATGCAACCAACTTTGCAGTTGGCCTACCCCGAAAAGAATAACACTATATGGACTGGCCCAGTAGATGCTAGTCCTGTATATAATCTTGAGGTAAATTCCTATTTTGAATGTTTCAGATCTTGGTTAGGCACAGAATGGGATTCCTGTACATTGTAAGTTGAGCTAAAAACAGCAGTTAAACTTTCCTAGATTTTCTGGCTTTGTGTGAGAACTCTGATATTGTTTTTAAATAAGTACTTTACATTGAATTGCCTTTTAATGGCAGTTAAATGGAGTCAAGCTTATAACAAAAATTATTATCCAGTAACAATATTTATTCTGATGTGGAAAGGTTTATTATACAAAGCTCATCATGCAACAACGTGGTTTAGTATAGTTCTGATGCAGTATTACAAATTGTTGTGAAAATTCACCCGCATAACAAGAGATTTTAGTTCAAATATTTGAAACATGAATTCAGCATTACTTCCTGTCAAAAGCTGGGTCTTCCTTTCATTACAGTGAATGGAAGTTTTGTTACTGACTTCAGCAGGATTAGGTTTTACTCGTTATAGAACAGAATCTGTAACCCTTACTCAGATTAAGCAATGCCTGCTCACATAGATAGTACTATTGACTTCAATGGACATATTCACATAAGTACTCTCCAATGGTTTAAATTCACACATAGCCTATGCATCTATAACTCTATATTCCCAATGATTAGATGAAAGAACTTGAAGATATTGCAAGGCTGAAATCTCCTCCCTCTGATTGAGGGTGTTTACCCATCATTTGTCACCCTGATGCAGTTTATTGATAGTTTTGAATCTCCATCTGTTGTTGGATGACTACATGAAAATGTGTCCAGTAATGCTTTATCATCTGTGCCTACCTGGCAGATTGTAACTTTATCTTTCAGATGCAGAACTTGCTACCAGATCCCTAACTCTGTCACCCTGAGACTGGATTACTGTGGTGTGCTCACTATAGGGCTATACCTTAAAACTATCTAGCAACTTCAGTTGATGCAGAATGTGGCAGCCTGCCTACATATTACATTGAGTGATGTATTCTCTGCTTATAAAGCTGTAACAGAAGAAGACAAAGTATAGAACCTTTCACTCCATACTGGCTACCACAGAGTATTGAGGCTACTGATGTTTGTCTTAAAAAGAGCTTAATGGAGTTGCACCATTGATGTCCTGCTAAATAACTGTTTGAAATGTGTTTTCTAACTTCTATCAGACCTTGCATCCAAGGACCTCAAAATATTTATCAATCGTTGTTTTGGCAAGGAGTCACTAAAAGGTGCTGTTTTTACAGAGTCTTATATGTTCTTTTTCTTAGCGAGTAAGCAAGTTTTTATTCTTGGAAGAAAATAATGTTATCAGGTTTTCTTGGCAGTTCCTTGAGGGACCTGTATGGAGCAGCAGGAGAGTTTGCTCTGCCTTGATCAGTGCATCAAGAGTTTTTGTTCAGGCAGAGTTGTTCCCTGGGAGCTGTGGGTTGGTGCTGGGCTGAGATTCCTGAAAGAAGGGATTGCCTGCATTCTGTTTGTGACCTCCTCTGTTCCAGGATCCATGTACATGTGTAAATAAACTGTGATAAGAATATACTGACCACATCATTGATTTGTCCTCCAATGAGTCATCAGTTGTAGCTAGTTCACTCAAGGTCACACAGAAAATCTGTGGCAGATTCAGGAATAGAAACCAGATTTTTTGGCTTTCAGTCTTGTGACATAACTAAGGCTCTTCTTTTACAAACCATGTTATAGACTGTGAAATTTAAATATAGGCCTGAGGATTCCCCTTTTTGATCAAGTAAGGGAACAGAGAAGGCCAAATTAGAGCCAAATTTGGCTCTGGGTTATGCCAATGTAAATTAGAAATCATGCCAGAAGAGGGAGAAATTCCAAATGTACATTGTGTAAATGAGAACAGTTTGGCCCTTTTTCACAATATATTTGACATGAAAGAGGTAGTTTTCTTTAGGCTGTGTTGTATAATGTGATTTTATAGTGAGGTTCCAAGAGAATTTCCAACAGAGGCTACTCTAGTGGAATGCTATCGCTTATGAAATGCCAAAACCGGTATGTTCCTTTTATTGCTGCTGCTGTTATTAAATGCTCTTAGCTGGTGGACCAAAGGGCATTCACAAGATCTTCACCATGTGAGAAAAAACATTAGAAGTTTATTTCCAGAAAACCACATTATTGGTTGGAGGTCACTAAACCCTGGTTGTTTCATGCCACTAGCATCTAAAAAAATCGGTCCAAAATAGTCAGAATGGAATTACTATAAATTACGGTACAATTCTGAAAACTAAGGTTAAGCACCAACTTTTTGTCTCCTTTGTTTCAGATGGCAGCAGAATGAAATAAGTTTATTGCACAACTATCTCTTAGTTACCTGCCAGCCCCTACTTCATGCCCTGGCTATATCATATACTGAATCACTGTCTTTATATACTGTATAAGGGAAACTAATGGAAACATGATAGGAGATTTTCTGTCCACGGTAGATATGAGCTTACTTTGTGAGGTACTAAAAGCCCACAGACCCAAATTAAATCTCAAAAAGAAGCAGGTATGCTGAACTACCATTGAGAAATTTACAAATCCAAGTTTATTTTTGGCAGCAGTGTTGACCAATTTATTCTTCAGGTATCTGTACGGCGCATCACTTTTCATTTGCTCCTTTAGCAGGTGTAAAAAGAAGGGGACTAACAAACTTCTGGGCCTTGTTCTCAGCTAGGGCAAGTTGATAAGCTCTGTTAAATCAATAGAATTATGCTGGTTTATGGAAGCTGAGGATCTGGCCCATCACGTACAACTCCCCATTTGTAATGGTAATACTGTATTATCAGTACCGGTCAATGCATAGTGTTTATATGCAAGACTCGTAAATAGTCTTAATCATTCCTGACACCCTCTAAAATTGAATTCCGCAAAATCTGGTTTTACCAGTTGTGCTGTGACAAGCCTGTGTGCATTAATATTTTGTTAGGAAATATTGCTCCTATTACTGCTATTCAGAGACCCGGGAGTATGAGCAGAAAAAATGGTCAGGTCACTTAGTGGTTATGCTTAATAGAATACTGGAAGTGCTTTGTCAAGAATATTGCATAGAGTAATAATCTATGTAACTACATTCTGGCTATTTTTCAGATCTATTTTCTTTTCTAAATAGATTTAAAGTGCCCCTGGGGATGACATTTCCATTACTGCTAACCACAGGAGTATGTCCCTTAGAATGTTTGGGCCATAATGCTAATCAGTGCTGAAGCTGTGATTAGGAATGAAACAGCGTGCAAAGGGTTTTGTTAAGATGAAAGGAGATCTTCTTGTGATGCTGATATGTAAATTATATTCAACATAATAATTCTTTTATTACAGTCTCAAAATATAATTGATTAAGGTAGAGAAAAATAAATATCTGAAACATTATTGCTGATTTAATCTTCTTGGTTCCAGTTTCTACATTTGGCCCTGGAATGGTATTGTTGCTCCATATTCCTCATTAATGACCCCTGTAGATAAAGGATAACCTTTGTAAGGACATCCCATTCAGTCTTCTTTACCTAGACCTTAGGTAAATTTAACATGGGTTTCCAAGGGAAAAAAAACAGGGCGATTGAGGGGGAAAGTCAATATTATAAAATCTGGCCTTCAAAGCTGCTCTTTTTAAATAGAAATTCACTAAATATGATGTAAATCAATGCACTAGTTAGCTCACTGATCTAGATGTATGAGTGTCCAAAGGTAGAGGAACAGGTCGAAGTGTGGAGGCAACAATACCGAAACTTTCTCACTGAGTCCTTCCATCAAATAGGATCGATCAACAGAAAGCAGTGTTAACTGAAGAATCTTTTTAGTCAATAGAAGAACCTGAAATCTTGTGGCTAGATTGTAATGCTGTAATCTGTCCTGAGTGAAGGTTTGTGCACAGCTGCATAACACAAGAGAAGACTAGAGAATTAATAGCGATTCATGGAGTCACAATTACTCCCCTGTTTCCCCTTGCTCTGGAACAGTAAGTTATGTCACTCTTTTCCCTGGAGCAACTTACTCCCCCATGTGTGCCTGGTCAGTTACTCTGGCAGGAAAGTAAAAAGGAACCATTCTAAGCATCCTCCTATTCACCACCCTTTTCTATCTGTTCTACCCTGATGTCCAATCTTTAGATTATTTATTTATTATATTGATTACTTAAGAATCCCCAGTTATCACTTTGAAGGTTGACAGGTTTTTGTCAAAAGATCAGGCTCGGTATTATTTAAATTATTCTATAGTTGGGAATCCCGATGTGCACAGTCACAACACTAATACTATAGGAACTCTTCTATATTTACAAATATAGTTTATTAATACATTTAGCACCATGAGAAACACCCCAGGTCAGTAAGATAGACAGAGAATGTACATCCATATACTCATACCATCCTGTCTAGCCCCTGAGAGGGTGTATTTTGACAGCTCAACATTTCCAGGGATTCCTTCCAGGTATTTGCCAGGTATTTACTGCTAACTCTGTCTTTCCATTGCTTTGTGAGTACCCATGGGAAAGATATCTTGTGCTCAAATTCACATTTTACACTGAATTGGTTGAATTCTGTTACAGGTACTGTGGCCTATTATCTGAACATAGTATGTCAGATATGCCATGCCCTTGAAAATGTGCCTTCAGTTTCCTGATCAGAGTTCTTGCCTAAGGGTATGTCTACTCTACACTGCAATAAAAAAACCTGCAGCATTGAATCTCAGATCCCAGGTCAGCTGACTTGGGCTCACGGCACTAAAAATTGCAGTATAGATGTTCGGCCTCAGGCTGGAGTCCAGGCTCTGACACCCTGTGTAGGCCAGGCCATGGGTCTTTTATCGCAATGTAGATGCATCCTGAGAGTTCTCTAGATAGTTCATCTCCCTGAAATTGGAGTACTAATCTATTCTGATCATGAAATTCCTGTTATTACAAGTGAACAGCTGCATTCTGATCTTTTCCCACGGATGCACTGGGATTTTATGTGGCTCCAGAGTCCCTTCTATTGTTGATCACTATAGTCTTTGCACATCTCACACTCTTCTATGTATGCTTTCATCTGGACATTCCTCCCTGGACAGTAGTTGCTTGTTATAGGCATGCCTCTATTCTGAGATCTGAAGCATATATATGACTCATAGTGTCTGAAGAGCTGAGCAAATAATTGATATTTGACTCAATGGCTAAACCAAAAGAAGTTGGTTTGTTTCAAACCAGAATTGAGGGGTTTTGTTCTGTTGATGAAACGAGGGGGTGGGGGGGGGGGGAAGCAAAGCAAAAAAAAAAAGAATTTGGGTTGAATGTAACATTTTGAATAGTGACAGAAAATCACATAAAAAATGATTTAGGCATTTTTAAATTTTGTTTTCAGGTGTGAGGTGGGTTTTTTTTTGCCAAAACTATTTTCCAAATTTGACCCAAACTCATGTGTAGTTTCAGTGCCTGCCAAAATGCATTTTTGATTCTTATACTATTTGTTGAAATGTTTTTGTCAATTTTAGGTGTCAGCACTGAAATCTGCTGGGATCACTGCTCAGTCCCCTTCAAACAAAATCTGTCCTTGCACATACACATCACTTGGTAGTAGGAGCTAATCTCCTGTGGTACTTGGTCCTTGTGAGCTGGCCAACCCTCATATATGAGTTGTTTTACTGCATGTAGCACCCCATCCTGTTTGCCTTTTTGTTGAATTGCCTGGAGCCTCCCACCAGAGAGTAAAAGATGTTGTAGCAAGTTATTAGAGTCTCTCTTGTCCCACAGAGCCCTCTGGGTGGGACTTTGGAAGATATGTCCTGCTCAAAGTATCTGCTACCAGGTGATACTTTCTGGGGAAATACCTTATTCTCATATCATAATGCTGGAGTCTCAACATCATCATGTGCTGTAGTTGCTTGGGGGCACTCATCAATAGCTTCTTTATGATGTTTTCTAATGGCTTGTGATCAGACTGCTTGTCTCCTTTGTGTTCAAAGGTGGGCTGATGGACTTGTTTCATTTCAAAGATCAGAGGCAGTATCATAGCCCCTTTCTACATATGTAAGTTCTCTGCTTGAAAATGCTATGGATGCTGGCTTTGCATCAGTCTGCTCCTAAGCCTTCTTCTAAGGCATATCCTTGTAGCGCTAGCTGCTCCAAAGGGTTGTGGTACTATAAAGAAAATCATAAGCGAGGTATCAGTCCTACTCTTTCAAATGCTTGTTCTTGGGTCTTGGACCATTCTCACACTGCTTCATGGCGTGATAGTTGTCTCAAAGGTTCTCAGAAAATATCTGGCCATCCCTATAAATCAGTGGACTCACTTCACATCCTTTACTCCGGGTATTTCATTATGGGTTCTAGTTTCTCAAAGTCCAGATGGAGTCCCTCAGAACATGCCAGCAGATATCGAGTGTTGGGGACTTCAGTTCTCTTCAATTTCAGCTTGTCTGCATTCAGCCTAATATCTCACTCCCATCACCTGTTTAGGTTTGTCACAACTTGATATCATGCTCCTTGATTGCCTTTTCCTTGACATCTCGTTCTCCTACCATAAGAGTGTTGTTGGGTACAGTCTTGATACTTGCATCTCTCTAATGCCTGACTGTTTACACAGGAACACCTCTGGGACTGGCCCAATGCCCAAAGACATTCATACTCAGCAGTACTTTCCAAAAGGCATTACAATGGTTGTCTAGTGATTGGATGACTTATCTAACTTAGTAGGCCAGAGCCCATTCTTGGCATCACAAACAGTGAGCAGTTTTGTCCTGAATATATTTGGTAACATATGGGTAGCAAATTTTCAGTGTTCTGTTAAGTGGCTTGGTATCAATACATATCCTCAGTTTACTTAAAGGTTCCTACTGGGCGGCTGATCCACTATGTGAAGTTTCAATGGATGTCATGATGCGTCTTTGCAAAGTTGACAGTCCACTGGAGATAACAGAACTCTGTGTTTTAGTAATCTCACAGACTGCACGTAGAGGTATATTTTCTACTTCATTTTGCCTTCTAAGTATCCATCTCCTTGAAATATGTCCATATGGTCTGTTAGAATGAGGGAGAAGGGACTGTTCTCCATACCCTCTCACAGTGAGGAATTTTAGTGTTATACTCTGATCATATCCACGACTTGCACTGCCCTACCACCCAGGTATTCCTGTGTGTTTATTACTATAAACTTCTACTGATAACATCTTGCTTTTTTGAGTTTCTTATTGAGATCCTTCATTTTCCCACTGGATTCAGAGTGGTTTTAATAGACATCATGAACAGTTGGTCCCAGTTATCCAGTCTAATAGTGCTGATAATAAGTGTTGCTTGGATTACATTATAGTTGGCTCCACAATCCAGCTGGACACAAATTGGTGGCTGTTCCCATAGCATAGTTGCAAATCTGTCTGGCAGTAGTTGAATGGCTGGCAGTCTTCTTCAATGTGTGTACATTGAGATTCTTTGGATATGCTAATGTCACACTGAACATATCCTCCTTCATTGGAAGTGTATATTATCAATCACTCCATTTACTGCTGCCTTTTTCTTCCGAGTTAGCTGTGGTATTGAGACATCATGGTTCCTTTCCTCTCTACATCCCTTGTACTGTTGCCCAGAGGCTAGGCATTTTTTCTTTCAGCCTTTCATGCTACTTTCCACAATATATGCACTGAACTATGTCTGTATTCTTGGTTGGTCAGTCTCTTTCCTGTATCCTGAGTTCCTTTAGCTTGAGTATGTGTACTTTTTCTGCACTAGTTCTGTCATTGATTATTGCCCTGGACAATTCAGCTGTCCTTGCTATTTTGAGGCATTTCTCTAACATTAAAGCTGTTTCTCTCAAGCTTTTCTGTAAGCTGGAATCATGTGACCCATAAACAATCCTCGAACTCTAATGTCTCCAGAGTTATATGTGGATGCCAGAGTTTTCAGCTCTGTAGTATAAGTATATATTCCCTCTTCTGCTTCTTGGTTTTGGGCAATAAAAAAACAAAGCCACACAATCTTTCTATAGTCTCATTGTGTCTGAGGGTCACAGTACTCAAACAGAATACTCAGTTGTATCAGTGTTTCAGGCATTATTCCTGGCAACAGTTTCTCCCTTGCTTTTTGTCCTTTTTTGCCCAGTGAAATGGTAAAAAAAATAAATAAAAATAAAAAAAAGAAGCTCTACCTTCATTTTCTCATGTTTATCCTCCCTCCACTCCACAAAACATAAAATCTCTGATAAAGTTTGCAGATGACATAGAGATTGAGAGAGAGAGTGGTAAAGAATGAGGAGTAAAGATCACTGTTGCACAGCAATCTGGATTGCTTGGAAGTTGAGCAGAAAAAATATGCTTTTTCATATAGCTAAATGTAAATGTAAATATTTAGGAACAAATAATACAGTCCATACTTACAGGAGGGGGCCAGTATCCTGAGAAGCAGTGACTCAGAAAAAGACTTAGCAGTTATAGTAGATAATCAGTTGAACCTAAATTCCCAGTGCTACTCTGGGCTCAAAGGGAATAATGAATGAATGAATGAAACAATGAAATCTCAAGTAGGAATATAGAGGTTACCTCTATATTTGATACTGGAGTGGCTGCTACCAGTATACTCTGTCCAGTCCTGGTGTCCACAATTCAAGAATGATGTTGAATTACTGGAGAGAGGTTAGAGCCACAAGATTATTAAAGTCTTGCATGCCTTTTAGTGAGGGACTCAAGGAGTCTAGTCTATTTAGTTTACCAAAGAAAAAGTTAAGGGATGGCTTGATCATATTCTATAAGTACCTACATACATAGGGAACAAATATATGATAATGGGATTTTCAGTCTAGCAGAGAAAGGTGTAACAAGATCTGATGGCTAGAAGCAGAAGCTAGACAAATTCAGTTTGGAAATAAGGTGTAACTTTTCCACAGTGAAGGTAATTAACCATTTGAACAATTTAGCAAGGATTGTGCTAGATTCTCCATCACTGACAACTTTTAAATTAAGGTTGAATGTTTTCCTAAAAGCTATTCTCTGATTCAAACAGGAATTATTCTGGGGAAGTTCTATGGTCTATGGTGTTATGCAAGAGGTAAGACCAGATGATTACAGTAGTCCCTTCTGATCTTAGAGTCTGTGAATCAATTAATCTAGTCAGCTCTGTATACAGATACAGTACTTGCTTCCAATGCAGCCATGCAAATACAAGGATTTTTGTCCTGACATCAAGCTTTTATGTTTATCTAAGTCCCTCTATATTGCCTATTTGCTCTGTTCCTAGCTGCTGTTTGGTTTTCCTGTTAAGCATCCCGCTTTCCTTGCTGTGAATCTCACTATGCTGATTGCTGCCACCTGTTTCATGTTCCATATGCTGTTAATAACAAGAGGGCACTACATTTCTAAATCTCAACTGGCTTTTTATTAAGGACATTATTTACAGTAGTTCTGCAACTGCTGGTTGCATTCCAGACATATACACACAGACTGACTTCTTGGTGCCTTTTCCAAACTCTCACCTTCCGCAACTTGTGCCTTTCCCTCCAAATTCCACGGAAGTTGTTACATCCCTTCTATACATTGTGGCCAGAATCACAAACAAAGCAGGAGCCAAATAGGAGTCCCTACTCCCCAACATGGCTGAGCAAGTGTTATGACAGTCTAATCTTCAATTAGCTAGAGACAGGAAGTCAAGCACTATGTGATGAAATGGCTTATGAAACTATCCTGAACATAGCTATGAAGTAAAACTATAATTCATAAGAATTGGGCTGATACCTCATCTGCTCTGGATAGTTCTTTCTGACAAAGGAAGTCATTATGAAAGCCAAAAAATTTAACTGATTATTAAATCAGCCGAAAGGATTTGCATTTCCCCCCTTTAAATATCATCAGATGTTTATAAGACTGGATTACTTTATTCTAAGAGTCCAGAGAAGGAAGTAGATCACAACGATCCTTGATGTTTTGCAAAACAATTTGGGAATTAAGTATTTTTAATATACCAAGCCAAGTTTGAGATACCAAATTTGGATATGGAAGTCACTTCCTTCAGCCGACAATGCTATTCCTTTGCAATAAGATGGAAAATCCTTGAAGAACTGCTGAAGCTAGAGGTGATGTAAAGAAAAAGCTGTATCTGCTTAAATAAGCATGTTTATTATATAATGTTTCTGTACTTTTTTTTAGGGTAGGGGTTATAATGTGCTTAGTGGAACTGGCCTAATCTCCAGTAATTCATATTAGCTTTCCTTTCTCAAGTGGTTCCAAAATCTTTTCATGAAAGTATTACTGCCTAGCATAAAGTTTAATATTAGCCGTGTGGGGAGAAATATTTAGCTTGGTCTCTCATGACATGTCTATTTCTATTTTTCTATTTGTTGTTGACTGTTCATTACAAAGCTTTCTTTATCTTTACTATGGGATGTCTTCCCAATACACCAGTGGATAAAGTAATTGTTACTGTTGGGAATCAGCAGAAAACTGTTAACACTAAAACTATTATCATTTTCTACCAGAATTTATTTTAAAACAACTGTTTTTATACAGTATATTCAGCCTATATTTTAAAGATGAAATGTATATGATAAATGAGGGTACAGATGTTCAATACAGAGAATTCTTAAGGAAAATGAGCCAAATTCTGATCTGTATTACACATGTAAGTTCAGTATTATTGCTTCCAAGGAGGTAGAATCTGACCAAATAACTATTTTTCTCTCTAGCAAGGGAGAAGTTCATAGCAGAGTTAGTAGAAGACTGGAAGCCAAAATAAAAGAAAAATGAAATCCTATCTTCATTGAATTCAGTGTAAAATTGGGTTTTACCCTAAATATATATGATGGTATGATATAAAAGTTTTACTGGTTTGAGATATTAGACCTTAAATCCATTACTATTCAAAGACCAAATCTTGTCTATCTTGGTCTAGTAATTTTTTAGAGGTATGGGGAACTTAGAGGTGGTGAGACATTAAGAATAATTTTAGGCTAGGGTGCTGAGTAAAGTAGCTATTTAAAGCTGATCAGGAGTTTGGAATGTTGGAATTAATCACAATGAAGTAGTCTTACCATGTGAAATGCAAGCAATGCAACATACAGGTGCATAATAGTTTATCACTAGGAGATCACCATCACAGATGTGATGCAGTTGTGTGTGAAAATTCTATTACCCTGTTGTCATAACCATAAAGTAGCCTAGAATTCCTTCCTACCTGTAAGGGCTTAAGAAGCTAAGAGAACCCTAGAGTTCAAAGTGGGGAGGGAACCCTGACACATATGCAGGCAAAGATTTGCACAAATGGAAGTTGGGTTAAGGCCCCTTTGAAAAATGGGGCACAAGAGATGAATGTAGCTTCATGGTCCTATGCTAACAGAATACATCTGGCACCCAATTCCTCCTTCCGCGCTGGGGCTGGAGTGGGGGAATGAGGAGAGGTCAGACAGGCTTGCCCCAGTTTCTTTTTGGGGCCACCATTGCTTAAATTTCTAAAAAGACTGTGAAAACTGTATTTTTAAACTTTGCTTTCTTTGAAAGGCCTCTGAGAAGTGACAGCCCCCGCAGTGACTGAGTCCACCAGGGCTCAGAAACATGCACTAGAAGCAACCAGGATACTCTCATATTCAGCAAGCCATGATTTGTTTGTCATCCCCTACCTCATAGTATACATCTGATCATTATGAGAGATTGCAGAGGGAGATAATGAGTTTCAGATATTCATCAGACAACTTTGCAGGCCCTGAAAATAAAACAACATAAAGATAAGCAAAATGAGATGCTGAATGTGCTGCTACAGGAATGTGCCATTCAAACAGCAGGGAAAGAAGGGACAAAACAAAGGGCATTTGGATACCTCTTAAAAAATAAAGGGACAGTGGAACCTGCTTGTTAAACTCATATTTAATGGTAGTTACAATGGCATTGACATTGATAACTCAACAAAATCCAAGACTACACTTCACTGCTTAATGTTGAAGACATTAATTTCCTACTAATGCCTTGTCCCTTGTTGAGTCTGAGGATCTTCTCACTCTCATAAAAAAAACGGAAGGAAAATGAAAGCTCCAGTTTATTTCAATGTACTGCCATGTACAAAAGGCAATTTTCGGTATGGTGGTGAACCGTCATGCGTTTCTTCTCTATAGACAGAGATTTTTCTATGAGAGTTCAGTCTTCTACTAGAATATGAAGAGTATTTGAAACAGAAATAAATTAACATTGGCATATGAACAGCTTTGGGAACAATAACAAACCAGATGAAAAAGAACAAGGCAGCATGCTATGCAACACAAGAAAAAAAATCAAGAAATCCATTTGCAGAGTAAAAGCATTAAAGGAACCAAAAATAATCAGGCTAATGGGGAAAAAATCAGATGAATGTCGTATTAGCGGAAGATGAGAATGTAATTCACAACAAAGATGGAACTGTTAAGAGAGCAGATCAATATACATAAACACCACAGCAGCAGGGTAAGCTAACCTCAACATTTTTAAATATGCCAAAAGAAGGAGGACACTGTGCAGAAAATGTAGATGGATAAGTTGAGAGCCAAGTGAGGATATTACTAATGGCAAGTCATAGTGAGATGATACTGTTATTGTAAAAATGATTAAGTTACAGAAGATGTTCATTCAGGCTTACAGTACATGATCTTCAACCTTTTGTTCAAACAGAAAAAGCTTTTCAGTAACTAAAGCATACTGTACCCACTATTACTATATAAAAACTGTATTCCAATCACCAAGCTGGAGTCTTCCAAATTTTCTCTTTTGATGAGGTTTACCTATGATATGGAGAGACAGCACATGGCGCTCTGTATTACTTAGTGATTACTGGGAGGCCTTCTGCATTTGGTGGTAAGAATCTCTGTCATGCCTGGAATGGCGTAAGTCAAGGTGAAACAGGGAAGGTGCCATGGGTTCATATGTATGCCTATCCAGTGGCCCCACCAAACTACTTAAATGATATAAAGAGGCTGAAGTCACTCTTTGAGTCCACAGATGTGACACTTCAGCTGGCACTGTGGCCAACAGGTAACTGTGTTGCAGCCCCACATTGGCTCTGAGTTAGGGGTGTTTGGGTTTCACAGACAGCTTAGGCTATAATCTAATATTTTATTTGATACAAAATTTGGAATGGTGAAAAAAATGTTTGAAATGAGAGATCACCATAGACAGATTATTTCACATAATAAAGGAATAGAATTAACAATAGAAAATGTTGAAAATACTTAACAAACAACCTAATTTGTCACTTACATTTTTTTATAAAGTTCACCTTACCTCTATAGATCACTAATCATGATCTTTGTAATGCCAACTGGCCAAAATCAGTCCTGGGGTAAGTGGGTGCAGCCTCCACCTAAACCAATGTGACCTATACTCCCTTTTATTAAATAAGTGGGCTGTTGGACCTGATTGAAACCTAGTGGGCATTTTGGTTGGCCCTCTCCAATAGCAGGAGAAAGGAGATGGGCTGAAGACAAGTTGTAGACCTGTCAGTTCCAGGAGCTGGGAGCTGCAGACGGCTATGCTTGCGGATAGTCAATGTAAACAAACTATTTTGCGGCCAAGTGTGTGGATTACCCGATGGGCCGCGTGCGGCCTGCAGGCCGCAGGTTGCCCCCCACTGGACTAGTACGTAGTATTCTCCATTCCCATTGTGTACGGTTCCTGGATCCTTTAACTTTTTCAGTTTTTCCCTTATTTGTACATTTGAGAACATAAGAATGTCCATACTGGGTCAGACCAAAGGTCCATCCAGCCCAGTATCCTGCCTACTGACAGTGGCCAATGCCAGGTGCCCCAGAGTGAGTGAACATAACAGGTAATGTTCAAGTGATGACCTCTCTCCTGCTATCCATCACCACCCTGTGACAGAGGCTAGGGACACCATTCCTTACCCATCTTGGCTAATAGCCATCAATAGACTTAATCTCCATGAATTTATCCAGTTCTCTTTTAAACCCTGTTATAGTCCTAGCCTTCACAACCTACTCAGGCAAGGAGTTCCACAGGTTGACTGTGCACCGTGTGAAGAAGAACTTCCTTTTATTTGTTTTAAACCTGCTGCCCATTAAATTCATTAGTTCTTATATTATGGGAACAAGTAAATAACTTTTTCCTTATTCACTTTCTCCACACCACTCAGAATTCCATATACCTCTATCATATCCCCCCTAAGTCTCCTCTTTTCCAAGCTGAAAAGTCCTAGCCTCTTTAGTCTCTCCTCACATGGGACCTGTTCCAAACCTCTAATCATTTTATTTGCCATTCTCTGAATCTTTTCTAATGCCAGTATATCTTTTTTGAGATCAGGAGACCACATCTGCATGCAGTATTCAAGATGTGGGCACACCATGGACTTATATAAGGGCAATAAGATATTTTCTCCATCTTATTCTCTATCCCTTTTTTAATGATTCCTAACATCCTGTTTGCTTTTTTGATTGCCGCTGCACATTGCGTGGATGTCTTCAGAGAACTATCTTCAATGACTGCAAGATCTTTTTTCCTGATTAGTTGTAACTAAATTAGCCCCCATCATATTGTATGTGTAGTTGAGATTATTTTTTCCAATGTGCATTACCTTACATTTATCCACATTCAATTTCATTTGCCATTTTGTTGCCCAGTCACTTAGTTTGTGAAATCTTTTTGAGGTTCTTCACAGTCTCCCTTGATATTAACTATATTGAGCAGTATCATCATTTGCTGTGTATGTGGTTTAAACTCAATGTAATGATCATTGGCTCAGGAAAGTGGCCAGCGAGGAAAGAATGCCCTAAAGTGGAGATCTCCTACCCCCTATCCTGAGAGATCCACTTGGAGGAAAGTCCCACCCCCCTCCTGGATCCTGAACCCAGACTAATAAAGGTCACAAGGACTCCAACACATGGGACTGAGAAAGAGGAGTCTTTGAGGTCAGGAAGATATCTGGGTAAAGGGAGTTAAGACAAGGACCAAGATCCTTTTGCCATCTGATTCCTTTGGGGTAGTATATAAACCAGGAAAATTCCCCATGATAGCAGAACCATTCCCGTGTTTACTATTAGGTATACATTTGGCCCAATGTTTAATTGAACCTTATTAGGATATTATATGGTCCCAGTTTTGTATATTTACCATGATACATAACTAAGCAAAACCATAGTTGAGAATTCTTTCAGTAGTGACCAGAGTTTGTCCAATTGACTAGTCTTTGAATTATTGTAATTCTTGAGTAAATTAGTAAAATCCAATGAATTTGTATTCTGAAGAAATGCTAAATTCCAGTGCTCAGAATTACAGAAGTGCTGTGTGTCCACAGTTCCTACTGAATTCAATGGAGCTATGGGTGCTCATCACCTCTTGAAAAAATCCCCACTATGTCTGGCACCAATATAAGTACACTATACTCAACCAACTGATACTGCAGAATACTAATATGATGAGTTCTCTTTCTGACTACTTAAGAGTAAACTACACTCCACTGTCATCACTGCCGTAATTCAGACTCCTACGTCCAATATACAAAGACAATTCACCCCATAGTAGTCCCAATACTATATATACATCAGTATGAAAACCTTTTAATGTAAATAATCAGGTTGCTGGACAGAAGAAAGGAAAATAAAGTGATACACTTGGTTGAAGAACAATTTATCCATTCTGTAACATTAAACTACTTTCAGTTCCCTTGGTGAGAAACTTAAGCTATTTCTGTCTGACTGTTTGATTTTAAAGTACTGTATATATCTTTTGTCCAAGGTCTTTTTAATCTCATGAGGCGGTACAGCTACGAAAATTGAACAAACTAATCTTGGTTTCATGGAGTGTTATGTGTGGATTCATTCAAAATACTTCCCATATTGAATTTCTGTGCAATAAATGTACTACTTCTAATGTTCTCTACTGTGCACTTATGTCAGTAATGATATTTTCCTAGTTATGTATGATATAACAAACAGATTATCCAAGGAGGCATATTCCAAGTAATTCAGATCAATGACTTGTCAGATGGGAAATACCAGGGAATACATAGTATGATGGTATTTACATATGTTTAGAAATATATAAAAAAGAAATCCTTAGAAAGTATTCTCTTGGGTATTGGTGGTGTATGAAGTGAAATATAGAATATCTCACATTACCAGTGTGAGCATGTAAGAAAGAGTTATACAGAGCAAAAGAGAAAGCCTGAGGCAAAGAACATGTCTATATCTATGGCCCCGCCCCTGCAATCAGTTCCATTCAAGCAGACCCCTGCACCCATGTAGAGCCTCATTGACCAGCAGGGTCATGACATGCTCGGAAAGTATCAGGGACCATGACTGTAAAGCACCTTGCATAATGAGGCCCAGATTTTGCCCAGAGGCTCTGTGCATTTCCACAATATACACATTCCATAATAAAAACCCTGCTTTTCCATGGCATCTACAATTAGCTCAGTTTAAACAGCTGTGTATTTGGAAAGCTGCTATTTGTGATTTTTACTAAGGAATGTTACAATATCTATCTATCCTGGGATTAACTGTAGTACCCATCTCTCCAGTATCTAATTCTTTATGCAATGGAACCTAGGACTAAATGAGGACCACCCTTAATTATTACATTTATGAATTTCGTGCTGACCATATTTCTTGCTCGTCTGCCCTGTGGTGAATTACCTGCATCTTTCTGCCATCTGCAGCTTGCTCTTTCCTGTAGCATTCCCACAGTCCTGGCCCTTCTAGACTAAAAGAAGGGAAGGAGTCTGCGGTTGCTAGATTCCCCTTATGTTGCAGGACCCTGTGGGTGAGGTTACCTGAGTTTTCATTTCATCTAGGCGACAGAAGACAGGTGAATCTTTCTAAAACGACAGCAGATTTCTTAGTAAAACAAGCTTTATTTGCAAAAGAGTAGAGAAAACAGGATTAAACAAAAAGAAATTGTTCCCTAAAGATAGTATAGACTTTATATTGCCCAAATGCTAGCTAATTTAGGCTAATTTCAGTTTCAGTCAGACATGAGCTAACTTACATTTCTTCACAGGCAAAGATTCCTCTGGGGCGCCTTTGGGCCTGGGTGACAGCCTGGCATGCTGTTACCCTATGCTGCCTCTTTTTGTGGTGTTTGTCTCTCTCTTAAATAGGCCAAACTTCGTGATCAGTGACTCCCAGGTGTTATGTTATTGCTGTGGGTTCAGTGAAATATAATTGAAGCTGGTAGGAGCTCTAAGAAACTTAGAAGCTTATGCTCCTTTATAGCAGTCCCACATAAAATTAAGGCATATGTGAATCCTTCCAGAAATTAGAAATATTTAAATGAAGGGTTTTGCTTGGTATTCTTTTAGGTAAGAGGAAGAGGCAAAAACAGAGAGAATGGGCATAAAGTTTGTCACAGCCTGGACAAGTGCAATGCGTGACCCTATGAGAAGTCTAGAGAGGGAGCTTTTGGGTCTGGCGCCGGCTAAAAGATCTGAAGTATTAAACAAAGAAACTGTGTCCTGTTGCTTTGATTCCTCCTGTGTTCAGAACTTTGTGCATTATTTGTAAATAAACAAGATTACATCAAAGATACTAGACTCTGTCATCAGTTTCTTCTTCTAACTGGAATAACCATGAAATCTTGAATTTTTGGCTAGCTGCTCTGGCCAAAAAAGATTACAGTATTAACATATTTCCTATTCCTACTTTGTCTCAGGAGACCTTCTGTTAGCTAAGTACCTCCCTATCTCCAAATCTATTCCAGGTCATTCTCATATACTCATCAAGTGTTATGGCCCTGGAGATGGTTTCTCCACTGATTAGATGGCCTTAATGGCCATATTTATTGATCTCAATTGCCTCATGACCTGGTGTGGATGGTGTCTAAATTTGTTGGAGCAGGCTTTGCTTTCATGAAATAGCTTTTTACCCTGTGAGTTCACTATTAAAATAATTTTTGAAATTAAACTTATAAATCCTATATATGGATATTCACAGCTGTTTAAATGACATTAGTTATTAAAGAGATTTTCAAAGGCACAAAAGGGGTCCCCATCTCCCCCTGACTTTCAATAAAAGCTGTTGCCTAGCTACCCTCAGTGCCTTTGAAAATTCCCCCTACACTTTTCCATACTGAGCCTTTTATCTTCTGATTAAAATGCAATTGTGAAAAAATGATTTTTATGTTAAATACATATTGAAAACCATAAACCATAACAAGTTAATTTCTTGTTTCATGTCCTATTTTATATGTATAATTCTTGAAACTGAAGAAACAGTTCAATTAACTGAAGTGTTTAAGTGTTCCACGCTACACTAATATCCTAAAAGTTTAATGAAATGTAGATAAAGCTGAACTGGTGCAAGATGCAAACATAAAATTAAACATAGTAAGATAGTGTAGTGTGTTTTAATACAACTATTTTAATCCAGTTGAGATATTTTGGAAATAAATGTGTGGAATAAGAGATGGTGATGAGTAAAGAGAAAAAAATTGGAGATTTTTTTTTATTGCTGATGTCAAAATGTCAATTACCACATACTAAAGAAATGTGGTAATTGTCTTCAAGAGAAGAGGGCAGAGTGAAAAACAATTGAGATTGCAAAATTGAGGCTTAGGGAAAATCATAGAACTGTTAACAATGACAGAGCAGGATAGAAGCCGGGAGGGTTTAGATGGAAAAAAATAGTTAATTTTTCACCATATTTATCTCATCCTTTGTCTTTAAAGCACTGTATAATAGAGGGCAAGCACTACAAGGAAATTTTACATGTAGGTTATGCAACTTGCCCAAAGACAGAAAGTCAGTCAGAGAAAGAACTAGTAATAAAAAATCAAGTTTTATGATTCCCAGTCCTGGGCCCTATTGCCTACCCTATTGCCTCTGTTTGTGGATATTCAGGCAAGTTATTACAAGGTCTCTAATATTTATTCTTAATATTTCTTTCTCCTCTGTCATAACTATAAAGTAGCCTAGAATTCCTTCTTACCTGTAAGGGATTAAGAAGCTAAGAGAACCTGGTTGGCACATGACGAAAATGACCAATGGAGACTGAAGGTGCTTTCAAATCTGTGGGAGGGAAGGCTTTTGTTTTGTGTGCCTTTGTTTGTGGCTGTTTGCTTTGGGGATTTCAAAGGAGCCAGACAGTCTTTTTCTTCCCTCCATCTATTTCTATATCAATTTCTAAACATCACAAATAGTAAGTGTTTGAATATACCTATACATTACGAATAGGCAAGGAGTGTTAGCTTATATTTGTTTCTCACTTGTGAATTTCTCATGCTTTAGGTAGATGTCCCTGTGTTTTCTCTGTAACTTTGGAACTAAGCGGAGGGGATTCCTCTCTGGTGTGGGGTTTTCTTTTAATCTTTTGTGACTCTGTACAGTACTTCCACACTGATTTTTATAGAGGTAAAATGTTTTATTTTTTCTTTAATTAAAATCCTTCTTTAAGGATTTGACTGATTTTTCTCATTGTGTAGATCCAGGCTTTTGGATCGGGCTCACCTATAAGGATTGGTGAGGGGTTTATCTCAAGTCGTTCTCGGGAATGGGGGTGTAGGATTCGGGGGGAATAGTGGCCCTGTCCCTAATTCTTTGTTTACACTTGGTGGTGACAGCCTATCAACCAGACACAGGAGACTTGTGTCTTGGGGACGTTTTAACCTAAGCTGGTAAAATAAGCTTAGGGATTCTTTTCATGTGTGTCCCCACATCTGTACCCTAGAGTTCAGAGTCGGGAGGGAACTCTGACACCCTCATTGCCAAAAAAAATTTCTAAATAGCAATTAGAAACACTATGAAAACAAGTGCCCTAGTTTTACAAGCCATTTAGGATTTTTTATCTCCTCTTCCTCCCCCTTGTTATGGAGGACACATTGTGATACTATGGCTGTTGACTATAGTGATAAATGGGAAGATCTCTTTCAGCAAACTCAAGTTGTCTGCCTGAAGATGGATGAAGGAAATAAAGGAAAAAGTACTTCAAATTATTTTTTTCTGGAGATTTTTTAAAAAGTCTTTATAGAAACTTTAGACTTTGGGGACTTTTCTGGCTGAGTTGAATAGTTTTGAATTTTGTAATATACAAAGGATTCAGCAGAGCATCATGTGTGTTCTCTGTATAAGAACATAAGAATGGCCATAATGAGCCAGACCAATGGTCCATCTAGCCCACTATCCTGTCTTCCAACAGTAGTTTGTGCCAGATGTTGCACAGGAAGTGAACAGAACACTGCAATTTATCAAGTGATCTGTTATCCAGTTCCAACTTCTAGCAGTCAGATGTTTAGGGATACCCAGAGCATGGGGTTGTGCCCCTGAACAATTTGGTTAATAGCCTTTGGTTCACCAGTCCTCCATGAGCTCACCTAATTTGTTTATGAACCTAGTTATACCTAGTTATACCCAGTTATACTGACAATGAGTTCCACAGCATGGCTGTGTGTTGTGTGAAGAGGTACTTCCTTATATTTGTTTTAAAACTGCTGTCTATTAATTTCACTGGGGTGACCCCTGGGTCTTGTGTTACATGAAGGGGTAAGTAACACTTCCTTATTCACTTTTTCCACATTCATAATGTTATAGACCTCAATCATATCACACTTTAGTGATCACTTTTCCAAGATAAACAGTCTCAGTCTTTAAAATCCCTTCTTATACCCCCTAGTCATTTTTGTTGTCCTTCTCTGTACTTTTTCCAGCTAATATATCGCTTTCAGGATGGGACAACTAGAGCTATACATAGTATTCCAGGTTTGGACGTACCATGGATTTACACTGTGGCATTATGATATTTTTGTCTTATTATCTATCCCTTTCCAAATGATTTCTCACATAATTTACATTTTTGATCACCTCTGCACATTGAGCTGATGTTTTCAGAGAACTATCCATGATGACTCCATAATTTTTTAACTTGAGTGGTAACAGCTAATTTAGACCACAAAGTTTTGTATGGATAGTTGGTTTATATTTTCCAATGTACATTACTTTGTATTTATCAACACTGAATTTCATCTGCTATTTTGTGACCAGTAACTCCACTTTGTGAGTTCCATCTGTAACTCATCTTTAGATTTAACTATCTTTACTAATTTTGTGTCGTATGAAAACTTTGCCACCTCACTATTTACTCTTTTTTTTCCGGATCACTTATGAAAATGTTGGACAGCACTGTTCACAGTACAGATCCTTGGAGGAGCCCTGCCAGTTCCTCCTTCACCCTGAAAACTTTGGAAAAAGGAGTAGTAATAAATGCTATCTTTTAATAAGTTATGGATCCATGAGTGACCTTCCCTCTTATCCCATGACTGCTTACTTTTATAAGAGCCTATGGTGAGGTGTCAAAGGCTTTATGAAAGTCCAAGTATAGTAGGTTCACTGGATCACCCCAGTCTGTGTGTTTGTTGACTCCCTCGAAGAACTCTAATACATTGGTGAAGTATTATTTCTCTTTACAAAAGACACGTTGACTCTTCCCCAACATAGTGCGTTCATCTATGTGTTTGATAATTCTGTTCTTTACTATAGCTTCAACCAATTTTCCTGGCATTAAACTTTCTAAAAAATCTTTTAAAAGTCTTTTAAAAAATCAGCATCACATCAATTATCTTCCAGTCATCTGGTTCAGAGGCTGACTTAAGTGACTGGTCACATAAAATAGTTAATAGATTTGCCATATTTGAATTCCATCAGAACTTTTGGGTGAATGCCATCTGCTGCTGGTGACTCGTTACTGTTTAATTTATCATTTTGTTCCAAAACCACCTCTATTGACACCTCAATCTGGGATAACTCTTCAGATTTGTCACCTGAAAAGAAAGGCTCAGGTTTAGGAATCTCCCTCATATCCTCTGCAGTGTACACCAATGCAAATAATTCATTTAACTTCTCTGCAACAGCCTTGTCCTTTAGCAGCTCATTCATCCAGCAGTCCTACTGATTGTTTGACAGGCTTTCTTCTGACATACTTAAAAAAATTGTTGTTAGTTTTCATGTCTTTTGTTCTTTGCTCATCAAATTCTTTGCTTACTACCTAATTATACTTTTACTTCTTCTTCTTTTTTTTTTAATTCCAGGCAAAACCTTTTTTTTTTTTTTTGGGCATAATACTCAATGTCCACTAGCCATTCTAAAAAGTGACATAACTTTTTTGTTGATAGCCATCATTACCAAAAATAACTTATATCCTTTCATTTGTTGATTCTAGAATTCTGTTTAGGAACTTGAAGAAAGCGTGTTGTGGGAGGAGGAGTAGAAGGTAGACTGAATAACTCTGTGGGTTTAACTCTGTCAGTGTATTTATAAGGTCCCCATCACTGTGGCATCTGAACACTTCACAAACAATCCGTAGATTCCAAGGCCAGAAGAGACCATTGTGGTCATCTATTCTGACCTACTGTATAACAAAGAGCATAGAACTTCCCCCAAAACACTCATAGAGTGTATCTTTTAAAAGAAAAGAACATCCATGCTTGATTTTAAAATTGCTAGTGATGGAGAATCTGCTATGACCACTGGTAAATTATTCCAATGGTTAATTATTCTCACTGTTAAAAAAGTATGACTTATTTCCAGTCTGAATGCCTGTAAGGTATAGCTCCATACAGAGGTTAGCAATTATTATTATCATCATCTCCCCTTTTATTTCAGGGAAAAGTGCAGCCAAGGAGATGATTTGCTCAAAGTTGCACAGGAAGTCTGTGGTAGTTCTGTGAATTGAACCCAAATTGGAGTTCCTCTCCAATGCCTTAATCACAAAAACTACCTTCTCCAAAAGGAGATCCTGATCAATTTTGCTCCCAAACACAACCAGAATGTCTGAGAGTATTGGATGGGGAGTTGTAGCCAACTCATTTTGTATATACTATATATATTCAAAACAGTAGAACTTTAACAGGGCTTCTGGTGCACTGTTCAGGCAGCTGATGTCACTCCTTTTTGAGTCTTATGCTGTATCTGAGGTGGGTACCAGCCATCTGCTAATGCATACACTGTCATAATTTATTGAAAGTATTAAAGAGGTATCACTGATGCTTTCTTCAATATCACTGTGAAACGTACTCAATAAGAGCATTGTGGAGAATAGCACAGTGCGTCAGTGCTAAATGCCAGCTTGGTTCCATAAAATTAATAAGCACTACTAGGAGAATACCAACATCCCTTCTTCTTTATCCCTCATTAAAGTAACTCTGAAAAGATTAAAAGCTATTGCAGAGACAACAAGAGTTTAAAGAACTTGCAGCACAGTTATGTATAAAGCAAATGCAAAAGTTTGGTTAAACACTATACTTAGCAGATTCAAGACAGAACTGTCTCCTGCTCCCAGTTTGTTCAGAAGAATAAATAAATAAATAAATATGTATCTAAACTGGAGTCAGAAGAAAATGAGAATGCATATTCCAGCTGGGCAAATATCATTAAAAATTGTCAGTGAATAATTCTTCACACTTTTAATTCATTCCTACTCTGTTAGTTCCCTACATGTGTTAATTTTAAACAAACAAAATCTAGTGCATAATTTTGTTGGTAAGTGTGTTCAAATCATATCATTTTAAGTGAATATCACAGAACATTTGCAGAAAGTGAATTTTAAACTAGCCCAAATGGCTATTTGCGAAAGAATCTGGATTCATGCCAATCAAGGAACTAAATGTTGAATACTGTGAAATTGATAGAGCAAGAATCACTCTCTGTTCTGCTGTTCATTTTGAATATTGAATACATTTGAGGAATTTGTAAGTTGCTCAAAACAATTCTAGAAGAGAAAAGTAGGTGAAATTTATTGAACATCTTGTTTGTTGCCAATTATTTCTTCAGCTCTAGTAATGACTCTGGCTCAAACAGTAAGTCAATAATGCAGAAGAATTGGTGTCCATAGATTTTTCTCTCTCTCTTCAGCAGCAGTGGATGGTATTCTTCCATAAACCTCTTCCCTATAAGGGAAACAAGTCTAACTGGTTGCAAATTTCCCAGTAGAACAGCGTTCCATTAAAAATGTTGATTTGACAAAGTTGAAACATTTCACAGAAATATATAGATCTTGTCAAAAATTTTGACAGGAAATTATCAAATGTTTCATTTCAACTTCATTGTTTTTAATTTTTATGTTAATTAATAAATAAATACAATAGAATATAATATGGGCCAAAATGGTGGTCTATCAAAAACAAAATCAAGCATCTGTTTTCCACATACTCTGTGTGTCACTGATGATGCATGCTAATATTAACCAAACAAAATGTTCTCAGTAGAACTGTTCAAATAACTATTTTTTGCAGTTTGGAGGCTGAACTGAAAAAAAAATGTTTTGAGTTGACCCAAAATATTTTTAATTAAATTTAAAAAAAATAAAAATTCCAGGCTGAATTAAACTTTCTATTCAACTCAAAACTAAATGTTTCTATTCATTTGAGGGCCAGGTTAACCTTTTTCTAAAAAATGTAATGGAAATAAAATTCAAAATGAAAAATTCTTTCAAATTGAAAGACTTAGATGTTTCAATTTGAAAAGTCAGAACAAAACATTTTGATTTTGGGGAATTGTTGTTCTTTTTGTTTGGGTTTTTTTGGCCAAAATAATTTAGCAAATTTGACACATTCACAAAATGTTTTGGTCAACCTAAATGTACATTTCTGGACAAAAAAAGTTTTGTCCAAAACATTTTGCCCAGCTCTAGTTCTAAATCAAGCTTTCATAGCTGTGCTACTGTGAGTGAACTTTACTGATAATTTAGCAATTTCCTACTCATTTGAGAATAATATTCCTCTGTTCACTTTATCATCTGGGGAAAAAATTCTAGACTTCTAGGAGCTATCTACAGTTAAGAAAGTAGGCTTTCATAGTTGTAACCTTATGTCTTAACTGTGTACCTAATTTAGTGTTTCACATTTTCAGGTTTCCATAAAAATCTCTAATATTCTACTCATTTTGAGCAACTGACATACAGCCATTATTTTTTACAGTTAATTATGAGTCAAGTGACTGTTCAACAAGTTTTCCTCAGATTTCTAACTAATGTTGCCACCAATACAGTTCTGGTACTGGTGGCAATGGTGCAAGTTCTAGCTTATGCTGATCACTAGCATACTCACAACCATGTTGTCTAGCCCTACCCAGAGCACATACAAGTGACATGGTAGTTAAAATGCTGGAATTCTTGGGTACCTTATCTATATCAGTTCTACCACCAGTAGAACTGCACTAGCGGTAGTGCAGGAAATGTAAAGAAAAGCGTCTGTTTAGCCAAGGCCAGAGGGTCCTCTACAGACATGTGGTACATTGCTCTAAATTTAACACTCACAAGGTTATTTTTTACACTGATTAATTGTTATAGCTTACGTAACCATATAATTAAAACTAGTCTCCACCGTTCATTTCCACCAAATTCCCCACAATTCTCTCAACCACAGTACTGCTTCACTTTCTTCTTCTCTTTCCTCTGTTCTGTTCTATTTTCACAGTTTAATCCTGTTCTTGTCTTCCAATGCCACCATTCCAGAACTTCTTTCTTTCTGGATTCCATTGTGTTTTCACAAATATTACTAAATACTCCTTCTACCCTATGGTCTAGTGGGTCCATCTTCACCAACCTCTATCCAATAATTCCCTTGTCTTTCCCCTTTTTCCCCCTTTCCCCAGGGAATTCATCTCAAATAAACTAGTTACTGTTTACAACTGTTTTTTTTTTATTCTGTTCCCTCCATATCTTTGCTTTCACTGAAACCTGGCTTCTTCCCTCACCGACTTCCAACACTGTCCCCACCTTCTCCTACAGGGTCTCCCCACTCCTCTCACCTAGGAGGCAATGTTGATTAAATATTATCCTGCTCCTGCCCCCTCACTACACTCCCACTCATTTTTCTTCTCCAAAATACACTCAGTTTAGCTCATATCTCCGCTCTCTCAATCCACATTGTTGTTGTCTGCTGTCCTCCAACCTCTTACCGTTGCCTATCTGATTTTTGTCTCCAAGCTCTCTCTTCCTATCCTCTAACTCCCCCACACTCATCCTTTGTGATGACAAATTGCTATGTTAGCAAATCCTTCCACATCGCTGCCTACCATTTTCTCTCTTGTCTTTTCCTTGATGGAATTAAATCAGCTCACCTATTCCATGTCTTACACTCATCCTTCTCTTTCTTAGGAGTTGTGTTCTCACTTCTATCTTCCACACTCATCATTACTTCATTTCTTTTATCACTGCTCACGCCCTAGTCCCCCAACCATATCCTGGGCTCTTTTTTAAGGAATTCAAAGTACTCTAATTTTTTTCACCTACTTTTTCCCTCACTAGCTGTAGTGGGCAAGAATCAGTCAATTCACTATGTCATCTTCTCCTTTGCCCGGGAGACTTACGTGGCATCAAGTCATCTGTACTGGCATCAAGCCACCCTAGGATTTCTTTACATTTCCTTTCCCTCACCAGAACAAAACAGCTGGTGGAAGGGCTGAGAATCTAACATTGTAAATGGTGATGGCTTGGTCTCTGAAGAGGTGACGTGGGATTTGTTAGACTGCCATTTGACGTCTTTAGGTGTTTACAAAATATTAAACACTTTTATTTAACTGTCACTAATAGATGTTATAGGAATTCAAAACAGAAGTGAGGAGAAATTTGCCTTCTAGTGGTAATTTTGACATTGCAAAGCATTCAGATACCATGGTATATAAAAATGTGCATAAACGAACTACAAGTTGACCACTATGTGTAACAGAGACCCAAAATGAGGGGTGCAAGTTCTTCTATCAGAAAAATTAAAATGCTGTAGGATTCATTCCTTTAGTGTGTAGAGATCTTTATAGGACTCTTTTTCAGGATTCTTTCTAATATAAATAATTGTGAACAATAAATTTAAGGGCTGCAACATTTGAGTGGAAAGTAGATAACTTTGGGACTAAAAATGACATTCAAAATGATGGACATGAGAGGTGGGTTGAGCAAGCACTCCCTGCTGTGCCTGAGCAGACAGGGCAGTGAACAGGTATCAGGAACCGAGTCTCTGGTGACTGGAATTTAAAGACACCCACTTCCTGATGTCATTATGCAGATGTCCTAAGAAGCCTCAGTTTGTGCAGCTCCAACTGCTGATGTGGAGGAGCAGAACTGCAGCCTTGGCTGAGCAGCCTGTGTTTATCTGGGATTAATAAGATATAGTACTTTCAGATAACTAATTTCAAGCAGAATATATTTTGGTGTGCACAGTAACTAGAGCTCACAGTGCAAGAACAATGTTCTATTTGGAAAAGCACATGACCTCATTCACGGTATAAGTTTAGCCTGAGGGTGAATAGCAATAAATGAGAATAGGTGAATTGCTATCTAGGAGAGAAACATTTCTCAATATGAATTTACTTCACAGAAAACTTTGTTTCTATTGCTGCAACTGTACATATTTTCTATAAAATAGTGTTTAAATATAAGACAGCAATATTCAGTACTGTGCCTTGAGCAAAAAACGTATAGAAGAAAATATTTTCCAGAAAGAAATAATTACGGAAAGTGAAGTCTGACTATGGTCGAGAATGCTTGTTATTCTTTGAGTAATGACCTGCTAGGTGCTTAATTTTAGATTCGCCTGCACCTTTGATCAGAGATATTTAGCAGCGCTCATTTAGCCCATGCATTCTGCCCCTCACCCCTGCTTTGTGCCATGCCCAAAAGCTATATGGGGGCTATGCAGGCAAACATCCCTCAGTTCCTTCTCAGCTATCTTTGACATAAGAGAGTTTTCATCTGTGCCTGTTATTAGTTAATATAAAGTGTCTGTAGTTGTTGGAACAACCATTCCCCTTTTTCTTTTTATCCTGCTATTCCAGCCACTGACAGGAATTCCCAGTGCCTGTGTTGTTTGTGCTATATCCTTATCCCTAGAAAGCATAAGGGTAGATCCCGAAAATATAGGGAGATCAAGTTTGAACTCCTGATGATACAACAAGCCCTACAGCTAGCTTTGAATCCTGTCACGAGGGACCTCTGCAACACACTGTACATAGAATTCCTAGTAAAAGTAGTATTCAATCCACACTGACATCTCAATCACCAGATGCCACTAGAGGTAGAGGGAGTACAGAGTACATCTATGGTACTGAAGACCTCCACTAGTTTCTATACCTGCCTTTCAGCTGAAGAAAATGAGAACATCTCCAAGAAAATCTTAGTCACTGACACACAGGAAGTGTATAGATACCTCAGGTCCCAAGAGGAGTCCCATGCAGGAGTGATTTCAATACTGCAAAGGCAAGGGCTAGTCAATTGTCTAACACAGGTGCAGCACTGAAGTTGGGTAACCACACCCAGAGCTGAAAGACATGGCAATGAAGAGTTCTAAGCCCAACCATGAACAACACTGGGTACCAGTAACAGGAAAGTCAGAAGTACAAGTTGGGCACTTGCGGTAGTGAGGGAATTGGCAACTATTCACACCCATGCCAAGTGCTGGGTATCAACTGCCTCAGTACCGAAGCTGTCCTCCACAGGTTCTCACTTGACTCACTCTAACACCATGGCTACTGCAAGAATTTAGGTAACTTCAGGATCTAATAGTTCTTTTGAAGTTGGAGTCTTCTCTGTTAATGAGTGCTTGGGGTTTGTCAGCATCACGACTCTGTCAGTCACCACCATCCCCATTCTCCTCAAGTACCATATTTGCTCTCATCTACTTTGTCAATGGAACATCTTCTCCCCTTAGAGTATGAGGAGAATCACTCTTCAAACTTTCAAGTATCAATACAGAGTTCCCCTGTTGAATCAGGGCACAACAGTCTCCCTCTTATATGCACAGCAAGATAGCCCCCAAATGGTACACACATGTCAGGAACACATATGGATGCCTCCACCTGTGCTATTTGGGCCTCCTCAATGGATTTTCTGGGACCCGTGGGAGTTCTGTCATCAACAATTTGCATCCAACTCATCATACCACTGGAGAGAGCAGAAATGGACCCACTTGCCTCAACCACAATCTATGCTAGAGGAAGAGACCTTTGAGGAGCAAAAGGCAAGGAGAGAGAAAATGACACCTCTTACTGATATTTCTTCCTCATCACCTGATGAAGGTGTGATGACCCTACAGCCTTCTATGGCAGATGACTTCACACAGTTTCAGGCACTGAGGAAGTAAATTGCTGATGAGTTGCATATTCTCTTAGAGGAGGTTCAGGACCTCACCATAAGCTCTTAGATATATTACATGATTTGACCGCAAGGAACATCACCATTCCAGTTAATGAAGGCTGCTAATCCCAGCTACAACACCACCTATATGCAAGAGGGCAGATAAAGAATATTACACACTGCAAGGGAATCAGAGTTTCCATTTTCTCACCCAGCTCTAAATTCCCTGGTGTTGGAGGCTACTAATGAATGGTGTGGACAGCATAGTTCGGAGACCACCCTGTAAGGTAACAACTTCTGGCAAGAAAACTCAGGTTAGTTGCATTTTGCTAGAAAAATTCCTTTCTTTTCCTGATAAATATACTGGGTACATTGAGGATACACTACAGAGTTCACCATATGTAATTTCAAATAAGAGGGAGGATGCTGAAGACAGGAATGGGAATTCAGTAGTTTAGACCTCTGGGAAGTATCTTTGATGGTGATAGTCCGGAGAACAGAGCACTGATTCAGCAAAGAAAGTTAAACACCTGGATAACTTCAGTGGGATTACTCAGGCTTAAAATCAGGTAGCATAATTGACGCAGGACCACAGGTAGTTAAATATAATCAATCTTTTATCTTTTCTAATTGTGACACCCTTTGTCAAAGTGTGTGTCATATACTGGTTCAGTAGAGGAGGATAAGATTATCAATAAATGCTAGTAGATTATGTTTTTGACACTAGAATAAAGCTTCCATACAGTTTCTAGTTGGCTGAGTAGTTCAAATATTTTTGCTATGTTAGAAAGTATAAAAAAATAAGAGCATACAATATTTTATTAAACTATTACCATGATAGAATTTATTAGAGAATTTTATTCACCATTTAAAAATACAGTTACTTTTTCTTACGTTGCATAGTCCATCTTCTAAAACTCTAGAGATGAATTTTGGAAGCCATTCTATCCCTGGATCCCATGACTTAAGTTAGTGATGCAATTAATTTATGTTCCAAGAATCTCATTCACAAAACTTTAATGAAGCTCCTATGCTAAAAATGCAGAGAATGTACTTCTTTTTTCTTGTCATTTGTCACGGTCAAAGAACAAGTTCCTGCAAAACTTGTAACCTTTTACAGTTCTCAATATGCCAAGTTCTTTGTCTTCCATAGGACAGGAGTGGAGCCAGAAAATAGATGAATCTGGCACTTTCTTCCAAAATCACTAAAAAAATAGAAACATTACAAAAGCTTCATGCATGTGCAGTAATACTCTTTCTGATGACAAGAACAGCATGTATACTGCACTTTTTCTTGAAGAGACATACTGTAGTACCATACCAGACCCAGTTACTTATAGTATATACTCTACATCTGGCTGCAAAAGAAATGCAAGAAAATAATCATACCACTAAATATATGTTATGTGTGCCATATAATTGGGCATAAGTGTGAGGGTTCTTAAAATAATTCTACATTAGATCAGCTAATACAAAGTATCTATTGAACTCTCAATGATCCAGATGTTAGAACTCCATTAATTTGAATTTTGAGCAGTCCTGCCTGCCCACACTCAAATTGTAAAGATGAATAAATATATTGTAGGATGGGGGAGGGAAAAGAAAAAGCCCTTTCTCTGAATACAAATTCAAGACCAATCACTATTGTGATCAGAAGAGCCCTTTTATGTGAACTGGCAAAGTGTACACCCAACACACTATTGTCAGAATATTTAGCCAGATTGAGTATCTTGTAATATATCATGTAAAAACTGGTAACAGGTAATGAATATCACTATGTGATGCATATACAGGTTGTGTATAAAGAATTGTGTGTGTGCTGGAAATATGTTTTTAAAATATGTTGTGGAGGCAGCTGATAAATAAGCCTGACCTAGCTAAAGGAAGATGGATAACCTATCTGCAGGCTAATAGGTGGGTAAGAAAAACATCATAGCTGATTACAAGCAAAAGGACAATATAAGTACATGTTCATCTAAGGTAAACAAAGTGATCAAGCCAATCAAGAAAGCAAATTGACTTGAGGATAAAGGGGGTTGGTACCTGCATCCTAAAGAAAAGGCAGCAGGGAAGAGGATTTGGGGGTTTACTTTTCAAAGAATATATTTCAAAGGTTTTCTTGAATATAAAAGGGAAGAAAAGAATCTCCTTTGTTATCCACCAGTTAGGGGACAAAGGAATCAGCAACCTCTGATTCTGTGAATGGGGAATCTTCTGGCCTGCAAGAATGGAGATGCTATCAGCTTGATGTAAATGAGAAAACTGATTAGGCAAATATTGTAACTTGGTAAAATTAAATTTTAGTTAGTAAAAAGCACGATATTTTTGTTTAGTTATCACTTCACTCACTGAAACCCAGCCCCATCTGAAGTGAAAAGAAGCAACTGTGTAACAGCATAGGGCACCACTACATGATACTTTATGGCTGGGACAGTTTGATTACTATAGGGATCCAATTGTTATCTCACTCTTTTCTCCCAGTGTAATTTGATTGAAGCCAATGGCATTACTGATTTTCACCACTTAATATTTGCATTTTAGTAGCATCTAAGTCCCCCTGTGAGGTTGGGATCCTGTTTTACTCAATGATGTACAGACATTTGTAAAATGCTATCCCACTTCACAAAAACCTTACAATAGTGGGTCTAAACTTGCCAACTGTTCTGCATAATATTGGAATTGGAAAAGGTTCAGAAAAGGACAACAAAAATAATTAGGTTGCCTATGAGGAGAGGTTAATGAGACTAGGACTTTTTAGGTTGGACAAGAGATGAATAAGGGGAAGAGGACATGATAAGGGATTGTAACAGGGTCGAGACTCACCACCATGATGCCTCATGTCCGGGAATTAGCTCTTGCCAGCCATGGAGCACCCTCTGCATGTGGTGTCTCACCTGTTGTCTGCTCTGCTGGTTTCAACCCACGTTGTTCCTGGCTCGGCGGAATCAACTTCAGGACACTGCCCTCTGGCAGTGCCTCCTAGTCCATTCTTACCCCTTCCTGAGGTGGAGGCACTAACAACAGTCCTTCAGCTTGCACCAACCTCAGTGGCCAACCACAACCCCAAAGTCTAGCCCCTCACGTCAGGACATGTTGCAGTCGGTCTTAGCCATGCCTCCGTGTTCAGGTGCAGTACAAGGAGGAAGCGGGGGAGGAGTCAGGGCCACCTGCTATTCTGGGCCCTGACCCAGGGACCAGCTAGCAGCAACCTCTCTGCCCTGCTTCTCTTCCCTTGTCAGACTATCTTCCCTGAGCCACATCCCCTTTGGCCCCTCGCACGTTCTTGGCCCTTCTAGTCAGAGGCCTCAGCCTGGCAGGTAATGATCTAGAGAACATAAGAACATAAGAAGGGCCATACTGGGTCAGACCAAAGGTCCATCAAGTCCAGTATCCTGTCTACCAGCAGTGGCCAATGCCAGGTGCCCCAGAGTGAGTGAACCTAACAGGTAAAGATCAAGTGATCTCTCTCCTGTCATCCATCACCCTGCCTCTGACAAACAGAGGCTAGGGACACCATTCCTTACCCAGCCTGGCTAATAGCCATTAATGGACTTAGCCTCCATGAATTTATCCAGTTCTCTTTTAAAACCTGTTATGGTCCTAGCCTTCAAAGCCTCCTCAGGCAAGGAGTTCCACAGGTTGACTGTGCGCTGTGTGAAGAAGAACTTCCTTTTATTTGTTTTAAACCTGCTGCCCACTAATTTCAATGGGTGCCCCTAGTTCTGCTATTATGGGAACAAGTAAATAACTTTTCCTTATTCACTTTCTCCATGCCACTCATAATTTTATATACCTCTATCATATCCCCCCTTAGTCTCCTTTTTTCCACGCTAAAAAGTCCTAGCCTCTTTAATCTCTCCTCATATGGGACCCGTTCCAATCCCCTAATCATTTTAGTTGCCCTTCTCTGAACCTTTTCTAATGACAGTATATCCTTTTTGAGATGAGGAGACCACATTTGTACACAGTATTCAAGATGTGGGCGCACCATGGATTTGTATGGGGCAATAAAATATTCTTCGTCTTATTATCTATCCCTTTGTTAATGATTCCTAACATCTTGTTTGCTTTTTTGACTGCCACTGCACACTGCATGGACGTCTTCAGAGAGCTATCCACGATGACTCCAAGATCTCTTTCCTGATTAGTTGTAGCTAAATTAGCCCCCATCATATTATTTGTATAGTTGGGGTTATTTTTTCCAAAGTGCATTACTTTACATTTATCCACATTAAATTTCATTTGCCATTTTGTTGCCCAATCACTTAGGTTTGTGAGATCTTTTTGAAGTTCTTCGCAGTCTGCTTGGGTCTTAACTATTTTGAGCAGTTTAGTATCATCTGCAAACTTGGCCACCTCACTGTTTACCCCTTCCTCCAAATCATTGATGAATAAGTTGAATAGAATTGGTCCTAGGACTGACCCCTGGGAAACACCACTAGTTACCCCTCTCCATTCTGAAAATTTACCATTTATTCCTACCCTTTGTTCCCTGTCTTTTAACCAGTTCTCAATCCATGAAAGGATCTTCCCTCTTATCCCATGGCAACTTAATTTACATAAGAGCCTTTGGTGAGGAACCCTATCAAAGGCTTTCTGGAAATCTAAGTACACTACGTCCACTGGATCCCCCTTGTCCACATGTTTGTTGACCCCTTCAAAGAACTCTGATAGATTAGTAAGACATGATTTCCCTTTACAGAAACCATGCTGACTTTTGCCCAACAATTTATGTTCTTCTATGTGCCTGACAATTTTATTCTTTACTATTGTTTCAACTAATTTGCCTGGTACGGACGTTAGACTTACCGGTCTGTAGTTGCTGGGATCACCTCTACAGCCCTTTTTAAATATTGGCGTTACATTAGCTATCTTCCAGTCATTGGGTACAGAAGCCGATTTAAAGGACAGGTTACAAACCTTAGTTAATAGTTCCGCATTTTCACATTTGAGTTCTTTCAGAACTCTTGGGTGAATGCTGTCTGGTCCCGGTGACTTCTTACAGTTAAGTTTATCAATTAGTTCCAAGACCTCGTCTAGTGACACTTCAATCTGTGACAACTCCTCAGATTTGTCACCTCCAAAAGACGGCTCAGGTTTGGGAATCTCCCTAACATCCTCAGCCGTGAAGACCGAAGCAAAGAATTCATTTAGTTTCTCTGCAATAACTTTATAATGTTTAAGTGCTCCTTTTGTACCTCTATCATCCAGGGGCCCCACTGGTTGTTTAGCAGGCTTCCTGCTTCTGACGTATTTAAAAAATGTTTTACTATTACCTTTTGAGTTTCTGGCTAGCTGTACTTCAAATTCCATTTTGGCTTTTCTTATTACATTTTTACACTTAATTTGGCAGTGTTTATGCTCCTCTCTAGTTACCTCATTAGGATTTGACTTCCACTTTTTAAACGATGCCTTTTTATCCCTCACTGCTTCTTTTACATGGCTTTTAACCATGGTGGCTCTTTTTTAGTTCTTTGACTTTGTTTTTTAATTTGGGGTATACATTTCAGTTGGGCCTCTATTATGGTGTCTGAAAAGTGTCCATGCAGCTTGCAGGGATTTCACTTTAGTCACTTTACCTATTAATTTCCGTTTAACTAACCCCCCTCATTTTTGCATAGTTCCCCTTCCTGAAATTAAATGCCACAGTGTTGGGCTGCTGCGGTTTTGTTCCCAGCACGGGAATGTTAAATGTTATTATATTATGAACACTATTCCCAAGCGGTCCTGTTATAGTTACCTCTTGGACCAGCTCTTGCGCTCCACTCAGGACTAAATCAAGAGTTGCCTCTCCCCTTGTGGGTTCCTGTGCCAGCTGCTCTAAGAAGCAGTCATTTAAAGTATCGAGGAATTTGGTCTCTGCATTTCATCCTGAGGTGACATGTACCCAGTCAATATGGGGATAATTGAAATCCCCCATTATTATCGAGTTATTTATTTTGACAGCCTCTCTAATCTCCCTTAGCATTTCACTGTCACTATCACTGTCCTGATCAGGTGGTCCATAATAGATCCCTATTGTTATATTCTTATTAGAGCATGGAATTACTATCCATAGAGATTCTATGGAGCATGTGGATTCATTTAAGATTTTTAATTCATTTGATTCTACATTTTCTTTCACATATAGCGCCACTCCCCCACCCCCATGACCTGTTCTGTCCTTCCAATATAGTTTATACCCTGGAATGATTGTGTCTCATTGATTGTCCTCACTCCACCATGTTTCTGTGATGCCTGTTATGTCAATATTCTCCTTTAACACGAGGCACTCTAGTTCACCCATCTTATTATTTAGACTTCTAGCATTAGTGTACAAGCACTTTAAAAACTGGTCACTGTTTATTTGTCTGCCCTTTTCTGATGTGTCACATTCTTTATGTGAAAGTTTGTCATCTGATCTGGCCTCTCCTTTATTCTTTACCATTCTCTCCTTCTGATTAAAACGTAGAGAATCTCTGTCAGTAGACCCTCCTGTAAGAGAAGTCTCTATCTGATCCACATGCTTCTCTGTAGCAATCGGCTCTCCTTTGCTCCCCTGAGCCTGCCCAGCACTGCTCTGTCCAGGGTGTTCACCTCCTTACCTCAGAAGCCAGTCCTTCATCCTTGATAGTCAGGGAGAGACTAACTTGTCCTTCTCTAGGCAGTCTTTAGGCTGGTCTTCACTAGCGCGGGGGATAGACTGTCGATACACAATTTCAGCTATGTTAATAACATAGCTGAAATTGGTGTATCTACAGCCAACTTACCTGCTGTCCTCACGGCGGTGGCGGTCGGCGGCGCTCTCCCCCATTGACTCCAGCTTGCGCCTTTTGGCGAGCTGGAGTTACGGAGTCGACGGGGGCGCTGCTGGTGATCGATTTATCGTGTCTTGACGAGACGCGATAAATCGATCACCATAAGATCAATCTCTCCCGGCTCTAGTGAAGACAAGCCCTTTCTATAGGACCCAGCCTGGCCCTGACTGGCTGCCTCTTCCTTGGCCCTGATTGGCTCTCCACAGGCCTTTGCTGATTGATTTCTGGTTTGCAGCCTCTCTGGTCTGATCTATCTCTGTTTCTCATGGAGTGGGGTAGCTGCCCCACTACAAGGGTCTATAAAATCATGATCGGCATGGACAAAGTAAATAAGGAAGTGTTATTTACTCCTTCTCATAACACAAGAACTGGGGTCACGAAATGAAATTAATAGGCAGCTGGTTTAAAACAAACAAAAGGAAAGATTTCTTCATGCAACGCACAGTCAACCTGTGAAACTCTTTGCCAGAGGATGTTTTAAAGGCCAAGACTGTAATGGGGTTCAAAAAAGAACTAGATAAGTTCATGGAGAGTCCATCAATGGCTATTAGTCAGGATGGGCAGGGATGGTGTCCCTATCCTCTGTTTGCCTAATCTGGGAATGGGCGACAGGGGATGAATCACTTGATGATTACCTGTTCATTCCCTCTGAAGTACCTGGCATCAGCCACTGTTGAGACCCTCAGCTATGTCAAGTATAAGAGGCCCCATATAATAAAAAAAAAATGTATTATTTTCACAGAAAGGACATTGAATATATAAACACAAAAGCTTTATATGTGTATATATACAAAGGCGAAATTGTAAAAATAGGAGAATAATCATTTTCAGCAGCCCTTTCTGTAACGATAACATCATGACAGAAATAAATTTTAGACAAATTCTTTGAACTAATTGCATATATAAATAAAGTAGAAGTGAACGATACAATATAAAAATACAAAATAAAAAATACAGTAAAGAATACAATTTACTTGAAGAGTTCTCAGGAAATTTTTCTTCTCTGTTGGAGCATCTCAATTGTGAAATTCCTTGTCTGATTACACCATGAGACTCTTAGAGGCTATAAGATGGCAATAGAGGATACAAGAGGCAACTGAGGATATAGGATGTGGATAACCCGTCAAGCTTAAAGCTCAACTATTAATTATATTGATATGAATACACCCAGGCAATAAGCAAACCATCATAAAACTGTATGTGGGTTGTATTTTTCCACTACATTCATTTTTTGTTGTTTTTATAGAAGGTTATGCTGAATTACCTAATATTGGTACTAAAATGAGTAGCAGAAAGTTTTTAATTGAAACAAGTAAAACGTGAAGTGTTATTTTATCTATATTTTCACAGGATAAAAGGAGAGAATATATTCCGATTTAATTTTGTCTATGAAACAATGAATTGTTGGGATTTTTCTTTTGACATATTATAAAAATACAATGCATTATCCATATGATGTGATTTATAAGTCCATATAAGAATTTTTAATAGCATACTACCTAGAATAAAATATTATCTTGCACACTCCAAACTGGGCGAGCAGAAAATCCCAGTTTTTTCTAGGAAGACATCTCTTAGCATTTGCTTCTCTATCCTCTGTCTCCACCAAGACCACTAATTAATCCCAAGTAAATACCTTGGACACACAGAGTGACAACAAGCTATATGTGTGAAAGGGAAAGAATTTACCAGAAAAAAAGACTGGTAATCTCTAGACAGGCATTGAGAAAGTGAGGAAAAACTAACATATATTCAAGCAAATATAATAAATATTATAGGCTTTAATAGCCTATAAATCATATATGCACACAGTTTGCAATAACTTGCTCACCAAATACTCAGAATATTTTGATATATATGTATATCTTCCTTCACTTCTCTCAAAACCCTCTATTTATCCTTTCTTCAGCACTCTCTGATATTTACTGTGAAGGTTCCCGAAACTGACGGAGTGAAGCCAACACAAATTTATCCTCCTCAAGATCCACTTGACCCAATCCAATAAGACAATCACCTGCAAACTCAATCATGTGAAGCATGGATAGTGGATGAAGCAGAACGCGGCATGCTCACTAAAATACACAATTGTACATATGTACAGATCAAAAGACGAAAGAACATGCTAACATACGAGTATGAGCTTGGCCAGATGCTTCATGACACTGCTGTCTCCGAACTCACATTTTTCCCAATTTTATTGGCAGTGAGATTATTTATTTATATAGGTTATGAAGGCACGGTCAGAATTTTACCAGTAGCAGCTGGCCAACAAAACTCTGCTTTATGAAACATATAGCAGACTTACTCGTAGAAATATTAATTTTACAATAGCAATTATTTTTTCTCAGCCCTGGCCTCGCATCTGTCAATAATGAAAAATTAGTGAAGGGCAAGGGTAGAGTAAGGGTATTTCTGTAGCCAGATGTGTATATTTTTGTCATATTTGAACAAAGATGTCTATATTCAGAGACAGTCTTCTTTTTCCCATATCTCTTTTATTTATCCGCCAACTTTGATCAAATTTGAAATGGAGTCAGCTGTTCCTTTTTTAGAGGCACCTCATATTGTGAGGCCATAAGCTGTAGTTTAGTTAGCTTATACCTTTATACAGCATTGCAAACTTCCTCTCTTTATATTCCTTAACTAGCTTCTCCTGCCAGTCTTCATCAGAAATTAGTGTTTATAAATCCCTGGGCCTATGTTCAGGTGGGAGTTAGAAGGTTGAGTGAATGTCTGGGAACATTTTTATCCCTTCTGGGCTGGTGCGGGATAAACACTCCATCACAGATGTCAGTGTTCAGTTCAGGAGCGGGACTATCTGTTTAGCTATGCTTTTATATTAGAATGAATGGTTGAAGTAGACTATGCTATTAGTTTGGTTTTTAAACGTATGAATTTTAACCAGTCACCATCTCTTTAATATAGTCATTTCTAACTTTTGTTGGCTTGGAGAATATATTTTTTATCTTCATTTATTGCAGTTGTGTTTAACTAGCTATTAGTTCTTTTGCATACAATAATACAAACTGGATATAGGAAGATAATTTTTCAAATGTGAGTTCCTAAATTGTGATACTAAGAATTGCCCATCTAAAACGTCCATTTTGGGGGAGTAAATTACTGGGCAATATTGTGCTTATGCCCAAAATAACCTGAGTTATGCATAAACACCTGGATTGGCATGCCATTCTCATGTGCATTGTTTAGGTGCATTTGAAAATGTACCTAGGATCTTACTGCCTTACTACAAATCCCTTTCCACTGCGTGGCAAAGCTTGCCTAATTTTGTGTAAATATTTGTTTTTCCAATTCATTGAGTATTAAGGGTTCTAAATGTTTTTCAATTTCCTATTTATCTATTAGAAAAGCATTTTGGGCAAATAATAAATGTATCTTATGTGGGCAGTGGTTTATTGAAAATAACGGAGCGTAGCCACTCTCTCTACTTTCCCTAAGAGAAAGCCAGGCATAACAATTCTTACTAAAAATCAAAGATGTGCTGATCATTACATATCCTTTATCTGCTAATAATTAAGAAAGTAGTTAAGGGTCCTGGAACCTTTTGCATCCCATTGATGGGAAAAGATTACAAAGTCAGGCCCTAAATTGGTTTGACATGATTTGTTTTTGACAAATCCCTGTTACATACTATTTACCTTGACTTTCTTTAGAGGCTCACAAATTATTTATTGGTAGAAGTGATGAAATCACAGAATATTGTTGGAGTGATGCATAATTTTTCAAGCCAAGTGTAGGTAGAACAATTGCACTAGAAACTATTAAACTTTTAAAATGGCAAGTAAAAAGTAGCCAATTAGACAGAAAGACCTTGATCCAGCAAGACACATAAGCACATGTTTAACTTGGAGATCAATGGGCCTACTCATGGGCCCAAATCTGCCAAATATTGACTACTTTGCCTCAAATCCAGCAAAGCAGTTAAGCATGTGCTTAATATTAAGCAGATATGCATCCAACTGAACATTTAAATCAATGGGATCAGTCATATACCCAGTTTAGCATGTGCTCAAATACTTTTCTGGATCAGGACCTAAGTGATCTAAAAGAATCTTAGAACTGGACATTACATTTTTGCAAATGAATACTATTAAAATAAATGTGTAACATTCTGATAACTTCCAATAATTTTACCGCACAAAATTTAAAATTTAAATTTTATGCTAATGAATGGGATTGGCTGCCAATTTTCTTTGGAAGATATCCATCATTTTTTTACATGTGGGTATTGTGCAAGTATTGTTTATTGTATTCATAAAATTGTAATGTTCTATGAAGATTCACTAAAGTATTAGAGCATAAGCTTTCGTGGGCTAATACCCACTTCGTCGGATGCATGCAGTGGAAGTATCCAGGGGCAGGTATAAATAGGTAGGCAAGAACCAGGTTAAAGATAACAGGGTGGGTCCAGTGAGGCTGAACCAGCTGTATCTCTAATCAGGGAGGGTGAGGTATTCCTCCAGCAGCTGAACTGGAGGTGTGAACAGCGAGAGAAGAGAAACTGCTCTTGTAGTTAGCTAGCCATTCAAAATTTCTGGTGAGCAGTTTCTCTTCTCTCGCTGTTCACACCTCCAGTTCAGCTGCTGGAGGAATACCTCACCCTCCCTGATTAGAGATACAGCTGGTTCAGCCTCACTGGACCCACCCTGTTATCTTTAACCTGGTTCTTGCCTACCTATTTATACCTGCCCCTGGATACTTCTACTGCATGCATCCGACAAAGTGGGTATTAGCCCACGAAAGCTTATGCTCTAATACTTTAGTTAGTTTTTAAGGTGCCACAGGACTCTTTGTCACTTCTGCAATTCCAGACTAACACGGCTACCCCTCTGACTCTATGAAGATTCAGTGACTGTAACAAACTCTATAGAGCAGTTCAGTAACATACTATTACAAATGGACTCTATCCACCGGTAATACAATATACTCTGAACCATTTTTAGCAGTCCAGCAGGATTATTAAACCTCTCAAAGACAGTGAAGACTGCTCATAAATTTCTGGAAGGCAGAATATTTGTGGGGGGTTTTACTGCCTGCTTCAATAATTCCACTGATAGGGTCCAGTCTGGGAGGATGACTGAGCAAACTCAATGGAATGATGATTGTCTTTCTCATATCCACTAGTTTTCTGGAACCCACCCCTGAAAACTCATCACAGCAGATTTCTTAATTAACGTTTGATTTGTTATTTAAGTAGTCTCAATAGTTTTTTTCTAAAGCATTCATCGATGTTTTCCCCTCAACCATAAACATTTTTAGCCTAATGGTAAGGCTGCACGCTACAGCAATTACTGTCTTACCTACTGCATGACAGCTTGGCAGACTTAATAAATCTTCTGAGAACAGTTATTTTTGAAAGTGTACACAGATAAATTCAAAGCATATTTAAGATGCTTCAGAACTGAAAAAAAAACAAAACACAAAAAACAACCAACCCCGCATCCTGTGTAATAAGGCACGGAACAGAACATCAATCTGCAACATTTAAAGCATTAAAAGAATTTTGGGTTTACACCCCTTCACTTTTTCTTACAGAGGAGCCAGACTTGGAACAGTGAAGTGCTGAAGGGAACAAGTGACAGTTCCTCTGCCTTGTTTCCACAGAAGCCCCTCTCCAAGTATCCTGTGGGACTGGGGCTGTACGAGACAAGAAAGGGTAGGACATGGGAGGAAAGTGCTCTGTTACATCACCACCCACACCCTATTAACCTCACAAGGATTTTGCGGTGTAAAATAATGTAAAAGAGGAACTTATTATCCTCTGATCAGTGAAAAACCCCTGAAGGGACACTGGGGAAATGAGTTAGTGGAGATAAGAAGGCTCCCTAAAGTGCTATGCTGTGCTGCCATGGAAGGAGTGGGAAGGAGAGATTAATGCCCCAGGCAGAGATTAGCATGGTTCTCAAGGGTGTGTGCTAGTCTAATGGTTTGAACACACTGTTTCAAGGGGCACTGGACTCCTCTGAACAAAACATTAGGCTTAAAAGCCTATGAGCAGAAACTTAGTGAGATACACATCCCCTATGTGAATTTTCCCATCATTTAGGCGATGATTTAGCCCGTTATTTGTAGGTGGTTTCAGAATGATTGTTCTTTCAATTTTCTTTTTTAATTTTCAGTGCAGTGAACCTGCTTTTGCTAGGGAAATCTTGTTAAATATCCTTTTAATTTATGACAAATTAGCCAGACGCAGTAGAAACACAGGAGAAAAAAAAAATTAGATCACATACTGGTTGAGAAGAGAAAATAACCTCTCAATGAAGAAAACTTGACACACTTTCAACAGCAGCTCTGAAAAGATCAGTGGAAACATATTTAGTAAAAAAGAGCAGTTAAACTGTGCTCCACAGATACACTGCTGGCAGAAAAACTGTGCACAATGGGGAAATCAATACAACAGATTGGGCATCTAAAATAGATGCTGAACAGAAGCATAAGAAATGTTTACAAACCAAATAACAGACTGAAGAAAATAAGAAAGTGATTGACATGGCATGCACTTGGAAACAGTGAAGAACTCAAAAGAATAGTGGAAGAGAGTGACATCAGAACATTGCTCTATAAAGGGCAAAACCTCCAAGACAGCCTCAGCGTGGCCTGAAAAGAGACTCCTGCCTGAACAGAAAGGAATCAAATTGGCAGCTTTCAACACTATAATAAATTTATATAAAAATTTACCACTTCTAAGGACAGGAATTGATAGATCAGCTTGTACATAACAGATTTTTCTACTGGCTTTGCTAATGTATATCTTCAAATATGGGCCATGTTCTTGGTAGTGTGGTTATTGTTATGCTGGGGGTTGGTGAAATCTCATTGAAGCTGATGGCCAGAACTGCTGCCCTTCATTCAGAATCTATGTAAAAAATCCAATTACACTCTTCTTTATGGACTAGATAGCTGAAACAATAGGAGCATCTTCTCAAAACACAATCCAGGCAGGATCATTCAGGAATCTGAGTTATATGGATGGAGGGTTTTCCTTGAGGTCTGAATGCAAAAAGCATGAGGCTGGGTATTGTTTGCGGGAGATGTGGGTGTGTGAAAGTAGTATCAGGAAACACTGCTTAAGTACACAGAGAAGGAAGCAAGGAAAAAGAAAAAAGATAGCAAGAAAAACACGTGTCATGTGAACCCTGAGAAAAAAGCTAAGAGAGAGAAAGCTTTTCGGTAAAGTGTTGGCTTAAAGAAGCTTGGAACTGCAAGCAAAGTAACTGTCACCTGTTTGAGTCCTAATGTTTCCAGAGAAACAGAACTTTGCATACATTCTCTGTAAATAAAAACGATTGCATCAAAGAAATACGGGCTCTCAGCATCAATTTTTTTTTCTTAGCAGAAATAATCTGAAAGCCCTCAAATGTTGACTGACTACTTGGGGCAAAAGGGGCAATGTTAATGTTCTAATAAATGATGGGTAGCAGGTGTACAGCAAAAATCCTCTTGTGAGTAAGTAGGCAGCCCCCATATTTATTGAGAGAAAGAGCGTCAAGACAGAGAAGTAAGAACATATGAAACATTATCCTAGTTCTGACACTTATTCTTCCTCTAGTATTGCAGACAATTTATCCTTATTGTCTCAGTTTTGCTGTATGCAAGATGGTAACGTTGTTATTAGCACTATGTGTTAATGTTGTTTGATCCTACTTGGTTTGTGTACAACCGACCAAGGTGCCATATGCATTTTTCTTGAGTCAAGGAGCCAAAATTCATTGTACTTATCTTTCAAGGAAATTGTATGGTAAAAGTCAGTAAAAACAAATAACATTCTGATAAAATGTATAGTCAGAGACAGGCAGGATAGCAAGAATAACTACAGTACATTGATCTCCATCAAGAGTGAATGTTAATTATTAGACTAAGGCTCAAATTTTCAAAAACACAAAAGTGACTTAGCCTCCTAAGTCCCATTTTCACATATTACTTAAGCACTTTTGAAAATTCTGCTAGGCACTTATCTGCATGTTTAGTCACCAAAATACCTTTAAAAAATCAACCATTTGTGCCTGAGTGCCTTACTTCCATTGATTGCAAAGCCATGATGCTTCTGAAAATCCCACTACATTCTGATCTGCATCTTAGGAACCTAAATATCTGGTCCTAAGCCTATATTCTAAAGGTACCTAGGCACTGATGCACTCAACATTGAAACACCTAATTCATTAAGGAGACTAACACATCTTTAAAAATGGGATTTAGGAGCCAAAATCCTTCTCCTAAATTCCTAAATCTCTTTTGAAAGTCAGAGTTAGGCACTGCAACACTGAGCACAGCAATGCTAAACACCTTTAAAAATCTGGGCCTAAGTGCCTTTGTCTAAATCCAAATACAGCTTTTCTTTAATTGGTTTTTAATATTTAAGAAAAGAGGTGATTACCTTGCTGACAGATGTGGCATATATATATATATATATATATATATATATATATAGTATTGCTTCTATATATTTCCAAATATTGCACACTTCATAGGCTCTCAAACTAATTGTGTTTGGATCACAAACTAAATATATGTCAACAATGTAATACTGTTGCAAAATAAAGCAAGCATAATTCTGGGATGTATTAGCAGGAGTATTGTAAGCAAGACACAAGAAGTAATTCTTCCACTCTACTCAGCACTGATAAGTACTGTATCCAGTTCTGGGCACCACACTTCAGGAAAGATGTGGACAAGTTGGATGAAGTCAGAAGAGAGCAACAAAAATCATTAAAGATCTGGAAAATATAACCTACAAGAAAAGATTGGAGAAAATTGGGTTTGGTTAATCTGGAGAAGAGAAATCTGTAAAAGGGTGTCATAAAGAGGATGGTGATGAATTGTTCTCCTTATCCACTGAACACAGGAAAAGAAGTAATGGGTTTAAATTGTAGCAAGGGAGATTTAGGTTAGATGTTGGGAAAAACTTTCTAAGTATAAGGGTAGTTAAGCACTGGAACAAATTACCTAGGGAGTTTTTGGAGTTTCTGTCATTGGAGTTTTTAAAGCACAAGTTAGATAAACGCCTGTCAGGGATAGTCTATATTACTTAGTCCTGCCTCAGTGCAGGAGACTGAACTAGATGACCTATCAAGGTCCCTTCCAGTCCTACATTTCTATAATACTATGATCCCTAACAGAAATATGAAAATATGCAATTTTACAATTTGTCAAATCTGCAGGACCAGACAACGATCCCTCACTTTCACTTGGGAGGCAGGCCAGTCCTCACCCACAGACAACCTGCCAACCTGAAGCAGATTCTCACCAGCAACCACACACTGCACCATAGCAACTCTAACTCAGGAACCAATCCATTCAACAAACCTCGATGCCAACTCTGCCCACATATCTACACCTGCGACACTATCACAGGAACTAACCAGATCAGCCATACCATCACTGATTCATTCATCTGCACTTCTACCAATATAATATACCCCATCATATGCCAGCAATGCCCCTCTGCTATGTACATTGGCCAAACTGGACAATCCCTATGTAAAAGGATAAATGGACACAAATCAGATATTAGGAATAGCAATATACAAAAGCCTGTAGGAGAACACTTCAACCTCCCTGGACAGACAATAGCAGACCTAAGGACAGCCATCCTGCAGCAAAAAAATTTCAAGAGCAGACTTCAAAGAGAAACTGCTGAGCTCCAGTTCATTTGCAAATTCAACACTATCAGGTCTGGCCTTAATATTGACCGTGAATGGCTTGCCAATTACAAAAGCAGTTTCTCCTCTCTGGGTGTTCACACCTCCAGATCACCTGCTGGAAGTGGGCTTCACCCCCTGCCCCTGATTGAATTTACCTTGCTTTCTTGACTGCTATTTATACCTGCCTCTGGAGATTTCCACAACATTCATCTGATGAAGTGGGTCTTAGCTCACGAAAGCTCATGATCCCTAAAATCTGTTAGTTTATAAGGTGCTACAAGACTCTTTGTCACTCTCTTTTATGTGGGCCAGGCTGGTGCCTGGGAGGCTAATAGATTCCAGCTGTTTCCTGCTCCTTCTGGTTCTCTCTCACATCTTCATACAGAACCATGGCCTGAAGCTTGGGTCATTCTGCCTGTTTCTGGGACTCTGGAAAGTTGCAACAAGGGGACAACATAAGAGCAAGAGAAAAGAAAACAATAACTTTTGAAATTCATGTATCATTTATTTTTTCAAAGAGACTTCTGTGCATGACTGATGGCATCTGCTCTCAAAAATGGTTGCACACCACCATCTTCAATCTCTCTTTGTACAGAGCAGGGATTTCTCATTTCACAGATGAAGCCTGATCCTTCTCCCTCTGAAATGGAGTTTTGCCTTAATCATCTTATTGTATACATCCATATTATCACATATATTCTTAATTTAAAGGATAGAAAATGTGCATTTTATCATCCAAGATGAGAACACTAGGCATGGGATTTAATGTCCTATAAGCAGCTTTAACTAATGAACATAAACATTGTGAATGCTATCCACTGGTAACACAGTAGAAGATGACATGATCTCACCAATTAGCATTTCCATCATAAGGATAATATATATTATTCTATTACTTTAATTATTTCAAAGGAAGGTGTTTGCAAGTGTGGTCAGATGTTGGATTTTTTATTTAGATCAGCCTTGCAAAACTGTCATGCAAATTTTCTAACACAGGCATAAAATCTACTAGCCCACTCTTTACTCTTTAAAGTGGTGGAAATGATAAAACTAAGATACTTTAATCACCTATCAAACACAATTTATCCTGAGTGAGTGGTGAGTGGAATTTGTAAAGGCTGATTTAGACAAACACATTCTCTTTAAAGTCAAAGTGGGCTCCACCTATAAAGTTTCAGGTCCAAATTTCAAACACCCCACAATTCTGGACTGTTTGGATGGTGAATGTTGGCTTGAGTACCCACTTTAAAGTTAGTCACTGTGACATGGAAAAAACTGGAAAAAGAAAATACTAAATTAATCTTAACTGTGAAATAGATTGGACCCATCTCAGCATGAAATCAAATATTCCCAAGGGACATCAAGCTGTAGCTTAGAGTTTAGGATGTTTATGGACTAGTGTTGCTATTGACTTGATTGTTTATGGCACTATTTGTGCCAAATGTTCCTCTCCATTACACTGAAACAATCCAGTGTAACCTGTCAACCTACATCAGTGGTGTACCTCAGAGTAGAATTTGGCTTCGTGTTGTTGTGTATTTGTTTACAAAAGAAATTCTTATAAATGATTTTTTTTTTCTGTTCAAGACAACTCCTGTGGCTGGTATATGAAGTAAATATCAAAAGATACACACTTTTGGTCATTTCAAAGTTTGGCCCAGAGGCACAGTGGTTAGAGATAGAAGTGACCTCCCAATCACTCAGTCCATCCTCCTGCCAGTGCAGGAATAAAATCATAGAAATTAGAGATGTCACTTTGAGAAAGGATTTCATTGTACTAGACAACATAAGCTGAGAAGTGGTAGAGCGGTCACAGATTCTATACAAAGCATAAACCAATCAGTAAAAAAGTTGATATTAAAATACATTTCATTTCTGCCTTTTTTACGTAAAGAAATTCAAATCAATACAACAGAACCCACTTAACAGAATACCTGATAAAAATAGATATTGTATTTACCAAACCAAACATTTGCGGAGTTGTGGCTTAACAAAACTCCCCTTTGTTCAATATCTTTGTTTTAATTCTAGACATAATGAAATATTAGTGGAAGACAGAAGAAATAAGGCAAGATATTTCTCTTTGAATTATGAAAATTGCAACCCAAATTACAGAAAGAGCCAAGAATGCTCCTCAGAGATAAAACAGTTCCAGACTGGCTCTATTCAGCTTCAAAACAGAGAGCTGTTTTAATCACTTTCTTTGAATTTTAAATGTTTTGTGCACCGCGTTAGCATTAGTACCTCTTCAGTCCAAATAAATTGCTTCCCCGAGTCTTCCAATATCAACTTTTTAAAGACAGTTTGACAGCATAGCTTGGAGACCACAAGCTGACGGACTACTCAAGGAGCTCAGCTACAATGTCTGATCTCAATGCAGTATCTGGGTGCAGGCAGACACTGGGCTTCAACATAGTGACACAGCCACAGAAAAGCAACTGCCAGAACTATCAGAAATACTGTGAGGGTGAAGCTCTGGATAGGCATGTTACAGCAGATTCAGACTGTGAAAGGCAAAAACCAGATAGTTAGAATTAAAATGGGAACGTAAGAACATAAGAACATAAGAAAGGCCGTACTGGGTCAGACCAAAGGTCCATCCAGCCTAGTATCCTGTCTACTGACAGTGGCCAATGCCAGGTGCCCCAGAGTGAGTGAACTTAACAGGTAATGATCAAGTGATCTCTCTCCTGCCATCCATCACCCCCCTCTGACAAACAGAGGCTAGGGACACCATTCCTTACCTAGCCTGGCTAATAAACATTAATGGAATTAACCTCCATAAATTTATCCAGTTCTCTTTTAAACCCTGTTATAATCCTAGCCTTCACAGACTCCTCAGGCAAGGAGTTCCACAGGTTGACTGTGCGCTGTGTGAAGAACGGAGGGCGATTTTCAAATTTGGCCCCCATTTTTGTGAGCATATTTTTGCACCCCCAATGAATTTCCAGGAAAACTGTGGGTGCAACATTTTGAGTCCAATTCAGTGAAGGTACAACAGTATATTCACAAAAAATTGAGCTTTTTGAGTTAGGCACTTTCTCAACAACTACCATAGAAACCATGTTACTGAGTCCAATTCTTCAGCTGCTACCAATTCACTAAGTTACTAACTAAAAAGAAAGTGCCTGATAGGGAAAAAGTCTGCTTAGCAAATCACAGTAAATGACGCTACATGTCTCAAAATCCTTAGCACTTATGCTATGAATTAAATTGGATATTTTTAAGTATCTAAAAATCACCCTTTTCATTATTATTAGAGCGATGGTTGATAAACTGAATCAATAATTTAGATATTTCCATTAAAGTTATTCCTTCTTCTGAATTATTTCTAAGAGATCAAGTACCTCAAGCAAAGTTTCAGTCATGTGACTATGAGAAAGAAATCACAGAAAGAGTTACTTTCCTCAAACACTGAACAGGGATTATTTAGAGTAAGAAAAATGTGTTATGGCAGGAGTTACCAAATCGTGCTGTTACACATAGTCGTAAAAGATTTTATTTGTAGTGGGAGACCAAGTTTTTAGTCATCGAAGAAATGCTGACTTTGTTAGTTTTGCAAATGTGGTTCCTTTGTGGGAAATAGAAGGATATTTTGCTTTTTGACTTAATCTGTCTAACTGGAGTAAACTCTTGAGATGGCATTGCTCCCTGGGAATCAGGCACTGCTATTGGACTGAGATAATTGAAAGAAGAGATTGCCTCCATACCATTTTTAATTATCTCCGTTCCAGGACTGCTATGTATGTGTAAATTAAACAAGTTACAATGACAGTATACTATTGTGTCACAGATTTCTCTACCAATGAGAAGCTGTCCTATAAGGTCCCACCTCACCTACCACTGAGGGCAGTACTAGTCTGTGTCCCTGTGCTTCACTGTAGAACTTCTGCCTAGAACATTGCCCTCCTCTGTGTGCTTTGTGTTACAGATTTAAAGTAACAATGCACATATGTATACAGTTTCTGCTTCAGTAAAAATTAAATTGTTGCTATAAACTCTGCATACCTTGATAGTTTTAATTCACATAGACTGACTGTTCCTGAGCTTCACTTTCTGTTTACATTCTAAGTGAGATTTGAATTATGCTTTATCTGAGTGTGACTCAAAAGTAGGTATAATTGCCAAGTGACAATCAAACTCATAAATCCTTCATCAAAACTCCACTCACTCATCCTCAGCAGGAAAAGAAAGAATATTCCTGGTGTCCCTTGATAGGAGGAGCTTGGAAAAGAAAATTTGGTTTGAAACCTCCCCATCGTCCCATTCCTACTGGCCCAGGACTTCCCACTTTCCTTTAAACCCCTCTCATCTCCAGCATCTTCAGGGGAATGTAGCTGACCCCCTGTTCCCACTCAACTTTTCAGGGTTCAGCCAGAAGGCCCGTGTCTCTTTCATAGAATGATAGAATTATAGAACTGGAAGGAATCTCAAGACGTCATCTAGTCCAGTCCCCTTCCTGACAATTGTTTCTTTGATCTGCTCTTTAAAATCTATAATGACTGATATTCCACAAATATCTTGGGCAATTTACTCCAGTGCTTAGCCTTTCTGACAGTTTAGGAAGTTTTTCCTAATGTCCAGTGCAGTTTGATTGATGTCCAGTGAATGAGGTAGGGATCCACTTATTGAACAGTATGGTTTTAAGTAAATGTAGAATTGACGCCTTATTCACTCTGCACTGTTCAAACCTGTGTGAGAGACAGTGGAAATAATTGCATCAAACATGTACTATGCCATAATGTATACACATAAGGGAATAGAGAAAGATTATATTTACAATCTTATCTTTGGCATTTCTGACTTTCGAATGCTTCACATTGTAATCTTAATATTCCTTTAACATAGTTTCTTCTCTTGAATCACATTTGGCATGGAATATAACCACAATCGCATTCTGTTCAGAACCACAGTTGTCAACTATATTGTTTGGGAATATGTCTTATATCAGGGGTCGGCAACCTTTTAGAGGTGGTGTGCTGAATTTTCACCTAGTCAGGGCTTTGCGTGCCAGTCCAGAAGGGGAGGGGCTGAAAGAGCCAGCAGGGGGAACCTCAGGGCGGGGGTAGACTGAGTGGCTCAGCCCACCTGCTTTGGGGTTTCCCCCCTCAGGCTTCTGCCAGCTGGGGTCCCACTGTCTGCCCCAGTCAGCTCCCGCTGCTAGCCTGGGTATAGGGAACCCAGGCTGACAGTGGGCTGGCAGGAGCCTGTGGGGGAAACCCCAAAGCCGCGCAGTCTAAGCGATCAGCCTCCGCAACTTTTGGGTTTCCCCCGCTGACGCCTTTCCAGCTGGGGTCCCCCGCCTGCCCCACTCAGCTCCCACTGCCAGCCTGGGCTCAGTGAGCCCAGGCTGGCAGCAGGAGCTGAGACCCCGGCTCGCAGGAGCCCGCAGGGGAAACCTCGAAGTGGCGCAGGCTGAGTGCTCAGCTTGCGCCGCTTTGGGGTTCCCCGCTGGCATTTTGCCAGCCAGGGTCCTGCCCTCTCCACTCAGATCCCGCTGCCAGCCTGGGTATAAGGAACCCAAGCTGGCAGCCGGCGCTGAGTGGGGCAGGCGGCAGCTGGCAAGGCACCAGCATGGGAACCCCAAAGCCGCGGAGGGGCTGAGCTCTCCCTGCGTGCCAGCCTAAATTGGCTCATGTGCCATGTTTGGCACGCATGCCATAGGTTGCCGACCCCTGTCTTATATCCATTACATTAGCACTGGTCAGCTCTTTTACTTTCCTCATGTAACGTTTTAGAAGTACCTATTATCTCCTAGTATACTGCTCTGTTAATCCCGTGGTTTTGATCGTCGGTCGTATAGAGTCATACCTAAAAAGTTATTGAGTACAATAGTTCGAGATTATTATTTATAAGTTAGTACCATTCAATGGTCACTCAAGTTGTTTACTTAGCTTAGAAAAGCCTTAAAAGACTAGACTATCTGACAACCATATCTTCTAGGGTTAGAATTTTCTTCTAAGACCAATATAAATCAATAATAACTCCAGACTTCAATGTAAAAACCCCATGGCAAAATTACTGTGATATCCCCAGAGGGCTTTTAGGAGAAAGGAATAGAATACAATCTTCAATAGCATTGGCAGTCAGAGCCTTCTTATGTTAGATAAGTCCTTGATATACTTGTCCTTTCAGGCTGTCATTGGGTAGTGTATCTTTTCTATCTGCTGTAGAACCTTTTGAATCTTATTTATCTTCATTTTGCCATCACATAAACCTCTATCAATCTTGTGATGACATTTTAAAACCCTTTTAAATGTTTTCTTGAATTGATTTCACTGTTGCAAGACTTCACTACCTGACCTCACTTTGGTTCTTGTAGAACTCAATTTTGTATCAGCTGGATTTTATTTTTTCACAGAACTGGTTATTCAGGACAGCTAAGCTTATGTACATTTCTTTGTGGGGAACTGTTACTGAAGCTGGTATCAATCTAGCATATATCCACCCATGCCAATGGAAATACAGAATTTCCAAGTGGAGATAACTCATCACTACAAGAAACAGTGGTGAAGCTGTTAATTGGAGAATTTCTTCTCAGCTTTGTCAACAGAAGAGATTGACTAATCTTCCTTGTTTTTTATGTCTTCTTTCTATAACAAATCTAACAAAATATTTGCATACACACACAAAAAGAGAGATGCAAAATAAAGAATCTTAAGCAACATGTATTAATAAGAGCAGCAGAAATGGATGGATGTAAAACGGACATAGACCAATGTTATAGGAAAGGGTGACAAATGAACTTTACCCATATGGCAAACAATTCCATTGTGTTGGAGGAGTGTAGTGATTGACCAGGATGCTCAGCCCAGATTTTAGCTGATTATTTTTTACATATCCTCCACCATTAAGCATCTTGGAGATAAAGACTGGGATCATAGATTCAACACAGTATTTATGCTGTGCTGGACCAAGTCTTTACCATTCTATCTTATGGACTTGGGGCTGGAATATTGCTTTGTTAAACACTATTATCACTTAATCCCAGGAAAAGCTTGTAGAATTGGTTCAGTTTTGTTACACAGAAAACAATTCCTCTGGAAACATTTAAGGAGTATCTGAGAAAAAATCTGACAGCTATGATGTTTATCTATAAATGATGTTAAAAAAATCATAAAATATAGCAACCTATTGCTGAATTTTATGGCATGAAAACAGGTAATTAAACTGGAAAATGCTGATCTTACTAATGCTTATAAGTGGCTTATTGGAAATAAATTGCACTTTAATGCCTTCAGAATATAATACACATAATCAGAAACAACTGGCAAATGTACATCAGTCTAAACTAGTGTATTGTGTAATTAGTAGAAAGAGATGAGAGGAAATCTCAGAGAATTAAAATACTTTGCAAGTGTAAATGGACTTAAGGGTAAGCTGAAAATACATTATACCTATTGTCTATCCTAAACTAAGGTCTAATGTGATTTCAAAACAGCCTTTAATTCTATTCATTTCTGGAAGGTCTTGTCTAAGGACTCAATCCTTTTCCCAGTGAAGTCCATTTACTGCCTTGGAGGCAGGAACAGATCATAGGAGTGCAGTAAGTGTATATTAAAGTATGGAAAGGGAAAAATGTTTAATAAAATAGTGGAATTCTGGGGTGGTATAGGCAAGGACTCAAACAGTAAATGAACACTGACAATGAGTTCAGTACGAGATTCAGCTGGAAATGCATGAAATTTGTATTAAAATAATTTCCTCTGGGGGGGGAGAAAAATAAGCATGCTTTTCAGTGATCTCCAGTAATAGATAGAAGTTACCATATACATTTTATACTGTTTCTAATATTTACATCCCATGCCTGAATTGATTTGCTGAAAGACTCCATATATTCAGCATTTAATATCAAGGATTATTTTGGGAAGATGTTCGCAGATCCCTGTTTGGTTTATTTTAGAGGTACGAATCCCATTCATTAGAACAGCTTTTCAAATGAATGGCTTGCAGCGCCCTCGTGAATAGTGTATTTGTGGTTGATATAAATCACTCATTCTTTGCCTGTTCAGTTTCACATCCTCTCTGGGATGGCTTCAGTCCAGGTCTGGCAACCTAAAAATAATTATAGTCTTGTTAGTAACAGTAAGAGCATGTGTGAAGTGCAGGTAATGGGAGATTCAACACATAGCACTATTTAGCCATGAACTGGGATAATGTGAGGGTTGATTTGAACCCACACTGGAGGAGAATTACTTCAGGCAATTGCACAGTACAAACAATCTTAAAGCAACAGGCTAGAAGCCTATAATGAGTGAAAAGCTCATGGACAGTAGCTCTAGCATAGAAGACACCAGTTACTTTCCAAAGGAAGAAGTTATATGAAGACTTTTCATTTTCCGGAAATATTTAAGAGTTATAAACAGCTGGGGCATGGTATCATGATTTTCTTTTATTTCATCACACTTAAATTATAGGCACCAGTCCAGATAATTACCTTATACACAACTAAAAAAGTCCAAGTACTCAGATCTGTGCCTCCAGTTCAAATGTCGATGCAATATTACACATGCAAATTTTACATCTCAAATTCCTCGTGCAAATATAGTGATGAAAAAATGACCCTATATGTTATGTTACAATGCAGAATCAATGTGCTATCCTACAGATACTGCCGATGGGAATATATCAGCTAAATAAATTCTAATAAATGATTTAACTTGCTATTCTGGTTGAATAGAATCCTTTGGGACTCTGTTATGTTCACAATCAAGATAAAATTGTGACTTACTATTCACACAGAGAAAGCAATTTTAAACAAAAGTTGTGATATTTTAAAAAATCAACATTGAATCAGTCGATGCTTATACAGTGTTCTTACAAACTAGAAACTGAACCTGCAACTTTTTTTTCAGAAAATTCTCTTTGATTTAAGGGAAAACACATTTGAGGCGGTATGCTAATATTACATGGTATTGCACAACATTACAGATTGTGCCCACAAAGAGGGAAACCTGAGAGGCACCCAAGTGCAAAATTAAGCCATTGTGTCCATTGTATTGTGGGAGGTACAGCTGGTATTTCATTGAAATGATGTTGGTTCCAATAATTACTAAGATTGGAATGCCTTGCTAATAAATACTTTACTTCTATGGCATCTTTATTTGAAGATTTTAAATCAGGTGTAATTAACAAGAACGGTAGATCTGATTATAAACTATTACATAATAAAATACATATTAACATAACATATAATGATACTTTGGGATTATATATCCTTCATACTTTCTCCCATGCTGCCGCTCACATTAGGAAGAGCTCTCCATAAATATCTGCAAAGCCATGTCTGCCCTCCTTCAAATCTCTCCTTAAAAGTCATCTTCTGTGATGCCTGAAAACAATTGATAATTAGGCCACTGTTTTTCATATGATTAGTATTGTCTCATTGTTACCTTTGTGATCTCCCTGTCTGTTCTAGGCATCTTTTGTCCCTTGCCTTATGCTTACATTGCACCATCCTTGGGACAGGGATTAGAAGGGATGTGAGACCCTGTCTTTCTGTTATGTGTTTGTAGAGCAACTAATGTAGTGGAATTCTGATCAATGATTGTGGTACTTAGGCACTACGACAGTACAATAATAATAATAAACAATTAATATTATTACATTATATCTGCAATCCCAAATTTCTATTAAAAATAAAGTGACTACTGAGATGCAAAATTGACTGAAATAAAAATATTCAGAATTATTTCCCTCCATATGCAGTTTTTGCTACGATCTCAGAACAGTGTGTAAAGGTAGGGGCCATGCCTTGTCAAGTAGGGTGAATGAGTTTTCTTATTATTCTATTAGAATCTTAACCTTTCAAACAAAATGAGTGTTTACATTCTTTCTTCAAATTTCTCTTCCAGAGCAACATTCAAGTAAACAGGCCTTGCCCAGGGGTTCTCTATGTAAACTGGAAGAAGGAAATCCTTCCATCTGGACTCAGAGTGCTAGTGGACTGTGTGTTTTCCACTACAGCCCTCTCTTCCCAGTAGGCTATACCATGTGAAGGATTGTTAGTGTCTCACATCCCTTCTAATCCTTCTTTTCTATCCATACACAAAATGAGGCCACTTCAACCTCCCCAATAGTCCATAGCTGCCAACTGTGACCACACCATGAACAGAGTAGGGAATCTCACATTTGCAGTAGATTAGGGACCACATTTTTGTATGATGCTGAAGTAGCACAGTAATATTTACCAAAGTGAATAAAGTAATGTTTGCAATACGTTTTGTAAAAGAAAAGAAATCTTGACTTTTTTTTTAAGAATACTGAAAATAAATATGATGCAGAACTGAAGGTCATCTATCTTGACCTACAGAATATCAGCGTGATTTTGCAGTGCTCTCTCAGATAAAGGATAACTAATAATCTATTGGAAATTCTGAATGATGTTTAATGTAAGGGAGGTTTTTTTTCATTTATTGTGACTTTTAACCTATAGAAACTATATTATCATACACATACACACCTATAATTATTTATCTATAAATATGGAAGTACGTATGCCTTGGAAAATTACACAAACTGTTTAAAATATAAGAATGGGAATTATAGAATGCAAATAGCATGGCTAAATCTTTGACATTAACATGAACCTGTGTGCATGTAGCAATACCCATTTAATAATGTGCATTAGTAAAAAAAGAAGATACTGTTTTTTAGCAAAACCAAAAGTGCTCAGTGGTTTTTTCTTTGTGTATTATCTCTTTTTTGACATTTGTACAGGATTTTTAATAGATTATTTTTTCCTCCCAAACATGCATATTTACTCACTTGAGCGATTATGCACATTTTGCACAATAGAAGACATTGTGCACTTTTAAAATGTTGACTACATCTACTTTGCACCTTACTTGATTTTCCATCCCCACCTTTGCCTTCTGTCGTCAGTGTACATAAAGGACAAATAGCTTAAATACAAGGGAAAAGGAGAAGCTAAAGTGATCACTCATGTTTGTTTTTTTCCTCCTCAAAGTACATTCTGTACCTCTTCCAAGAAAGTGAATCCCTCAAATGCCACTTGAGATTTAAATGAAAGTGCACTATCATATTAAAAACAATAGACCAGCCTTTGACTCATGTTGAGTAGAACCTTATTATGCACGTATTCCAGTTGGAGCTAAGGGACTATTCACCTTGCGTAAGGGTGGCAGAACCCAACTCACTGTGAAAAACTGTTAATCAAAAAAAGTTTGAAGACATTTAGCAGAATTTGTCATTTGAATTACGATTTATTTATAAACAAAGTTATTCTGGTCTTATTGTACTTGTGCACTAGTTAGATGTAAAGGCTTTATTTTGAACAATACAAAAACAAACGAACAAAAAACTCTCCCGAGTTGATACATATTGATCCTTTACATTTCTGAAATTGTATTTCTTTGAGAGATGTTTGCTTTAATGTTGTTAAGAGAAATAAAAAGTTCCTTCTTGCACATGTTTGCAGATTGATTTCTGTAATAATGTTGATAAATGTCCCTCTGCAGCATAGACGTATGTGTGTGTGTGTGTTTTTCTGAGGGGGAGACCTTTCTTCCTCTCTGTTTTGGCAAGCTGAATAGAAGGATCTATTTTTTGACAGGCTGCCATTCTCAAGGAGGCACAAAATCTGCGTTTCCTTTCATCTGTCTGGATTAGTGGATTATCCTGCAGTCTGCCTTGGTGACTGAGATACCTTATATCCTGCATCTCTGAGTTCTTCTAACTGATATAATAACAGGTGGGTTTCTGAGATTTGGCACATTATATGGAGGGGGAGAGGTTTTAACATGTGGCTGATTTGTATCTCATAGTCTTAATTATTTTTTCCTGAGGAACTCATTTCAGCAGCCAACACTATACTAATATGAAGTAATGCTTTTTTCTTTTGCCTCATTTTGTGATAAAAGTACATCAAAGGGCAAAGTTAGAAGCCGGCTCCTAGTTCTTGATCCAGTTTCAGAAAGGGGAGAGAAAAAAGAAGGGAATGATATCACTACAGCAAAAATAGTGTGTGAAAAGGGAAGGGTTTGTACGATGATCCCAAATTATAACACTGCGGTCACAAACAAGATGTAAGAATAATTAAGATTGAAAGACTTTTTCAATTAATAATCCTCTAATAATTGTACTTAACAAAGAGTCAATAATTTAAAAAACCCAAATGTTAGAATATCTGGAAACAAACAGCTACGGGTCCTTGCACCTGTGCATGGGTCAGCCACATGCTGACCTTTGAATTCTGCTGCTAGTGCTCAAGAACTAGGTTATGTACAGCCAGAAAAATATCAAACAAGGATAAGTCTGGAATGGGGGCACAGCACCTACATCCATCCTGGATTAAATCCATGGCAGATCTTCTCTAATCCTTATTCTGTGACCAGCTCTGAGCAGTCTTTATAACATGATAAATCAGTCCAGCTGCAAGAAACCTATTTTCTACTTGATCTGGCGGTTCTTCACCATGGTTTGTGGTGGTGATGGCTGGGATGGTCCCAAAGAGTTGCTCGAGCCATCCTAATTTCAAAGACTTCTAAAAGAATAGCTGAAATACATCCCTGGTAAAGCTCTATTGACTTCCATGCAGTTGCACTTGCATAATGGGCATATGGAGTCTAGGGGGTGCTGAGGTAAAATTCACTTATATCATGGTTCAATTAAACTATATTCTTCACAATATTCTTCTTTACAGATTTATGAGTGATCTCTTTCTTTCTGACCCCTTTGTTTTTAAATTCAATCCTTACTCTATTCTCACGCTCAGTTGCTAATCTATAGTATAAATCATAGAAATGTAAGACTGAAAGGGACCTTGATAGGACATCAAGTCCAGTCCCCTGCACTGAAACAGACTAAGTATTGTCTAGATCAGCAGTTCTCAAACTTTAGTTCACAGACCCCCTTCTGACAACAAAAATTACTACATGACCTCAGAAGGGGGCAAAGATTGAGCCCACCCAAGCTCCACCACCCCAGGCTCAGGGGTGACAAAGCTGAAGCCCGAGGGGTTCTTCCCTGGGTGGGGGGCATGTAACCTTAGCCCTGGGCAGTAGGAGGTTGGCTTCAGCATCAGCCCTGGGGGGTGGGGTTTGGGCTTAGGCTTCAGACTTGCTGGGGCCCAGGGCCATAGCCAGTCTTGGCAACCCCATTAAAATGGGGTTACAACCTACTTTGGGGTCATGACCAACAGTTTGAAAACCCCTGATCTAGACCATCCCTGACAGGTGTTTATATAACCCGTGCTTAAAAACCTCCAATGATGGAGATTCCACAATCTGCCTAGAACATTCATTCCAATGCTTAACTGCCCTTATGGGACAGGGTGTGCATACACCACACTGGGCTGGAAGGGATTAACCCCATACTATGAGCAGAGGAAGTCCTCCCCTCAGAATGTACTGGACATGCTCCAAGTGCTATGCTAGTATGAAAAGGAGCAGCCAGCTCAGTCTGGGCTGACCTCCAGGAGAGAAAGCACCTGGTAGAGGTTGCAGCTGAGAAGCCATTACAGCCCTTGCCTGAATGAGCTGAAGATACCAAGATCTGCATTGGAGATCTGTGGCCAATGGGGAGCCCCATGGAATTAACCATGCTGAGACCCTGATGCCCCATGGACTGCAGCTTCAAGAAGCACAGTAGGAAGTGACCCAGGGAGGGTAAGTGAATGGTATCTCTCACCTGTGTGAGGTCAGCGTGTTTTTGGTGAGATTCCCCACTGATCCAGTGGGGAACCACTCTGTCACTGCTAGGGCCCTAGGTTGTGGCCTGGTAGAGTCGGCCCCACTACCCAAGCCACCAGACCCCTGGTGACGGTCCTCTGGGTATTGGCCACTATGCCACACTGCCCCATATCTGAGGGCCATCATATTGACTCTGGCCACAAGAGCCATTGTATTGACTTTGGTCACTAGGTCACACTGCCCTGAACTCAAATCATTTATAAAGATATAAATAGAACTGGACCTAGAACAGATCACTGTGAGATCCAACTTAATATGCCCTTCCAGTTTGAAAGTGAACATTTATAACTACTCTGAGTATGGTTTTCCAACCAATTGTGTCCTCCTCCTTATAGTAAGTTTAGCTAGACTATATTTCTCTAGTTTGTTTATGAGTAGGTCTTAATTCTGTCATCCATCAAAAACTATGTTTTACAGTTACTCTCTCCTCTATTGAATCTACCGTTACTTTTTAGATATTCTTCATATTCCTTTGTTTCTTTCTAGAAACTTGTAACTTCTTCATTAATCTTTCCAGTTACTCAGTTTTTTTGTTTCCCTCTGCACCAATGCTTTTCACAGAGTGAAATTAGTACCTGTGCAGAGTGCTGGATGAAGGCCTAGATACCACTGATTTCTTATTTTGAGAGTTCCAGGGGAACTTATATAGTGCATAGGTCTTCTGCTGGCCCACTGCACAAAGGTTATTTTACTTTTACTGAAGAGGGATAGAAGAACCTTTGACTTCCTGTCAATGTTTTATTATTTGTTTGTGGCCATGCCCAAGATATGCCAGTCAATTTTCAGACATTTAAGAAGGCATGGTCACTAATCAATGCAGATCACAGTCTACAGACAGACAAATAAGACATCTCAGAGAAAGGAAATAAACAAAAGAGAACTTCTGTTCACAAGATTCACAATAGGCTGCTGATATAATATTCTTTGGCACAGAGAGACTAGTAAAGCTGTAACATTCTGTATTCTCGACCTAGAGTACAGGAATTTAAGAAAAGCTGTCTGTCATACAAGCATATATAAGGTATCCTTTATAGTCAGTCTGTATTTTGTGTCTCACAATTTGTTTTATATTTTGATTTGTAGTTTTTCTTTCTGAAAATAATTAAATGCACATTTGTTTATTCTTGGTTGTTTTGTTTTTTTTCTAAAGAGGCAGTTAAATTGAAAGTGATTTAGACCCTGATTCAGGAAACACTTAAGCATGAGTTGAGGATTTTTCCTGAATGTCATAGGAATGAATAAGGACCTCAGCAGAAGCAGAGTCAAAATAAAGGACAAATGGAGATAAGTAGGCATACCGCAAATATATGGGAAATGTTGTGGAAATGTCTCCAGTGTTCCATGTCCAGTGAATCTAAGTTAAAATGGAGCCTAAGGCTTTACACTGTGGAGTGGGACTTCTGTTTATAATCATTCAATTGCAAGCAGTTGTTATATAAATTGTATATGGCTCACAAATCAAAGTAAAAATGTGATGTATTTGCAAAAAAAAAGGTTAATATCATTCTGGGGTGTATTAACATGTTTGTTGAATGGAAGATAGAGTGTCCTGCTCTGCTCACCACTGGTGAGGCCTCAACTGGTGTACTGTGTCCAATTCTGGGCAACACACTTCAGGAAAGCTATGGAAAAACTGGTGAAACTCCAGAGAAGACCAAGAAAAGTGATACAAGAATGAGAAAACATGACCTATCAGGAAAGGTTAAAAAATCTGGGCATGTTTAGTCTTGAAAAAACAAGACAGAGGAAACCTGATAAGTCTTCAAATTTATTAAGGGCTGTTGTAAAGAGGATGGTGATCAATTCTCTGTGTCCTGTCCAGAAAGTAGGAAAAGACATAATCTGCAGGAAGAGAGAGATTTAGGTTAGATATTATGAAATCTTTATAACTCTAAGGATAGTTAGGCACTGGAATAAGCTTCTAAGGGAGATTGTGGAATCCCCATCGCTAGAGATTTTTAAGAATAAGTTAGACAAACATTAGTCAAGAATGGTCTAGGTACATGGTCCTGACTTAGCACAGGGAGCTGAATTTGATTACATCTCAAGGTCCTTTGCAGACCTACATTTCTATGATTCTATGATACAGCCAGGACCTAACAGCCGGGACTGGGAGATGGGAGAAAAAGGAACAAACAAGTGAAAGAAGGGATCTTTAGAGTCAGTTATCACATCTATTATCTTTACAGTAATGTCCGAATACAAAACTAGCAATGGAGAGGACAGAAGAAAAAGAGAAAAGAGCCAAGGACAGAGTATTGAAACACATTGAAAGGGTGGACTAGAGGAAAAAGATGTAAAACCTCCATCAATATAAGAAGCTATAACTATTCAAATCAGGAAAAGAAAGAGCGGGAGATGCTCTTCTTTCTTGAGGCATTCCAGGAGTGCAGATTGTTCAGCAAGGACAAAAGATGCACTGAGGTCAAGTAGGATGTGAAGAAAGGAAGAGGAATACCTGTCAGTTTTGATAGATTTATCACTTATGGAAGTGCTGTCTCATCTATGGGACAGGGTGATTGAAAACAGGCAAAGAGGTTGGCTTGGCAAAATGATTAGTATGGTGGGTATATGCATTCTTGGACTAAATGATGAACAGAAAAAAGGACACTAATTTCTTAGACTTGCACTGTGTCACACTCTCATTGCTAATATGCAAATGAATTCATATGTATAAAACAATAACAATCATAACATGGTATTTGCCGGCTATTTCTGGCATCCAAATACACTATTAAATCAAGATCCAGAAGTATAAAGCTTTTCCATTATTTTATTTTGCAAAAGCTCTATTTTTGTTGGCCTTTATCATCTTAAATTTATAAACTTTATTTTGGGCTCTGCAGGCTTATAATTCTGAACACACAGACAGTAACTTAAATGCATCCTGTGCCTCCTAGTGGCTAGAGAAGTTTTTCATTAAGAGAAATGAATCTGGGTAGCAGTTACAAAGCTATATTGAAGCCACTGAGGCCAGTACTATAGTTACCATCTTTAGATTGTATTATGAATATTTTTTTCTTTTTACTGTCTGCCAGTTCCAATCTGTTTTGATTTCAATTTATTTTAATGGGCATTGGGTTAGGCACATAACGAGGTAACAAGATCAATTTATCAATGACAAAATTGGCTAAGTTTTAAGGGTTATCACTGTACTTCATGCATCACACCGACAAACAAGGATAGCTCTAAGGCTTTTGCCGTCCCAAGTGCGGAAGTTCTGCAGCACACCTGCGGGAGGTCCGCGCCTACCAGGGATTCAGCAGTGTTTCTGCGGGAGGTTCACGGATCCCACAGCCACATCGTCCCCGCTGCTGAAATGCCACCAAATCCCCAGCAGCCGTGGACCTCCCACCGAAATGCCGCCAAAAACAGCCTGACTGATGCCCTGATAGCGAACGTCAGGCTGCCCACCACAGCTTGCCGTCCCAGGCACACGCTTGGAGTGCTGGTGCCTGGAGCCAGCCCTGCCGACAAACAATGTAAACTTGTGTTCTCACATTTGCATATATTTTTCGATCAAAAATAATTGACAATGTATTTGCTTTCTACACTTTTTAATTTAATTATTAGAATGAATAATTTAAAGAAACAATTTCAAGTTACTTCTTTTTCACATAGGTGAATGTTTTCTTCCCAGCTGACAGGGATGGATTGATTTGCTAGTTAGATACAATATTAGCACACCTCTACACTGTGCCACAGAGATTTATAATAATAGGGCTCGTATCTTTTTTGTGAATGTATCGGTGTTTCCATTGTAAGATTGAATTATCAGGGGTAACTATCTCAAATGTTTCAAGTCAATTTGGGTTGGACTTTGAGAAGGAGGCATTGTGAATGCAAATTTCTTTCTCTGAATTGCTAAAATATTCTTATCTATATTTTTCCTGTCATAGAACATGTGGATACATCATTTGGACCTGTTTTCAAATACTTTGAAATAATTTAATATTGTTACAATTTTTTTTGTGGAGCAAAGGTCTCTGCCATCCAATAAAAGGTCCTGAAAAGTCCGTATTTTTCTTTAGATTAATTTTACTAATGGCTACCACTGAGGCTTTGTATTGCAGCCATTTTCATAAATGTGTAGATTTTAGGACCAGATGGGACTGTTATGATTTTCTAGTCCAGGGGTAGGCAACCTATGGCATGGGTGCTGAAGGCGGCATGCAAGCTGATTTTCAGTGGCACCCACACTGCCTGGGTCCTGGCCACCGATCTGTGGGGGCTCTGCATTTTAATTTAAATTTAATTTAAATTAATTTTAAATTAAGCTTCTTAAACATTTTATTTACTTTACATACAACAATATTTTAGTAATATATTATAGACTTATAGAAAAAGACCTTCTAAAAACATGAAAATGTATTACTGACATGTGAAACCTTAAATTAGAGTGAATAAATGCAGACTCGGCACAGCACTTCTGAAAGGTTGCCAACCCCTGATCTAGTCTGACCTCCTGCATAACTCAGGCCATAGAACTTCACCCAGTAATTCTTCATGTAATTTCTGCATGAAACCCATAACTTCCATTTGAGCTAAAGCATATCCTTCAGAAAGAAATTCAGCCTTGATGTAAACACTTTAGTAAACGGAGAATCAACTCCATTAGGTAAATCCTTAGGTAAATTGTTCCAATATTTAATGAACTGAATTGTTACAAAGTTATACCATCTTTCATGTCTGAATTTGTGGCTCTTCAGCTTCCAGTCATTGGATTTCATTATGCCTTTTCTGCTAGTTGATTTTCAGAAATTTCTTGTGCAAGTAGGTATTTACAGACTGTGATCAAGTCACCTTTTACTTGTTTCTCTAAGTGGATTGAGCTTCTTTAGTCTTTCACTATATGAAATGTTTTCCAGATCTCTAATCATTTTTGTAGCTTTTTTCTGAATCTTTTCTACCCCCATCACTCCCACCCAATGTTCTTTTTGAAGCGGGGTTATGAGATTTGGACATAGTAATGATTACACTAATGATTTATACAAAGTTAATACCACCTCCATTGTTCTACTTGATAGTCTCACACTTATACATCCAATGATTGTGTCCATCTTTTATCTACAACAGGGATCGGCAGCCTTGGCACGTGGAACCGCAGGGTAAGCACTCTTAGCGGGCCCTGCCAGTTTGTTTACGTGCAGTTTTGCTGACCGTGGCTCCCACTGGCCGTGGTTTGCTGTCCCAGTCCAATGGGGGCTGCGGGAAGCGGCATGGTGCTGGCCGCCGCTTCCCGCAGCCCCCATTGGACCAGGGTGGCAAATTGCGGTCAGTAGGAGCCACAGTCAGAAAAATGGCAAGTAAACAAACCGGCGGGGCCTGCTAAGGGTGCTTACCCTGCAGTCCTGTGTGCCAAGGTTGTCGATCCCTGATCTACAAAATGGCACTGGCAGCACATGTTCAATTGATTATCTACCATGATGCTTAAAGGCTTGTCTCCTAGAACATTTAGTTCATCTCAAGCTGGGGTGGAAACTACCCCACACTTGCCTGCCATGGACTGAGTGTCTATGTGGACCTGATGATGGTTATTAACATTAGTTAATCACTTTGATTACTCCCATTTCAAAAGAGGACAACATCAAAGTGCATTAACAAACTATTAATGCTCATCATCCGAGTACACATAGATAGTTAATTCATAGCAGGCTGGTGCAGAGTATATTCACTTCCCAGCTTGCTGCAAACTAAACGTTTATGTAGACAAACCTTTAGTCCTTTTAAGAATCACTGCTTCCCCAGGTACAATGCCCTATCTTATAAATGTGACCTACATTCTTTGTTCCTAGTTGTATGACCATGCATTTGGCTGTGTGGATTTGAAATGCATTTTGTTCAAATAAACCTTACTACTACCATACCAAGCAATCCATACCAGTCTTTACAACTGACCTGTCCTTAACATTAATTACCACTTCCACAATTTGTGATATCTATAAATTTTACCAGCAGCGATTTTAGGTTTTCTTCCAGATGATTGATAATTATAGAATACCTGGATCTTATATAGCATTTTTCATCAAAGCAATTTACATATGAAGTCAGTATTAATCCCCATTTTGCAGATGGGAAAACTGATATGAAATAGTGTTGAGCAAAGAACAATTGTTTGACATACTCCTCTGGATGATGGTTTCTCATTATCAACTCACCAGTTTTAATGTATGTAATACAAGTTACATTGATTTTGTCTACTGCAATTTTAAAAAAAGTCAGAGTAGAGTATAGGACTAGGTCAAATGCCTTAGTGTTGGAAATCTAACTATATTATGTCAACGCACACTTGCAATCTCATCAAAAATGTATTACGTTTGTTTGACAAGACTTATTTTTCATAAAACTATGTTAATTGGCATCAATTATACGTCAAACATTTGATTTTTTACTGATTATGTCCCGTAACCCCCTTTCCATGATTTTTCCCAAGATCAGTGTTGGTCCAACCAAGCTATAGTTTCCCAGGTTGGCATGGGAAGACTTGTTTTTAAATCCTCTGAAACTTCCCCATTTCAATAAGATTTGTTAAGTTACCATTAGTGATTGAGAATGCTCCTCAGCCAATTCTTTTAATACTTTTGAATATAAGCTGAATGTAAGTTATCTGGTCCTTTATTAGATGCTGTTAAACATCTTCCTCAGTTATTAATAGAATATAAAGTATTTTATTATCACTCTGTAATATGAATACATCATACAGCTTCTTTCTGCATACAAAACAGAAATATTTATTGAATACGTCTGCCTTTTCTACATCATGATCGTTGTTGGCTAAATCTAGAGGAGATTACATTAAAAGCTCATGATGAATCTGATCCTGCAAGTGTCAAGTCCCCTCATTTCCCAGGTGGGGGAATTCTTTGGCCATAGTATGTGCATGTGGGAAGGCTGTTCAGCATACCCACAACTCAAGGCCATACAAAAAATTACTTTATGACAACAGTGGGAGTTTAGGGCCCTTAACAACTGAGAGTACTGGGCCTTAAAATATCAGCATAATCAATTGCAGGGCTCTCTGACCTGAGGCACTTCTTCTACAAAACTTTAAATTTAACTGAGTGTTGACTGGAATGGGTAAACAGCCAAAGGTTGGGAGTTTGAACTTTCAGATATTTATCTGAGAAGACCCTGACTTTGGCTATAATTTGAGATAAATAGAACTTCCAGGAGCCTACACATCTAAGCCAAAAATTCCTGAAAATGTTTTTTACAAGATTTCCGAGGCTTATACTTCAGATCCATCACCAAACATATGAAATATCAGAGGCCAAGAAAGATTTATTTTAAATTTGTTATAAAAATGGCAGAAGATTCTGATGGATAGGGGAATGAATTGTAGGGTGAGCGTTTCTTAAGCAGTTCATTTATCTCTAGCTGGAATACTCTGTATATTTAACTAGTGTCCTAGCATAACAGTGCATAAAACTACGGGACCACCAGACTGGAAGCTATCTCTGATTTTAATATAACCTCTTATGAATTTGCATCAGTTGTCTTCCCTTATTGCACACTACAAGGTGGTTGACTGGAAACATGGTAGAGTCATATGCTGCCAGTAGCAACTAATATTCTCGTTCTGATAAAAACTGTAGAGCCAGATTCTCTGCCGATGTTAACCAATTTAGCTCCTTGACTTCAAAGAAGTTGGTCATTTACACCACCAGACAATTTGACCCATAAGGACACAATTATATCATTCTGTAATTCCAGTCTTGCAAGGCTGTCATTACCTCCCGAAAGTTTCTGAACTCCAATTGATTTATTGGAAGATGAGACACCTTGATAGGTCAGGCTTTAAAACTAGGAAATAGTCCAATTGTGTGGTCACTCATTGCAGGGTTAAGACTTTAATCCTTTCATATTTCTTGGATAATGTTGCTACACGTTATTTTGGTTTAAATACAGAAGTTTACTGGCTAAAGCCAAGACTGTTTCATAGGTGCATCAGTTGTCTTTTAATAGAAAATATTTCTTACTAACTTACCAATTTGCAGCTTCTTCATTTAACTCTGTTGGTGCTATTTCTTAGTCACGCCTATTGTGGTATGATTGACCACTAATATAATTACATCATTAACAGTGGAGACACCTTCCGGAGGGCTGAGAGATGAGAAGGTGGAAGAGGTCTCAACTGGGAGCAGCCAAGGAAGTGTTCCACATGATCTCTCTCTTTTCCTCTCTAACCTTCACCTCAGCTTTTGAGAGTTGATGCTTCACTCTTCCCCCAACTACCTCCCTACATATCCTAATTTGTGCTCAGGGCCTGGGGGAAGGTCATTTCCTGTTTCTCAGGCCTCAGCTCTGGAACTTGTCCTGCCCACTGCTGCTGCAACTGGGCAGGGGGGGTGTCAAGGCTGATTCCCCACTCTAGCACTTTGAGTGCAGAAGGTGGGGATCTGCAAGGATTTAAAAAATTCATATTGGCCAGTCCAGGTTTGTATTAAACTTCCAAGGTTACATCTTCTCTCTGACCTTGACTTGGTAAACACTGCCGCCACCCAAATGCCAAACCCCTTTTGGAACCCAGGAAGAGTCACTTGGGAATTCCTTTGTGTGGGATACCATCAAGTCTTTTCACACACACCCTTCAGGGAAGAGCTGAGAAAGAAAATAAAGGAAATTAGCTGTTGCCACCAGCTAATTAAACAACATGCACACACCTCTTAGGACCCAAAAATCCTGTTCTTAAAAAAAGGTAAATGTTATTAAAAACAAAATATAAAGAAAATACATGTGAAATTTTGCTAAATTTTAAAAGAGCAATTACAAAAATTAAGCACCCAAAATAGTTTTCTTGGGGGTTCAGCTTAAAGATTAGAAGCAAACAAAAGAATCTGGAGATAGCACAGAGGTGTCCATTAGCCATAAAAATAAACAGAAATAACCCTACTTGTGTTTTTCTAAATGTTCTTGATCTACTTACACATTTGGGAGTTCCAAATAAGTAATTCTAGGTATGATCTGATGATTTAGGATCATACCTGGCTTAAAGCTTCTCATAGCATAACTGCTCCTTGTTCCTTTGTTTCCTGGAGGAAAAAAAAAAGACAAAGGGGAAGTTTTTTCTCCATTTTAAAAAGTTCTAGCCTTCCCATTGTCTCTTTTGGTCAGATTCAACCATCTCAGTAGACCATGAGCTGGCCCAGACTGTGGGCCTTCAAATCTTTGCAACCAAGAAGGCATGGAAAGCATCACTTTGATTGTTCAAACAGATAAAAATGCCAGTGTTTACTATGCAGACAGGAAAAGTTACATTTGCTGTTCAGGCATTTGAAAGTTAAGTGTTACTTAAAATTTTTGAACAAGGCATTTTAAGTTGTTAGTTCGCTATTATTGGGGTAGGTAGCAGAGCAGTACCATGAGAGGAGTAGAACAGGAAGAAGGCAGAACTGAGACCTTTCAAAGTTTTGGCCCAAGCAAGGGGATATGGGGGTGTCATTTGAGCTCCCTGCCTCAGGTGCCAAAATGTTGTGTGCCAGCCCATCTTCTTCTCCCTTCTACCACTGATGCAGAGGAGAGAAATGCTTGATAGTGTGGGGTGGTTTCTCCATAACAATAGGTAATGCTTTGAAATACAGTTGTATCCTTTTCATTTAGCCATATGGTGGTATCTGTGTCTCATTTTTTCCACATGCACATTAATTCAATTGAAGTCAGATGATTATTAGGATATTAGGATTATTAGGATATCTCTGTGATATTCAAAGGCACAGTGGGTTCTTGTTACCACATTGTACCATACCTGGAACATTCAGCAACAGTCAGGTTGTAAATGATTTCTTGGTTGCAGTGCATCACTTACATATATGGAAATAATGCTTTCCATCTTAAGGATAGATAATGGAATATGTGAATGTTACAGGATGCACTATACTCCTTTTCCTTTCTTTTCTTTTTTTTTGTCTTGTCCTACTGCAGATAGATAAACTGTACCTTCAAACAAAGAATTAACAATTCTGGAAACATCTCTGACATAAGATGCTGTTTCTGAAATGTCTGATTCAGCACTGGATTTTCGAATGTCAGGATGAATATTTCATAAAACCCTGTTGCTGGCAACATGGTTACATCGGGGAAAAGACGATTTCAGCACAGTGTTAAACAGTTTTCTTTGTTGCTTGTGAATCTTGAATTGCTGTTCAAGAATATGAAGCACACTGAACAGAAATGCTGAAAAGAACAGAAAAGAAAAAAAGCATTAGAGAGTTGATGGTATCTCATTATGGTATTGAGGGTGCTCAGAACTTTGCCCTGCTCTGCTCCTACATCTTTGTCAATAAAGAAAAAGAAGGATGGACATACAATTAATGCCAATCCACATGGTTTCAGGGGAAAATGGATCTGGCCAATTAACTTAATATTGACAAAGAGTCCAGTGGCACCTTAAAGACTAACAAACGTATTGGATGCATCCAACGAAGTGGGTATTAGCCTGCAAAAGCTTATGCTCCAATACATTTGTTAGTCTTTAAGGTGCCACAGGACTCTTTGTCACTTTTGCAGATCCGGACTAACACGACTACCCCTCTGATTCTTAACTTAATATTGTCATTTGATAATACAATACAATATAGAACAAGTCTGGTTGTCTATATGGGAAAGCAAATTCTAGATAAAGCTGTGAATTTAAACCAATATAGTTATATTGGTATAACTGCCCATTTTGGGCAATCCTTTCTTCCATTTACCTTATGTCTCTTTGGAAGGTGTTTAAGCGAAAGTGTAAAAAGGTGCTCTTATTCAGGAATTAGGGGGTCCACAGAAGGAGTCATACCAGTATAACTGTATTGGTTTAATTAATATCAGCCTAACTATACTGGTATAACATGTAAAACTTACGTGGGTGGACACACCCTTTAACAGATACTTAGCTCATGGTCTGTGTGATTCTCCAGAAGTAGAGAAAGTTGGTCAAAGCCTTGCTGCAGACAGCAGTCTGTGGATGAAAAAGTTTACAGAGCCAATTGGACCTACCATTTGATTGGCCTAAAATTAACAGGAAGCAGGTTTAGAAGAAACACAACACATATTCAGCCCATGGAACTTGTTGCCATGGGATATTGTGAAGGCCAAAATCATAGCTGGGTTCAAAAAAGAATTAGATAAGTTCATGAAGTATATGTCCATCAATGGCTATTATCCAAGATGATCGGGGATACAGTACAATGCTCCAGGAGTCCCTAAACCTACAACTGCCAGAAGGGGACTGTACGACAAGGGATGGATCACTCAAAATTGCCATGTTCTGCTTATTCCTACAACTGCCATGTTCTGCTTATTCCTACAACTGCCAGAAGGGGACTGTACAACAAGGGATGTTCTGCTTATTCCTTCTGAAGCATCTGGCACTGTCCACTGCACTTTCTGATACAGGTGCCGAGCTTGCTTTAAATTTCCTCTGTTTTGAAATATAAATATCCATTTCCTGAACAATTTGGCCAGAGGCAGCTACTGTTAATGTATTTTCATGAAGCAATTATCAATACTTAGTGCAGAGTATTATCTAATATGCCTAATTTAAATGTGATGACCTCTGCCCCAACCATCTCCCTAGGAGTATCCTCTCCTTTGGAAGTGAGATCTTCTCTTATACCAGTCAGCTCAATATTTCTCTTTCCTGAACACAGAAAAACACAACAACAGCTGTTTTTCAATATGTATCAAGCTGATTTTCTAATGGGAACTTGAACTTATGACTAAGAATCCTGGACAACAGAAGATTACAAGTAGGAAGTCCTATACTTTCTCCCTAATGAAAGTCACCTATCCATTTCCAATTTCCAAAATACCCATAATTATATGCAAATTCTGTGATTTTCAACTGTTTGTAGAATCTGTTCCTATAATTAAATGCACCATAACAATGTTTTAAGAACTCACAGACATCATTATGAATCATATGCATTCCAGCAGAGCCCCATTCTCACAAACAGAACTAATAGGATAACAATTGCGGTACACATTTTGGTTTGATAGAATGGATTAGTTGTGAATAATTTAAGGAATCACAAGAAAGACCTGGCTGATTACTTTTCTAAACATTATAAAGAAAAATGGTAACACACACATTTATCAAATGCCAGTGTTCTAGGAGAGGTGGCATTTAATGATTGGAAGAAAAGGAACCAGCTGGCACTGGTCCAGGCAGTAAACATTCCCACTTAAAACCCCTACAATTAAATTAGTTAATGCAAACCATGTTAAACAAAAAGAAGTTCATTTCATAAAACTGAGAAAGAATCTTCACATTCCAATTTAATGGGGGGGAGGAAAATTTAATCCAATTACTTTTTTTTTTTTTAGTTTTTCCAGAGAAAAGTACATTTCTTCACAATCAACTTTTGAAGCATTTCCCTAATTAATGCAATTTGATAAAACAAAACAAAATCACAATGTCATTAGTTGAATTGTGCTTAATGAAGTTGGGCTGTATGAAACATGAACTGCAATACAAAATTTATTTCTTTGGCCTGGGAAATATGCATTTAACATTTACTCTGGAAATTCCAATCATGAAGCCTTATCACCATAATCATCATGTCTTGATAAATCAACATAAATTAGCATTTTTATCAATGCCATCATTAAGCACAGGCTGTGAAGAATCTATTTCCTAGTAGCATGGGACATGTTAAATAGGCTCATTGACAGCCTAAATGGAAACAGTCTATGTCTGATGGACAACTATCAAATTTTAAATGGAAATAACTACCTGTATTATCAACTTTGTTCATCTCCACTCTTCCCCTGATGATGTATAATGTACCCTCATAGCTCTATATGTGGAAATGATTTCAGCAAATACGTCTTCTACATTCAGAACAAAATGTATATAAACATCAGTAAATGAAAAAGTACTTTCACAAATTTAATTTGAGAGAATTAAGCTACTAGACTGAATTATTTTCACATAGTCTAATATATAGGGGAGATACTGAAATGGAAATCTGGAATTGCTATCACTGTTTATCCATCTATGTATTTTGGATTTCAAAGAGAAATGAAAATGTGTAAAACTTCCAAACATGGGGTCTGATGCTGTAACAGTCCTGTGCAGTCCTTGTTCATGCCAGGTTAGTGGAACTTTATGTATGAGCAAAGATTACTGTGTGAGCAAAGTCTTTGGTATCTAGAGCCTGATACAAAATTAAAGTCAATCAGAGCCCTTCCACTTATTTCCATAGGATTTGGCTCACATCTTTATCTGATGCTCTGACGGTCATGTTTATAACAGGATTCCAAAAAGAACTAGATAAACTCATGGAGGATAGGTCCATCAATGGCTATTAGCCAGAATGGCAGGGATAGTGTCCCTAGCCTCTGTTTGCCAGAAGTTGGGAATGAATAACAAGGATGGATCACTTGATGATTACTTGTTCTGTTCATTCTCTCTGGGGCACCTGGCATTGGCCACTGTTGGAAGACAGGATACTGGGCCAGATGATCCTTTGGTCTGACTCAGTATGGCCATTCTTATTTTCTTATGTAGAATTAGAATTCAAAATTGCTTGGACAAATTAGAGAAGTGCTCTAAAATCAGCATGGTGAAATGCAATAAAGACAAGTGTGAAGTACTACACTTAGGAAGGAAAATCAAATGCACAGCTACAAAATAACTAGCTAGGCAGCAGTACTGCTGAAAAGAATCTGGGAGTTGTAGCTCTCAGGGAGTCATCTGCAGCAGAGTGAGTCTCCTACCAATGTTTTGGATACAATTGATCCTAGCAGGAGCTGCCTGAGTGATTGCACTTCCTGACTGGTGGAGAGATGGAGCTAGTTAATTCTTAACCAAGCAACAGACAGAGCTCACTGGCTGCTCAGTGTGTTCCATGCCTGAAGTTGTACTTGGTTTCGCTTCTTTCAACTACTTCGTCCTGCTCCTGCCTCACCTGCTCTTGTTCCTGCTTCAGCTCTGCCCTTCTCCACCCTTGACAAGCCTAGCTCTAACTCCTGGCTCTGATTCCTGACTATGTCTCCAGCTTGTCTATTGGCTTTGGCATTCAGATTCTGATCCCTGACTCTGACCCAGGGCTCTAAAGGGCTCCGGGGGCGTCCTGTGGTCCTGATCCTTGATTCCAGCTCAGTTCCTATCAAACCTTCAGGCCTGGCTACCACCATGGCTCTGATGGTTAGGCCCATGTCCCAATCACATCCTTGACAGCAGCCGATCACAAATAGGATGCAAAGTTGAAAAAAGGGTAATACAGTAGACTCTTGATTATCCAGGATTGAGTTAACCAGAAAGTGGATTAACCAGGATGTCAAAAAAAAAATACGCATAACTCGCAGGGCCGGCTCTGGCTTTGTTGCCACCCCAAGCACACAAAAAAAAACCCCACCAGGGCACAGGGCAGCCAATGAACCAACACCTCTTCCCCCCGGCGCAGGGTGGCTGGTGAACCAATACCCACTCCCTGTATTTCCTATGGATGGTGATCATCCAGGATTTTATTAACCAGGATTAATTTTTTCCCTATCATCCTGGATAATCGAGAGTCTACTGTATCATTCTAGGATGTATTAACATGTAAGACATGGGAGATAATTGTTCCCTTCTACTTGGCACTGGTGAGGCTTCAGCTGGAGTACCGTGTCCAGTTCTTGGCACCACTCTATAAAAAAGATGTGGACAAATTGCAGGGAGTCCAGAGAAGAGCAAGAAAAATGATAAAACATTTAGGAAACCTGACCTATAAGGAAAGGTTAAAAAAATTAGACATGCTTCATCTTGAGAAGAGAATACTGAGCGGGACCTGTACAATCTTCAAATATATTAAAAAGAGAATGGTGAGCAATTGTTTTCCAGGTCTCCTGAAGGTAGGACAAGAAGTAATGGGCTTAATCTGCAGCAGGTTAGACCTATATTAGATATTAGGGCCAACTTTCTACCTATAAGGATGTTTAAGCACTGGAATAGGCTTCCAATAGAATCCCATCACTGGAGGTTTTTAAGAACCGTCTAGGCAAACATCTGTCATGGATGGTCTAGGTACTTGATCCTGCCACAACACAGGGGAATGGACTAGATGATCTCTTAAGATCCCTTCAGCCCCACATTTCTATGATTCTGTCAATTTTACCATGGCATTTGCATTATTCTCTTTTCTAGGTATAGGGAAATTAAGTACAGCATACTGTAGTAATGTCAATTAGGCAAAATTGGCAAGATTTTAATGGCTAGAACTGTAGGCCTAGTCCTGATTTCACACTAGTTTTACAGTTTTATACAAGTGTGACTCCATTGTCTTCAGTGGAATTACTTATGATTCACATTGGTGTGTGATCAAAATCAGGCTAGGTCTAATTAATTTTGTTTTAATTCCTGCCTTCATAGAAATTAACCATGGACAATTTAGACATATGCATTCAAATTTTACTGTTAACTGTGATGTTAGAATAGGATGACCAGATGTCCTGATTTTATAGGGACAATCCTGATATTGGGAGATTTTTCTTATGTAGATGCCTATTATTCCACACTCTCTGTCCCAATTTTTCACATGTGCTGTCTGGTCACCCTATGATAAAACAACATGTGTATTTCAATAAAGCAATGTGCGGCAATATATTTTGGGTGCAATTTTAGCACCCCAAATCATTAGCATCCGGAATAGCCCAGCAATAATAGTCTCACAATATATGCCACTCCTTCTATCCAATTTCCAACACTGAAAGGTTTCTTCAAAAGCTAATGATTTTAAAACTCTACACCACTAGCAGTTTGTTCCATCTCCAGTAGCTAAGCAACCAACATTTTGTCAAGATTCCCCTGTCAGTTTTAATGTCCCAAAACATAAGGTTTCGAAAAAGCATAATTACAATCAACAATGGTAAGACAAGACTAAGTATCATGGGATCTTGCCCTCTTCATGCTATAAATTAAATCTGTGGTAATTACATTAGCATTGCCAGAAGTAGCCAATCCAATTTCTTATATAAAATCAAACGCTGAGCCATATAGTTCCTCGATAACATTTATGCCCTTCATGGACAAAGAGCAGAGCTGGGTAGGAAATGGTTTTCTCCTCCTGCAAGAATTTTTCAGATTTCAAAAAATCTCCATTCCAAATTAGGACAAAAAATATTTTGGCAAACCAAAAATCCAGCTCAAAAAATTTAGATCGGGTCAATGGAAATATTTCAGGTTGATAATTTCAAAGCCCTTCATTTTGAATTTGACTTAGTTTTTTGTTTACAGATGAAATTTTAAAAGGAAAATTTATTTGACTACAAAAAATGAATTTTTCTTATTTTAGAAAAATATCAAAATGGGACATGTCCAAAATTGTGATTTTTTAAAAAATATGAAATTAAAACAATTTTCCCCATGGATAATTTCTGTTTTTATAAATCAGCATTTTCCAATGAATAAACACTTTCTCACAAAATTCCCAACCAGCTCTAATAATAATGAAATATTCCAAGTTCCACAACACTCATACAAAGGAATTTTTTTTTAGAAAACCCTTCCTGCGAGTCAGGCAATTCTTACTTCTTCACATCAGCACAAAATCTTGCTTATTCAGTATACAAAGTTTGTAATCCAAAGGCTTGCTATGTATCCAGACATATCTTCAAATACGTAAAACAACAAGAGCAAGAATCATGTTAATCTTTGTTACAAAAGGAACCATATTCTTACTTAGTATAATGCAAATAAATGCAAAAACCACATGGTTTTAGCTTATTCCATGTACATGAAAAGCAAACTATACTGTATAATAAACACTCATTTCACTAAATGAAAACTTTGATGATTAGACTGTTGGTCACCACATGCAAAGAAAAGGAGCTTCTTTAGAATGCTACATCATTACAGGGAAAAGGCAGAGCAGGAATGTATGTGTTACAGATGTAACATCACTTAAAGAGGACAGAATTAAAGTTGTATGGGAGTTTATGTTAACTCTGTATTTCCTTATTTTCCAAAGTCTGAGTGTAGCTGAACTCAGCATTAAGGAAGGGCATTAGCTATCACTGGACAACCTTAACTCTGTATTAATGAAGCAGTTTGACATTTAATTTCCCTAGTTTTTAAACCAAAAAATAATGGTTTGTTAGGAGTTAGTGATCATTCAGACAATTGCAGTTCTCACCTAGGTTTTCAGGTGATATTGCTAGGTAATAATCAAATGATTTAGCCTTTCTCTAGTGCTTTTCATCTCCTGCAGTCATGGGATAATGGGAAAATCTCAGCTGTCAATTTAGAAAACTAAAGTAAATTTCTAGTCCTCACGGTTGCAGAGAAAAGATTGAAAATGTGACTGAAGTGTATACAAAAGGCTCAAAACCCTGACAGCTAATAAGAGTCCAACTGTGTTATTTTAAAAATCTCATGATTTGGGGGGTCTGACTCATGATTTTTGAATATTTGAGTTTATCAATACTGCATAAATGCCCATATATTAATAAAATTCTTCCACTCCAGCTATGTTATTAGAATCACAGGTCAATAATTTCCAGTGATTTTTTTTTTACTGAAAATAAGTTTAGTTGAAAACTAAATTTCTCAGGGAAAAATCTTATTTTTGATTAAATGTTTTTATTTTCCATTTATTTTCTCTACAAAATATTTTGATAATAAATGCAATAACTACATTTTGAAATTGTGGGGGTTCCCCACTTCTTAACAATTAGATAGATAGATAGATAGATAGATAGATAGATAGATAGATAGATTCTATATGTATATCTATATCTATTTTTTGTACTTTTACCAGTTGGAAAACAGTAGCAAAGTATGCAAAATGAAGGGGAACATGTTTCACATTTCATACTTTTTTGATGATTTAATTAAACATTACAGATTTGAATTAGATTTTGCCCCCCTCAGTTTTTCACTCCTTTTACCTCCTCCTTTTTTACAGTGAAAAAAAGGTGGAAAAATAAAAAAGAGGAAAAGGAGAGGGATCTTGAAAATAAAAAAATGTAAAATGTTTAGATTAAAGACACCAAATCAAAATAACATTTAAAGTCAAAAGGAAATGAAAGGTTCATTTCAAAATGGAAAGACAGATTTGTCATTGTGTTTCAAAATTTTCCACTTGAAGTCAAAAATATTTCACTATAACATTTCAGTAGGAATGTTTTTTTCCTTTCTGAAGGACAAAAAAATCTTATTTTCCCAACAATTCTTATCAGTATATTGTCATAATGCACATGCATTCACCTTTGTAGAAAACAGTGTCTTTTTGCCGCATCGTCTTCTAATGCCATATGCAAACCCCACAATGGGACAAGGAAGTCATAAACAGCGTGCTCCTGCATTATGGACTTAAATTGTCCCCAAAAGTCTTGTCAGTAGTACCATGCCAAGACAGGGGCCCTTCAGCTCAAAAATCAGTATGTGAAAGGAAACCAATAGGAGGAGGCAGGATTTTGAAGAGAGCTGCCTGAGAGAGACCACTCTGTATGGCTAGTTGGTATGCTAGTAATGGGGTACTTTGGATTCATTCCTCACAATCATTCAGTTCAAAGGAGGTTTTCTCTTTTTAAAGTTTGGTAAAATTCATTTTTTTTCAGTTTTTGGTTATCACAGTGGCCATGTGTAGCCTAAAAAGTTAAGTCAAATTAATGTAAGCCAACACTGAACCTGTGATTTAAGCAAGTCAAACTCAGGTGACCCACACTGTGCTTATTGTGTCGGTGGAGTGCATCCTAACTAACAGGGCTTGCATTGATGCATGGCACACTGCATTATGGATAGGTATCCCACAATGCACATAGCTGAGTGGAACTTTGGTTTGGGATTGCAATGCTTTATGGGACCAAAACATTGGTGCAGTGGTTATGAAAACATGGCGTTAGCCTCTCATGATGCACTTACCTCCCTGAAATCAACAGCAAACAAACCAAGCCTTTTTTGTGCCTTTTTTCGTATGCCTGGGTTACCACACAGATGCAATTCATGATAAGCCTGGATCTCATTCAGTTGTACACTGTTGTTGTGAGCATTGGAAATACCTTGCACCTTATCCTGAAGTATATTTGCACAGTCAATACAGGAGTCTCCACATGGAACAATGTGATGCCACTCAAGCAGCTATGCTGGAAGACAGAGCAGAGCAATTTGCAATTGCTGGTGATACTCACACATCACCCTGACACAGTTGAATGCCATTTCTGGGCCTGGGAAACAAGGACTTATGGGTAGGACCGCATCCTTATTCAGCTATGGGATGATAAGCAGTGGCTGCAGAACTTTCGTATGTGTAAGGCCACTTTCCAAGAACGGTGTTAGAGCTTTCCCCCACCCTGAGGCCCAGCTGTATTAAAATGAGAGCTGCTCTGATAGTGGAGAAGTGAGTGGCGATAGCTCTGTGGAAGTTTCCAATGCCAGATGGCTACCGATCAGTGGGAGATCAGTTCGGATTGGGCAAATCTACCATGGGACCCATTGTGATCCAAATTTTCAGGACCATCAACAGACTTCTGCTAAGAAGGGTAGCGAGTCTGGGCAATGCGCAGGACAGTGGATAGTTTTTCCATGCTGAGGTTCCCTAAATGAAGTGGGGTGATAGACAGAATGCATATCCCTATCTTGGCACCTTGCCAAAGAGTACATAAACTAAAAGAGGTACTTCTCAATAGTGTTGCAAGTGCTGGTAGATCACAGGGACCATTTTAGCAACACCAACATGGGAGGACCGGGAGAGGTGCGTGATCCACACGTCTTTAGGAACACAAGTCTGTTCAGAAAGCTGCAAGCAGGGACTTTCTTTCCAGCCCGCAAAATAGCCATTAGTGATGTTGAAATGCCAGTTGTGATCCTGGGAGACCCAGCCTACCCGTTGCTCCCAGGGCTCATGAAGCTGTACACTGGCACTTTGGATAGCAGTAAGGACCAGTTCAACCATAGGCTGAGCAAGTGCAGAATGTGGGTGGAATGTGCCTTTGGACGTTTAAAAGGTTTCTAGTACCAGAGGGGTAGCTGTGTTAGTCTGGATCTGCAAAAGTGACAAAGAGTCTTGTAGCACCTTATAAACTAACAGATCTTAGGGATCATGAGCTTTCATGGGCTAAGACCCACTTCATCAGATGAATGTTGTGGAAATCTCCAGAGGCAGGTATAAATATGCAGGCAAGAAAGCAAGGTAAATTCAATCAGGGGCGTTTCTGGCATTGCTTGCTTAGTGGGTTAGCCGTCAGTGAAAGCAATATCCCCATTACTGTTGCTGCCTGCTGTGTGCTCCATAATACAGTATCTGTGAAACAAAAGGAAAAAATTTGCACCAGGGTGAGGAATCGAGGCAAATTGCCTGGCAGCCAATTTTGAGCAGCCCGACATCAGGGCAATAAGTAGAGCCATCTGGGGCCTCTGTGTCTCCACGAGGCTTTGAAAACCAGTTTCAGTAATGAGCCAGAGTAATGTAATACTTATCTGTGTTGTTCCTTACCAATCTGTTCCCTCCATTGTATTTTCTCCCCGTAAACTCCAGCCCCACTAACTACAGTGTGTTCAATGAATAAAGAGCTTTTTCTCCTCAATCCATTAAGTTTTATTATGCACACAGACATAAGAGACAGCAAATAAAAGTAGGATAACCTAGAGCAAAAGGGCGATAACACCACTGGAGGGTGGTGGGGGGGAAGAGACAAGGAAAGCTTGCTTACAGATGCACTAAAATATCAATCAAAGGTGTGGGAATGGGTGCCTTCTGGTCTGTGTATCCTCCTACTGGTGTCTGCAAGCGATAACGACCTTCCTCCCTCTCCGCCCACCCTGCCTCATAGGACGTTTGGTGGAGAAGAATGTCAATCTGGACGATGATGGCAGCAGGTTCAGGCTAGGCTGCAGAAGGACTCCAGCATCCAACTGCCTTTCTTGAACCTCAGACAGATGCCTCAACTTGTCTGATTGCGCCCATCAATACACTTCACTGCAAGCCACAACATAATCACAACCACTGGCTATTGCAAGAGTTTGTTTGCTGCTCCAGCCATGATGGGTAAGGCCTCGGGACCTTAATGAGATGTCTTGTGCTGCTGCTTTTGTGAAGACATCCTTGCAATCATGGGTTGGAACTTGAGAAAAGCCCACTCTCCCCTAGCAACCTGGATGGTGCTTGAGGACAGGCACCAGTGTAAAGCCCCCCAGATAGTATGTTCTTTACAAAAGCGGCACCAGGTTGCGGGGAAAGGAGACAAAAAGGAAGCCACCACTCCCTTTTTTCAATGCTGCTTGCAATATATGGTGATCCCTTCGAACCACAACCATGGCACATTTGGGAAAGCATGGTTGTGTGACCCAGATTTCACCCAACAGGAAGGATTACTTGTTGAATTGTTTGCAGTTTGAGGGCTAGCACTGAAAACTTCCCCAGTTTCCCCAGTGGTGACAAGGGAGCAGAGGCTGCAAGAATGTGGGTAAAGACCTGGTCCTTATGGTGCAATGCTGCAATGTGCTGTAATGATGCCAGCAGAGTTAATACTGGAATGGTGCGGGAAGGTGTCCTACCATGATGGATGAAAGAAGGCAGTCCTTCCCAGAAATCTTCTACAAAGGATTGCAGTGTACCTCCATGAATGCTTCCTAGAGAGCTCCATGGAAGATTCCTGGGCCATCTCCGTGCACATAAACAGTTATTTTTGGCGAGCACCCTTTGCATAGATGGAGTGGCCATCAATACCCATTACACCTACATTTTGTTCAGATTAAACATAAAAAATAGTAGCATGTAACCTCTACTGTTTGATTGGAAGCATGCACTCACTAGAGGTGCCTTCCTCAGCATCACACTCCAGCACCAAATTGTCCGGTGAAGGGATGGACTCCAGTGTTAAAAATAATTCTTGGCTGTCAGGAAGAATGGATCCTGCGCTTCCTGCCTCAAATTCTCCTCCTCCTTCTCCTTCTCCTCTTCCTTGTCAACAATTATTGTTGCTTGAGGTTGCCTGGGGCTCTTGGGAGGTATTCACAGAGTGTTTTGGGGTAGTGGTGGAGTCACTGCCAAGAATCACAGGTAGCTCCTCATAAAAGTGGCACGTCTGTGGGGCAGAATCAGGATGACTGTTCACTTCGCTTGTCTTCTGGTATGCATCCCAAAGCTTCTTTATTTTTACATGGCACTGCTGCGTGTCTCTGGCGTAGCTCTTCTCCCCCAGGCCTTGTGCAATCTTGGCATATATGACGGTGTTTCTTCTGTTGGATCGGCACTCTGCCTGCACAGACTCTTCTCCCCACACAGCAATAAGATCCACCACCTCCTGTGTTCTCCTTCCTGCAGCGGATTTGTGGCTTTGAGTCTCAATGATCAGCTGAGCTGGCAAGCTTTCCATGTTGATCAAAAAGGAAATGAAAATTCAAAAGCTCCCGAGGCTTTAACAGAGGAGCAGCTGTTTCCTGTGTATCTGACTGCTGTGTGGTACAGTTGAAAGTACACAACGGAGCATTGTGAGACACCTCCTAGAGGTCAATTCATTCCAATTGCACCACAAAGTATCTACACTATCCCCATGTTGACTCACGATGTTGAATTGAGTGCTATACCTTTCGCAGATGTGGAGTACAGAAGTCAACTTTACAGGCCACTTAGGTCAGCGGAAGGGACTTGGTAGTGTGGATATATATATTATTCAATTGACTTAATGTGGCTTACATTGACCTAAGTTTGTTGTGTAGACCAGGACAGTGTGATGAATAAAAGTATTCCATTCGCAGGCTCAATTCCATAATTTTATTTCAATGGGACTCTTGAGACACTTAAAGTTAAACATGTGCTTAAGTGCGTTGCTGAAGCAGGGCCTTACAATTATTTTTCTTTCCTTTCATTGTTTATTGATTTTTTTACTGGATAACTTAAATACCAGTTATTTCAAAATCCTGCAACTTGACATGGGCATAGATCTTGATGGAGATGAATTTGTACATGTGATGAAATATGATTTTGAAATAGCAAAGCTGGACTGTAAGAGTGTTGCAAAGTTTCAGTCCATGGGTTTCCACTACATTTTTAACAGATAACCAAGGTGTGGAGCTCCATACACACGTACCCAAGCCTGCATATATCTGCAATTCTGTATGCTAATTTAAATTAAGGTCTGTCTGTGTCTCCAGAGCCCATCTCACCATCGCTCTCTGTGTGTGGATACCACATTGTGATATAAATGTCTGTTTAAACAGCTACAACTGAGCTTAATTCATTACAGACATAGTTGTTGAAAACAAACATTTAAATTTGAAATGGCTCAGTGGGCTGCACAGTGCTGGTGGGAGGAGGAGGAGGCAGCTGAGGAATGTGATGTTCCTCTTTGAGGCCAAGTCATTTGCCATGTATTATTGAGGCACCTCAGACTGAACTTGAAAGGTAAAAATGTCATGTTTGTCCTCTGGCCTGAACGTATCCAACTCAGGTTTTACTTTCACATCCACATCCCATTCACAGTGCTGTGGGACTAACTAACCTTTTCCTCTGAAGTTTAGCCACCCTCCACAGCATGTGGGTTGTTGAAGTCTGGTGACAAGCACCTCTTCTAGTTCAGCTTTGAGCTCCACGGGGAGCTGAGGAAATCTTAAGTTTTTTTTTTTAACTGGAATAAATTAAATTCATGCTTTTTTGTTTTTTGTCCTTCTTAAATCTGATTTTCAGTGGAATGTACCAGAATCTTTCTAATCCATACTTGTATATATGGAGTTTGCTTGTTTTCCATCTGTAAATACACATAGTTCATATGATTTTTTTCACATTTTAGGCATAATTTGTTAAGACTAACACTAAGCACCAATAGCAACTTGTTTATCTGGATGGAAAGGGAATTATACTGAGAAGTCATTTGCACTTTGAAAAACCCAAACAGATTTATTGGGTATTTTTTATTGTAATTGATTTCTATATTTTTTTCTATTTTTTGCACTACATTGATGACATCTTCATCATCTGGACCTATGGAAAAAAAGCCCTTGAGGAATTCCACCATGATTTCAACAATTTTCATCCCACCATCAACCTCAGCCTGGACCAATCCATAAAAGTGGTCCATTTCCTAGACACTACTGTGCTAATAAGCGATGGTCACATAAACACCACTCTAAACCAGAAACCAACTGATTTCTGCACTTATCTACACGCTTTCAACCTCCATGCAGGACACACCACACGATCCATTGTCTACAGCCAAGCTCTAAGATACAACCACATTTGCTTCAATCCCTCAGACAGAGACAAATATCTACAAGATCTCTATCAAGCATTTTTAAAACTACAATACCCACCTGCTGAACTGAAAAAAACAGATTGACAGAGCTAGAAGAGTACCCAGAAGTCACCTACTACAGGACAGGTTCAACAAAGAAAATAACAGAATGCCACTAGCCGTCACCTTCAGCCCCCAACTAAAACCTCTTCAGCACATCATCAAAGATCTACAATCTATTCTGAAAGACAATCCTTCATTCTCTCAGATCTTGGGAGACAGACCAGTCCTTGCTTACAGACAACCCTCCAACCTGAAGCAAATACTCACCAGCAATCACACACCACACAACAAAAACACTAACCCAGGAATTTATCCTTGCAACAAAGCCTGATGCCAACTTTGTCCACATATTTATTCAAGTGATACCATCATAGGACCTAATCACATCAGCCACACCATCAGGGGCTCATTCACCTGCACATCTACCAATGTGATATATGCCATCATGTGACCGCAATGTACCACTCTGCCAGGTACATTGGCCAAACCAGACAGTCTCTAGGCAAAAGAATAAATGGCCACAAATCTGACATCATGAATCATAACATTCAAAAACCAGTAGGAGAACACTTCAACCTCTCTAGTCATTCAATAACAGACTTGAAGGTGACAATTTTACAACAGAAAAACTTCAAAAACAGACTCCAACAAGAAGGTGCTGAACTGGCATTCATTTGCAATTTGGATATTTATAATTTCAAATTTATTTTAGGCTTGAATGGAAACTGGGAATGGCTGGGTCATTACACAAATTGAAACTATTTCCCCTTGTTAAGTGTCCTCACACCTTCTTGTCAACTGTCTGATATGGGCCATCTTGATTATCACTACAAAAGTTTTTTTCTCCTGCTGATTGATAATAGCTCATCTTAATTAAATAGCCTCTTAGAACTGGTATGGCAACTTCCATCTTTTCATGTTCCGTGTGTGTGTGTGTGTGTGTGTGTTACATTCTGTGCATCTGATGAAGTGGGCTGTAGCCTATGAAAGTTTATGCTTAAATAAATTTATTAGTCTCTAAGGTGCCACAAAAATTCCTGTTCTTTTTGTGGATACAGACTAACACGGCTGCTACTCTGAAACCTATATTTTTCTAGAAGCCAATGTTTGATTTTTTTTAATAAATAAATATTAAGCTATTGATTTATGGAATCTGCAAACTGTGTCTGTCAGAAAGTGATGTTCCAGAAGCCTTTGTGATTAAATTGTATGTAAAAGTCATGACTGTAGAGTAGGATTTTAGAAGTTTGATGCAGAGCTATGCAAGATCAAGGACTGGGATTAACTTTTCATGTCCTGCTGATAGTCTTGACAGTTTTCAGAAGTTCCTTTTGTTACAAAAAAAATCTGACTGGTGCACAAAGGAAACGAAAACTAAACTCCTGAGAGATGCCAGAGGTTCTAGGGACATTATATACCTTTAGTTAGTTTGTGAAAAGAGAAGGTAATATTTAGGCCTTAGGGACCCTGTCCTGCAGAGATTTATTCATGTATTTAACGATAAAGATGGAAATAGCACTACTGACTTCAATGGGACAGGATGAAAGTAAAATTAAAAAAGAAAAAAAATAAAATATTTGTAAAATGAAATTCAAGCCAAAAATGTGGCATAACATTTTCACAGAAAAAAAATTAAATGAAAATCACTTCTTTTCAAAATGACAGATTTCAAAAAAAATATTTTTCACTTTTCCATACTTCTGCTAAACAGTGTTGGGTAAGTGGTCTCTACAGAAGAAAAATGGCCAAGTGGTTAAAGCATTGAGATGTGTATTAAGACATCTGAGTTCTATCAACGGCTCTATGACTTTGGCCAAGTGATTAACCTCTCTGTATCTCTTTAAATACTTCAACTGAACGTTGAAATACTTAATTTATTCATGTTTGTTCAGTGCTTCAAGTAGAAGACACTATAGAAGTGGAAGTGATTGTGACTAGCCAGAAAACAAGCATTCTGTTTCGTGGAAATTTTTGAGGTCTTAGAATTTGTAAACTCAATGTTTCAAAAAATGTGGGAAACACAAGACTCAGCCCAGAATAACCAGTTTCCCAGAAGTTGTGGTACTCTTCTGGGATATGGGACACACAGGATCGAGTCCCTGTTCTGCATGATTTAAAGCAGTATCTCAACCTTTTTGTGCTGACAGCACCCTTTGACTTAAAGAAAATCGTGACCCCTCTACTAAGACTTGAAAAGGTAGGAGGCTGAAGATGCCCAAACCCCTCTACCCAGGGCCAGGGCTGAATCTACTTGAGCACTGCCACTTGGGGCCAGGGATAAAGCTGCGTGAGCCCCATTGCCTGGGGCCAAGGTTAAAGCCACCCGGGGCCAGGGCAGAGACTCTTACCCCCCGCCCCGGACCCAGGGCCAGATTTGAAGCTGGCAAGGGGTGAGGCTGAGCCCAAGCTGCGCTGCCTGGGGTCAGGGCTGAGACTGAGCCCAAGTCCTGTCACCCAGAGCTGGGGCTCAAGTCACCTTGGCTAAACCCAAGCCCTTTCCTCCCTGCATCCACCCGGGCCTGGGGCTCAAGCTGCCTGAGCCTGATAGGGTTGCCACCTGCCCAGTTTTCACCTGGACAGTCAAGATCTTGGCTTGTGTGTCTGGGCGCCATTTGACAAGCCCTGATGTCCAGTTTATCTGTGAAAACCTCTCGCTGCTGATTTAAATTTACTTCACTGACAGACACTTAATCTGCAAATACCACCAAGAAGAGGAGGGGGACCGATCTGGCACACCTGGCCAATTACAGCCCGCAGCCCTCACTGTCCCGCCCACTCCCAACCTCCGAACTGAGGAACGTTTAGAATATTTCTCTGCCTTGGGAAAGAGGTGAAGCAGGGGGCTGTTACTCCAAAAATGGGTGTTGGGACACTGCTATAATAACCTACCTATTGCTCCTTAGTCTGTTCTTTCCAAGGTAAAAGTTTCCTAGGTTGTTAAGGAAACACTAAAGGACATGAATATAACCTTCCAATAAAGTAATTGACACAGGCAGTATTCTTTCCAAAACAAAGTATCTTTTATTAAAGTAACTAATAATCTTAATAATTAAAGTAACAATATAATCTAAAAATCCTAAACAAGGCACATAATCTCTGACACAATCCCTTGTTGCAAGTTAAAGAGAATTCAAATACAGTAGCACATAGTTTAAATAAGTCTCAGTGAAGTAATTTGTTACAAGTGGCCAGTATGCAACAAATCCCTGCCAGCAGTTCTCCAATTTGCTAAATATACTACACTAACAAATATATTACAGCTGGCAAGCTTACTTTATAAATCTGTTGGGTATCCCTTTAAATTACTGCAGCAGTTTAGCTTCTCTTCACCCCTCACAGTTGTTACAGTTGCAGCACACTCCCTGCAGCTTCTTTTCACTCTGTCCCTTTATCTCTTAGTTATTTTGTTTCAGTGTTGCCGATGCTGTGGCCTTGCTGATGTTACTGACACTTCAGGTATTTTCTTCAGAATTCCAAACTGTCTTTTCAGCAGTTCTTTTGTCCTTTTGGTCAGCCCCTCTGATCTCTCCCTCCAGCAGTTCTTCTTCTTGGTTCCTCTTGCTGGCTACCAATTTGATCGTCTTCTTCGGATCGGTTCTATCTTTCTCTCTGTCTCAGACTAAGAACCTGCCTGCTGGCAGCTGCCTTTTTATATAGTCTTATTGGGACTTTCTTCTATGCCCTTAAGCAATTGCCCCATTCACATATGTTCAATACCAACCATTATCTCAGAGCTATAATAGACAGTTCTGACCTTTAAAACAAGTTTGACCAGTGCGAGTGGGCTCTGACCAGCTGGCTGCTCAGTTAACTGACCTCTCTGTCACTCTGATCCCTTATTACATATGCTCAGTAGCTACCAATCTTACACACGCTCACTGTTCTTTGCCTCAGAGCTGTGAATCTGGTACATACAAACACACAAACATACACACACACATACGCTCACACACACACACTTGGCTTTTTGCCAGAGCACCACTTTAAAAATCTTAGGTTTTCACTAAGGATGCTCAGGTTCCACAGCATCTATCTCAGGGTGGAATAACATTTGCTTATTCATAATAAAGATCAGGAAAAAAAAAAACAAGTGGAGACTGGAGAATTTCTCTAGTGATAGGGCGGGGCCTTGGGATTCTGGTTACCAGCCATTAGTAAAGTAGCAACCACAGTTTCTGGAACTAGGAGTGTTGGTAGTGCTGCCCACATCCCATCCCCTCCCCCGACAGCTTGAAGTGGTTTCCATCATATAGAGGGTTCACAGTTTGGTTCAATGGTTTTCAGCACGCCCACTGTAGAAATTGTCCCAGCACCACTGGTGCAACCCTAAAGCCCAAGCCCTGCTGCCCAGATTCTGTCATCCACTTAAACATGGGTCACAACCGCCCAAGTTGAGAAACACTGATTTATAGTAAGAACTCAAATCTAGGTCTCCTACATTCCAGGTAGTTGTGTCCACCACTGTGGTGGAGTGTCAGTGTTCTACTGGCCCCTTGAATATTTAATTTTGTGTACAAAGTGGAACAGCGCCAACAAGAGAGACTGAGAGACTGTGTCCCATAGGCTAGGGTACTAACCTGGGATCTAAACTCAAGTTTCTGCTCTAAATCAGCCAAAGCAGAACTTGAATCTGGGTCCCGGTGATGGGGTATACCAGATCTTCTGAGGTCCCCTGATGGAGGCCTTGTGGCCCTGTCATACTCCACCCCCAAAAAGGGCAGTAGAGGGGTCCTCCAAGCTGACTAGAGTGGATGTGTGGGACACCGGCAATTAGGGTCCAGCAGCCTAGTATAAGAAGAGCTGCAGGGCCAGATGGAGTTCAGTTTCTTGCTGGAGCTGCAGGGGTGTGGATGGTGTGTGGATAGCTGACGGAGCTACAGAACCGAAGACAGGCAATGCTGCCAGAAGTTGGGGAAAGTGAGAAGGACCCCTGAATTAGTTGCTGGGACTCCATTAGGACAAGACCCTGAGGTAAGGGTGAAGTTGGTGTGGAACTGCAAGGAAGTGTTCCAGGAAATTAGAGAAGCAATATACTTAAAGGAACACAGCAGATGTCGGCAATCTACAGGGTTCCTGGCCTAGAACCTGGATTTCCCCAGCTTCCATTAGCCACTTGAGGGAAGTGGCCTGGACATTGAAGCACCCCAGAGGGGGAATTGAACTATAGTGGTCCAGCTGGAGAGTTGTAGCCAGGAAGTACCAAGAGGGCAAAGACATTGTCCCCGCTCTGGGATAGAGCAATGTCCCAGGGTTCCCTCCCTGGAGACAGTTGGAGAGAGAGAGTGTGCAAGTGAGTGCATTTGGCGAAGGGGGCACTCACAAGACGTGAGTGCACCCTGTTAGGTGTCCCCCACATATTAAGGGAGTGCCTTTGTTTTTCCGAGGTGTCTATCTACCTCTCTGGTTTTGAGAATTCCATCCTGAACTTGAGAAATCTTCCTTTTGAAATGTTCATCAAAACTGATGTTTCCATGAAAGTTTCAATTTAGATAAACTGGCATTTTTTAAAAAAATAAATTAAAAAAAATCCCCACCAGCTTTGCAAGATATTAGTATTATGTTGATCAAACAGGGTAATTTGAAACCTTGTTTTCTTGTACAACAATTGTAACAAGGGAAAACAGTGAAAACACAAAGCATAAAAGTGAAGGAAGGAGATGCAAATCCTATGTAAATATTGTAAGAAATCATCCTGAATTATAAATATTTTGTGTTATAATCATCTAGCTAGTTCATTCTGGAATAGAATGGCTTCTAACATGCTAGAAGCTCACATTACAAACCTGCAATTTTGTAAGTAACTCAAAGTGGTTTGAAAAATGATGCTTTCTAAAATACATTTCTTCTTGTGTCTGTTTCTATCTCTGTAATTTCCTTTTCACATTTAGAAGCCTCACAGGCCATGTTCAAACAGTTATTAGAGTCCTATTGGGTTAGATATTCCTATTTCATTTGAATAATTGACAAATATATCATCACTCTGTATTTTTTATGTATAGATTCCACATTGCTGTAGGAAACAATGGATATTAGCAAGGAAAGAAAAATACTGTTGCTCCAGATTTGTGGAGACTGCAATGCTGTTGATATTCAGTTTAAGTCTCTTGCTATTTTCTTGATGTGGAGACTAGTTAAAGCTTTACAAGAGTTTCAACTGGGTCTTCTGAATCGGGGCTTAAGTGATATCAAATGTCTGTATCTGCATCAGATTCATGAAAATGCAGTTTCAATTCATAGCTCATTCCTTTTACACCTGTCTTCCTCAGATTTCACTTGCACCTTGGATGTGACACTTGGTTGAACTAATATCCTTGTCAACTCACTTCTTGTTTCTTAATGTCATATAGTATTATTACAAATGTACCTAGTGAATGTGGAGTGAGGATATTATTCAAGCTGAATCTTTCAGACCAAAATATAGACTCAAATACATTTTTCATATTTAGCTGATTTGGAAATAAAAATAGGCATTTTCCATTCTATTAAAGTATAGCTAACTCTCTATTTCATTGTATTCTGCATTTATCTTTGTTGCACTCTCCTAGGGACTCTAGTCCATGCTGTTAATAAAGACAACACTCATGCTAACATGACAGATTCCACAGTCTCTTGGATATTTTGAGCCCTCAGCTTAGATTTATCACACCAGAAAGAAGGAGCTCCAATTGTTAAGATGTGATGTACTGATGCAGCCGTTAGTATTAGCACTAATTCCTCAAGTCTCCTGAGGTGGGTGGGTGAAAATTGTCTGCCTCTTTCCTATTTGGCCTCCATATACCATTGAATGTTGTCATAGTCTGGAGTGTACTGGTACATGCTATTTAACTAGCTTTCACTGTGTGAGAGCCTTTGTGTCATTTGGGATTTTAGTTATTCTGTGGCAGGTGCTTGACTTAATTAGTTAATGTTTGTAAAGATATTTGAAAAAGTGCTCTGTATGTATTATTCTATTAATAATACTTAGTACTCATACAGAGTCTTTCGCTTTTAAAGTCCTTAGGAAACAGTAACTAATTATCCCTCAGAACAAGATTGTGAGGCTGAAAAAAATACTATTAACCCATTTCACAGTTGAGAAAATTAAAGAATGATTTGAGGCTACCCTCAATTAGACACATGTTGATTTAAAAACCTTCTTGAACAAACAAATTAACTAGAAATTCTTAGGACAGTAATTAGAACTCTACTTTTGCTTTATCTAAAACTTCTGGGCTTAGCTGACCTTTCTGGCTTCTTTTGTGGTTAATAATATACCAGCAAGCAATATAACAGTGGGTGCAGAATAAATATTCTCTCCATTCACTGGTCAAGGATTTTTCATTTCATCCATCATTTACAACTTGTAGTGCTGACTGAGCAAACGCACATGTATGAACAAATATATAACTGAAGAATTTTTGTAAAAGTGAGACACACTGGACACAAAACTCTGGCAGATCACAAACAGACCTAATATTAAGAAACTTTGTTTGGATTATCTATTACTTTAAGTTCTGTAGTTATATTAGGCATGAATTTCAGAGCTGAACAGTACCCAACTCCTCCATTTGCACTTTGCTTTCTCTCCAGAGGCTTGGAATAATGTAAAGGCCTTTAGTTATAAGTTACCACATAGCTCTTTATAAGTAAGCACATTTATTCTTAAGGTCAAAACATTACAGAGGAAATATATTCAAAATAATAAAAGAACTTACACACATGCAAAAAAAAACTTACCAGAGGTTACCTCAGCTCCAACATCTGGCTCCGGTACATGTCAGTTCTTCAAAACTCACAACTAAATTTTCCCAGTGATTATGAGTTCATAATTATCTCAGATTCAGAAACAGAACCTCCATGAAGAGTTTGTTCCTTTCTACAGCTTGGGCGTTTGATCTTGGCCTCATGCAATAAGTGATCAGCCCACTCCTAAGTGCTGGGTTTTTGCATAATCAGAGGGGAAGAATTTGCATTCACTTCACCCTAGACAAGTCTCCAGGAAACCCATTTAACACTTTTGTTCCAAAAGTCCATTCTTCTCTATAACATTGTGCAATATAGTCCTTTGAAACCTCAGGTCTCACATTCATCATATCTCCACCCTGGAGAAGTTACATTCAATCCCTGGCCCATAGTAATATATACACCATTCATTTAATATAATAAAACTCAGAGATATTTAAACTTAATTCAATAAGGTGTCCCAACAATATGGCAGGAAATTGCCAAATATGTCACAATATTTTATGACACAAATCCATGAGAAACTGGGCTATTGTCCAGGATCATAGAACTTACCCATTTTCATCACAACTGTCTGTAGTAACAGAAACAATAAAACTTTGAATCACATCTGTAAATAATCTCAAAAATTGTTTTCTCATGTGATCACTCCCATAGGCCAGTTGTTACTTCCTCTTCTGCCCTATAGTTAAACAAATGTTTAAAATAACAAGGCCTGTTGACAAGGAATGAATTAGAAGCCAATTTGTACTTTCTGCATAGAAAAATAGTACATGATGTGAAGCTAGCTGAAGGATGTCAACCTACATAAAAACAGATATATTTTGCCACCTAATAATGAGTCAATTTATTATATGCTGGTCACAGAACACTGAGCAGTGCTCCCTGTCAGCAATTCTGTCCTCTTCACCAGCAAACGAAGTGTCATAAAAAAAAAAATGATGCTCTTACTACTGCAGTGCTATGTTTTCTTTTTTTGTGTAGTCCTGGGTCACATTGAAATCTGCCTTCCCTGCAAGGGTTATCCAGTGTTGTAGGGGAAATGCCATTGATACTTTGTCTTCCTATAAATATTCACTGTAAATATGAAAGAAAATCATACAGGGCTGTGTTAAATAGAACAACACTTTCTTTTCCCTACTGCTGGATCCAAGGGCCCATGAAAGTGATAGCTTGGAAACATTGCTCTACCCAGCCTACTAAATCCAGGGTCATGTAAGGGGTCAGTTTAGGAGTGCTGACTAACCTGGTCCTCTCAGATGCGCTCTGTCAGTGTATGTGTGTTTGTCTGATTCTGGGGCTGGAAGAATCCAGCCCTGAGGAACCAAGGTCCTGCTGAATAGTTCCACTGGGAGGGAACTTGCAGAAGAGAGGTGAGTTCTGTATGAAAGCACAAGTGACACAAGTAGTACATTGATAGAATTACAGCACCCACTACCCACAACCAGTAAGCCTAATAAATGAGCGTACCCCAAAGTAATGGGCAAATGTGGTAACAAATGCATCAGGCAAGGTATTTCCAGTAGAGATAGGGAAATGTATTATCATTACACAAGGCACTTGTAAGACCTCATTTGGAATGCTGTGTGCAATTCTGGTCTCCTTTGTTTAATAAAAATGAATTCATACTAGAATTGGTGCAGAGAATGGCTGCTAGGATGATCGGAGGTATGTTGAACCTAATTTATGAGAGGAAACTTAAGGAGCTTGGGTTATTTAGCCTAACCAAACGAAGACTGAGGGGAAATATGACTGCTCCTTATAAATACATGAGAGGTATAAACACCAGGGGAAAAAAGGAGTTATTTAAGTTACGGGCCAATGCTTTCACAAGAACAAATTGATATAAACTGGTGATCAGCAAGTTTGGGCTTGAAATTAAATGAAAGTGTCTAGCCTTCAGAGAGTAAGATTCTGGAACAGCCTTCAAAGAAGAGCAGTGGGAGCAAAAAGCCCAACTGGTTTCCAGACTGAGTTTGTTGTTTATGGAGGTGATGGTATAATGAGATTGCCTACAATGGTATGTAGCCAATCTGTGACTACTGATAGCCAATATCCCCAATGACCAGGGTGGGTACAGTGAATGAGGAGGGCTCTGAGTTACTACAATGAATTCTTTCCCAGGTGCCTGACCGATGAGTCTTACCAACATATTTAGGATCTAACTGATCTCCATGTTTGGGATCCTGAAGGAATTTTTCCGCAGGTCAGATTGGGAAAGACCTTGTGGTGTTTTCACCTTTCTCTGCAATGTGGGGGTTGGGTCACTAGCTGGTCTGATAAAGTAAATGTTGCTTCTCTGCAACCTGAAGCCTTTAAATAATGATTTGAGGAGTTCAATAACTCAGCCAGAAGTTCTGGGTCTATTACAGGAGTGGGTGGGTGAGGTTCCTGCGCTTGGCTATATACAGTAGGTCATACTAGATGATCACAGTATCCATTCTTGTCTTAAAGCCTGTGAGTATGTCTTTTATCAGTTTGTTGGGAAGGACACACAAAATTTGTGGATATTGTCTTCAACCACCTAGAGATGGGTCAATAATAGTGACAGCAATCGAGGAATAGCTAAAGATTAAGCATGCTTTAATTTAAGATAAAAGTTTTGCTTTGGGGGCACAAGTGTGTTTTGGAGAGTAGAGACCTCTTTTGACTTGAATATGTTGCCAACCTGACTGTGGTAAATCAGGGTTAGTGGTAAAAGAGAGTTCTGCCTGCCAGTTGGAGTTGGGTCCAGGGTAGACAGAGTCCAGGTTATAAATTTTACCCAGATTGTTTTATGTTCTAATGTAGGCAAACAGTTAATCATATATTTTAATGGTCCCATTTTTGATTGACATAGTTGAAAAATGTTTCTAATTTTTCCCAATATAGGGCACTCAAGGAGGTATGGGGGGGTGAGACCATTGGCAGGACTGCAAACCCACAGGGTCTATTATGTTTCCTCTTCCCATACACACTCTTGAGTGTGCATTATATTTTTATAGTTGGAGCATTACCCTAGATTGGAAACTTCTAGTGGAACAAAAGACAAAATTTTTATTTTATTGGTTTTGTCTTTTGGCATTTCAGCATATATTTGAAGGTTGCTGAGGTATTACACTTGCTGGAATTGTAAATTACAGTGTCAATATCTTTGTGGATTTAACTGACAGACCTTATAAGTGACCTTCCCAGGGACACTATGTTGTTGTTTTTTCCTTGTCAGAAGGAGTCCCCCTTTTCTGTTAAATGCTAAATTGCATACTGCTATTTTGGTATCAGATGAGAACTCCTTTTTCTTGGCTTAGTGATTACACATTCAAGCAGTTTTTCTAGCATGCCTATTGTTGAAAATGAATTATCCATCACATATCATACAATATATGCATGGGTAACATATTGCTTTCTTAAAAAATAAAAGTTCACTACATTTGGTTTAAGATTAGACATTTGTTTGCTGTTGATGGGAATAAAGATTTATTGTTCCTTAAATGTGGATATCACTTTGCTCTTTAAATGACTTCAGAGAGACTGAGCTAAATTCAGTGTCCAAAAGAAGGCTGTTGAAGTTCTCTATAAATAGGATTTGCTTTTTCCTCTTCTTTGATTTTGAACTAGATGACACAGAAGACTAGGATATAGCAGAATCTCTTAACGTTCACAGTAAGGAATGATGCAAGCAATATACATAAAACCATATGTCTTTCATATAGATATTATATCTTAAATGGAAGATCCTTCTGTTTTCTGAAAGATACTGGTGTTGAGATGAGAAAATCAGGTAAAATTAGTTAACCAAGTGGAATAAAATTCAGTATAAAATGTCTCCAAACACAGGAAGTACCAACAATTACTAAAGTGAAACAAGGAGCTCTCATGGGCAAAGAGTATCTTCAAGGAGATGCTGGTGATTGCTAGAACATGGATGTTTATATTGTTTTGGTTTCTGAAAAAATCAAAGTTAATCTGTCAATAATTCATATTTAATAAAGAGTAGAATAAAATAAGGGAGATGATGAGAAAATATGAATTCGGTTTCTATAAAGACAGACAATTTGAGTTGGATTATGTTGTAATAGTGGGGCCTAAAAATTTATTCTAATTCTGAACTCACATGTAAAAAAATATATGAAAGTTCACATAATGTCACAATAAACTATACTAACACATGTTGATGGAAAAAGATACAAAAAGGAGACAAGAACTAAATTAGTCTAAACAAAGGGCCTTCTGATATGGTTCAAGCACTACATTAAAATCAAACCTGGTAAAAGCAGGAGATGTAGAACAAGAAATTAATGAACCAAAATTGGCATAAGATATTAGGCCTAATTGGAGGACAAAATAATGAGAGGATGATTATTCCACCCATCATTCCCCCTTTGTGCCTTTAAAGAAAGAAATTCTGGGGAGGAAGGACAATAGCGGACTGAGGCTACTGACTCATGCTTCCTCATTATGGCTGCCACCCTCATTGTCTCCTGAGACCCTGGATCTTCTTTGTCCTAACCTTAAGAGATGAGATGACCTGACCAGGCCAAAGAGAAGATTCAGATACCTTTGAATACCCTTTAGTTGGGGATTGGTCCTGCTTTGAGCAGGGGGTTGGACAGATGACTTCCTGAGGTCCCTAGCAACCCTGATATTCTATGGACTGCTGGCTCCAGCTGAATCCCAAATTCCACCTGTGATAAAATGGGATCAGACTTTAAAAGCAGCAGCAACATCTAATCTAATATAATCTCAACTAATTTCTTCTTTTTTCCCTGTGAAGGACAGTTTTGGAGTTTAACAGCAGCAACAATAGTTCCAGACCATCACCACTAATTTTTGCTCTTTTACCCAATGGGACAGTTCTTACAATCTTCAATATCATCTAAGGGACCGTCAAACAAGGACTGTTCTTTTTTCTTCTAAAATTCTCTCAAGATAAACCGAAAGGGAACAAGAAATGTTGTTCAAATAAAATCTTCACTTAATACTTTACATTTCAAATGTTTTAACTGTTATTCCTTCTTTTCAGTATCATTAATAAAAGGTTTAAGAAGATTTTTAATAGTTTATTTGCCATGGCTGATGTCTCTGTATGCCAAACTCTGGACTTCGTTTAACACTGTTTAATTTAGACAGTGACTGGGTTATGTTAACTCCGTTAGCCCATATATCCCATCTAACTTAATACAACAGTGAGTAAAGTTTATTCTGACCCTCTGTTATTTAAGGGTGTAGAAACAGCCATTTTTGTTTCCTATGGCTGAGTGGATGGGTAATTTGATTAGACAAGCAGGGTGCAAAGAAACAAAACAAAAGCAAAACCAAAACATTCTAACCCACTATCAATATAAAGTTTGCCAAAACAGTTTTCAGTCTCATTAGAGGACCAATACTGACAGGCGCACTGAACACTAATTAAAGGAACTCAGAACCTTGTAGGAGATGCTCAGAACCTTTCTTTATCAGACCTAAAAACACCTTTGTTGAGAGAGTTGTCTATGTTGACAATGACAAGATCCCTATAAAGAGAGCATATAGTAAATTTCATCCCTATCTGGTTTCCTGACACAGATTTTATATTGCTTTAAAATGAACTTTGTGGGGATTTTTTAAAGTTAGCCAGTAAATTATTTATATTGATTTTTTAAAGTACAGCTCCTTGAATATTTTGGCAACATGTTTATGCTATGTATTCAGAGGTATTGTATGTATAAATAGATTATTTTAGTCACTTTTACATATTTTTCAGGAAAATGAGGATTTCTTTGCAGACAGTTTTCTGCTGAGTTAAGATCACACAACACATGGGAATTTAAAAGGGCCAGTTTTACAAAGCTGAAAACAGTTATGAGCCAAATTAGCTGAGAGTTAGTTTGTCCTCTTCGCTCCTAATGGAGCATAAGGCGCCAACCATTCTTCTCCATTCAACTTGATCTTGGGCTAACCAGTAGATTTCATCCCAGGTCTTTCCCATATTTTTCATTTCGCCTTTGATAGTTCTTCGCCACGTTCCCAGCGGTCTGCCTCTCCTTCTTTTTCCCTGTGGTATCCATCTTAGAGCAGTGTGAGGATGTCTGGTAGTATCCATTCACAACACGTGCCCCAATCATCTCCATCTTCGTTGTTTCACCTCATCCACTATGTTGTTAATGCCTGTTAGTCAGCTCACTTCTCTATTGGTGACACGTTGCGGCCAGTATATGTTAAGGATGCGCTTAAGACACCTTCCTTCGAAACCCCAAAGTGGACCTTCTATCTTCTTGTTGGTCCTCCACATTTCCGCCACATAGAAAAATACAGAGAGGACATTCGACCTGTAGATCTTTATTTTAGTTTTAGTTTGCAAGATTGATGACTTCCAGATGTTTTGAAGTCTGTTGAAAGCGTTTGCTGCAAGACTAATTCTGGTGGATATCTCTTTTTCAATATTACCATCAGCTGATATGTAACTACCAAGATATTTGGGCCCATCACAAAGCGAGAGATAGAAGTGGCCATCAGACAAATAAAAGGAAACAGGGCACCAGGTGAGGATAGAATAACTGCAGATTTGCTGAAAGCTGATCCGAGTACAAGTGCCAGAGTTCTAGAGGAGCTATTCAACAAGGTATGGGAGGAAGAGAAAGTGCCAGAAGCATGGAAGAAAGGTATCATCGTGAAAATACCAAAGAAGGGTGACTTATCGATGTGTGACAACTGGAGAGGGGTAAACTTGCTGTCAGTACTGGGGAAGGTCTTTTGCAAAGTTCTATTACATAGAATGAGACAAGCAGTGGAAAATATCTTGAGGCAGGAGCAGGCAGGATTCAGGAGCGGAAGACGAAGTGTAGACCAGATATTTGTTTTACGCACGATAATGGAACAATCTCTCGAATGGAACTCGCCTCTGTACGTCAACTACCTAGACTTTGAGAAGGCATTTGATAGCATTCACCATCCATCTCTCTGGAAGATCCTACAAATGGATGGATTTCCTTTGAAAGTGATTAACATCCTCAAAGATATGTATGCTGACAACAAGTGCTGTGTACATCATGAAGGACAGCAAAGCGAGTGGTTCCATGTGAGGACGGGAGTCAGACAAGGGTGCGTTATCTCGCCCATCCTATTCCTTGTGGTCATATACTGGGTGATGCGGAGAGCCACCGAAGACTGACCAAGAGGGCTTGTATGGGGACTGTCTGGCCAGATTGAAGATTGTGACTTTGCGGGTGACATCACTCTGCTCTCAAATTCTCAGACGGAACTGCGAGAGAAGACTGATAGGGTAGATAGAGCGGCTAGATGCATGGGGCTCAAGATCCATGCTGATAAGAGCAAGATAACGAAAGCAAAAACAGCAAGCTCGGTGAAGACAGTCCTATATGACGTGGAATTAGAAGAGGTGAATGATTTCAATTAGCTGAGAGGAAGAATTTAATCAGAAAAACTTGAATGACAATTGAAAATTGTCTAAGAACACTTTACTAGATGTCCAAAAATCCACAATCGGAGAAACATAGAAGATTAAGGTTGGAAGAGACCTCTGGAGGTCACTTAGTCCAACCCAGAAGAATACTGAAGGAAAGAATCAATAATGAAAATACTGATACTTAACTGCAGCATACTGAAATAAACTCTCATCATGCAGCATGTGAATTTGTGCCTATGACTCTGAGTTTCTGTATAAAACATCCTTTCTAGCACCTGAACATACTGAGTCATCTCAGCTATAAGGCCCTCAGGATTAGATCCACAAAGGGATTTAGGTGCCTCACTGCCACTTTAGGTACCTAACCTCCAATCAGCTGTTGCCTAATGTGTAAGCATTTATGTTTCTACCGATAAGGTCCCAAGCTGCCTACATTTCTGCCAGCAGGCCTCTGCAAAACCATGTGGGTTCTCACACTGCAGAATTGCTTGACACCCTAGCTTATGCCTATGCCCTGGCAGCATTCTCACACCGGGCATCCTTGCCCATCTCTCCTGCAGTGCCCAATCCAACAGACACACTTACACCATGCTTAACCTGCAAAAAGACAGCTGAGGGCAACCAGACTGGGAATTTTGGGGGGAGAGTAGCATGTCCCAGGATACCCATAATCCAGTGGTTAGGGCACTCACAGGGATGTAGGAGAGCTGTTTTCAAATCCCTACTCTGCCTGGTGCGAAGCAGAACATGATTTGAGTCTGCCTGATATCAGGTGTGTACCCACCCTTCAGGCTACTGGATATTCTGCAGTGGGTCTCTCTCTTGTTGAAGGAGTGTGTAAATTATTAAATATTCATTGGACCAGAGAGAAGTGGTTAGGGTGCTTCCTGGAATGTAGGTAGACCCAAATTCAACTCCCTGCTCCAAAATCAGGCAGAGCAGGAATTTAAAAACATCCTATATCCCAGGTGAGAGCCCTAGCCATGGGATATTAACTACTACACGGTGGAGCCCTCAACCTGTGATTTTTTTTCATGAGAAAGAGCTGCCCTAATTAGGTACCTAACTCGAGCACAGAGTTCATGGCTGTTTGGCATTTTCTGTCCACTAATTTAAGCAGCTTCTTTCTCAGTGTGCTGGCTTTCATGAATCCCATTCTTAGGCACCTAACTTACCCCATGCAATGTACATGGAACCTGAGTGCCTGGGTTACGGATTTCACAGGGCAGCAGGGTGCTTGAAAGCTAGCTGTTGCCAAACCTAAGTCCCTAGGTGGATCTAGCTTTCACATTAAGGGCTCCATGGAATAAGATGGTAAGCACTTTGGTTCCAATTTAGCAAAACAAAACGTGTTTAATATTAAGTGTATGTATATGGGGGGGCAGAGGGAGTAAGGGGGATGAGCACCTTGCAGGACTGAGCCCATAATGCCTGGATTTCATGGTGATGAGTGTGAAATAAGACCCTAAATAGCAAAATTCCTTTATAATTTGAAAAAGTTAAATGTATAACACAACACTGGATCATTAATAGCTAGTACAATAATAAAAGAAAACAAAGATTTACAACTTTTGTATTTAACTCTTACTACCTCTTGCTATGTACCTAGTACATTTATGGCTATCCCTTAGACAGGGCCAGCTCTAGGCACCAGCCCAGCAAGCAGGTGCCTGGGGAAGCAAACGGCATGGAGCGGCATTCTGGGCGCTGTCAGGGCAGCACTCAGGTGGCTTTCGGTGGCATGCCTGCGACAGCTCCAACACTCATCCATCTTCGGCGGAACTGCCGCAGGCATCTTTGGTGGCACGCCTCCTGCAGCTCTGCCGAAGAGGGACGCGTGTCGGAGCTACCACAGGCGTGCCGTTGAAAGCCGCCTGAGTGCTGCCCTGACAGCGCCGCTTGGGGCGGCAAAATAGGTAGAGCTGGCCCTGCCCTGAGAGCTGTCCATTGCTGCTTCTATTGGATTTAGAGTTGTTGTTCCAGCAGACATTGTTGTTGCTATTGTGGTGAATACTTGTCGCTGATACACTAAGACTGGATATGAGTACCCTGTTCTATTCTCTTATGGTACAGAGGCATAGGAATAGAATTACAGCTTTTGACCACTATTTTGTTTACAAGAGTGCTTTTTGATTAACCTAAAATTCCAGGTTGAATGCAGGGAAGAAATTAAATAGAATGACAAAGCTTAAGGAAACAGTTGCAAAAGTGTAGTTCTTGAAATATGCATCGCTGCCAATAGTGAAAATAGAAACATTTACACAGAAGGGATCAAGACATGGATCTTCAAAACCAGGAGATTGACTTGTTTATCTGTGTGTTGTCTGTGATGTTGTAGTAGGTAATTAGTGAAGCCTGGCAGATGACTCATATGCAAAATGAACCACATCCGCAAATCTCACCAAAAGGTACCAGATGCTACATTTTGACACGTATTCAGTTATTTTCAAAGTTTAGGCCTCGGTGACAAGGAATCATAATTCCTATGTATTGTTCCTGCTTCCACCACTAAATTACTGTGTGACCTTGGGCAAGTCCTTGACCTTTCAGCGCTGTGGTTTACCCATCTCTAAAATAATATTCACCTATTTCTCACAGGATGTTATGTGGCTGAATGAATTAATGTCTGTAAAGCTCATTTAGATTTTTGAATTAAAAGGTGATGCGCTATAAAAGTTCCAAGAATACTAAAGTATATAACCCCTGTGATGGTGCACCCCCTAAGGCTTTATGGAAATATGCTTATCAATGTATATATGGCATAATTAGAATATATTTTATGCTACATATGTCAGGCAATGTATCCCTGTAAAGGTTATGATCTACTGGATATATTCATCCTATTTGTATGCATGTGTCATTTTTGTGTTCAAAGTTATGAATATTGACTGTGTACTTGCTTAATTTCTAAGTAGCCTTAGTAAAGCATTTGGTCAGCTACCTTGAGAAAGGAATGTGCAAGTTAAGTGCCTAATCAAGAAGCATTTAATGGACAATGGATCTTGTGAGGCTTCAATCCACATATGAAGTCTACCTGAGGACGTCCAAGGTACCATATGAACAATGGTTGCTAACCTATAACTTCTGAGTCATTCATGGACATATGACTTGCCCATGTGACTCCAAATCTCCATTTCGTAGCTGGATTCTACATAGAGGGAGGGAGAGGTGTCCACCCACAAGAGAAAGTCTATTTAAATCTCTGGGAGACCCCCTCCATTTTGTCTTCAGCTGGCATAAGAGATAGCCTCTCCACTGCCCAAGGATACCTGAAAGAACTGGAACAAAGGATAGTAACTACAGCGTGTGTGAGTGCTCTCTGGACCCAGACTAGAAGGAGACTAGTCTGTAAAAGGAAGCCTACTGGAACATCACTGAGGGTGAGGTTTTCTCTGTATTCAGTTTTCTTACTGTATCATGTTTAGGTTTACGTGTTTTCTTTTATTTTATTTGGTAATTCACTTTGTTCTGTCTCCTAATATTTGGGACCACTTAAATCCTACTTTCTGTATTTAATAAAATCACTTTTTATTTATTAATTAACCCTGAGTATGTATTAGTACCCGGGGGTGGGGAAGCAAACAGCGGTGCATATCTCTCTATCAGTGTTATAGAGGGCAAACAATTTAGGAGTTTATCCTGTATAAGCTTTATACCTGGTAAAATGGCTTTATTTGTGGTTTGGACCCCACTGTGAGTTGAGCATCTGAGTGTTAAAGACAGGAACACTTCTTAACCCATTTTCAATTGAGCCTACAGCTGTTAGGGGACGTGGTTCAGACTTGGGTTTGAGTTTGAAGCAGATCTAGCGGGTCTGAGTGAAACCAGGCAGGGCTCTGAAGACCCAAGCTGCCAGGGCAGGAAAGCGGGGCAGAAATAGTCTTGGCACATCAGTTGGCAGCTCCAAGCGTGTTTCTGTGATCCAACCCATCACAACCCCAATTCAGGAAAATAAGCCTATTCGGAAAAACACCTAAGCATGTACTTAACTTAAAGCAAGTGCTTAAATACTTTTTACAATTATCAATATCATCACCTTAACTGTACAGCTCTATATTTTAAAGTACCATCATAAGGAAAAGGGTGATGGGAAAATGGAACATTTGGGAAAATACTAAATAAATATACACATATTTTTCTATATTTTCTGTCTTTGAAAGCTATCTTCATGACCTTTTCTGGCTGTATTTGAACTCTGAGCACATAGCAACAGCAGCCCTGAACAAAGATTACACGGAACTGCTGTCTGTCTCTTGCTGGAGATTTTTGGTTTTGTACATTATCCATAACCCATAACAGTGACTCCAGTAACTCCAGAAGATCAATCTGTACCCTACCTTTTTCCTCCCACTTTCTTGTTCTGAAAGCCAGGGACATGCATTTCATGTTCACTGCATGCAGCATCGCAGTCTATACTGATAACATCATGGCATGCCCGAAACATAAATTAAATAAGAATAGAAGAATTGCTTTGGTTGTTTTATGAAAGTTCTCTCTTCTGTTGCAGCAGTGGACAGAGATTCAATTTTGTTATTATAATATCACAAGCTGTAGTTTTTTGAAAAATCACACTGTATCTGAGACAAAGAAAAATGGATCCTGTAAACTAGAAAAAATGTCATAAAGGTATTTTCACTATACTTGATGCATTGAATAGTCCTTGTTAGAGTGACCAAACAGCAAGTGTGAAAAATCGGGATGGGGTGGAGGATAATAGGAGCCTATATGAGAAAAAGACTCCAAAATCAGGACTGTCCATATCAAAAGGGGACATCTAGTACCCTAGCCCACATGAATATATATATTTTAAGTAATCTGCTTATGTCACTGGGAATCTAATTGTGCACTAACTGCTTGGGTAGGTTAGGATGAAATCTAATTTGTGCTAATCCGCCAGAGGCAAAGGGAGCATGAAATAAATAATTTGTGTTAATTTCATGTTTTATGGTATGTATTTCTCTGCAATACAATTCAAAATAAAGAGGCAAAGGGAGTTTCTGATTGGTTTTAACAGTAAACTCGAGAATGCCACGTTTTTGAAGATGCTGTTGAAAATATATATTGGTGGCACATATGAAACTGGCCTGTTTAATTTTAGATTGGGTCAATGTGGGCTTCACAAACATACTTATAGACCAGTGATGAGTATTGATGGAAGCTGTTTCTATATTTCACCTTTAGTTCTCACACCCATGCTCAAGCTCCACAGACATGGAACAAGGAATTTTCAAGAGAAAAGTCATAAGAACTGTGATTATTTTATTCATTACTGATGGGAGAATAAAATTAACAAAAATACCTATCAGTGCTCATAACCTTTCCCACTAAACTACTTCTTGGCTACATGAGTCATTAGACAATTCTGTTACAGTGCAAAATGTATGGGAATTCATTACGACAGAGCCTCGAGGCAGGTCAACACTACCCACCAGATCAGCAGGTAGTGATCGATCTTTCAGGGGTCAATTTATCACATCTAGTCTAGATGCAATAAATCGATCCCCAAGCACTCTCCCGTCGACTCTGGTGCTTCACCACCACGAGAGATGCAGGCGGAGTTGATGGGGGAGCAGCAGCAGTTGACTCAACGTCGTGAAGACGCTGCAGTAAGTTGAACTAAATATGTTGACTTCAGCTATGCTATTCTTTTAGCTGAAGTTGTGTATCTTAGGTCAATTCACTCCCTCCCTCTCAGTGTAGACCAGTTGTGTCTAGATATTTTAGCTATTGACATATTTTTCTTTTTACTCCTTACAGTATCAGTGTCAAAGGTTTAAGAGTTAATATGTCAGCACAAGGAGTAAGGAGAAGAATTGTAATTTGTTGGTTCTTAATAGTATTGGATTAAACAAATTGACACTAATTTATTTTCATACCATTAAGATGGTAAGTGCTTTAGGGTACAGGCTGCAGGGATGGCTTTTTCAAATGTACTCAATGACATCAAGCTCATTGCCAGCCCTTAAAAAGTAAATCTAATCACTGTCTCGATAGTTGCCAGCTTTCAAAATCAGCTTGTCATTTTAGTTTTGCTTTTTGATTAGGTGTCCTAGATGTCTGCAGAGGCTCATCTACCTGACCCATTGTCCATAAGTTGCTGCAGCTGCCAAAATGAATGAAAAAACTGAAAATCATCAAAGAAAAAGCTGGATGCAGCTAGCACTTAAAACCACAAAGTACCGACACTGCAGAATCATACATGAAGTAGACTTCTGCAGCTATTGCTGTGCTTAGTATTAGAGGGGTACCATCCATCAAAATAATTTTGTAAATAACAGATGTGTGTTGCTTGCTGGCTGCCAATAAACAGTTGTAATACTGAATGACACTAAGGCTCAATCTCCCTTCTCGTTCTCCTTTTTAAACATCACTAAAAGAACCATTCAGGGATCAAGAGTTCTTGTGAAGATTGAGGAAGTGAAGAGTCTGCAAATGAGCTATAGAGAGAATTTCAATACCTGTGTCTGTCTAATCCCAGCTAAAGCAAAAACTTCATTTGAGTTCTAAAAATAGTAAAGGAAGTGACAGAGCTTCATCTTCCAAAAGGAGAAAGAGAGTAAACATTCTGTCTAGGTTCTTATGTGATGATCTTCACTGTGATATCTAGCCATCTCCATAGATTATATTTCTCTCTGTCTCATTAATTAGCAGAGATTAGGCTTTATTTTATTTATTTGTGAGGTTATTGTAAATAGTTTCCTAAGGATGTTAATTAGGGTGGCAAAAGGAACACCTGCTCTTCCATCTTCAAAGCCAGGGCAGGAGGGATGCCAAGGAAGGTTATGGAGTGGGAGGATCAGATGCCCATCCCAATTCTCTGGAAAGTAATCTTATTAAGTACTTTCCATCCACATATTTCAAAACACTTTATTTATAGTTTACTTATTCTGGGTGAGGAATGGTGTCCCTAGCCTCTGTTTGTCAGAGGGGGGGATAGATGGCAGGAGAGAGATCACTTGATCATTACCTGTTAGGTTCACTCTCTCCAGGGCACCTGGCATTGGCCACTGTTGGTAGACAGGATACTGGGCTAGATGGACCTTTGGTCTGACCCAGTACAGCCTTTCTTATATTCTTATGTTCCTATCATTCTCCTAATTTTATAAATGGGGAAACTGAGCAAGAGAGGCGAAGTGACTTGCTCAAGGTCACACAGAAAGTTCAGTGCCAAAATAACACTCCAGTCATCTCTGAGGAGTCTGCCTCTCAATGTAACCCTACTAATCCATGCTAGATCTCTATGCATTCCATATGATCAGTAGGATTCACTGTTCAGATATTTTGCATGTCAGAGGGTATGTGAATATGTGCGTATGGTATTATAGTGTTTCAGCATTCACACAGAGAAATTGGAGGGGAAAAACTCTTGCTGGAAGGTTATAACATAATGCTACTTTATTTCCTAGCATTCAAAATGATAACATGAAAACCTTAAAAAAGGGAGAAAACAGGCTGTTCCCTAAGAGCACAACTCACCCCACCTTACTGCAGGCTGTCTGCAAACTGACTTTGCTCATACACTTTACTACAGAGCCCCAAGTCTGCAAGCATCATCAGGGAACCACCCTTCTACCCTGCTCCACCTCCCCGCTCTTAAAGCGATAGTTTGCAATTATCACACAGTCCTCAATACACCATATATGGTACCTATCCATGGCCAACAAAGAGCCCATGTCCTGGAATCTGAGACTAATAGAAGGAGGAAACATCATTCTAAAATGTATTTTGTAAGTATTCTGATTCAGGAGATGCAATATGTGCCAAAAAGTAAAGAACAAAATAAGCCATGTTGCATATTCATCTTTAAAAGCTACAGCAAAAGAACAAAGCAACTCCTCCTAAGCAGTCATTGATGCTACAAGGCAGTATGCCAAAGAACTCAGTGGTCTGGCAGCTTTTCTTTTAATGACCTAGCAAATGTTTGCTGAGCTATTTGTACCATCTGCATCTTAGGTTCAGTCAAGGGCAAGGGGGCAGACATCTGAGGACATTAATTATGAATTGAAATGTAAAGAGAAATATTGCCACTAAGGGGAAAAATCTATGAATAATAAGAGGCTTGGCACAACAATTTCCATTTCTCGGTCCTGCAGAATTCAGAGTTGTCTGCTAAGTCACACTCTAGAAGGAGGTTTTCGGACAGGCCTAAGAGTGAACAAAAAGTGATAGACTACAATCATAAGAAAACCAGATTGTGTCTTCCATGGCTGAAGAGTTTTCAAAAGCAACAGGCGAGAGCCCTGAACATATGAAGACTTTTCTATTCAAAATATCTAATGTTTAGAAACATGCTATAGGGCAGGTGAGGCCAAATCGTGGCTTGCAAGCCGCATGTGACTCTTTTACAGTTAAAGTGTGCTTGCAGAGCCCCTCAGATACCTCTATTCTCTGCCTAACAGACACGGGGAGGAGGGAAGAGCTTGGAGCTTCTGCTCTGCGGCACAGTGGTGGAGCCAGGGGCTTCTTCCCTGTGAAAAGTGGGGTGGGTCTCGGGGCTTTAGACCCATGCAGGCGTGCTGGGACTCAGAGGGTCAGTAAGTTTGGCTCTCCCTACTATAGAGCATCATATTCACGACAGCATAAGTACAGTAAGGGTTATATATCAATCACAGCCCACAGGATAACCTTGCAGTTCCAGCAATGCATTGCTCACCTCTAACTGTGCATGTACTAAGATGTTAAGAAAAAAAATGGTTAAAAAGCATAGCAATTATAGAACAAGTGTGAAATGAGATTCACCCAAGTTATTGTGCTAGGCTAAAAATGTAATCCATGTGACTACAGATCTGAGACGGTATAGTGATGTCCAATATTATTTGCTTTAAATGTATATTCATATTCAAATGAGTATACTATTAAATGTGACATAGCAAAAATACAATTAGCTTTTTCATATCTAGCCCACAGATCAGTATCAGAAGTGATAGGTGTTTAATGATTTCTGTATCTTTTGCACACACAGATTATTACATTTGGCTCCTGCACTTGACATTTTAAAAATATTGTCAGACAAACCACATAAACAGAATATGACATCAGTTTTAAAGTCAATATCTGAAATTTTCATACTCTAATCTGGGGAGGCTAAGCTATGTCAACTATATTTGATTTCTGCAACAATGGTTTCTGACAGTGTCATTTTCCATTTTATAGCCAACTTGTGTTGCAGAATAAGTCGGAAACATTATTTCCTGCTTACTTTCTGCTAAATTCAGTTAGCTCATAAGCATGAATTGATTTTAAGTTTCTCTCTTCTGCTTCTTGTTCTCATGTTAAAACTTTATTTTTTTTAAGTCTTTCTTCTGCTCACTTTAAAACAATGTTTCTTCACCATGAAAATCCTACATTGTCATTATTAGGTATCTGTTCACCTTCTCTACCAATAACATTTCCTAATCTAAAAGTACAAAACATTCTATATACATTTGTGGATCAGTGTAGTTTTTCAAATGGATTTCATAAACTATTTTTGCCTCTAATCCTCACAATAATAAAGTGTTAAATAATTAGGCCTAGTCGCTGTAAAAAATCAGATAACCCAGCTGACCACAACACAAAGTCTCATGAAATAAAGACATAAAACTATATGCAGTTTGCATATTGAAGACACTGAAGCCCATGTCCCCTCCACAGATCCCCCTCTGTTTTCCTAGACGTGTTAAGTAGAGATCTTACCGGAACAAAAATTATTGATACACCACACAGCACCCTCAAATGAGCAATCACCCAGTACTAATCTCTGGCTCATCTCTGCAAGAAAAGCACTAAGCCATTAACAAATGAGTCGATCCATCCCCATCCAGGACTGATGCTTTGTCTGAAACACCTGACTGAAGAGCTAATCACTAATTTTGTTTTATATTTATTTAAGACTTTGATTTGAACATGTTGTGTCTTTTAAAGCAACAAAAGCTGGAAAATTCAGCTAAGCTGACTCTCTATTCTTAACATACCCATTGTCTCCACTGTAGCTCGTAGGATATGTCAGAGTACATGCATGCACTTCTGAAGCTCCTTCCAGAAAACCCCCACAACTGTTATGCAGAAATGAACATACTATAGAATGTCAGACTTTGCTCTGAATTACCTGACCTCTGTCAAAGTCCAACCTTCAAAACCCCATCTTAATAGAACCAGGTTTTAATTTTTACTTATAGATTTCAAGATGATTTCTCTCACGGTCAGGAAATTCCTGTGGAGAAGGCCAAGGGAAGACTGAGGAAGGAGGGAACAAAAAGCTGCAGAACCAGTGATGTAGAGTTTTAACAGTATTTCCCTTTCCCATCAGCCTTCTTCATCAGCAGAAAAGTCCTTGTAATGTGGATGGTGTTTTGATGGAAGGTGAAATTAACCCTATCTGTGGCCTAGGCTACTAGCTATTTGCGTAGCTGGAGTCGAAGTACCTTAGTTCGACTTACCTGGCCGACCCAATGCAGTGGGTTGACCACAGCAGTTCCCCCGTCGACTCCGCTTACTCGTCTTGGAGTTCCGGAGTAGACAGGAGTGCTTTCAGGGATCAATTTATCATGTCTAGGTAAGACACGATAAATTGATCCCGATACATCGAACACTACCCGCCGGAGGGGCGGTAGTATAGACGTACCCTATGAAATGGATGCTAAAGCATATTATACAGTTCAGCCACTAGATAGAGCTGTGTGTAAAATACCTTATTGAAATGAACCTCAGCCACATCTGGCAGAGCACTAAAGGACCTATTGATGAACACATCTGGTGTGTTTAAGAAGCTCTTTGGTCAGTCCATATCTGGTACAGAGAAACATTACAATCTATGTCCATTAATCCACTTAATTAGTGCAGAAATGGTTAATGAGAAACCTCTTGAGGCATCTTTTGCTGTGACATAATGGATAGCTAACACTGGGAAACCACACACGATTGGAGAAACTTTTTTTCTGCCATGTTCCAAGAAAATGGTTTTGATTACCTTGGAGCAAGGTACAGTGACTCAATTTGATTTGATTTCCCTGTCTGACAGCATATTCACAGGAAGGCAAATGATGTGACTGAACAAGTAATTGCCAAAATCAGACAAACTCCTTTTTTCCCCATTCACGTGATTAACCAATGGAAGTGTCAGGTGATGCTCAGATGCTTACAAGTAAAATTTGAGACCGAAAAAGATCTCAAAGAGGAATTTCTGTTCTTCTGGCCTTTGCCACAGTGTGCTACAGGGGAACAGTTCTTGGCAGGGCCGGCTCCAGGCAGCAGCCGAGGAAGCATATACTCGGGGTGACACATTTTAAGGGGTGGCATTCTGGCTAGTCTTGGGGTGGCTCATTCTGGCTGCCCCTTTTTTTGCTTTTTGTTGTTGTTTTTTTGCTTGGGGTAGCAAAAAAGTTAGAGCTGGCCCTGGCTCTTGGCCATTTTGGATGCCTTTGTCTCTGATTCTGGCTTGGAATGGCAGCACTGTGTGGGAATTTGAAGTGATGGAGCTTGTGCAATCACTGGGAAAAAAACAGCAGACTAGTTACCTGAGTGCAGGTTGTTGCACCACAAGCAGTTTGGACTCTTTGTATTATACACAGACAAGCCCTAGTTGCAAAAAGAAAATGCCACCTGTTCTAAAAAAAAGTTCTCATTGAATCTGTTCACAGAGTCAATTTCCTCAAGAATAATAGCTCAACAGATGTGAGTCTGCTTGGAATTTTGTTTGATGAGATGGGAGCTGAGCATCATCAGTTACTTTACCACACAGAAGTTTGGCAGCTGTCTCAGGGAAAGGCTCTTAATAGGGCTGTCAAGCAATTTAAAAAATTAATCATGATTAATCAAGTGACTAAAAACACTGTTAAACAATAATAGGATAACATTTCTTTAAATAGAATCAGAGGGGTAGCCGTGTTAGTCTGGAATTGCAGAAGTGACAAAGAGTCCTGTGGCACCTTAAAGACTAACTGAAATTTTTTCAG
>ML677333.1:24735150-24749482 GCA_007922305.1 Dermatemys mawii
ATTTCAGTTAGTCTTTAAGGTGCCACAGGACTCTTTGTCATTTCTTTAAATAGTTTTTTATGTTTTCCACATTTTCAAATATATTGATTTCAGTTACAACATGGAACACAAAGAGTACAGTTCTCACTTTATATTTATTTTTGTGTACTAATATTTGCACTGTAAAAAAACAAAAGTAGTAGTTTTCAGTTTACCTAATACAAGTACAGTAGTGTAATCTCTTTATCATGAAAGTTGAACTTACAAATGTAGAATTATGTACAAAAAAGATGAATTCAAAAATAAAACAATGTAAAACTTTAGCGCCTACAAGTCCATTCAGTCCTACTTCTTGTTCAGCCAATCACTCAGACAAAAAAGTGTGTTTACATTTGCAGGAGATAATGCTTCCCACTTCTTCTTTACAATATCACCTGAAAGTGAGAACAGGCATTCACACTGCACTGTTGTAGCTGACATCTCAAGATTTTTACCTGATTCATATGTCCCTTCATGCTTCAACCACCACTAAAGGACATATGTCCATGCTGATAACAGGTTCCCATTGATAACCATCCAAAGCAGTGCAGACGGACGCATGCTCATTTTCATCATCTGGGTCAGACAGATGCCACCAGCAGAAGATTGATTTTCTTTTTTGAGGGTTCGGTTCTACAGTTTCCACATCTGAGTGTTGCTCTTTTAAGACTTATGAAAGCATTTTCATCCCTCTCAGATTTTGGAAGGCACTTCAGATTCTTAAACCTTGGGTTGAGTGCTGTAGCTATTTTTAGAAATCTCACATTGGTACCTTCTTTGGGTTTTGCCAAATCTGCAATAAAAATTTTCCTAAAATGAACAGCATGTGATGGGTCATCATCCAAGACTGCTGTAACATGAAATATATGGCAGAATGTGGGTAAAACAGAGTAGGAAATATACAATGCACTATTTTTAAGAGCATCATCACGAAGGAAGCATGTCTTCTTGAATGGTGGCCGAAGCATGAATGGGCATATGAGTGTTTAGAACATCAGGCATGTAAAGACCTTGCAACGCTGGCTACAAAAGTGCCATGTGAATGCCTGTTCTTATTTTCAGGTGACATTGTAAACAAGAAGCAGGCAGCATTATCAAATACAAGATTATCAATAACTAATCAAGGACATTGCATGGATAATAGAATCAAACACTGCCACTATGCAGAGATAGGGCTCAATCACCCAATGTTCTGAATTTAATTCATAGTCCATTAAAAAGCAAATATTTTTCTGCTTTCACTGTTCTCTATGTAAATAAATACTTGGATGCTGCTTAATGCTTGGAATAGTAGCATAGACCATAGCACGTTTTTTCCTGGCTTCCACTCCCTGTCATTAAACATAAAGCATGTATTCAACGTATCTGAGAGAACAAGATGATTCCTTTGCAGTTGTCCCTTTCTATTGGATAAAAATACACACTATATACCAAGGCATTTTCATAGAAATGATTCGTCTCATGGTGCAGGGAAGTTCCTTTTTTGTGACATTTCCTATTAAAGGCCCCCTACTGGCCTGGTCTAGATGATAATTTGGGGGGCATTTAGCTGGTTTCTAATGCTTTGTCTGAATGGGTCTCTCAACTTTACTGTTTTTTATTGTTACATAACCCTTTCTCTCAGTCTCTTATCTACCCCTTTTTCTGTAAGTAACATTTCCCTGGGTGTCCCCACAGGCCTCGCACAGAACTTAGTTAAAAAGGGGATGTGTTCTTTTAAAGTTCTTTTCGCTTCGGTTTTCGGCTGGAGCTGGTGTTCTAATTAACTTCAGCTACGGGTGTGGGTTAAGCCCTTTAGACAAAGTGAAAGGCTAATCTTTCCTTTCAGAGAAATAAAGAGCAAAGGGTTTTTTAGTTGCTTCTTTTAATATATCTTTTTTACCTTCTTACTGAAATAAAACCGTTATTGTTGCAGCAGGAGTATTGGTTGATCCCCATTCCCCAGCAATATAACGTATAGTTTGCCCAGCAGCTGGGTTTGTTGATGCAATATGTGGAATATATTAGACATGTTAATAACACCACTTATATTTTAAACTATTATTGCCAATAGTCTGCAAAATACTTTGCATAGTGTTGCTTGTATTCAGTTTGGGGAATGTTGATATCTGGGGGCTAGATCCCATGTGTTTTAGGCCTCCACAGCATACAATTCAGATGTTGCTGCTTTGTTGGAGCCTCTAGAGGCACTCGAAGTGCCAATTCTTTATCCAGAAACCACTCCCAAGAGCTGCAATGACCCGATCCGCTCACTGACTTACCCCTGACACCAGAATTCCCCCTGCAACTTAAACACACCCTCACCCAGAACTTCCTCTGTGTAAGTGTTCTGAGCTCACAGTTTCTCTCTCCAAGAGACATGGGGTAGGTGTCGCACCTATCGCACACAGACTTTGCACAGGATTCTAAAACACCATTGTTCTTTACTTAAACACAAGAAGTAGATAGAGAGTGACAGATTATATAGAAAACTACCAACACCCCACTCGATGGGAATGTAATGTCCGCTACTCTAGCTCACCCTTCTTGAGGGAGGCCTTGGGAGACCATCTGAGCTCAAGTAGCCACGGTTCCTCTCCTGCCATGACATACTCCTGCAGCAATTTCCCTTTGCTTGAGCTGGTGACAATAGCTGAAAACTCCAAACCAATCAGCTTCTGCCCTTTGATAATCTTCTAGTCTCTCTCTTCAGTTCATCCTCCTCAGGTGATCCCAGGACCCTCCAGGTGACTTTATTGCCATGAGGCCTTTCTCCTGACAAACCAGTTCTCCTGGATGGTAGCCAGTCTATTGTCTAAGATGTTTGTACTTGAATAAAGGAACATCCAGATTTAGTGACCCTCTATTGTGTATCACCCTTCCCCTTTGATTTCAGTACAACATTGAGGTGAAGGCACAGAAAACACAAGGCTGCACCTTCTGACTGGAGTTTGCAGGAGACGTAGTTTGAGAAGAAATCATATTCCTCTTGAGGTTGTTTTATCAGTGTTAAGGTTCTCCATTCACAGGGCAACATTAGCTCTTTCACTAGCTTCCACCAGAATTTTTTAAAAATGGTTTCTTCAAGGGCATATCAGCTATTTGAGCAAAAAATGGGTAGGTCAATATTTACACAGATGCATCAAGATGTAGAATTACAGGAGTCAACTGCAAACACATTTGTCCTATAATTACTTCTATTTAACTAAGCTAAAAACAAACAAACACAAATCCCATATTTCCTTACATTGAAGGATATATCTTAATACAAAGTTTAGGCCCTGATTCTGTAAACACTTCCACATGAGCATAACTTTAAATCAGTGGGACCACTCACATGTATAAAATTATGCCTGGGTATTTTTTCTAAAAGATATGCTCTGGTTCAAACAGAAATTCTTTTGGGGATGCTTTATGGCAGTAATGGACAACCTGAGGCTCATGGGCCGCAAGTGACCCATCGGGGTAATCCACTGGCAGGCTGTGAGACAATGTTTACATTGACTGTCAGGAGGCACGACGGCCCACAGCTCCCAGTGGCCATGGTTCACCATTCCCGGCCAGTGGGTGCTGTAGGAAGTGACGGTCAGCATGTCCCTGTGGCCTGCGCTGCTTCCCACAATTCCCATTGGCTGGGAACGGTGAACTGCAGCCACTGGAGCTGCAGGCTGCCATGCCTGCGGACAGTCAATGTAAACACTGTCTCACAGCCTGCCAGAGGATTACCCTGATGGGCCCCATGTGGCCCATGGGCCACAGGTTGCTCACCACTGTTCTATGGCCTGCGTTATACAGGAAGTCAGATTAGATGATCACAGTGGTCCCTTCTGGCCTTATAATTGACACATATGTAGAAATATGCTTGCAGGATCAGCCAGTTAGATGAGGAAAATTAATTGTTTCTTTGTGATGTTAAAAAAAGTCATGTAGCTCAGGAACTAAATTCAGAGGGGTGGGGGGAATCACCTATCATACTGCTTTTTAATCATAGTCATATTCCTGATATAACTGTGCTAATCCTATTTCAGAGCCATTAGCTGGGTTAAAAAAAACCAAATTCTAGTGCAATTAAAGCAAATTATGAAGTATTTTTTTCTTTAGGATTTGCAGAGCCTTTATCCATTTATTTTCTTTCTTTCTTTAGTGCTATTAGAAATCACAGCAAAAGTACCAGCTATTCAGTCATAAAGCAGAGCACTGTTAACAAATGAGCTTTGTATACATTATGATTACCCCAGCATCCCTTTTAGTTCGTTATAAAATGAAATGAATGCAAAGCAGATGTAGAATTATTCTTGAATTCTAGAAACATTGCAGGGCACAAAGATGAAGGAGATGTTATATTCACATATGTTCAAGTTATACTCCAGAAGACCAATGACCAAAGAGCTAACACATTCGTTAGTATCCTCCCTTTCTGCTAAATAGAAGAAATTATATGTTCATGTTTTGGGGGGAGGGAAAGTGGATCATGAATTACAAAAGAGTGTTGCTTTTCAAGACTGTTTGTGTTATGATTACTTGTGACTGCAACTGTAATCAGAGAAATGAAACTTTGATATAAGTAATCATGTCACAGTTTTGCAAGCTTGACAGCACTCTGCAAAGATCTATAGAGCAGGGTTGTCATTAAATGGATTGATGTGGTACTCCAGGTTTAGCAGTAATATCTTCTGTGTTCTGTTTTTTCTCCTTTAAGAGTGCTAATTCTACTCAAATATCTCATGGCTTTAAGGTTTATATTCTGCTGGGGACTAATCTATCAACCTCTATTTTTATAATGAGCTCTAGTTTGATTTTTATAATCTAATCGCAGATTATAGCAAATAGCAACAGTGCTGGAGTTCAATGTTTGAAGTTAGTCAAAATGTACAAAAAGAGATTTCAAAGGGTATAAAGTTCAAAATTTATATACACAACAGTACTGTACAAGGTGAACTGTTTACTATGTGTTTTGTTCTGTGTATATTTTTAGTGAGTCTGATATTCTAATGTCCTAACGATCTTCCGTCTCCTAGGAGACAGTACTTTAAACAGAGCAGAGGGTTCTTCACTCTCTTTATAGGCCTCATATTAATGAGAAATTAGAGAGTGGTGCTGTCATATGAAAGGAACTGAATTTCAGGCTAATGTCTTAATTAGCATAAAGTGCCTCCCAAAGCATTAACTTCTAACCTCTCTTTGCCCTGTTTTTACTGATGATGTTACTTTTCTTTTAAGAAAAAAGGCAGCTAAAAATATCCTGCTCTTTTTAACAACATACAGATGAATTCCCACAGTAAGGAAGGCAATGCTTCTTCAAAGCATTGCACGGAATAGTGCTTACTAAATGCTTTCTTTCAACTAATCTGTGTGGTTGCATAAAGCATTACAACAGCTTACACAAACCTAGGCAGAACTTTTTACACACTAATATCTTACAGCAATAATTCAGCTAGAATATGACCCTTTGTCTCCAAAGATATTAAAGGAATTACTGCATAGCAGAGCTATTAAAGGCTTTTTTGTGGTCCTCCAGAGCATAGCACCTATTAAAAAGGTAGCTCTCCTGACAATTTTTGTTGCATTGTGTAGAGTGCAAGGAAATGCATAACAGACTAAACAGAGTCAATAAATCAATGGCTTGTGGGGGACAATACCTGTAACAATAAATGGGATTTATTCTACAGGCAGCTCTCCATAAAAGTTACGATCAGCAAATAAATTAAAAAAATATAAGAAAAAAAGATTTGAGTGCAATACAATTTATTCTCATTACAAACTTATACAGTCTTGGTAAAGTATTTATATCAAAGCAATTGAGGTCAATAGTGGCTCATGTTGGTATGAGTTAGTCAGTTAATAGCCCAGCACTGTCATCTTCTTTTTCTATTTCTATAGTTAATGTCCTTTTGCATTCTAAACACAAGCTTTTCTATAGAGACCAATTAAGCTTTGGATTTTGTCTCAATTCTGAAAGACTAGAACAGTCGTTTTAAGAAAGGCCTTGCAGAGAATCAAATGTGCATTTTTTTTTAAAAAAAATGATATTATGGAGGCATCAGCAGTGACCCCATAGCTAAGGTAGCACTAAGATTGGCAATTAAAGCTGGATTAAACTCTCTCCATTTGATGCTTTAGTGATTTAATTTAGTCTCCAAATCTGGTTCAACTCCTTGGAGGACAATGGAATTTTCTGTGTAATTTTTGTGTATGAAATCCATCTAACGTTTGGTGAAGGAACAATTAAAAGAACTTTTTGAAATGCTGTCCTGTTTTCATATCATTTCTTAGAGTTCCTCTAGCAAAAGGAGCAAATCCAAATTTCACGCACACACACATTCTGATAATATCTTAGATACATAGCATTTCTGACATGTTACGTTAAACACATTGTTAGTCCCTTTTTTCAAGCTGGCAGTCTTGTGCCATGCAAAAGTTAACCCAGAGAATTTTTCAGAGCCATCCACTGCTCCCATATTCTCACACAACCGGGATGCATCTCTGGTCTCCCCAGCTCCGCTGTGCACCTACTACTAGAGAAAGTGAGATATGTATGAGGTCGAGTTCTGGGAGAGGCGGGGCTCTAGGTGGCTGTGGAGGTTGTTGACAGTGATGTGGGAGGATGAAGGCAGAAAAAAGCAGCTTTGGGGAGATAGGGAAGGGATAGCCGGAATATAGTGGATAACCTAGTGTATCTGTGCTAAAGTGTTTAAAGGGCTCTCCTGGTGCTGCTGCTCCCTTAGTTCCCCAGGACACTCAGGTGACAGTGTTGTGGGAAGCCCTTGATGTATTCCTGCCTCAGTATAGAGACAACTGAGCCTTCTGGTGCTCCTGCACTGGGGCCCTCTGAAGCACTAAGGCATCCATGTGAGAGGAGCTGAGTCACCACAGCACCGTGGCCTGGCTGTGTGTGGGAGCTGAGGCAACAGCAATGCAAAAAGTCTTACATGCACTCATAGGCGTGCGCAGCCCATTTCATTAGAGTGTGCACCCAGGGAGCCCCGCCGCACCCCCATCCACTCCCTCTCACTTCCCGCCACATGACTGTGCCCCTCAAAACTCCCAACACCCCCCCACGCCTTGTCCCCTGACTGCCCCCTCCTCACACACCCCCATCCTAACTGCTCCCCTAGGACCATACCCCGTACCTGTCCCCTGACTGCCCCAAACCCTTTCCACCCCACCTCCTCCTGACAGACCCCAGGGACTCCCACGCCCTATCCAACCCCCTGTTCCCCGTCCCCTGACCACCCCCACCATGAACCTTTGCCCCATCCACTCCTTCTTCTGACTGCTCTCATGACTCCATGCCCCTTATCCAACCCCCCCCCCCATCCCGGTCCCCTTATCATGCTGCTTACCCCCACTTCCCCCCTCTCCCGGAGCCTCAGTGTCCCATGTCCAGGAGTGTCTCTGTACAGTACTGCAGCAGCATTGCTCTAGCAGGACCTAAGCTTCTGCTGCTCGGAGTAGCATGATAAGTGGGTTGGGCTGCGAGCTCCAGCGAGTGGCACGGGAGGAGCTCAGGCCCTGCCAGAGCCACGCTGCTGCAGCACTGTCCAGGGCCACTCCTGGACGCGGAGCGCTGAGGCTCCAAGGGATGGGGGAAGGCAGGGACGGGGCCACGGGGAGCCTCCCTGGCCAGCAGCACAGGCGCGCCAGGCAGGACGAGCTTGCCCACCCCTGCATTAGGGTGTCTGGGCACACCCGGCACACCCCATGCACATGCCTATGCATGCACTGGAGCTTTGGTGTAGAGAAATTTGTATTCCCCTATCCCAGACCTTCTCCATAGGAACCTCTCTAGGTCCACCTCGAACCCACTCCCCATAGGTCTCTTATCCCATACCTCTCACATCCCTTAACCTCATTTGCCTGTTCACCCTCTTATGTCTCATTATAGCCATGCAAGTCCCTCAAGAATCACACACACACCAGAGGCTGACCACCTGCTCAGACTAGGCAATAAACAGGGAAATGGGAGGAAAAGGACCCGGGAGTGAGGAAAGATATGGGTAGGCCTGGGGATCAGTGCACGGGGCCCGGAGGGGAGGGTCTGAGGATGCTTGCAGCGGGGCAGGAAATGGGGTTGCATGTTGGAGTAACACAAGTCTGGTTGATGGAAAGCCTGTTGTTGTTGCTGAGGATGGGAACTGATTAGTGGAGCATAGATGGGCTAATTAATCACTTACCCATGGCAGTTCCTGGGGTTGCACGGTTTGCATTCATGGCATGGGCTGTGCTATCTAGCAATGTTAACTCATACGTGGCATAGTTTTTTAGTCCAGCTTAGTATTGACTTGCAAATGTCGTCTGAATAGTGAGCCAATATCCAAGGCCAGCTCTAGGGTTTTTGCTGCCCCAAGCAAAAAAATTTTTGGCTGCCCCCCACCCCAGCCCTGGGCTCTGCCCGCCCACCAGTGCCCTCTCCAATCCGCACCCCATGCTACCCCAGCCCTGGGCTCTCCACCCCCACCCCCACCAGTGCCCTCCCCAACCCGCACCCCCTGTCACCCCAGCTCTGGGCTCTCCCCACCACACACCAGTGCCCTCCCCAACCTGCAGCCCATGCCACCCCAGCCCTGGGTTCTTTCTTCCTCCCCGCCACCTGCACCCCCTGCCATCCCAGCCCTGACCTCCCCCCACCAGTGCTGACTCCACCCGCTCCCCCCTCACCTCCAGTCGGCCCAGAGCTGGCAGGGATGGGATAAGCAGCGGGTTTCCCAGGCTGCACCTCAGCCCAGGGTCCCTCCAGCCAAGGCTCCTGCCTCCAGGACCAGCCAGGACCGGGAGGACAGAGCCGGGGGGGACCGCCCCAGCAGGTGCCTGAGGAACTGGGGCAGGGCAGCCTTAGAGGGAGCAGAGCCCTAGAGAGCAGGGTGTGGCTCCGGCCCTGCATGGCAGTGTCCTGCCCTCTATGGCCTGGCTGCTGCTGCTTCTTTTGGCCGCCCTGCCACGGCCCCTGGACGGCTTGGGCCGCTTTGCCCAGCCCTGGCTGCGGCGCTGTGGGGGCAGCCACCCTGTGGCAACTTCAAGAGGCTCTGTGTGCTCCGCGGGGCGGCCCCCAGCCCGAGTGTCTCCTGCTCAGAGCCCGCCCAGCCCAGCCACAAGGTGTGGGTGCTGCTCCCCCACAGCCGGTGGCACAAATCACAGCGGCCCCAGGATGTCTCCCTTCCCCCCGCGCACGACGCACTGCAGCTGCCAGGGCCGGCTCTAGGTTTTTGCTGCCTAAAGCAAAAAAAGAGATGGCCGAAATGCCGCCGCTGAAAATGTGCCACCCCTAGTACGTGCTTGGTTTGCTGGTGCCTAGAGCCGGTCCTGCGTACATCCAGTGATAAACAGATTTCTTGGACCTTGAAGTAGCATAAAATATTTAAAAGATTTAAGACTTTAAAAGCAAGTATAGGCTGTAATGCAGGCAAAAATATTATTTCATCTTAAAATAATAGATTTTGTACACAGATTTCATGGAATACTCATCTTTTATAATCTATAATGTTTTAGTATTGTTTATTTTAGTTACAAAATATGTCACTCCAGCACCAAAGTAGGTCCTTAATTGCCTAATTATTTGAGTAAAAAAAGAAAAAAATGGTAGTTGACTTATGATTTCAAAGGGAAAAATCAATTATTCTTGATTTAATATTTATTTACTTCGTAATCATTTACCAGGGTTTTAAAGGTGTTTTTAGGCTTCGCAGTTAGCTTTGTTTGGGTTAATTGAATATTTTTAATTAACACAGCTGAACTCTATCCATCTAACTTTAACCACAGCCCCAAAGGCAGCACTTGGTTAAAAAAAGTTGAAAGAAAATTAATATTTCAAGCACAGAATATACTTGATAGGTTTGCCAGCTGAATTAGTACAAAGGTTAATAACCATCACTTTAGAATACATTGACATAAGTTTAATTACCTTTTTTGGATGAGGTTACTAGTCAAATTAATTGGCTCTAGTCCATGAGAAGAGCAAAAGTAGCAACTTGATTATTTGTAATAACATTTCACAAAGATCATGCTAAATGCTTTCAGACAGTATAGTCTTGAAAAGTGAGTTTCTCTTTCTGTGCTGCTAATCTGCAGTGATAAAATTATGTTGTGCTGTTCCAAAAGACTGCCAGATATTATCTCTATACAAATCAACGTGGTATTTGTTTCCTGCAGAAGTTTCAAGACACAAACGGATGCTGCAAAATATTTTCCATTTATATTTAAAACAGTCTAAATCAATTACCCGTTGTTAGTATCTGTGACCCTTTATTCAATACCATAACTGTATGCGAAAATGAAATTTTCTTTGCAACAAAATTCAAGGAAGGTGCAACTTCGAGATGATTCACGCAAGGAGTGTTCATAAGGCCATGTTCACATATCTTTGTGGGTTTGAGAGCTGGAAGGAAAAGAGATGGGGTTTCAGCTGAGAAGCAGCAGAGAAAGATAAGGGGAGGAGGAACAAAATGAAGGAAATGGATAGGTTTGTTCTTTAAGGGTAGAAACTTCTCAGGGAAAGTGCATTTGGCTTGCAACCAACACTACAGTATCTCACATCACAGTTGGGTTTGGAATAATCCACTGGTCTTTTCCTAGTAGTGCTGGTCCAACACATCAGAGAAGCAACAGCTATCCTCTGTAGATAAAATTTTTATGGTGTGTACTAAGTGCTAGTGACTTGTTCTCTGCCTGCTTTTGTTTTATTGTTATGAACTGGGTTAAATCTCATTGAAATTGATGGGTGTAGCAGCTGCTGTTCTATTCAGGGTAAATGAGGGGAAAGATAAAAGATTTTTTTTAAGTAATACCTGAAAAAATAGAGCTCACCATCCAGAACACAGACCCACATGGCAACTGAGCAGAAGCTATGTCATATAGGCTGATATTTTAGGTTTCCTTGTGTCTGGATCATCTGCCATATAAGATCTCACTCTCAGACAGGGTTAATTAGCAAACTCCAGCTTTGGTTTTCCTGATTACAATATGTTCTCATCACTTCTCAGATCATTTCCCCAGGAAGTATCATTTGCAAATAGTATGCAGCTTGAAAGTGTCTGCTAGCGCATTCATATTGCCACATCCCTTCTCATGTAAAGAAAACTGTCAAACACCCTAGCGATAACTAATAACATAATCTAACATATCCTTCTCAGAAGCTGACCGTTCTTGCTGTTACTGCATGCATCACCTTATTAGTTTGGCTAGCCATTTACCTGTACAACTAGGAAATCCATTGCACAAAATCCTTCAGATGAGCAAGTCTTTTAACAACCCACCCTTTTCTCTGGGGCTGTCTTCCTCCCATCTGGTTAACCACAGTCTCTAGGCTTGGTGTCGCTGGGGTCTCTGTCCTTTTCCTCCAGTCTTTCCTCTGATAGGTCCCTGACATTGTCCGCTTCTCAGAACTTTGGTTCAGGTGTAGAACTTGCTGTAGGACCCTAAGATGTGTGTTATCCATACTGTCCTTAGAGGTATCTTATATTTTTCCTGAGGAGCTTATGGTTTCACCTGTCTATTGTCCATTTGCACATGATATGATCTTTGGTTTCCTGGCTGCACCACTGCAGTTTTGTACCAGAATTTAGTCTGTTTTGTTAATGGCTGTGTATGCACTTTGCCACCCAGCTCCAGATTTGGCAAAATACTTGTCTTTTTCATTGGTTTCTTTGTAATTTGCCAAGTGAAATACCTGAGTGCCCAGGCTTTAATAACTTTTTGCTTGTTAGCAAGAAAGTTGCATTTCTCCAGCTCATCAATCTTTGGACTGGACTGGACTGGAATTTGTGCCTTGCAAGGGAGTATTCCTATGATCTAGTAGTGCTAAGTAAGGGTCACGTTCTGCAGTTTTCACCCTTTTCAACAGTTTCCTAGTGGTTTTTATTGCTAATTATACTTTGCCATTGCTTTGATACCCCAGTGAAAATGTGATCCACATCCTAGTCCTAACTGAACTTCCAGAACTGTCCTGAAGCAAACTGTGGTCTATTATTGGAACACGTGATATTCAGTATCCCATACCATCCATAGTGTGCTTTTATCTTTTGTAAGATTGTTCTGGATCCTCTGTTTGGTAAACAGTCTATCTCTAAGAAATTCCTCCCCAGTATATAGTCTCCGTAGTATATAGTCTCTCTGGCTCATATTAAGCAACCTTCAATTCCCAGATGCAATGAATGAATAAATTCATTCCTAACAGCTGCTGGAATAACTGCTATTTCTTCACAAAATGTCATTCTTTACACACAATTCATCTCTTATCTGAAAGAATGGTATTATCTTTTCAGGTACATGATCTTCTGTTGCTGGCCATCTTTGTAGGATCATTAGTTTCAATGTCGGCAGCATTCTGTCTTGCTCTGTATCTCACTCAGCCTTTCTTCAGAGGTGGGTAAATACTGTTCCATATCTATTGTCTGCACCTTAGCCTCTACAGATTCCTCCTTTCTGGTGTCTGGCCAGTATGCGTGATTCAAGGTGTCTGCCCTCATGTCTGCTTGGACAATATTTGATCCTATGTCATACCTGCAGCCTCATCATCATCTGCTCTAAGTGATTTTCTGCACTGAGTAAGAATTTTCTTCAAATGCTTATGAGAGGTTTATTGTCAGATTGTGTGTCAATGGTGTGACTATAAGTGTATTGTTGAAATTTTTCCATACCAAAGAGTATTGCTAACAACTCTTCTTTTCAATTTGAGCATAGCCCTTTGCTGTCACAGGCAGTGCTCTGCCTGCAAATGCAACAGGTTGTCCTCCTTGCAAGCATGGCACCCCATATACCCCATTCAGATGTATCACATTGCAGCATCTGGGGTTTCTCTGCATTGTGATATTTCAAAATAGGAACTTTCCAATCATTTCTTTTATTTTCCAGGATGCTTGCTTGTGTTAGTCTGTCCACTCCAATAAGATGTCTTGTGTCAGCTAAGGATCTCACAGCTCTCAGGCAGATGATTGCAAAACTTTGCTAAATAATTAACCATTCCCAGGAATCTTTGGACTCCTTTAACATTGCTATGTCTAGGCAATTCTCTCACATTCTCTGGGTCTACTTTCAGGTCCCTAGAAATCAAAAATGTCCAATGTATGGCACACTGGTTACTCTTGTCTAAGCTCAGTTTAATATTCTTTCCTCTGCATTTCTGTGAAAACTGTAGTAATTTGTAGTCATGATCCCATTGTGCTTGTTCTGGATCATCATCCTTTTTCACTATCATCATATTAGCTGCTATTGTGCAGATGCTCATTAAGCCCTCCAATGTCTGGACCAATCAGCTCTGGAATACCTCTGGCGCTGGACTGATTCCTACTGGCACCCTGAATCACTGGTATCTCCAAAATGGAGTTGGGAAGGTTGTCAGGTAACTTGATTCTTCATCCAGTTCAACATGCCAGAATCCATTTTTCACAATGTGTACTGGGAAAGGTCTCATTTAAGACAGATCTGTTAATTTGTCCTCAACTGCAGACAGAGGGAAATGGTTCCAATTCAAAGTTTTGTTTAAAGGCTTTGGAGCTGTGAATACTCTTAGTTTTCTGGATGGTTTTCTTACCACCCTAAGGCTGCTTAACCAATCTGTGATCTTCTTTTCAGGTTGTATAATTCCATGATTCTTAACACTCTGCGTTTCATCTTTCAATGGCTGTAGTAATGCAACAGGTATAGTACTTTTCTTTTTGGCAATTTAACTGGCTTCACACTGACATCAGTCTCTGTTTTATAAACACCAGCTATCTGTCCATCTCCCTGAAACACATCTCTAAGGGCTGGTCTTCACTAGGGCGGGGGATCGACTGCAGATACACAACTTCAGCTACGTGAACCACATAGCTGAAGTTGGCATATCTGCAGCCGACTTATAACCCGTCCTCACTGTGACGGCAGTCGGCTGTGCGCTCCCCCGTCGACTCCGACTTACTCCTCCGGGGGAGCTGGAGTTCCAGAGTTAACGGGGCCAGTGCTAGCGATCGATTTCTCGCGTCCTCATAAGACGCGAGAAATTAATCGCTAAAACATCGACCACTGCCCGCGGTAGTGAGGACGTACCCTATATGTCCTCTGTATCAAATCCTGGTCCTAGGTAATACCATCCAAGGTTTCTTCAGTTGCCCCACTATCCACTTTAATTATGTTCTAGAACTGTACTTTTATCAGGTTCATAGCTTGATTGGCCTTGCTGCCCAGAACTTGTACTGCACTCTCACTACCTATGACCACAAAATCCAGCCTCTATTTCTTTCTTAATTTAATTTTACATAGACTTTATTGTGGAATGGTTGTACATTGTTAACAGCTAGTTAGTCTCTTCAAACTGTATATCTGGATTGGGATAATGTTACAATTTATGTCACAATCTAATTAA
>ML677333.1:24749492-24770448 GCA_007922305.1 Dermatemys mawii
TTTTGCACAATGTTCACCAGTTGTTTGGTCACTCACATAATATGTGTACCCTGGATTTGTTTTTCTTCTCTCTGGACAAATACTTGCATGTAAAATGATGAAATTCGTCACAGATATGGTATTCTTTCCGATAAGCCAGACACTTTTCTTTCTGTTTTACATGTTTTCTCCCACATTATTTGCATGTGTCTGTACAGTAGTCATCAACTGATGTTGTATCTGGTTTTGATTTCTCTTTCTTGTCTATTGTATGGACAAGTTCTGCTGGCTTCCCTTCCAGATTTCCAATCCCGTCTTTGGATAGCTCTGCAGCCCTGAATATCTTCAAGCTTCCTCCAAAGTTATGTCATCTTCACTCAGCAATCACTGCCATATTTAGATTATGTTATCAGTTTTTGCTGCTAAGGTTGGTTCAGCTTGGGGAATTTCTGCATACAGAGTCTCACTTCTCTCTCTCCCCCTTTCTCCAATCAAGTAACAAAACAGTTTTATTTTCATAACATCCTTTTTATTGACCATAGCAATATCTACCTAGAACTAAATTCCTCTTTTCCCGCTCTTCCATGGCTGAGCTAAATTCTTAGCTTGTTGGTATAATGTCCCAGAAGCTTCATCCCTTCCACTTTCTGTTATCAGCCTTCTCTTGTAAAACAAACTGTGTACTCACAGAAGTGTTCTGCTCTTTGCAGAGCAGCTCTGAATGGGCTCTCCTGCTGTCTAGGACTCGATCACCATTGCCACCATATTTTACGCTTCATTGTGTCTGGATTATCTGCCACATAATATTTCACTCTGATTTAGGGTTAATTAACAACCTCCAGTTTTATTCTGGCTGCATCCAATATGGCTTCTTCAGCCTCAAGACTTCTCAGACAGTTCCCCAGTAGGCGTCTCTTGAAAACAGTTGCCTCAGGAAACACTATGTCGCCTGACAATGTCTAAAATTCATTTTAAATAAACCCCCCCAAAACACTTTCATATTGTTAGCACCCAGGGAGTTGCTGGGGACTGATATAAAAAGTGCAGGAGCTAGGGCATTGATTGGTAGAGCTGTGTGTCTATGTTTGAGAGAAGCAGAGAGAGAAGGCAGGAAGAAAGTGACAGACTCAGCCTAAACAAGCAATGAAAGTATGGTCATGAAAAAGGCCTAGAAAGAGAGAGCCTTTGGGGCTATGCATTGGTTGAAAGGTGCTTGAAGCTGCAGGCAAATAAACTGTCTCCTGCTCCTTGGTTCCTGATGTATTCAGGGAAACAAGACTTTATGTAATTATTTGTAATAAAGGGAATTGCATTAAAGATACCAGGCTCCATCATCAATTTCTCCTAATGGCACAAACTTCAGGGCCCCAGTTACCTCAGCTAACTGCTCAGGTAAAAAAAAAGTGGGGATAGCAGTATTATTGTTGTGCTCATGTTTTGGGGTAAGTAGGTTTCAGAGAGAGAGAGAAGTAAAAAGAATCCCAGTACAAAACATGGACATAACAATCAGGACACTTGCTCACATGACTAGACTTTTGTGGCTACTGCATCCACTCACAACTAAATGATGATGCAAATATTAGATCTTAGATTGCACTCATGAAGGTGCAATAGTTATATGAACCCCATTAATGTCAATAGTGATGTAACAAGTACAGATTCACATGATTTCGACAGGGATTTCATAGATTTGTAATTCCAGAAAGAGCCATGAGGTCATCTAGTCTGATATCCTGTATAACTCAGGCTATAGAATTTCACTCAGTTATTCTTGTTTGGAGATCGAGGAAAACACATCTTCCAGAAAGTCTTCCACTCTCGATATGAAGACATTGGTGTTATGCTGTATGAAGTGGCTCAAGACCTTGAATGCCTACCTTAGAGCAAACTGTCAAAAACAGGCAGACACCCCAAACTGGTAATGTGTTCTATAATTCAATTTCACTAAACCAGTAACAAAAGTGAACTCTTGGATCGCTTTTACAGTCTTACCATGGAGTCACAGACAGTCCCTTAGACTCTCTAGTCTATCGTGCCACCCAGTAAACCTAGACGTAATGATGAATGGCCACTTACATTAAAATTTACAAAATATTCAGGTTGCTTCCAGTCCCGAGAGACCAGTCACTCACCCCAGATCAACTGATACCTTAGATCTTCTATCAAAAACAACACGTGAAGCCAATCCTGTAATAAACTATCTATTAATTAGGAGAAAGAAATAAGATAATTATTTATAGTTTAAAGCAAATAAATTACCATCTATGATTCCTAAAGATGGCAGAGATATGTTGTCAATTCAAAATGTCTTTCAGAGTGGACCCAGGGATAATCCCTGGGGATCTCTGCCTTAGTTTAAAATCAGTGAGAGTTCAAACAGCAAAGAGATGACACATTTTCTTGTGACCCTGTTTCATCTTTGACATTTGGCCTTTCAGTCCATCAGATGAGGTTCACTGCACATAGTATTTCTAAGGTGTGATAAGGCCATTCACCAATCCTTTGTATTGTGATGCCTCCTTAATGAGTGGGGGGATGGAACGATTCTTGTGCCTAGCTTCACAAGTTCAGAGAAAACATTTTCAAAGTTATCAAGAAAAACTTACATATTTTCTTATAGCCTGAAACAAAGGCATTCCTGATGAAATTCATGTATGCAGCTACTCACAAGTGATTCATAGTCTAAACACTAAATATGTTCTTATAAGACTAATACCTACTTTGAACACAACTAACATATAGGTGAGCTAGTTTGGTTTCCAGCTTTGAATTTGTCAGTTCTTAGCTAATGCGTACAGCCTTGGCCAGAGCTGGAACAAGGTTTACTGTCACATTCAGGAGCTAGAGAATCCACTACTTCCCCTGGTAGTATGTTCCAATGATTTATCAGCCTGATGCTTAAATATATGGACCTTATTTCTAATTGGAATTTGTCTGGCTTCAGCTTCCACCCTCTGATTCTTGTTTGCCTTTTCTCTGCTAGATTAAAGAGACCTTTAGTACTCAATATTTTCTTCCCTTGAAGATTCTTATCCATCATATTCAAGTCAGCTCTCAATCTTCTTTCTGATACACTAAAGAGATTGAGTTCTTTTCCTCTCAGCCCTCAAATGATTTTTGTGGCTCTTTTCTGAACCATCTCCAATTTTTCAAGATACATAAAAAAATATGGATAGCAGAACTGTACACACTATTCCAGTACCAGTCTCATCAATGTGAGGTACAGAGAAAAAATCACCTCCCTACTCCTACTCACTACTCTCCTGTTTACAAATTCAAGGATTGCATTAGCCCTTTTTTCTAAGCACTGGAAGTTTATGCTGAGTGGCTTGTCCACTATGACCCATAATCCTTTTCTAAGTCATGCTGCCTGAATAGATCCCCACTCACTAAGTATGGTCTGTATTCTTTTTTCTTGAATGTATAACTTTGCCTTTGGCTGTATTAAAATACAGTTTGTGGTGACTGGGCCCAGCTTATCAAGCAATTCAGATTGCTCTGTATGGCAGCGGCATCCCCTTCATCATTTACCACTCGGCCAGTCTTTGTATCATCCACAGATTTGATCAGCAGCGATTCTGTATATATTTCCAAATCCCTAAGGAAAATGTTGAGTTGAGTAGGGCCTCGTACTCATCGCTGATGATGCCCCACTGACAACTACTTTTTGAGATCCTTCAGATAGCCAATTCTTAATCCATTTAAATCGTGTGCTTTACTGATACTGTATAATTATTTTTTGTATTCAGTCATACAGTACTAAGTAAAACACCTTACAAAAGTCTAAGTATATTACATGTACACAGTTATCTTTATCAACCACACTTCTAATCTCATCAAAGAATGAAATCGGGTTTGGCAAGACCTGTTTTCCATAAAACCATGTGTGACTCAAAGGCTCTTTGGCAAAGGGTCCCCTTTTTTTGCAAACAACAATCACTTCAGACCTGACAAATGCATTATAGCAAATACATGTCTTACAGGTTATTCATCCGTAAAGAATAACATGTAAAGTATCTACAGAGAGCTCATAACTTATTGATACTCGTAATCATTGTGATATGCATGTATGGGTAATATTTAAGGAATAATGTAATTATATTGAAAATGTGCTTAGGAACTTGGAGTAAAAGTTAGTCACCAGGGTATTATATACCCATTCAACCAGAACAGAGTTGTCACCCCACCTTGTTCAGCCATACATTTAATGGAAGGCTCAGTGATTTAGCCTTTCTCTGTCCCAAGACGTTCAATGCAAAACCATCAGAGACAACTGCAATCAAAACCACTTGGAGGCAAAAAAGGGATATTACAAGAAGACAGGGGTTCAGCCTGTCTATGAATAGAGACAAATGACTAGTTCAGTGTAACACAGTGTGGAGAAAGATACTCTGCATCCTTTCACTGAAAAGACAGCTTAGGGAGCAGGGTTGTACTCCTGAAAAATTGGATCCTGAGCCTTTGAAGCCAGCCAGCTCTGCAACAGACTGATTTTTTGGGGGGGAATCCACATTTTTAGATAGGAAAGGTAGCTATTAATAACTGCAGACCCAGGTTTGGGTTTTATCATTTTGTTTTTTATTGTAACCATTTGTTTCCACCACTCTCTAGTTTCTAGTTAAATCTCCATTTTCTCTTGAACAAACCCCACTTTTGTTTCATTATAAGCGCTCATAAGTGCTGTGGGATTTTACAAGAACAGTGATTTAAAGCAAAACTAGTTAACTGGGGTACACTTGGGCAGCAGATCTGGGATTTCTGTTAGTAGCCAGTCTTGAGCTGGATATAATGGTGGGGGACGGACAATTCAAAGGGATTCAGGGATTGGGGCACACCTATTGTTAACCAGCAAGGTGAAGATAGTGCCAGCGTAGCCCAGAGGGGAGTGCTTGAGTGGCTGAAAGTATCATAAGTATAAAGTAGCCTAGAATTACTGTTTACCTGTAAGGGGTTAATCTAAGAGTAACATGAGAAGGGGGACACCTGACCCCAATGAGAAACCGGAGATGCTTCAACCCTGCAGAGAGAAGGGGTTTTTAGTTTTAGTTTCCTCTGTCTGTTTGCCCTGGAACATCAGGTGAACAAATCTAGTTCTTTTTCTATCTACCTATGTATAACTTTTTTAAACAGTAACAGAAGTAAAGCTAGCCAGATAAGATAGTTTTATGGTTATGTTCTTATATCCTCGTGAATTTCTCTGGTGTGGGAATTATCTTTGTGTGTCTCTATAACTTTAAAGCTCAGCAGAATTCCTAAGGTGGGGGTTGGTCTCCCTGAGGCTTTTTGTTGGATTGTAGTATTTCCCTACTGATGTGCTATAAGGGATTTATTCCTTTCTTTATTCTTTAATTAAAATCTTCCTTTTAAGAATTGGACTGCTTGTTTTCTATTGTGTAGATTCAGGTTTTGAATCAAGCTCATCTCACAGGATTGTGAGAGGTTTTCCCCAGCATTTCCCAGGGAAAGGAAGGAGAGGTTTGGGGGTTTAGAGGAAAGAGAAAGAAGGGTTCCAAGCTACCCTGTATCCCATAGTTTTGGGGTACTGAGCTTGGTGGTGGCATAAGTTAGTTCCAGACACAGGAGAAGTTTGTGTTCTGGAGGAAAAAGTTAACCAAAGCTGGTAAAATAAACTTGGAGGGTTATTTCCTTTTTTCATGTGGGTCCCCACATCTGTACCCTAGAGTTCAGATTGGGGAGGCAATCCTGAAAGGGTGTCAGGGAGCTGACACCTAGCCACCACAGACAAGGCTCCCTCTTGCAGAATCAGACAGTAAAAAGGTGATTCACAATTCTGGCTAGGTCATTCCACAGGCTCTTTTTTAATATTGGCACAACCCCAGTACTCTTCAGTGTTCTGGAGTTTACCTGGTATTCTAATATATAGCAGTGAAAATTATTGTATTTATATCAGTACAGTATCTGAGACACTATTAACTGTGATTCAAACTCATTACCCAACCCCTTCCTAACAACTTCTGCCAATGCTCCATATTCTTTCTATTCTTTTATGATTAAAAAAAGCAAAGGTATATTCATTCATAAAGACACCTAGACTCCCTAAATCCTTGCTTCTGGGAAAAGTATCACCATGATGACATCAGAGAGGCAACTATTGAATGTTTTCTACTCTCATTTTGCTTGCTCACTGAAAATTTAAAGAACTCTTACTCAAGTCCAGCTAACTTAAAAGCAGCCACTTTCACTCATAAAAGCAGCTGAAATTCCACCTACATTATAACATTTTATTATTATTAATTATTTTTATTCTTGTATTATCTACGAACCCATCACAAACCAGATCTCTATTGTGTTAAGCCAGGGTTAAGCAACCTATGGCATGGGTGCCAAAGGCGGCATGCAAGCTGATTTTCAGTGGCATTCTCACTGCCCAGGCCCTGGTCCCTGGTCTGGGGGGCTCCGCATTTTAATTTAATTTTAAATGAAACTTCTTAAACATTTTAAAAACCTTATTTACTTTACATACATCAATAGTTTAGTTCTATATTATAGACTTATAGAAAGGGGCCTTCTAAAAACATTAGAATGTATTACTGTCACGCAAACCCTTAAATTAGAGTGAATAAATAAAGACTTGGCACACCACTCCTGAAAGGTTGCCGACCCCTGTGTTAAGCACTGTTCAAACACCAAAGAGCTTCTGACAAGATAAGACAAGAGATAACAGATGGACACAGACCAATAAGAGAATACAAGGAAATAATGAAACAATATTGGACTGTGGTTTCAGCACATGTGCAGTCTACTCATTTGATCATATGACTAGCTATTTTCCAAATGGACATTCATTTCTGAGTTTGATAGGGCAAAAGTAAGAAGAAATAATATATCAGAATGCAAGTTCATCATTTATCATTTATACTCATTACCTTATTTTTTTATCTTCCATCTTTGTGTGTATGATTATATCTCTGCAACCCTGATCCTCCCATACCAATTCCATTCTTTCCCCTCCTCTCCTTCTTTACACTGAAAAACCCTATTGTAGACAGAACTATGCTGAAAGAAGCTGACTTAGCTAATGTCTTTCAAGAACGTGATTTAGCGATGTTGGCTGAAGAACTCCTGTCAGCTTATGCAGCATCTCCATTGGCTCAAACAGCTATATCAGTTCAGCTATTCCAGCAAAGCATTAGTAATGTAGATAACCACTGAGTCTTTAAATATAGAGTACATCCTTTGGGAAGGGACTGTGAGTGTAATTTCCGAAAGCACCGAAGTAATTTAGGAGCACAAGTCCTACTGAAAGTCAGTGCTCCTACATCACACATTACTTTAGAAATTCCCCTCCCCGTGTCTTTCTTTTTCTGTTATGAAGAGCCTGGTGTCTTGGGACAGTGGCAAAGAATCCTTGAATGAGATACTTTATTCCAAAACTGAATAAGGGGCTTAACTGGAATAAGGAAAAGAGGCAGAAGGGGAAATAGAACAATGGAGCATTGAGCGAGAACAAAGAGAGATGTTTTTGTTTTGGTTGTTTATTAAGACTTTAACTGTCAGTTGGATTTTTGCTAATAATAGTAAAAATGCAATCAGTTACCAAGCAAAATTGGAAAGTTGACCAGTTTTCAACCAAACTTTTCCTGAAATATAAGGATCTTTAACTTCTCGATGTACCAGTTAATTAGAATGGGAGCATTTGCATATCCATACCAATTTCCAATGATATCCTGAAACATTTTTCCTGTGGCTTATCAATGGCAGTAACTTGCTATTATTCATAGGCGCCAGCTCAGTACCCACCAGCGACAGTGGTTCTGCAACTTTGAACATGGATCAGCTGTTCCAACATAGCCACACCCAGCTGTTTAGCAGGCTGCCCCCAACCAATGGCTGTTTTGCAGCCTCTGGGCTGGCAGCAGCTGCTTTGGTCGGGGGCTGACCCAATCCTGCTTCAGCCCTTAGTGAGGGTGGGGCCAGGGTCATGGCCACTCGTCCAGCAGCCTCAGGGAGCTGCTCCAGCCAGAGTTAGGGGTGGGTAGGGAGCGCAGGGATCACTCTGCTCTGCAGAAGCCCAGCCTGATCAGCAGTGCAAGACCCTGCTCACCTGGACTGCCCCACCTCCTAGCTGCATTTCCTGGGCAGGCTCCCTGCGTGGCTACAGCTCCCAGCCTGGCTCCAATCACAGGCAGCAGGTGAGTCCAGTTCCAGGCAGAGGGAGCTGAGAAGGTGCTGGGGATGGGTAGGGCCTGCTGTAGTGTCGGGAGACAGGGGAGGGGACTCCATGGACCCAGTTTGTGGATGTCAAGGGGACATTGGCCCCCCAAACAGAGGCAAGGTGTGTCAGTGTGGGGTGCACATGTAGTCACTGCCACTGCCCCTCCATTTCTGAGAGTGTGGAGCTGCTCTGCCTGGGTTGGGGGGTACCTGTCCCTAGCGGTGCCATTTAACAGGGAGGAAAGGAGTGTCCTGGCCCTCCAGGATAGTAAAAATCTGGAGGAAAATTTATCTCTCTCATCCCTCCCTTAACCCATGCAGGCTTTATCCAAAATATTCACTTGGCCCTGAAGTTAAATAAATGTTAACAAATCAGACAAAAGTGTTGATTTAAAATTCTTTCCCCTGTCCAGTGCTCAGTTTGCTGACTCTTGATTCTTGTGATGTCATCATTTCACTAGTTCTCCTGTTATCATAGGTTTAGTTTAGATTAGTATTTGTCCTCCTGTTGTAATTAATTGCCAGCTGCGTGTTAAGTGATTGTGAATGCTAATCTAGACACTCTGAAAATCTTTCTATCAGGCTATGGGGGCTGAGCCTTGGGCAAATCACAGAACTTTGTGTTCCAGAACAAACATTTGAAAAGAGCCATAGTTACCAACCACATCATTAGCTCAAATTATAACAGAACCACCAATTCTAGTCTAGACAACTATGATCCAAATCTTCATGCTTCTTTACATATCAGAAGAAAATCAAACGAAAGCACAGTCTCAGTTATTGCCTCTTTACATATCATCTTTAAAACTGAAATTATCCTTTACATTCCTAATTCCCCCAAATCAGGGTAACCACCAACTTTATGGGACTGAAAGACTGTATCAGAATGCTAAAATTTGTCTCTTTCCACCACTGTATATACACATACAACAGAGTGCTGAGAGCACAACAGAATAGTTAGGGTAAGAGAAAGTTGATTAGGGGAAAGAGGCCCTCAAAAAAGCTTGTCTTGAACATAGCCACAGAGTTGGTTTAGTAGTCAAAATTTTTCAGGTTGGTTGAGTGAGATACAATCCCACTAAAAAAATCATGGAACATCCAAATTTTACACTTTTATACACTTATAACTCTTTTTTTTTACACATACTTGGGCTCACACTATGGTTCTGATCCTGAGCTTACTCTCTCGGAATCAAATGTGGATAATTTCTACCATGTAATAATTAAAAAGCTATTTAGGGTCTCGGGTAGAATTTATGGTGCAAATTTAGGTCATTTGATCAAGCAGTTCCCAATATACGTCCTCCCCCTGCATTATGAGCTTCTTTTAATCTTCAAAGTATTCTAAAATTCACATGTATAACGAGATTATCTAGGATATTGGTATGGCTCAACAGGGGCAATGGTGCAAGTTTGGAGTAATTTGATTCAGGCTACTCAGATACTACTCCCCCACCTCTCATAAGAAGAAGATTTTAATATTCCAGTTGCTCTAAAACTGATTACCTTGAACAATGGTATTCCACAACTGAGACTGAGATAAAGGGGAGCTCACATTGAGATGAATGGGTCATTTCACTGCACCCAGAGTTATAGTATTAGACTATTCATCTCTTTGGGGTATTCTTATTCATCTGACCACAGCCCACTGAGAAGAATGAACAATTTGACACATCTATAGTACTCTTGTGCTGCAGACAGCTGTACAGAGCCCCTTCCTTTACACTAGATCCCTGAAGTAGATACAGATCTGGGGCTCCCTGCTGTTCCCCTTGTTGCATCCAGTTGGTAAATGAGCTCCTTAGAACCCCATCAATTACCATCCTCCTTTCTTCCCATGGCACTTCCAGCCCTACGAGGGCCATGGTGGGGCCAGGAGGAGGACAGAGCTGGTAGCTAAAGTGGCAGACCTCCCACCGCTGCTTTCCAATCATGCCCCGTCACTAACACCTCTTCCTCAAGAAACAAGGGAAATTACCTGCCTCAAAAGGTGGTGTGACGGAGTCAGACCAGAAGGATATAGAAGAGTGCTGAAAGGCAGGTATATCAGCCTCAGGATGTACAGGTCCTTGTTCCCTGGATAGCCAAACAAAGGCTACTCCAGACCAATCAAGACACCTGGGGCCAATTAAGAACCTTCTAGAAAGGAGTAGAAACAGCTAGCCTAATTGGGACACCTGAAGCCAATCAGGGACTGGCTGAAACCAAATAAAAACCTCCCAGTTAGTCAGGTGGGCTGTGGGTGTCAGGAGCTGTGGAAGGAAGTTGTGCTGTTGGTGAGACTGAGTGGTGGACAACATATACTGAAGGAAGGAGGCCCTGAGGTAAGGGTGAAGTGGAGTTTGAAGAAGCAGGGACTGCTGTGGGGAAGTAGCCCAGGGAATTGTATTGTGTTTTGTGGATAAAAGGTCAGCCATCTTAGCTGATACTATTAGGGTCCCTGGGCTGGAGCCCGGAGTAGAGGGTGAGCCCGGGCTCCCCCCTGCTCTTTCCACCTTCCATACTGGCCTGTGATGAAGGTGACTCACTAGGTGGTGACTCTTGCTAATTATACTGAGAAAGGGAGGTCACTCTGGGGCCTAGATGAGTTTCTGAGGCCCCTAAATCTGCCAGGAAGTGCAGGACCCACGAGTACAAACTTGGAGCTTTGTCACAGTGGTTAATGCAGGACTTGTTTACACTACAGTGCCTTTGCAGCATCTGACAGAGCCCCCTAGTGGAGACACAGAGTAAGCTGACAGGAGTTCTTTGGCTTAGCTATATCACCTCCCTTAACATTAGCTAAAATAAACCACACTTCTCATAGCATAAACGTGTCTACAGCAGGGTTTTTGCTAACATAGCTATGTCAGCTGGGGGCGAGTGACTTTTTTCAAACTTCTAGAAGACATAGCTCTGCTGGCAAAACTTTGTAACGTAGATTAAGGCCTGCAAAGTTAGGTCAAAATAAGTCACTTTGAATCAACTTAATTGTGCATGTGTCCATACTCAGATTTGTCTCCTGCTGATATAGGTGCCTCAATATAGTGACACAGTAATACCACCTCCCCGAATGGTGGTGTGCCGTGGTCAACCTTACTGTGGTTGATGCAATGTTAGTATAGACATTATATGACCTGTGTCAACCCTACCAGTCCTACAGCAGCTGTCCCACAATGCTCAACGCTGAGAGATTTGGTCACAATTGTGAATACCACTTCCCAGGATCACATACACTAGAAATCAATTCCTCTCTTTAAAAAGCCCACATATTTTTGAAATGATTGTCCAGCTTGGTGAGCACACCTGACAGCACTCCAGTGTTATGTTCAACTGCCTAACTGATCATGCCAGTAGGGTGACCTGATGTCCTGATTTTATTGGAACAGTCCCGATTTTGGGGTCTTTTTCTTATATAGGCTCTTATTACCCATACCCTGTCCCAATTTTTCACACTCGCTATCTGGTCAGCCTACATGCCAGCTACAGATGCGCTCCACACAGAGAACTGACAGGCTAGGAAAACTTGATTCACCGTACCTTAATACTTCATAAGGAACTCCCCTCCATTTGCAATAGATAAAGATACATGCTAAACAACACATTCAACTCATAATGCAAAACCTTAATGTCTGGCCTCAGCAACACTAACATATTTATGGCTGATGCATGTAAGCTGGCTATATATGCGACCATGGGGAATATATGAGACTCACCCCTGCTTAGTACTCTCTTCAGTTCAAGAAGTGTGTTTCAGATTCCTGCTGGTTTGTCAAATTGGGTTTATATCTGCTGGTGAACCACAGCGCCACTCATTAGACTGCTTCCCAGGCTGGTGAACCACCTGTGGTTCATTAATTTTATACCCTTGCAACGCCACTGATTTCATTGTGGTCCCTCCTGATTTATACCGCTACAAGTGAAGAGAGGCTCAGGCATAGGCTCTGAGTCCGTGGGTGCTCTGGGGCTCAAGCACACAGGGTGGAAAAATTGTGTGTAGTGAGCTCCCACCAGCCAAAGCTGCTTGTCTGGGCTGCCGTTCAGCTCTTTGGCAGCTAGCAGGAGGGGCTTGGGAGAGGGTGGAGAGCAGCACGCGGCAGCCATAGGGCCTCAGGGGCAAGGATGGAGTGGGGACAGGAAGAGGCAGAGTGAGGGCGGGGCCTCAGGGGAAGGGACGGAGTGGGTCAGGGTCTGGGGCAGAGTTTGGGTGGAGCAGCCACCAGGAAAAATAAAATTCAGCTCCTATACTATTATTGTTTCATCACGCAATTGCTGCATGGCTTTGTTGTGCTACTGTTGCTTGCTTAATTGGGGCAAGGCAGAAAAACAAACTCAAAGAAATTACAGATGGAAAAAAATCTATTAGGTCATCTAGGTCGTCCTTTGTTGAGGTAAGATAGTGGACTGTTACACATTTACTAATGCATTAGTCCACTGCCAGAAGGGAGATTTGTAATGGTGATTGTATTGAAGGCTAAGAAGGTAAGAGGATATCCCGGGAAATGGAAACCTTCATGAATTGCTTTCTGACAAAAAATGCAGATGAGAATTTTGGAAGAAGAGCAGAATGTGGACAATAGATAAAATTCTTGGAACAGCAAAAATACTGCATGGCCTTTTACATCAAACTTTGAGCCTAAATATTATGGAACAAATTTATTCTAATAAATTCCAATTCTGATTTCTCTACACACTGTAACAAAAACAAAATAATCAAATCAAAATCCCCCACTTTTTCAAGAACAATAAAGTCTGAAGAAATAAAGTCCTTTCCTGTGAAAGTACTTGTTATTGCCAGAGCTGTGGCACTTAGTGAATCTGGAAACTAGTTCCCAAGAATATTGGAAGTAAACTGTTCAATTAATCAACCTTTAATTGCCAAATGTATCATTAACATAAATTCATTATCAGAGTTAGGTCCTTGATATTGGTTGGTGCTGTCATTCATTTAGGAAGAAAGCTTCGCCTTTAATTCCAAGGTATTCAGAAAGTGGTAAGTGATTTACAATTAAAATACATTTTGTGGCAGGCAGTGGGCTATTTCAACATGCATTAGTAAATACACTTTATTTAACAAAATATTTTCATGAGATTATATACGACAGGGGATGTAATGTGAACACTTCTAGTTTAATTGAAAGCTGATTTTGGGATTGGAATACTAGCTACAGTCAAAATGTTTATATCAGAGCAACACCTGCATTTTGATGCTGATGTATAGATACTCATGGCTTTACATATTCAGTAGAAGCCATCAGGACATGATGGTGCATTAGAATGTTGAACAAAATCAGCATTCAGTAAACCAATAATGAGGAGATATTGCCAGATGGATCTTGCCAGGTGTTAGCAATTAATTATTGATATACCTTGGGAATATGTAAAGGATATTCAAAATTAAAGAGAGCATTCTTCTTCCTGCATAGTATTAGGACATTACATTTGTAGCTGCTGATTGTCTGAGTTCTTTTTTTTTTTACCTTACACGAACCGTTCAAAACAGATCCTTCTGAAGAAATCAAAGACATCCCCCCTGGCAAGCTATTATGTGGCCTGCTGAAATCAGGGTTTGGAAGAGATAGTTTTAGAATGTGTTTTAGAAAGGAATAATGACTGCACTGAAATGCATTTTCCATTCTTCCAAGCTTGTCTGCAAATTTTTCCTTCGCTCTTTTGTTTAAATGGGTATCACACTGCCAGACGTACAGTATAAAAGCCTTTGTTAATGGGGTAATTATGTTTCTTTAAGTGCTGAATGACAACGAGAAGTGCAGTTTAGTACATTTATCATTTACACTTACAAAACAGTTCACTTGACAGCACGAAACTTGACGGACTCTATTCACAGGATAGCTGCAGCAGTAGGCAAGCTGCCATACACTACCAATAATGCAGTGTTTATCAACCCCTTCCTCCTTACTGTAGTTCATTCCTTGCCCATTCAATTTTCAACGCTTCTGATTGGTTTGCCACCAAGGGTAACAGGTTTTTTTGTGAATATTTATCCATTATCCCCATCCTTTAGGAGCTGAACAGAGACTACCCAATAGGCCTTTCTACCATGTTTAAAATCAGTACAGTGATATGATACAGATGAAAAACAGTATCTTACCTGGTCTACTGAAAACATTGAAAGCTACTGTTTTGTATTTTTTCAGTATTTTGGAGTATCCCTCAAATTTCTCTCTTTTCTATATAAGCTTTAAGAGAGTTTTAAAACATCTACAAGCATACCCTGCAAATACATTTTTCCCCCCAAATGGACTTCAGAGATTATGTCCTATCTTCCTATCACTTGAAACCAGTGTGGTTGACATATAAACAGGAGAGTCACAGAATACTATTATGTGTAAAACTTTTTATTACCTAGGAATGTGGTGGATTTTCCGCCACTTGAAGACTTTAAATCAAGACTGATTTACAGATCAGACAAAAGTTATCAGTTTGATGTAGAAATTACTGGGTGAGGTTCCTTGTCCTGTGTTATACAGGGGGTTAGACTAGATCAGTAGTGAGCAACCTGTACCACCCTTCCCCCTCGCCCCCCACTCCGGCCACATACATAGATTTTAAAGTCAGAAGGGAGATTATGAGCATCTAGTCCAGAGGTGGGCAACCTGCGGTCCAGCTGGTTAAGCTGACTGTGGGCTGCAAGACATTTTGTTGACATTAACCATCAGCAGGCACAGTCCTCCACAGCTCTCAGTTGCCGCAGTTCACTGTTCCAGCCCAATGGAAGCTGCGAGGGGCAGTGCCTGCAGATGGTCAATGTCAGCAAAATGTCTTGTGGCCCACAATCAGCTTACCCTCATGGGCCTCAGGTTGCCCAACTCTGGACTAGATGCTCATAATCTCCCTTCTGGCCTTAAAATCTATGACTGTATCCCACACATCAGAAAACACATTAAAATTACACAGGAGAAAGAGAATGTACTGGACAAGAGCCTTTATTATTTGCTATTGAATTACTATAACTGTGAAAAAATCATGGGGTTACATTCTCTCATATGTGATGGCCTCTTTGTACACCCATCGGTACAAAGGGTCCATCACACTACAAAGCAGCTGACAATTCTTCTGAGGTATAGGGCCGGCCTTCCTGAATGCTGTCATCAATCTCCCCCAGCTTTGGAGTAGGAGGCTTTTCTGGGATAAATACAGCATAATGCTGTTCCAGCAATTTCCTGGCCAGCATACTAGCCCTTTGAGGCCGCAGCTAGCTAAAACATTTTTGACCAATCCTGAAGCTCTGTTTTGTATTTGTATTTTTTAAAGATTAATTGTAAGTGGAATGCATTGTGATGTCTCTATTTAAAGTTGCATATGTGTTTCCATTCTAAAGGGCCTTTTTCATTTGCTTGTGACTATGAAGAGTAAGCAAAAATTGCTTAGAAAGGAAAAATAAGTACTTCTTTGGAGTTATAAAAGCAAAATATTGTGACCTTTTTTTAAAAAAAGAACTGTAGGGCCTCAGCAGCTTGAGGGATCAACTTGAAATTTGTCAGAGATATAGACTATAATTTATAGATGTGCAGTTCAGTTGTCCACTGAAAATCTGTTTACGTTTGGCAGGCTGATAATGGAATAAAATATGTACCTATGTATCCACAATGACTTTTATCATTAAATGACTAATGTTCTGTTGGTGCAGCTCGTTAGTATATATGTGTGGAATTTCTATTATAGTGTATGAACCCCCAAGAGTCCATTGACTTTGTGCATGCATTTCAGGGGGATTATCAGTCTCTGCAGGAATTTCTGGAATGAGAAAGCTCACTCTGTACCTTGTCTGAAGGTGCATATGGAATAGGCAATAGGTCCTAAAAACCCTTGCCTAAGTACTAGCTGTACCTCTGTCCTATTTCTGGTACCTCTAAGTGCACCCTCTCAGGTGTCAGGCCCCATGCACTCACCTGTCTAATGGTGAACTCTTGCAATTTTCCCATTCTTACACTTGGCTACAACACCCCATCTATGCGAACTGCTCATTGTCCCGCAGGCCTGACTGGGTTTGGGCACCAGCTTTATCTTCTCTGTGTGTGCCTGTGACCATAGATATAATGATAAAATGATAGAGGTCTATAAAATCATGACTGGTGTAGAGAAAGTAACTTAGGAAGTGTTATTTATTCCTTCTCATAACACAAAAACTAGGGATCACCAAATAAAATGAATGGGTAGCAGGTTTAAAACAAGCAAAAAGAAATATTTCTTCACACAATGCACAGGCAACTTGTGGAACAGTTTCCCAGAGGATGTTGTGAAGGCCAAGACTATAACAGGGTTCAAAAATGAACTAGATACGTTCACAGAGGATAGGCCCATCAGTGACTATTAGACAGGATGGACAGGGATGCAAAACCATGCTCTGAAAGAGTCCCTAGCCTAGCCTCTTTTTGCCAGAAACTGGGAATGGATCACAGGATGGATTACTTGATGATTCCTTTCTGCTTTAATAGTTTGCAATCTTTTGTCTTGTGGCTGTGGAGGAATGGCTTGAGACTGTCTGACATTCCAACGCACCTCCTCTGTTCGTTCCATCTGAAGAAGCTGGCACTGGCCTCTACCAGAAGACAGGATACTGGGCTAGTCTGACCCATTATGGCCTTCTTATGTTCTTCTGGCCAACAACCTTTTTAAAATGTGTGTGTTAGCAAATGAAACAAAGCATCTGAGAAAATTATTGCAAAACAACCACCTTCATTCATAGTCTCATCTAATTTTATGATTCACTACAAGCTAAATTAAATGGGCTTTCCCCTTAAGTTACAGAAAAAGAACAGCTCACATCCTTTTTGGAAGCCACGGACCTACTGAGACCCAGCCAGGGTCCCAGTTGTTCTCCCTGTCTATTTTTCCTTTTCAGGAAAGCAAACAAACAAACCACAACAGCTGTCCTGTGTGTCTGTGGTCCCCAATTAACATATTGTTCACACATTTTTGTTACAGGGTTCAGGTATGATGAGTTCTTTGGCTTAGACTGGGGTAGGCAACCTATGGCACGTGAGCTAATTTTCAGTGGCACTCACATTGCCCAGGTCCTGGCCACTGGTCTGGAGGGCTCTGCATTTTAATTTAATTTTAAATGAAGCTTCTTAAACATTTTAAAAACCTTATTTACTTTACATACAATAGTTTAATTATATATTAAAGACTTATAGAAAGAGCCCTTCTAAAAACATTAAAATGTATGACTGGCATGCAAACCCTTAAATTAGAGTGAATAAATGAAGACTCGGCGCACCACTTCTGAAAGGCTGCAGACCCCTGGTTTAGACTCATTTTTTTTTCCAATAGATTAGCCAGGCCATCTAAGAACATGCTCCTGTGATAATTGCTCCATCATTGGCAGTTAGACCCATTCAGCTTTAATGGCTTGCAATCTTTGGTCTTGTGTGCTGAGAATGTCTGACATTCCAACACACCACCCCAAAAGTTAATAATCTAACCAAACAGTTCCTGTCTATGCTGTATTCTGTTAATTCAGAGATCAAAAGGAGACCTTAACATTTAAATGAATCCTTGCAACAAAGCCAGGTGCCAACTCTATCCACATATCTATTCAAGTGACATCATCATAGGACCTAATCACATCAGCCACACCATCAGGAGCTCATTCACCTGCACATCTACCAATGTGATATATGCCATCATGTGCCAGCAATGCCTCTCTGCCAAGTACATTGAACAAACCAGACAGCGTCTATGCAAAAGAATAAATGGACACAAATCTGACACCAGGAATCATAACATTCAAAAACCAGTAGGAGAACACTTCAATCTTTCTGGTCACTCAGTAATAGACTTAAAAGTGGCAATTCTTCAACAGAAAAAACTTCAAAAACAGACGCCAACAAGAAATTACTGAACTGGAATTAATTTGCAAACTGGAGACCATTAAATTAGGCTTCAATAAAGACTGGGAGTGGCTGGGTCATTACACAGATTGAATCAGAGGGGTAGCCGTGTTAGTCTGGACTTCCAGAAGTGACAAAGAGTCCTGTGGCACCTTAAAGACTAACTAAAATTTTTTGAGAGCATAAGCTTTCGTGGGCTAATACCCACTTCGTTGGATGCATGCAGTGGGTATTAGCCCACGAAAGCTTATGCTCTCAAAAAATTTTAGTTAGTCTTTAAGGTGCCACAGGATTCTTTGTCACTTCTACACAAATTGAATCTGTTTCTCCATGTTCACAATCTATTTCCCCATGTTAAGTATCCCCCTACTGTTACTCACACCTAATTGCCAACTGCCTGAAATGGGCCATCCTGATTATCACTACAAAGTTTTTTTTCTCCTACTGATAACAGCCCACCTTAATTGATTAAGCTACTTAAAGTTGATATGGCAACCTCTACCTTTTCATGTTCTCTGTATATAGGTATATATCTTCCTACTGTATGTTCCACTCTATGCGTCTGATGAAGTGGGTTGTAGCCCATGAAAGCTTATGCCCAAATAAACTGGTTAGTTTTTAAGGTGCCACAAGTACTCCTCGTTCTTTTTGCGGATACAGACTAACACGGCTATTACTCTGAAACTTGTAAATCTAATGATATCCCTGTATTGATTTCTCTTTAAGTTTATACCAAATCACCCACGAATGGTGGAAAACAGGCAATTGCCTTATGTTAAACCATGTAGCTAATTACCAGTAATGCTTAGGAAATGGGTCTATGTCAACATCTCCATGATTGCTATTGTTTACCTAAGAACGCCTCGCTGTTAAAAGGAGGTCTGCAACTGAATAAAAAACCTTTGGGTCCTGATCTTTTTTATCTCAGATCTGCTAGATGCTTTATGCAAGCTTAAGTCATAAGACTGAGAACTCCAGTCCCACTTGGATCACCCTGGATATAAACATTAGACTGAATCTATGGACTAATTCTAAGAACTCTTTGTAACTTCAAAGCTCACCATCTCTACTATGAAACTGATCTCAGAATTGTTCTCATGCCTGTATGTATACTGATCTTTTAACCAATACTCTCTTTTTTGAATAAATTTTAGTTTAGTTAATAAGAATTGGCTGTAAGTGTGTATTTGGGTAAGATCTGAAATAGTCATTAACTTGGGAGATGATATGTACAATCCTTTAGGTTTGGTAGAACTTTCATATTTAACTTGGGCTGCTATACGGGAACCGTATATTGGTTTCAGGATAACTATTAAAGTATTGTAGAAGTTGGTTTGTGCTGGCTTGGTAAATCTAAGAATTGGATTATCCACCAGCTTTGGGGATTGTCTACCCCATTCTTTGCAGTTTGCCCTAATTGAGTAACCTCCGTATGGCTCTCCTTGAGCCCTGGTCACAGTAGTACATGCAGCAGGAGCCTATTCAATGAATGGTAAGACAAAAATGCATATTTTACAGTTGCCTTATTTACTACTCACTATCCAACCTCACCAGAGGTCCAGTGGGAAAAAAAACATAAAATGGAATTGAATGAGGTAGAGGTTCAGGAAAAATATACAGCTATACATATGCACAAAGCCGCCAAGGTAAGATTGAAAGGGAAACCTTAAAATTGACATTTATTTACTTTTGAGTGCTTCACTTTGCAAGCTTGTACTTTTTGTATGGAATGTATAAGTTTGCACACATCCCACACAATTCACTCATATACATTAATTAAATGTTTTTACATAGTTTATTAAGGGATTAAAATACATTTTAAAATTTAGGATCCATTTAATTTATTCTGTGATGGAAAGTTATTTTTAAAGCATATTTAATGTCAAATAATAAATAGTTGCATTCTTTTCAGCTAAAACATCTTTAACTTATAAGATTCATAAACTGATCAGTTTTTAAAACCCAAGGACAAACAAATGTTTTAAGCATGCCAGACACTTTAATATGGGAAGAAGAGAGTATTTTCTCCTACACTTTTCTTCATATTTTAAACATAGAAGTCAAATAGTTCCTATCCTCAGTACTGTAGGTCTGTATCCTCAGTACTAATTTCCTCAGTACTGTAGGTCTGCAGGTGACATGTGTTCCCAGTAGAGCAACACCAACTGATAACTGCTGAGGAGATGGCCCATTGCATTTAGTTGTTTTGAAACAGCATTTTTTAAGAGTTTTATAAGTGCTGAACTAAATCAACGCTTGAACACACATTAGTGTTCAAAAGAAATTGGAGTTTTGCTTTATATTTTGGGACAAATAGCTATACTTTTATAAAATAACCATTAATAAAATGAAGAGTTTGCAGGATAGTTTATCAATAGAATTGGAATTAGAATTTCAGATATTATGATAATGATTATAACATTAATGAAGTTAGATTTGTATCCTGTGAAGATCTTCAGAAAGAAATGTACATTAAACTACAATAGAATTACTTGTGAACACATGTCATCTACAGACCTACATTAATGGAGACACCTTTTTCACAGATAAAGGTAATTTATCAAGCTGTATTTGCATAAAAGTCTTGCCAAGAAAGCATGGAATTCAAGATGTGACACGATGCCCATTGATTTCAGTGGGCTTTTGGGGGGGATCCTAATACAAGGTATTCAGTAGTATTCAGTGCTGGTGCCACTATGTTTTTTGACAAGTTCATTGGCCTTAAAGAGTAGATTAGATTTTTAACCTACTGATAATTTGGTAATTTGTCTTGCTGGTCATCTATAAGCCCATGTTTTATTTAGGTCCTACTCACAAATTGTGTTTGGGGATCCCATTATGACAAGCCCAAAAAATCCACATTTAAGAGAAAGAGTCCTGTGGCACCTTAAAGACTAACTAAAGTATTAGAGCATAAGCTTTCGTGGGCTAATACCCACTTCGTCGGATGCATGCATCCGACGAAG
>ML677333.1:24770848-24989348 GCA_007922305.1 Dermatemys mawii
CTTCGTCGGATGCATGCATCCGACGAAGTGGGTATTAGCCCACGAAAGCTTATGCTCTAATACTTTAGTTAGTCTTTAAGGTGCCACAGGACTCTTTGTCACTTCTGCAATTTCAGACTAACATGGCTACCCCTCTGATTTAAAAGAAAAATGATTATTTTGTATATACGTTTGCCCATGAATGTGGTGATCCCAAGATGAACAGACAAAGTTTTTTGAAACTGAATATAAATATGCTGAGTACTGGACACAGAACAGAAATATACTATACCAATTATCACATTTTATTGGTAGCCAATAACAGAATTACTGGCCATTATTATTGAACTTTTGACGTTTCTCTTTTTGTCTAATTAAGTTATCCCTTAAGATCCAAGAACCCCTAACTCAGTATAACTGATGAGGGGAACTGAATCTGGGAAATTAAGTGAAATGAATACTAAATTGATTAGAATTTAGTGGTTATTAATTAACAGATTTTTTTCTGGGTAATTACAATCTCCTTCCTCCTCTCACTTTGTTAGGTGAATTTAAAAAACAAAAAACACTACCACCACCAACAAAAAATCAGTGTAGTAAGTTTGATCTTCTATATCTCTAAGACACATATTGAACTCAGCCAAATTCTCCCTTTACTTTACATTAGTAAAATCATTCTCTTAATTCAGTGAATGTTTTCATTTGGATTTATTAGACTACATAACTTGCTTTAATATACTTTTTAATTTATATGCACTACACAAACTTTTTCAAGACTCAACTGACAAATCTGTCCCCTTAATGGGCAATCACCATTGTAATCTTCTTTTAGCCCCAACTGATAATTCACTGGTGAATATACTATTTTATTGTAGCTTGGGTGTTACCATTTTACATATTATGTCCTGCTTTTGAAAACAATGCATGTCTGTATAGGGAGTCCTTACGTTTTCTCACATTGTGCAATTTTCCTGTTTGTGTTTCTACTTCCTTGTGTTACTGACCAGCTTCCATTACCCTGAACCAGTGAAAACAACATTATTTCCTGTGCACAGCAGTGCTTATGCTGATCTAAAATTCTTTCATGCTAGCCAAATGATGTTTCAACAAGGCCCTGTCCTTTCAACAAATCACTTGACAAGTCCACAAAAAGTTAAATTGTTTTGTAAAATAGTTTCCAGAGCAAACATTGCCTATCTCAGTTCCAGAAACACCTTGATTACTGTTGCCAGCCAAATAGATGGCATCCGGAACTGAGTCAGGGCCTTCAAACGGCAAAGAATCTTTAGTGCAATACTGTCAGTTTGTAAAGATTTTGCAGTGTCAAGTATTAACATTATTCAGCAAGCATCAGAGCTTTGTTTTATTGTCAAGTTCAATTACAGTTTTCCTGGAAGAGACACACTGGAGCTTGCAGTCCAGAGTCCACTTGCTAATCTTTCTGAAAGTATGAAAAAAGAAGTAGCATAGGCAGCAGAATTATTCCAAAGGGTGTTGTAAACTTCAAATAAAGTTTAAAGTATTCTCTAATGCAATCTCAGTACAAATATAACATTCATAGCAAAAATCATTGGTTTGAGGAGCGGGATAAGTGCTGTCTCCCTCCACTCCTCTCCCTACCTCTGTCTAATAATTAAGAAACACTACGTAGATGCTGAAGAACATTTCCAGCAATAGAAATTACAGTTTATAAATATTTCACAAAAGGAGATGATTACACCTGATTAATTAGTTTTCAAAAGGAACATTAAAAACATTGAATGCTATCTCAAAAAGAAGATCAGCAGGCAGAAATCCCTTCCGTAGTTTCAACAGAACAAGCTGCCAGGGCTGCTCTCCCAAATATACCCGTGTATTACTTTCATGCTTATGTTCCCTTTTATCAGCTTCATATTTCCCCAGAGAAAATACTTATTAGATGTTCCATAAGAGGTTACCACAATCCAAACACTGATGATCAACAGCTTTTGGAGCCAGTCTTACTTTGATTTATACATTATTTTTTGAAATGCTGCCTCCCACGCCTTTCTGCTGCTTTAAACTGACATCTGATGTCAAGATCTATTATTAATGTATGTCTTAGAAATCGGTGTGGCATGCCCTGGTATCCCACATTCATCTGCAGTATTCACTTGTTGATTTATGATCAAAAAGGCTTGTGAGAACTCTATGGGAGAAAAAAGACAGGTTAGACACCAAGATACTGTATTGTTCAAGTGATAGAGTTCCCCCTCCTTGTGTTTTTACATATAACAAGGTGAAAGATATTTTTGTGTAGTGTGGTGACTGCTTATTAATAAAGTTTGTTCAAGAATGTGCGTGTGTGTGTGCGCACACACACACACACACACACACACTGCATGTTCCTCAGCTGTAAAGTTCAGTTTCTTTCCAAGAAAGGATAGAGATATCACCAGCTGGCAATGGAGATCAGATTCCTACATAGTTATTCTGCATTAATGTACCCAACCTCACAGCAGCTTTGTAAGATGTGACCTTCAGACCTAGAAGTATGCCTCCTTACTAGCAAATGCAGCAAATGCATTAACCTCTTATTTGAACAGGCCACTCACTATAACTGGCAAAGAACCACCTTTTCCTATTGTGGGTTCCAAACACACTTCTCTAATCAGTGGATATGAAAGAGATAATTGGGTAAGTAAAACTGCTGATAGGATGAGAGAGAAAAATGGAATACTCTACAGTAAATGCATTTATTTATGTATGGTGTTGCATCTCTGCTGACTGCACTCTCATACCCCAAGCCAGTTCCCTTGGGTGAACTGATGGTGATCTCCAAGGGTGGAGAAATGATCTTAAAAGTGTGAGAGGGATGATTCAAGGACTATCAGTGAATAAAAAGATACAGGCAATTTACCTTCTAGATTTGTTGATTGCCAATTAGAGCATTTTCTGGCCAACTGACTCAAATAAAGGAAACATGATAATGGCTAAATTTAACCATTTTTATTTGAACAATTGATCTTGCATATCAATACCACTGATATTTGCTGCTCGTCTCTGTACTGTCCATTACTCTGGTTACAGAATATTATGCTGAAATAGTATTGTCCCAGCCAGACATAGCAGGCACTTTTTCTAGTCCACAACTGTATAGTTATTTCTTGATTATGCAAATCACTGCACCCAGACTGGAAATACACTGCATAGTTATCTCTTATTAACAAGTAATGCAAATCCCTGCGTTCTGATTGCTTGTTGGCCTCAGAATACTGTATCCTTACACTCAGGACCCAACCACACCCTTTTTTTCTTTGGAGGCGAGGGAGAGTTATGGCTCCCTCCCCATATCCTGAGTTATTTCTAAACATTAAATTAAGCTTACTTTAAAATCTTAATCTTCTCTCTCAAATTCAGTTGCAAACACACCTACAAGCACTGTTGGCTTTTAAACTAACTCTGAATGGGAAAAATAAGCTCTCTGGATAATCTTTTTGTGCTGTGTTTTTTTGTACAGCACCTAGCACAATGGGACCCTTGTGCATGACTAAGGACCCAGGCCTACGGTAATACAAATTATGATTATTGTTGTTGTTTTAGTACTTTTTCAGAGAAGAGAGAGAAAAAGGCAAGAAAATGAAGGAAAACGTGTGTCAAGCAGAGAGGGAATGGAGAAGAAAAGCTTTTAAAATAGAGTGTACACATTTAAATTGCTGATAATTGTCACAGTGAAAGTTGCAAGAAATCGTGTAATGAGAAATAATGAATGAACCTATCCATTAGCAAAGGTTTTCTTAACCCCCTTCAATTAGTGGTTGGTTTATGCCATGAATTGTGAGGATTTATACCCCTTTTAAACATTTATCCTATGTAACTGTGGATGTTCTCATTATGATTATAAATCTCAGATCATTGTTAATCCTACCAGTCTTGGGGAAATAAGTTCTACATATTTATTTTGTGTTGCATTTAAAAAAAGCATTTCCTTTTGTTCATATTAAATTTGTTCCCTTTTCATGTGATTGTAAGTATCTCTTTCTTGCATTCTGAATATAAACAGATGCACTGGACATTTCTAATATCTTTTCAATCTCTCCTCCCCATGTCTCTATCCTTGATTCAGGGTTGAATTCTCCCCCAGGAAATTTGATCCATACTTAGTAGGGTGCTATGCAATGGGCCACAGAAAAACAGTCAAATAGCATACAAAGCTATCTGAAATAACAATGTTTTGACATTCTGGTGGTAACCTAGAGGTAAAACCTTGACAATATGCTTAAAATAGTGCACCAATTTCTGCAGTCATTTACACCCTTGTAAGCCTCGAAGGGTTTGCAAACCAGCAAAAGACAGCAGAATTTCGACCATATGCACTGTGAAGAGAAACCCAATCACACCCAGTGAAGTTATTTGAATCACTCATCTGACTTAGTGTCATATGATATGCACATTTTGTACATGTGGGAAATTAAAGGTCTGTATAAAGTAAGATGGAAGGGGGAATACCTTTCTAAATTATGTCGTAAGACTATCCCATTGTGCAATATAAAATTAAATACATAGGTACATGTGTAAAATGAAAGGACTAAGTTCTCTATATGTGTAACTCTGCTTGCTTCAATGGAGTTATAATAGAAAATGTAGCCCAAGGGAACTTATTATGTAATATTTACATACGCTGGACTGTCCGAATGTCAGTGTGAGCTGCACAGCTGAGGTGGGGCAGACAAAAGTATTTATCCACAAATATAATAAGGTGGTCATTAAAATCTTTACATTTGAAAGTAATTAACCTTGTAATTAACAGGACTCTCAGAGCTAAAACATGAGACATAATTGTCCTTCTCTACACAGCACTGGTGAGGCCTCAGCTGGAGTAATGTGTTCAGTTCTGGGCACCACACTATAAGAAAGACACAGACAAATTGGAGAGTGCAGAGAACAATTAAAATGATAAAATGTTTAAAAACCTGATTTTGTGAGGAAAGATAAAAAAACTGGAATGTTTAGCGTTGATAAGAAGTGTGAGAGGTGTCTGATAGCTTTCAAATATAAAAAGAGCTGTTAGAAAGAGGACTCTGGTCAATTGTTCTGCATGACCACTGAAGGTAAGACAAGACATAACTGACTTAAATGCAGCAAAGGAGATTTAAGTTAGATATAAGGAAAAACTTTCTGTCTATAAGGATAGTTACACACTGGAAAAAACTTCCAAAGCAGGTTGTGTAATCCCCATCATTGGAGGTTTTTAAGAGCATGTTAAACAAACCTAGTCTTGCCTCAGCACAAAGGGCTGAATTAGATGGCCTCTTGAGGTCCCTTGAACCCCTACATTTCTATGATTCTGTTTGTTTTACCAAGGCATTTGCGGTATTCCCTATTCTAAGTACAGAGAAACTAACTACAGTGCATACTGTGGTAATGTCAATGAAGTAAAACTGGATAGATTTTTAACAGCAAGCACTATAGGCCTGATTCTGATCTCACATTGATTGTACGCAGGTGTGATTCCATTGACTTCAATGGAATTATTTCTGATTCACATTGGCATGAGATCAAAATCAAGCCCTCCTCTATGTCTAACTAATTTTGTTTTAATTCCTGCCTTCATATAATTTTACATTGGACAGTTGATACATAAGCATTACAATTTCCCTGCTAACTCTGTTGATAGGAGCTTATGTGTATTTCAACAAAGCAATGTGGGGCAATGTATGATAGGGTACTGTTTTAGCCAGTACAGACAGATCATAAAGGAATATGCCCATAGATATGAGAAAAATGCTCTGCTCATTTCCATAAGCAGCAGCCAGTATGTTCAGAGGACTGAAAGATCCCTACACACCTGCAGACTGCCACAAAACAGCAGACTCCATCCTTCTTTCCTCTGAATGGCCTTTGTTCACTAGAATAATTCACTGCAGAAATTACTATCTTCCCTTTCTATCCTCTCAAGGAAGCAGGGAATGTGCCTGTTACGTAGACTATATGATTTCATCCTTCTTCGTTTGAAATGTTTGTTGTTTGAAATGTTTGGTAGGCTTCCTCTTTGGAGACCACTGTGGCCTTGCTGAGCTTAATTATGCATGCACAGATCTATCTTAGCTCTTGCTCTGCATGCTAAAACTCAGGAAACCTTTCCACCATGGATAACTTCCTATGTTAAGAACTACACATTTTTGTTCTTTCAATGTGTATTTAATTTACTATACCACAATCATTAAATGAGCACATAGTAGACACATAAAAGCCAGAGAAGTGCTGTAATCTTGGTCAATAAATTAACTAATTCACAATATAATGTTCCATGTGAAAATAGACACATTGATATTTGAGATATCACAATTTCCTCTATCCCTAAAATAAGAAATAACCATGGTATCTGTTTGCAAATGTTTACTTTTCATGGCAGTCATTGTAAAATGGTTTGTAAAAATGGTTTGTACAAGGAAATGGGGACAAAACAAAAAATTAGATCCTTATTTCTAGGATTTGGATCTTGAATTCTAGCCAGTCTCCTAAATCCATCTGATTAGTTTTGATGTTTGCCTCTTCACACGATATTAGTATGGCAGTAATATGGAGAAAAGCACCAAATTCTTTTAATTTTTAAATATGCGTTCAGTTTTAGTTTTTAGCTGGGGCTAAAAAATGAGTTAATGTGTGTGCTCCATTTGTTCTTTATACAGCTTAGGCAGCTGCTATTAAAATTGCACTGCTAGTCAAAAAAAAAATGTTGTGTTTGACTCAGGAGTTGTTTTTGCTCAAAGCCTTTAGGATTATCCACAGAAGGAGAAATAGACACTTCTGAGGCTGTGTCAATCCTCTCTGGATTCCATAATTATTATTGTTTGAATGCCATTGCACCAGTAGAGTAATAGGCCATATCCTTCCTTATTACCACTATCTCCTTCCCCTGGCAATCAGAGATCCACACCATACCTAATGTTCTCAAATTCCACAAATCTTGAAAACCTGAGTATGGAGCTTGATTTCCACAATGTGACAATGTGGCCCTGCTATAAGAGGTATGCTGAGTTCCTGAGTTAGTGATGGATTTGAAAAGCATAGCCCACTTACCAATAGAAGTTAGGTCCCTTATTTGTTACTTGAAATCTGGCTGGTGAAAGGTTCCAATTGTCGAGTATTTTGTCATTATACATAAGCAGAAGCAGATGTTCCTCAAGCCAGACAAATGAAATCAATGAGCGGAGTCATTGTTAAGTTAGAACTCATGGAACTACTGGGGCCAGGGAACTGCAGCATGATTAAAGTCAAGTTCACCTATCTAAAAACCAATAAAACAACAAGAACTTCAGGAAGGATAATTTAAAGGAAATGAAGAAAAATGGAGAAAAAAAGGATTATGAATAAAAGAAAGTAGTGATTTTAGCAGAAGGGAGAAGACAATGGGTTTAAATCAGAGTATCCTGAACAAACATAACCACTTCAACAATATATAACAGCCATGTAAGAAATGAAATCAACCTGAACAACATCAAATTTTCTCATTTAGAAAAAGGACTTAAAACACAATTTAGGTCAGAACACTATATAGGTTTGTAGGGGGAATCAAGGACACACTAAACCAGATGAAAAATGGAAGGCATATTTGGGATGCAAAGAGAAACTTTGAAACTAAAAGAGCTAGACATACTGAATACAACTCTAATCCTTTCCCCCTATAAGCAAAGCAAGAAATCAGTCAAGGGTGCAGCCAGACCATTAAAAAATAGAATTGAATAAGAAACAGTCAAAAAGCCTTTGGAAGAGGGATCCTGGCCAAATTGCATTAACAAGAAATGTTATATGGCATATAGCATGGCTTATCTTAATTTTTAAAGAACCTTGCTACAGGAATGCATTAAAACAAGTTTAAAAATGATGTAAAGGAGGATGAAGAGAGTTTGCTTAATAACAGAGATGCCTTTTATAGATCTAGCAGACAATTGTTAAGTGGGCTGAAAACAGAGGCTCATGAATGTACATATTTTATTGTAGTATAAATATCGAGGCATGGGAACTTGACAAAGCTATGCAGGGACCTTCACAGCTGGCAGGAGGGATAAATAAGGGGCTAGTGATAGTTTACGATCAGTTACACAAGAGCAGAGCAGAATCTAGCTGGAATAAATTAATAACAGGAATATGCCTACTGCAGGGGCTTCAGCATGGAAAATGAGAAATGCTAGTCCTGGCAAGTGCTGCTGGCCCCCAGGACAAGACAAATGCTGCACAGGAGTATCCTCCCTTGGAATTTAGTTTTATAAAATGATCATGTGCTTAGAACTGCTCACCCTGAACAACAACAATTATTTTTTTTCCTTTTGATTTTGTAGTCTGTTATCTTGCAACTGATCTAACAAACATATGTGGACTACAGATTTGAAAAGCCATTTCAGAACTGCTTGTCAGTCCCTCAGAAGCTTGATCATGAGGGAGCTATGTTGGATGAAATAAAGAAGATCCTGCAGATGAAAATCCTAGGGCTAGACCTACAAATAATAAAGTCCCATTACACAGCAGTCTGATTCTTAGCAATCCTAGCACAAACAACTAGTTGAGTAACCGTAAATGCTAGGCAACGGGGGCCAAATTTATCTTTGGTGTAACTTCATTGACTCTGGGGAATTTGGATTCCAGACAACTATTAAATTTGTTGAGCCAAATTCAGACCAGGTTTAAGCACTTACAATTCCCTTAGTGTCAGTGCAATAGCACCAGCTTACTATGAGGCCTGAAATTGGCACTACGTGTCTCTTATAAGCAATTGATTTTGCAAAACACTGCAGTTTGTCAGCCCCTTTGATATCTCCACTCTCTGGAGAGCTGCCCCCTTCCAGCCCTGCATTGATTCATTGTTGAGCTGACCTTTACAGATAGACCAGAATAGAATAGAATTTAGTTTGTATAATGTCTTTCAAACTGGAGATGTCTCTAAGATTTGACAAGGCAATGGTACTATGAAAATACTGTGTAGGCAAACACGAATCAGCCATAAGCTAAGTAGTGGCTTGTACATAGCCCTGGACATAGTACTTTCATAAATGAAAGAGGGTTTATCGGCCAGGACAGCAAGGTTATCCCCTTATTTATTTAAGGAGTAATTTTACAGAGGTCACTTTGTAATGAATGTGCTAAATTGTAAAACAATTTAAACACTACCCTCTTATTTTCAGTAGTTCATAATGTTCTGAAAAGTCCTCCTTTTGTGTTAAAATCCATGTTTCCCTCAGGTGAAAGGTGAGCATTTTTGTTTGATTGCTTTTTGGATTTAGTTTAAGGAAAATCAATTCAGCCATGTTTGAGCATGAAATAAAAAAATGATACTCTGGTAAAAATGTATTGCCACACTTAGATATCTCAAAATGGCTGTTTTAAATATGCCACATACATAGAATTCACTGTGGTCTATGTCCACAACCATATGAGAAAAATGTGTTAATAATAATAATAATTAATGCATAATAATATAAGCAGAGTCAGGATGAGCTCTACCTGACATCTGGTGGTGAGTTGTAGAAAAGGACTTCATGGGCACACTTCATATGCATGGGCACACGCACCCCACTGCTTGCCCAAATGGTCACTTTGGCTGCTGTGGGATCCCTTCATTCTCTGTTATTGGGGCGGGAAGAATAAAGTGTTGTTATCTTGGTTATATGAATCAAGGACAGTGGAACTGTATTTGGTCTTTTATGATGGAGGGACTTGCCCTAAATTCAGTAGCACTCGCTAGGAAAGGGAAAAGGGTTCCAAAACCCAGTGAATTGAGAGAGGCTGGTGACAGGCACTTGTATTTGGTGGTGTGGGCCCCAAACACCAATTGTACTGCCTCCTCTTTCAACTGTGTAATATCAGAGCTAATTTTGATTCCATTAGGAATCTGGTTACAGTTTGCTGAGGTGAGTTCACTTTGGGCCAATGGTGCACCAGCAGTGAGGCTCCCCTACTATGAGCTGAAATCACTAAAGAGCTAAAATTACTGCGAGCTGAAATCACTGAGTGCTGTGTTAAGTATTGGGAGAGCCTGAAGATATGATAGTGAGTGGCTTGCGGAGTGGAGCGGCTCGCGAGACGGCTGGAGTGAAGAGGAGCAGCTCACAGGATCACTGACAGAGTGACTAGTGTAACAGCTGTGGAGGGGAGCCACTTGCAGAACAGCTGGCGGAGCAGCTTGCAGTGAAAGCTGCAGCAGAACCCCACGGAGAGGCAGGACACTCAGCCTCGGAGCATGTAAGGTACCCCTTCCCTCCCCGCCTCCCAATGACCCAGGCAGAGGGATACAACTCTGCAGATGAACTTTTGAATGCTGGGGCTGCACTGACCAGGGACAGAGACTTTTGGGTTGCTGTTCTTTTGGGTTGTTGGACTTTTGGGACTTTGGGTGACTTTTGGGTTGCTGGACTCAAGAACCAAAGAGAAAGAACATGGCCCAATTGGCTCATGGTTTGGTTTATGAACCCTAGTTGTGGTGTTTTCTGAATTTAATGCTGATGTCATTTACCTCGTTATTAAAGATTTTCTACTACACCAAGACTCTGTGCTTGTGAGAAGGGAACTATTGGCTCTTTAAGGCACCCAAGGGGTGTATGTAAAATTTTCCCAGTTCACTGAGTGGGGGCTCGAGCCGGTTTTGCATTGCATTGTTGAGAGGGAACCCCGTTGTACTGAACCCGGCCTTTGCTGCTATCAACTTGGCCTGACAGAAGGGTTAAAATAATATTAATCATTACATTTTATTTATTATAACTTCTTAGCAGGCTTAGTAAATATCTGCTAATAAACATTACCTGAGCTATATTGCACTGTCTATATTTCATGATATTCATATAACAACAGAAAAACAGAACTAGAAAATAAATGTATATTTACCAACTTAACATTAAAGTAGGTGACCCTAAACTTATTTCCTGACTTTTTTGTGGGCAAACTCGATCCTTTAAAATGCATTATGATAGGGTTTTTTTCTATTTAGAATAAAACAAGATCTTTACTTATGTAATCCTCCTGCCTGGTTGTGTTGGCAGCAAAAAGAGCAGTGTTCAAATTTATCTGGGTTCCTCTTAAAATTTGCAAATACATAGCTCAAGCTTCCACCCAGAAGCCTTGAGAAAAGTTAAATACCTTCCATGGGTCCCCTAGCTATTAATACTTCATCTCTCTCACAAGCTCTGAGTCTGTGTCTAAAACAAGAAAAGTTTGTTAGGAGAAAATAGGTAATACAGCATGAATTTGGGAAAACTCCCAAACATCACTGCAGCCTGTCACTTCCCACAACTCCCATTGGCTGGGAACAGCGAACTGTGGCCACTGGGAGCTGCAGGGGGCCCTTCCCTAGTTCTTTGGTTTACACTTGGTGGTGGCAGCCTATCATCCAGACACAGAAGGAACTTGTGTCTTGGGGAAGTTTTAACCTAAGCTGGTAAAATAAGCTTAGGGGGTCTTTTCATAAAGGTCCCCACATCTGTACCCTATAGTTCAGAGTGGGGAGGAAACCTTGACAGTCTGCTTTGGACTTAACTATCTTGAGTAGGGTTATATCATCTGCAAATTTTGCCACCTCGCTGTTTGCCCCTTTTTTGAGGTCATTTTTGAATATATTGAAAGGGACAGGGTCCAGTATAGACCCCTGGGGCACATCACTATTTACCTCTCTCTTTTCTGAAAATTGACCATTTATTCCTACTCTTTGTTTCCTATCTTTTAACCAGTTACAGATCCATGAGAGGAACTTCCCTGTTATCCCATGTCATCTTATTTTGCTTAAGAGCCTTTGGCGAGGGACATTGTCAAAGGCTTTCTGAAAATCTAAGTACACTATAACCATTGGATCATCCCTGTGCATATCCTTGTTGACCCCTTCAAAGAATTCTCGTAGATTGGTGACGCATGATTTCCCTTTACAAAAACCATGTTGACTTTTCCCCAACAAATCATGTTTATCTATGTGTCTGACAGTTCTATTCTTAACTATAGTTTCAACCAGAAAGAATGTCATAATCCAGAAAGAAGAGGCTCCAAACAATGAACACATTGTCATACTGCTACTTCTTCCAGAGAAGGAAAAACTGGTTGAGAATGTAAGAGTGATAGGAAGAGCTAGAATCCAGGAGCACAAGCTGAAGCCACCATTGTAAGGAATGGAATCACAGAATGCACCAAGAGACTGTATTTCAAGGAAGGGCAAATCTTAATAAGTTTTGAAATCTAGGGCCAGAGTCTACTCTGCCCTGTACCATCTGCACCAGCACAGACTGAGTGTAAAACACTACTACACTCTCTTTGCCCTGGTAAATGGAGACAGAGAAATAGAGACCTGGTGTGTCCAATGTTTAAGGTATAGAAAAAATCTTGGCTGGGAGAAGGCCAGTGATCCCAAAAGGATATTAGGCTTGATCCTGGAGCCTGGCTCAAAATTTACTCTGTAAAACGCATAAGTTTGCAAAGGGTTTCCCAGAACTTAGTGTCAAATAGCAATCCTTTACTTCATCACACATTACCAATTTTCATACAATTGGTGCTTTCTGTATTTAGGCAATTTCTTAAATATAGAATTTATTTCAGTGGATACTGCAGTTTGAAGCAGATGGTTCATTCTGTTTGATAAATCCTTTCTTTGTGGCTCATGGAACTAGCAGCACCATTACTGTCTAGCATGTTAATTTGGAAACCATGTGCGAAACTTCATTACAAAATCGTATGATGAAAAAATTTGCTATGTGTGCACAAAAACTACCATTTCTATTCCCGATGGCACAGTAGTGATTCTGTAGTTAAAGCTTCATCCAGACTTTTTAAGCCTTATTTTTAATCACCCTACATTTTTTGATAGGAAGGAACAAACTGTCTGAAAATGTATCTGGTTATTAGGAGAATAACGTTTCCTGATGGTTTGGAAACTAGAAGATTAAAAAAAAACAACTTTCATATGGTAATTCATCTCAAATTAATTATGTTTTACATTTACAGTTGTATTTCCAAATTCTATGGACCCTTTTTTCAGCATAGGAATTATTTAAGAACTTCAAATTTCATACATTACATACTATCAGTCTCTATGGCATACAGCAATTTTCACAGGAAGTACATGCTTAAAAAAGTTAGTAATGAATCTTCAACTCAGTCATTATGGGGTGGATCTCCTCCGTTTCCATAGTAATTAAAAGTTTAATCACGTAGTGATTAAAGGTTTCATAACTAAGCAATTAGCTCTTAAAGTTTAAGTGCTAGGCATTTGACTCCATTTTGGAACTGGCAGTAGTTGGATCTACAATGCTAGGTGAATCATGGGAGAATACTCATCTGGGACAAAGTGGCCTAGACAGTATCAGGGACAGAGGGAAGCTCCAATGTGGGATCCTTAATGAATGCGGGAGGCAGCCTCTTAACAGATGATGTGGAAAAAGCAGAAGTATTCAAGGCTTTTTTTGCCTTGGTCTTCACAGACAAGGTCAGTACTCATCCTGCTCTCCTGGGCAACACAGTATGGGAAGGAGATGAGCAGACATCAGTAGGGAAAGAACAGATTAAGGACTATTTAGAAAAGCTGGAAATGCACAAGTCCATGGGTCCAGATCTAATACATCCGAGGGTGCTGAGAGAATTGGCTGATGTGATTGCAGAGCAATTGGTCATTATCTTTGAAAACTTGTAGTGATCTGGGGAGGTCCTGGATTATCGGAAAAGGAAAATATAGAGCCCGTCTTTAAAAAAGGGAAGAAGGAGAACCTGGGGAACTACAGACTTTTCATACAGTCACCAACAGTATTCTTGCCAGCAGGTTTAAAAAGTATGGATTGGATGAATGGACTATAAGATGGATAGAAAGCTGGCTAGATTGTCTAACACAATGGGTAGTGATCAACTGCTCTATGTTTAGTTGGCAGCTGGCATCAAGTGGAATACTCTTGGAGTTGGTCCTGTGGCCAGTTTTGTTCAACATCTTTATTAATGATTAATGGTGCGATGGATTGCACCCTCAGCAAATTCATAGATGACACTAAGCTGAGGGGAGAGGTAGATACACTGGAAGATAGGGATAGGGTCCAGATTGACCTAAACAAATTGGAGGATTGGACCAAAAGAAATTTGATGAGGTTCAACAAGGGGAAGTGCAGTGTTCTGAAGTTAGGATGAAAGAACCCCATACAACACTACAGGCTGGGGACCAACTGGCTAAGCAACAGTTCTGCAGAAAAGGACCTGGGGATTACTGTGGATAAGAAGCTGGATATGAGTCAGAAGTGTGCCTTTGTTGCCAAGAAACTAATGGCATATTGGGCTGCATTAGTAGGAGCACTGCCAGCAGATCGAGGGAAGTGATTATTCCCCTTTAATCCGCACTGGTGAGGCCACATCTGGAGTATTGCATCCAGTTTTGTCATCCCTCCGCCACAGAAAGGATGTGGAGAAACTGGAGAGAATCCAGCAGAAGACAACAAAGATTTTCATAGGGCTATGGTGCATGACGTATGAGGAGAAGCTGAGGGAACTAGGCTTGTTTAGTCTGCAGAAGAGAAGAGTGAGGGGGGATTTGATAGCAGCCTTCAATTACCTGAAGTGGGCTTCCAAACAGGATGGATCTTGGCTGTTCTCAGTGGTGGCAGAAGACAGAACAAAGAGCAATGGTCTCAAGTTGCAGTGGGGGAGGTCTAGGTTGGATATTAGGAACATTATTTCACTAGAAGGGTGGTGAAGTACTAGAATCGGTTAACTAAGGAGATGGTGGAATCTTCATCCTTAGCAATTTTTAAGGCTCAGCTTGACAAAGTCCTGGCTGGGATGATTTAGTTGGTGTTGGTCCTGCTTTGAGCAGATGTTTGCCCTAGATGACCTCCTAAGGTCTCTTCCAACCCTAATCTTCTATTACTCTGTGAATTCTCCTTTGGTGGCTGGCAGACATGTTAAGATCCAACAGGGCAGGAATCTCTTCCTGCCAACTTCAGCTGGTGAGTAAAGGTAACATGAGGAGCTCACTAGCTCAATACTAGTGCTTTCATTCGTTCTTCCCCATCACCAATTAACCTTGTGAACGATGGTGGATCATCTGACTGTCAAGGGGGAAAACAGAACTGTGTACTGGCCAGTGAAAAGCCTGATGCTTAAAAGGTAAGTCTCAAAATATACCAATCTTTTCAAACCTATGAACATTTTTGTCCAACCTAAATGAAGGCAAACTATAAACAACCAGGAATCACATAATGGGTTAATAAGTAATGTGAAACTAATTATAACATCATACTTCATATCATATTAATTTCCATGATTATGATATTATCTGATTAAATAACTGTTTAATAACATTTGAAATACTGCAATCAATTTCTTTATTCAAGCATTGTACACGAAGGAGGAAGGGAGAATCTCCCATGATAGCTAGGTAGGATTCAAATCAAAACTAAGGGGATTTGGGATTCAGCTTGTACAGAACAATTGGGAGAACGGCAACCACTTTAGGGCAGAAGGCCTGGGAAGCATCTCATTTTCATAGAGTCATATAGTTTAAGGCCAGAAGCAACCAACAGATCATCTAATCTGACCGCTGATATAGCAGGCCATAAAATTTTACCCAGATTCCACTATACTGAGACGAATATGTTGTGTTAGACTAAAGTATATAGTTCAGAGAGGCATCCAGTCTAGATCTGAAAAAAAGATCCATCAGAGATGGAGAATCCACAATTTCCCTTGGTAGTTCGTTCTGAGGGTTAATTACCCTCACTGTTAAAAGTTTGCTCCTTATTCCTAATTCTAAATTGTCTGGCTTCAGCTTCCAGCCATTGGGTCATGTTATGCCTTTCTCCACTACATTAATAAACCCTTTATTACCCAGTCATTTCTCCCTATGAAAATGAATTACCTGTCAATCTTTTTGGTAAACCAGACAGATTAAGCTCTTTATCTTATTCACAGAAAGACATTTTCTCCAGCCCACAAATTATTTTTGTGGCTCTTTTCTGTACCTCTCAATTTGTCAACATCATTTTAAAAATGTGGGCATCAGAGCTGGATGCAGTATTCCTGTCTCAGTGCTGTAGAGAGGTAAAATCACCTCCTTCCTCCTACTCATCTGTTTATACATTCAAGAGTCACATTAGCCATTTTGCCCTGGCATTGCTCTGGGAGCTCATGTTGAATTTCTTGTCTACTTTGATCGCTGTCCAGTATACAGTCCCATTCTGTAGGCATGGCCTATATTCCTTTTTCCTAGAGGTATAACTTTGCATTTAACTCTATTAAAATTAATTTTGTTTGAATGGGCCCAGCTCACTTTCTGACCCAGATCACTCTGCATGGCTGCCCTGTCCTCATCATTATTTATCACTCCATCAGACTTTGTGGTGTCCTCAAATTTTATCAGCAGTGATATTATATATTTACTTCCAGATCATTGATGAAAAGATTTAATATTTAATTCCTGAGGAACCTCATTTTAAAGACCCAATTCGATGACAATACCTCATTGCCATCTATTTTTTGAGCTATGTCAGTTACCCAGGTCTTAATCCATTGTCCAACATGAACTTTATGGATATTGTATAATCCATTTTTTTAAATTCAGGATGTAATTTGGATCTAAATCAAATGTCTTAAAAAAGTCTAAGTGTGTTATATATACGTAGTTACCTTTATCAATTTTGTAATCTCATCTAAGTAGGAGTAGAGACCCGTTGGGTGGAAAAAGGAATAATCTGGCTTGAGAGTGTTGAAAACTGTCTTGGGTGGGAGGATGAAGTTTGGAAGTGAGCTGTCTATAGGCAAACTGAATTGCTGTCGCCCATTGAAAGCAGACAGGCAATGAAAAGAGGATAGAAACCTGAAGTTTGGGATCTGGCTGTCTTGAGCAATATGAGAAAAGTCACCTGGTGAAAGTCATTTCTGTGCCAAAACCAACCCAAAAAAATCTCTTTTAAACCTTTAAAAAGTTGTTTCAGATCCAGCGACGCTTATGAAGTCAAATATATAAAAGTAAATAAATAAATTAAAATGTTAAAAACAAATAAAGGAGTCAGTCATATGCAAAATATTATATAATCTATATGAAAATAGTTATAGTGGAAATGCTGACAGGTTAACTAAGACCGAAGTTGGGACACTACTACAGTATAATATTCCCATCCTGGCCTTGTTCATTGCACCTTTAGATTCATTGCCATGAATTTACTTAGAGATAAACTTGACTGATTGCTGGAAGTAGCTTGTAAGTGTGGTTACAGGCTCTTAGTATCATTTGGTAAAAGCCTAAACAACCCTGTGAGAGCTGCAGCAGCAGAACAACTTGTCAAAATAAAACCTTAAGCAGATGGTTCTAAATCATAGGAACTCCACTTTGTATGCTGAATGCTTGAGCAGTTCCATGAATAACAGAAAGCTGTCCACAAATATGTGGGGAAAGAGCAGATGTGTGAGGCTGATGTTGCCTCATCTCCACCAAATGGAATCTTATTGCTGTCAAAAGTGCTGTCTCTTGTCTGAGACGGTGACTTAAAGCATTCACTTGAAACACCTCCATTTTTTAAATACCGCACCTCTACTTGTTGCTGTGAAAACTGAGAATTTACATTGGCATGGCGGGAAGGTAGACACTGCACCAAAGAATGTCTGAGGGAATGGTTACAAATCTCTCAGCCTCTCTTTAAAATTTCTACATAAAACTTAAATAGCTTTTGGTTTTGCCAACTTTGTTTCAATTTCACTCAGCAGAGCAGATTTTTTTAATCACAACAATGTTTCATCTGTGTTAATGCAGTTTTGTGCCAGTGTAACAAACACTGTGGTTTTAAATAGAAGTACATTGTTGTAAGACTGAACTGGTGCAGTGACGAAACAGGCCCTTCTAGCCAACGCTGCTAAGCCGTATTTCAAGAGAACTAACATTACTGCGCTTTTGACTACAGCTCCACAGATAGAAAGAATGTGCAAATAGACGAGCATCTCACGGGATGACATTCTACTTGTATATAATATAGTGAATATCATTTATATAAGATTGGACCTATTTTAAATGTTACTGTGATGTTTCAGAGATTCCTCTACAGAAGATGAATGATCCGCGGCTATCAATTTAGCATGAAGGGCTGTAGAGAAACACGACTACCACTAATAAAATGTCATCTTGAAGTAGACAGCACAGCAGAGATGAAGACAAGACAATTTCAGAAATGATTATTTTTGGTTTTGAAACTCACTTGTTGTCCACCAAGCTGCTCTTACAGGATACAGCCAAAAAGAAGAAATATATTATAATGGAATCCCCATTCCAGTTCAAGGCTACTTGTAATTTGCAGAGTGAAGTAAAATCAAGCTAGTTCTATTAATTGTTTGCACAGCCTCCATCATCTTCTCTCCCTTTCCTAAAAAGACTGAGTCAAAGAAATAATCCCAGAAGTTTTAAGCTATTTTTTTCAGGAAAATGAAGATCTCAGTGTCTCATGGACTGAATAGGGTTTGCTGAGAGAGCATGTGCCCAGCACAACAACTCTGAAGTTCTATGTATTGTAAACACTGGAATATAGTCTGCTAAAGTAGAAATAATTGATTATTAATTTTGCAGGTCACTGATCACACATTCTGTTGAGGGAGGAGGATGACAACTACTCTATTATTTAAGAATCTGTCAGTCTGGCTTCATTTTTCTCTCATAATGTGGCTTGTCTATCTCCAAAATATCACCTACTATCTGGCACTAAAAGAAGCTTTAGGCTACCAACCGTGTACAATATCATTGCCATAAATTATTGCTGTTAGCTTTGCTGTTCCAAAAACCTATGCTCTTTTGAGTTACACACTCCCAGTGGCCTACAATGGGCTTGTTTTAACCATTAAAATATCTGATCAGGAGCTGGAGGAGTAGAATATAGAGTTATGTGCATTAATTTAAAACATGAGAGTATGATACAGGCTATATATTTTCAATGTACTTCATGAAAGCATAGAAAATGGCCTGTGAGATTTTAAATATCTTTTATATATTGTCACACTTGTTTTAACTAAAGGTGCAGCATGAACTGAAGAGAAATAAAATCCTTTTGACTGTGCCTCTCTCAGAATTGCTTTGTGCTGCCTTTCCAAGTCCTTTTGGCACCTGTAGAAGGGGTACCATTGCCTCCTGAGCACCCTCTTGAGGCTGTGGCCTGCCTCAATAACGGTTAGATCACTTAAAAAGCCCAGTCAAGGCGAAGCTACATACTATTGTAGCATATATCTCCTATAAATAAAGCCTTCTGATAGGAACATTTGTACACTTAAACACTTGTAAAAGCCAGATAAAACTTAAAAGTGTCTAGATTCCAGCAGCAACTCCTTGTGTTATAAGGCCTCAGGCCTCTCTATTGCCTTTCTCCTGTTTGTTCAGATTTCCTCATGGGCTCTTCTGCCTGGGGAGCTTTTGCAGTCTTCAGAAGGCTTTTGCAGGTGCTGAAGGCCACCTCCTTCCCTCCCTCATCTTTTGAGCCTGAGCTGCAATGTCTACAATGCTATTTTTAGCACTGTAGCATAAGCCCCACAAGCCCAAGTTGTTGAACCAGGCTCAGAGGCTTGCTGCTGCTCATTGTATAGACATACGCTCATTAGGCCCAGGTGGTGAATTAACTACCTGCCAACTAGCCCCAGCTAGACCCAGGTTGGCTCATTCACTTCAGTGGAACCTGTCACAGGATAGTTGGGCATCTGACTTCCTTAAAGTACCAGCCCTGTGATGGCGCCCTTCTCGAATCCTATGAATCTACAATCCTAGTCACTACTTCAGCGCTCACTGAGCTCAAAGACTTATCTAATTGCAATTTTAGCCTGATAAGTGGTGGATATTTCAGCCTAGCCCTTGGACAACCACAGTGCCCAAATAGATGGAACACCACTGGACAGGATGATACCCTAGAGGTGCACAGGAGTTTATTTTTCCATTTTAAAATGTTTATGGCTTGACCTCAATGGGTGGCTGGGGACTTTCACAGGTTTCCATGAACAAAGGTTCTGAGATCCCCTATAGAATGGTGTGTTTTTTTAAATTATTTCTCTGGCATGAATCTGCCAGAACTAAAAGTATGCACCTCCCTATGTCTGGTGACTGCTTATCATTGCCCACACTTTGTGATTCTATTACTATAAAGACTATTTTCTACCTCAAAGTGGAGAGACAGTGCTAGCTGGCGTTAGGGAATTTGGACAAATATTTTGAGCACAACTGAAATGTTATATTATAATTATGTTAGTGTGACAGCCTTAGAGTACAAAAACCACTACAGTGTAATCTGGTAAATGGAAGGTAAAAGTCTCAAACAGACACTCAGCAGGTTTCCAGAAGCTTTATTCTTAGATTTGCATAATTTTATGGTGCGGAGAATATAGAACATGGAATGTTGTCAGTTATTTTGGACACTGTTGTACTACTCCTCTTCACTTTTCGTTCCTCTCTCATTTTTGAACGAAAAATCAAGGATTGAATTTTGAAAAGGGAGCGGTTTTCTTCACCTGTGGCCCAAAATGAAGAAATCTGTTACATTATTTATCCAGGAAAGGAGGTTATAGTTCCTACTAGTTAATTCTGAACGGATCCAAAGTCAGGTTATTCTGGGAGGTGAAGAAGAGTCCATAACCCCTGAAGCTCTCCTTTCCTATCACAAAAAAAAAGTCAAGTTTCCCCATTAAGTCTATCATTATTTATCCCTCTTAATATTCTGTCTTCTAGTTGTTCTGTCTGTCACTGTGGTCAGCAGAATGGTTCTTGTCACTGCCCTTTACCGGCATCTCTTTTCCCATTCTGCCCTATCCCTTTCCCATGAGTATTGAAAGGAGGTGCTGGATCAGCTTTGATGTTAGAAGTTAGAAGGTGTGGTCTTTTCTCCAGACTGGGCCAGTAGACAGCATATTGATCTTCACTCAGCTAGTTATACCCAAAACTAACCAGAGTGGCAATCAATGCCTTCAAATAGTAGCAGATCCCTCTGCCTCACATTAAATTTGGGACTTTGCCACAAATTATATCCCACTGTCACTTGAGTTCAAAAAGCAAAACTCTGGTAATCATAAGACTGATTGGATGGAAGCCTCAAACTGACATCCAAAAATATGAAAGGCTTGATTCTGCCAGGTGCTGAGTCCACCTAAGAGATGCCTAATGCCATCAACCTAGATTATGTCAGTGGCAGTCAAACACACATCTTGTACAATTGCACCTATATTTAACACTCCCTAAACTTGACAATGAAAAGAATCAGAGAGGTAGCCATGTTAGTCTAGAATTGCAGAAGTGACAAAGAGTCCTGTGGCACCTTAAAGACTAACTAAAGTATTAGAGCATAAGCTTTCATGGGCTAATACCCACTTGGTTGGATGCATGCAGTGGAAGTATCCACGGGCAGGTATAAATAGGTAGGCAAGAACCAGGTTAAAGATAACAGGGTGGGTCCAATGATGCTGAACCAGCTGTTATCTCTAATCAGAGAGGGTGAGGTATTCCTCTAGCAACTGAACTGGAGGTGTGAACAGCGAGAGAAGAGAAACTGTTCTTGTAATTAGCTAGCCATTCAAAATCCCTATTCAGTCCCAAATTGATTGTGTCAAATTTGCAAATGAATTGCAACTCTGCAGTTTCTCTTTGCAGTCTGGTCTTAAAGTTTTTTTTGTTGCAAAATGCTGACCTTTAAGTCTTTCATGGTGTGTGCAGGGAGATTGAAGTGTTCTCCTACAGGTTTTTGTATATTGCCATTCCTGATATCTGATTTGTGTCCATTTATCCTTTTTCGTAGGGACTGTCCAGTTTGACCGATGTACATAGCAGAGGGGCATTGCTGGCACATAATGGCATATATTACATTGATAGATGTGCAGGTGAATGAACCAGTGATGGTATGGCTGATCTGGTTAGGTCCTGTGATGGTATTGCTGGTGTAGATATGTGGGCAGAGTTGGCATCGAGGTTTGTTGCATGGATTGGTTCCTGAGTTAGAGGAGTTATGGCACGGTGTGCTGTTGCTGGTGAGGATATGCTTGAGGTTGGTGGGTTGTCTGTGTGCCAGGACTGGCCTGCCTTCCAAGGCCTGTGAAAGAGAGGGATTGTTGTCCAGGATGGCTTGTAGATCACTGATGATGCGTTGGAGAGGTTTCAACTGACGACTGTAGGTGATGACCAGTGGTGTTCTGTTATTCTCTTTCTTGGGCTTGTCTTGCAGCAGCAGGCTTCTGGGTACACGTCTGGAATTGCAGAAGTGACAAAGAGTCCTGTGGCACCTTAAAGACTAACCAAAGTATTAGAGCAGAAGCTTTCGTGGGCTAATACCCACTTTGTCAGATGCATCTGCAATTCCAGACTAACACAGCTACCCCTCTGATTCTTGACAACATGCAAGGCACTGCATTTAGCCGTATGGAGTGGAAATCCATCAACCTCATGAAGAAACTTGCACAAATACAGACAGATATCATCTTTCTCTCCAAATGCAAACAGATGGACATCATATCTAATGGACTGAAGGTGAAAAATCCATTACTTTCTACATATTGCACAGACTACAGTGAGAGATTATACCAGACACTATCAAAGAAACTGAGGAACCACCTGATCAGCATCCTGTACAGCAAACAGGTAAACATCAAAAAAGAGCTTTCCAACCTGGAGACCTTCATAAACAACCAACCTTCCACACAAACAGACTTTACAAAAATAAGACAGGAGATCTATTTTACACACTTCACCTCTCTACAAAAGAAAAAGAACTGCAAGCTATCTAAAATCCTACCTGCCACATGGGGCCACAACAGTGGTATCCCTAACGCACCCAACAATATTGTCAATCTATCCAGCTACACACTCAGCCCGGCAGAAGAGTCTGTCCTATCTTGAGGACTCTCATTCTGCCCCACCACTCCCACAAGCGAGATACAATTCTGCAGTGATCTGGAAGCCTACTTTCGCCATCTCAGATTTAAAGAATACTTTCAAGGCAACATAGAACAGCGCACTGATATACAGACACCATCCCACCAGCAGCACAAGAAGAAGAACTCCACATGGACTCCTTCTGAGGGTCGAAATGACATTCTGGATCTATACATAGAATGCTTCCGCCAACATGCACAGGCAGAAATTGTGGAAAAACAACACCGCCTGCCTCACAACCTAAGTCGTGCAGAAGACAATGCTATCCACAGCCTCAGAAACAATCCTGACATCATAATCAAAGAGTCTGATAAAGGAGGTGCTGCTGTCATCATGGACAGGTCTGACTACCAAAAGGAGGCTACCAGACAACTCTCCAACACCAATTTCTACAGGCCACTTCCCTCAGATCCCACTGAGGAATATACTAAGAAACTGCACCATCTACTCAGGACACTCCCTACAGTAACACAGGAACAAATTAACGTACCCTTAGAGCCCCGACCGGGGGTATTCTATCTATTACCCAAGATCCACAAACCTGGAAATCCTGGATGCCCCATCATCTCAGGCATTGGCACTCTCACTGAAGGACTGTCTGGATATGTGGACTCTTTACTCAGACCCTATGCCACCAGCACTCCCAGCTATCTCCGTGACACCACCGACTTCCTGAGAAAACTATAATGCATTGGTGATCTTCCAGAAAACACCATCCTAGCCACCATGGATGTAGAGGCTCTCTACACAAACATCCCACACAGAGATGGAATACAAGCTGTCAGGAATAGTGTCCCTGATGATCACACAGCACAAGTGGTTGCTAAGCTCTGTGACTTTATCCTCACACACAATTATTTCAATTTGGTGACAATATATACCTCCAGACCAGTGGCACCGCTATGGGCACCCGCATGGGCCCACAGTATGTCAGCATCTTTATGACTGACCTGGAACAACGCTTCCTCAACTCTCGTTCACTCACACCCCTTCTCTATCTACGCTACATTGATGACATATCCATTCACAGGATACATCATCTGGACCCATGGGAAAGAAACTCTGGAAAAATTCCACCATGATTTCAACAGCCTCCACCCCACCATCCACCTCAGCCTGGACCAGTCTACACGAGAGGTCTACTTCCTAGACACCACGGTACAAATTAATGACGGCCACATCAACACCACCCTATACCGAAAATCTACCGACAGCTACGCCTACCTTCATGCCACCAGCTTCCATCCCGGACACACCACACGATCCATTGTCTACAGCCAAGCACTGAGGTACAATCGTATTTGCTCCAACCCTTCAGACCAACACCTACAAGATCTTCACCAAGCTTTCTCAAAACTGCAATACCCACACAAGGAAATAAGGACACAGATCAACAGAGCCAGACGTGTACCCAGAAGCCTGCTGCTGCAAGACAAGCCCAAGAAAGAGAATAACAGAACACCACTGGTCATCACTTACAGTCGTCAGTTGAAACCTCTCCAACGCATCATCAGTGATCTACAAGCCATCCTGGACAACAATCCCTCTCTTTCACAGGCCTTGGAAGGCAGGCCAGTCCTGGCCCACAGACAACCCACCAACCTCAAGCATATCCTCACCAGCAACAGCACACCGTGCCATAACTCCTCTAACTCAGGAACCAATCCATGCAACAAACCTCGATGCCAACTCTGCCCACATATCTACACCAGCAATACCATCACAGGACCTAACCAGATCAGCCATACCATCACTGGTTCATTCACCTGCACATCTACCAATGTAATATATGCCATTATGTGCCAGCAATGCCCCTCTGCTATGTACATCGGTCAAACTGGACAGTCCCTACGAAAAAGGATAAATGGACACAAATCAGATATCAGGAATGGCAATATACAAAAACCTGTAGGAGAACACTTCAATCTCCCTGCACACACCATGAAAGACTTAAAGGTCAGCATTTTGCAACAAAAAAAACTTTAAGACCAGACTGCAAAGAGAAACTGCAGAGTTGCAATTCATTTGCAAATTTGACACAATCAATTTGGGACTGAATAGGGATTTTGAATGGCTAGCTAACTACAAGAACAGTTTCTCTTCTCTCGCTGTTCACACCTCCAGTTCAGTTGCTAGAGGAATACCTCACCCTCTCTGATTAGAGATAACAGCTGGTTCAGCATCATTGGACCCACCCTGTTATCTTTAACCTGGTTCTTGCCTACCTATTTATACCTGCCCGTGGATACTTCCACTGCATGCATCCAACCAAGTGGGTATTAGCCCATGAAAGCTTATGCTCTAATACTTTAGTTAGTCTTTAAGGTGCCACAGGACTCTTTGTCACTTTGACAATGACAGTTATTGCTACTGATTTTACATGGAAGACACCATAGTCATGGGCAGCAGTATAAAATTCTAAAATAGATAGTTATTCCCTCTTCCATGGTACTACACACAGCAAGTAATTAAATGCCTGGGTTGCCTGTGAATGGATATGTGTGTAGAAAGAGAATGAGGTCTATTATTAGAGCAGGGAACTAGAAGACTTCTGGGTTCCGTTCTCAGCTTTGTCTCAGTTTGATATGTAATTTTTACTATAATCTCTCTATATCTTTGTTCATCCAGCTATAAAATGGAGATAATAATGCTTTAGCCAACTCACAAGGGTGTTAGGAAGCTTGATTTTATAAAAGTATTTTTCTTATGATTTTATTAAGTGGTTAATTTATTACTGACATACAGTGCTTTTGATACTCTGTATTTATTTTATATTTGTGCATTGCATTTGATGACAGCTACAATAATCATATAACATAATGTAAAATGGAAATGTGACCAGCAGAGGGTCTGACTCTCCTCTCCCTTTTTTTTCACCAATACAGCCTGATTGACTTCAACAGAGCCTATCACTGAGAGCAGTATATGAGCCCCAAAACTATAGCTAATGAATTAGATTAGGACAAACATAACCAAGGGCCATACTTAAATGGGGGGAGTATTAAAATATCTCCTACACTGAAGCAAACTAAATTCATTATAGAAGATAAAAAACAGACCTGGAACAGCTAAATTAGTTCAGAGATTCAAGAGCCATCGTGTGCCAGCAATTCCTCAGAGATAATCCTTGTTAGACAATGACAGATGACAGGACCAAGGGGTATAATGAAAGTTAGCAAAAAAAAAAAAAAATACCAAAACAGACATTAAAATAACAGTTCTTCATGCAGGGAATAATAAACATTTGACACAGTCTAATGGGCCAGTTTGTTGGCACAAAGACACTAAGGGTCATTTAAGAAACAGTTACACACTGTCCTGAGGAAAATATCATTGCAAAAAGAATAAAAGATACAATCTGATAAACCAAATAGTCTGCATGTATCTTTTAACCCTCTATGTGGAAACCATTCTATAAACACTTTCCCTCACATTTTAGGAAAATGCAACATCAAAAAAAATATATACTGAATAGCTTTTATATTTTTTCTGTGGAGAATTAAAACTTCCAGACTACTAGCTTGTGCAATAAAGATATAAGACATTATTATTAGTCAAGCAACTGCAATCATGTTGCATATAACCAATTATAATCTCTTCATATTTCCTGCTTTTGGACTAATTTTTCTCTTAAATCTAAGTGTTAATACAAGTGCTATAAATATTGAAGAATTAGTGAAATCTCATTTTATGTGACTCTAGGAACCAAGACTGCTGTGCAGCAAAACATGAGCATTTCATGAGCAATCTGATAATGAAACTCTTAGGACCAGCTCCTCAGCTGGTCCACATTGCTATAGCACCATTGATTTTAATGCACTTCAGCTGAGGATATGGCTCATGCTATAGTTCCATTCATCAGACAGGTTGTTAAAGGAAAGACTTGTCAACCATTTCTGAACCCAAGAGAGGATAATCATAGATTCTACTTTATATAGATTTTTAAATGGTGTGCATCACCATAGTATCTGAGTGCCTTTCAGTAGTGTATTAAGCGATGTCACTAACATCCATTACTTATGGTTTGTTCTCTCAGCCTTTTCTCAGAGGCAGACGTGTGTGTTCAGAGGGGTGTTTGGTTTTGGTGTGTGTGAGGGGCAGGGGTGCTATGTACATATGGCTGTGTGTTTCTACTAGAGGAAACAAGTCAAATAAATGTGCCTTGCATGTAAAGTGGAATGCGATGAAATGTGGGATGGACCTTGAGGGGGGAGGTCATTAGACACCCCCCCTCAAAAAAAACGTTCTGTCTGCCGCACATATGAGCTTTACCCTTATTGTAGAAAGTTCCATTTTGTCAGAGGAGTGTAACTGTCAACCCTCTTCTTCATCCTAGAGTTGTAGTCAATCTTGTGTAGCCATCCTAGGCCCAGGTCATTGTGTACCTTGAAGATAAGGACTGAGATGTTGAATGTGACTCAGTAGCCTACGGGAGGCCAATGTAGAGAGCTGAGAACAGGTGTGATGTGCTTGCCATAGCCTGTGTTGCTGCAATGACGAGCTGCAGAATCTTAGATTTTATGGCCAGAATCAAATATTTTCATCAGTCTTGGAAACAAGCTTTTAATTCTGTTATTGTCTGACATGGCACTCATATTTTATATGCATAATGCTGAATCCTGTCATTAAAATCTACTTATGGGGCTATAGCATGTCATCAGTGGAAGTTCTGTGCGTAACCTACTATAATCATTAATCTCTCTCAAGCCTCATCACAAACCTCACATCCAATTCTATACATACAGTACAAAATTAATCATTTTTCATTCCTAAGTAAAATACTGTTTCAAAAGTTGTCATATAGATTTCTTTTTCTTTTGGAGTGGGTGGATGTAATATAGTGTTGGAGTTACAGCTCCAGAGACTGAAGTCCTTTCTTTAGCCATAGACTAGGTACACCACCTATAGCAACTGCACAAGCTTACACCACTCTGCAGTATCAGTGTAGTTCCACAGTGACCGAGATGGATCACCCCTGGAGGAGGGCAGGTGAATTATAGTTCAGTTTCCGTAGTCTGTTCATTCCTTTCCCTCTCGACCGAGGCTATTAACAATGGTGCCAACTGAGAGCATTATTTTCATAATGTGAACATTTGCTCCCTAAAAACTGGAATGAGTTGATAATGACCTGTGCAGATTAAAAATGGAACGAAACATACAAAAGGCTGTTTAATATATTTTATTGTTTACCTAAATATCCTAGCATTTATACTGTGTTCATCATGAGCACCAATCCCAAATTTCATAGGCCACCCCATTCGCACAGGATTTTTACATTTCAAAATTATTTTGCACTTAATTTTAAGTTGATCAATGGCTAAAGCAGGGGCTTAATATATGTGAATACTTGAGATAAAACAGTAGCATAGTGAATTATTGCATAAAACAAACAAAATGAGGGTTTCCCTCTGCACCTGACAGGAGAGTGTTAACTAGTTCTTTAACCTGTGACTTTCATAGAAAACTGCTGAATTGGAGTTTCAAGACTAAGCGCTATAGATTCTAGCTCTTAAAGGCCCTAAAAAACTGTTTACCTGGACAGCACTTTCCCTTGAAGAATTACTGCTCTAGGACAAATTCTGCTTTGAGGTGTATATTTTAGGCATGGGATTAAGGACAGAATTTGTGCAAGTCCTTTCATCTGATGGGAGGATATGGTAGTGCCAAAGTCTCGCTGAACTAGAAATACCTGACAAAATGCTGGGTTTGATAAGTGAAATAATAAACTTTTAAATCCTCTCATTGAGACTTTTATTAACATGTATTCCATTGGAGGAGTGTCAGGATTGCCTCCCCACTCTGAACTCTAGGGTACAGATGTGGGGACCCACATGAAAAAAGAAATAACTCCCCCCCCCAAGCTTATTTTACCAGCTTGGGTTAAAATGTTTTACCCCAGAACACAAATTCTTCTGTGTCTGGACTTGGTACGCTGCCACCACCAAACTAGGTCTAGGGTAGTTTGAGACCCTTCTTTCCCTTTCCACTAACCCCCCAAACTTCTTCCTTCCCTGGAAAGCTTGAGAGAATAAAAAAAACCAAACTTCGCCTGATCCTGCGAGATGTGCTCAATCCAAAACCAGGATCTTACACAATGGAAAACAAGCAGTCAGCTTCTTAAAAGAAAGATTTTAATAAAAGAAAGGAATAAATCCCTTATAACCATCAATAGAACAGCATCTACCATAATCAACAAAAGGATTCAGAAACCAAACCTCTTTCCCAAGGCAACTTTCTGCCACTGTTAATATCTCTGCTGAAGCTTACAATATCAAGAAGCACCCAGCCAACACTCACCACTGAGAACCCTCCAAGTGATAAAAAGAAGGTAAACTTACTGACTACAGTACTTGATAGAATCTATAGTTACAGTGAAAGACATAGCTGTGTTCATCCCATAGCCGAGGTGAACAGAGAGAGAGACCCAGAGAGAAACTGAAACTTAAAATCCTTTGTCTCTTGAGGAATTTCTCATTGGTCAGTTGTCCAACTCTCAGGTTACCTTTACCTTAACCCCTTACAGGTAAACACTAATTCTAGGCTACTTCACGCTTATGACACAACCCCATCACCTCCATCACTTCCCGAGGAACCCAAGTCCACAACCCAGTGAGGAACTGATATCTCCGGCAACAAGAGAACAGTTCCAGGCCGAACAGTAAGCAGATGAAAGCCTCCAGGAAGCTTGGCCAGTGGCACGGAGCAACCCACCGCCACTCAGCTCTACCAATCGATCCCGGTTTGTGATCGAAAATGGACTGTTATACAAGGAAACTCTTTCTAGGGGACACCAGAAAGACTGGCAGCCTCAAAGACAGTTGGTAGTTCCAGCTAAGTACCGGGTAAAGCTCCTGAGCTTAGCCCATGATCACCCTAGTCTCACTGAACTAGACATACCTGACAAAATGCTGGGTTTGATAAGTGGAATAATAAACTTTTAAATCCTCTCATTGAGACTTTAATTAACATTTATTCCATTGGAGGAGCCATTTGGCCATTTATGGAAAAATCCTTACCTTTTTCATAAGGTTATTACTTCTACCAAATCAAAGGTGAATCAGTAGAAGCAGATGAGAATCAATACCTGCAACCCATGAAGAGTTAATCACTTTTGATGGGTTGTTCAGAAAATGTGAGTGTTGACAACCCAGACTTAAATTCAATCAAAATAAGTCATGGGAGCTAACAGCATGTCAGCCATGTGAACACTTGAGTAATCTAAAACAAAATTATTTAAAAAGCCACGTGTGCTTCAGAAGCAGGTGTAAAAATCATTATTGTCGGGTTGAAGTGACGGCTCTGATTACGCAGGGATTATTTTTTTTTTAGTTTGTGTATGTGAGGATGTGGTAGATTAGAGAGAATATATTGAATTTAAGCAGGTGGAAATCTACACATAAAAACCATGCAAGGAAAAGGTCTAGAACATCATACAGCTCTGTTGTAATCATTATATCCATCAGGCCTACCTCAGCTGTGAGCCCAATTGTTGGAAAGTGGGTGAAAGTTTATAAAATATTGTGTAACAATGATGTTGAGGGGTATGCAAAGGAGACAGAAAAGATGGAATAGTCCAGTATAAATGGGCTATTGATACCTCCCAAGGATTGTATCAAGACTGTGACTGGTAAATAAAGGAGAATGGAATCAGAAATTAATGGAACAAAACTGCTGTGTTGGAAATTAGGCTTAAATGGTGGACAAAATAATAAGGGGGTGGGTTATTTTGCCCATCACACCTTTTTGGGTGTTCTTAAAAGGACACTTTTGGTGTTTGTGTAGTGGGGAGGACAAGTGAGAAAGGTCAAGAGACAAGTGAGGTCAAGAATTTAACACAGGCCTAAAGGACATTTGGCCAATGTAGTGAAACATGATCACCATGAATACAAGTGGTAAATCACCATGTAATATAACTACTGTTTTTAACTGTGCTAGCTTCTTTATTATAATCATTCTCCTGCCAATATGTCTTGCCCACTTGCTGTCTGTCTTCTTCACTTGTTGAGGTAGTGGTATATATTATTTTTTATTTGTGTCTAATGAAAAAAAGCAGTGAGTTGTACATGCACAACTGCTATTGAAATGAATGAGAGCTGTCAGAATGACTGAGCTCAAGGATTCTCTTTTATTTTTCTTTTCTGGGAGCTCTAATATATAACATGTGAACAAGGATCAACGCTCTAGCTTCAATAAAGGGAAGGTATATTCAGAACTTCAGTGTTAGATATTAAGAATCAGAGAGGTAGCTATGTTAGGCTGGATTGCTGACGTGACAAAGAGTCCTGTGGCACCTTAAAGACTAACATAAGTATTGAAGCATAAGCTTTTGTGGGCTAATACCCACTTTCTCAGATACTTCCACTGCATGCATCCGAGAAAGTGGGTATTAGTCCACAAAATCTTATGCTTCAATACTTTTGTTAGTTTTTAAGGTGCCACAGGACTCTTTGTCACTTCAGAGTTAGATATTGTTAACTACATTGAAAATGGAGCCATAACTATTAGGAAGCCCCCAAGGTTAGTTAACATAATTTAAATATTTCTATCACTTTTTGTTGTAAGTTGATATAATTGATACATCTTAAGTCTCTTTACCATAAATCAAAATGTCTTGCAATGAATTATCACTGCAAACTCCAGGGGAAAGCAATCTCAACCCAGTTCTTTGTTGCCATCTGATGGGTGCTCACGTGGTGATCTCAGACATGTTCCCAGGTGACAGGTGTCCACATCAGAAAAACACTAATACATCTGGCATAATTTGTACCTTTGGCTGCAAACTTAATGAGGCAACCAAGGACTGAATCAGACAGTAACAGTGAATTAACCTCCCCTCCCCGCAGCTCAGCCACCCTCTGAAAGGAATATGTAATGTAATTGTCCAAGGGGGAGCAGCTTTAAGCAGTTGGAAACATATTAGCAGGACATCAATAGAGTGAACACTGTCAATAAGAGCAATTAAATGAAGAGGATTAGATGGGTATAGTGTTGGAAATATGTCAGGGAAAAGCCCTGACAGTTCAAGGAGTCACTCAATATCTCTTTCGATGGGTGGTCACACTAAATGAAAGTGGTCCCCTTTTTTACTGAATTTCAGCAATGTCTATAGAAAGGAATTATCTAAGAATACAGTAGGAGGATATAGTACAGCAATATGAAGTCTCCCCATTAGTTGAAGGTTTTAAATCAAGACAAGCTCTAGCTGAGCCAGAAGTTCTAAACTTGCTGCAGAAGTCAATTAGTGAAATTCTATGGTCTCTTTAAGTAGCTCAGACTAGATGATGACAATCATCCCTCTAACCTTAAAACTTTAGTAATCTATGAAAAGGGTCTCACTCCATAATGGTGACCAAGTATTTAAAACACTAAGGCGCTGATCCTCTAAGCTCCTCTAGAAGGGTTGACCCTGTATCTGCAAAGAGCCACGGTTAAAGGCAGTGGAACTCTATATTTAGAAAAGTTTGCAGAATCAATACCTAAATATGTACTCATTTTCTAAGTCCTGTGCTAACGTGATACTAATCATGAATGCAGGAAACTATTAAATTGGGTATGAGGGCAAAAGAAGGGATTCAGCTGTGAAGGTATTTTAGTAAAGGTCTTATCAGTAGAGAAATAGTATCTAAATTAAGGGCATATTAGGCAGTAGCATTAGTGTTAAACACAACAGATGCACCATCTGAGATACTACATTATAAATCTAAAGTCCATATACATTTATATCTTATTTTGGATGTCCATTTATCTAAAACTTCTTTGTCAATAAGCCAATGGGAACACAACTGACCAAGATTCTGCCAAATGTTTTTGTTTCCAGGTTCAAACCATTGTTAGTAAATTTGAGATTGGAGAAACATGACAGTATCATGCCATGGCTATTCAACCTCCAACCTCAGTATCATGAAGGTCGTGATGCAGTTATGAAGAGTTGTGATGCAGTTCTGGAGTCTTTTCCTCTCTATAATGGCTGGGAAAATTGTACTGAAACTGTTGCTAACTGGAGTGAATAAGATTAAGGACACTACTATTCTTATGCTACCCATAGGAGTTCAGAATAATCAGTGAGAATACATACAGTGCCTCTTTTTGAGGATTAAGAATGGACACTTCATACCTGTAGTTATAAAATGTAATATTTTTCACTATTTCCAAAATGTTCATTGAAATCAAAGCTTTTAATCTGGACTAGTGGAATATCTGCCCCTGTTAGCACTAGTCGCACAATGGTAACTATGCCCTAATGAAACACATCTTTACTTTGTTATAAAGTACTAGAAGAAAAATAAATAATTACATCCAGGTAGATTACATAGTGTGTCATAAGTGTGAAGTAGCCTAGAATTATTGTTTACCTGTAAGGGGTTAAGCTAAAGGTAACCTGAGAGGTGGACAACTAACCAATAAGAAATTCCTCAGGAGACAAAGGATTTTAAGTTTCAGTTTCTCTCTGGGTCTCTCTCTGTTCACCTCAGCTATGGGATGAACACAGCTATGTCTTTCACTGTAACTATAAGTTTCTATCAAGTACTGTAGTCAGTAAGTTTACCTTCTTTTTATCACTTGGAGGTGAGTGTTGGCTGGGTGCTTCTTGATATTGTAAGCTTCAGCAGAGATATCAACAGTGGGAGAAAGTTGCCTCGGGGGAGAGGTTTAGTTTCTGAATCCTTTTGTTGATTATGGTAGATGCTGTTCTATTGATGGTTTAAGGGATTTATTCCTTTCTTTTTTCTTTTATTAAAATCTTTCTTTTAAGAAGCTGACTGCTTGTTTTCCATTGTGTAAGATCCTGGTTTTGTATTGGGCACGTCTCGCAGGATCAGGCGAGGTTTGGGTTTTTTATTCTCTCAAGCTTTCCAGGGAAGGAAGAAGTTTGGGGGATTAGTGGAAAGAGAAAGAAGGGTCCCAAACTACCCTAGACCTAGTTTGGTGGTGGCAGCGTACCAAGTCCAGACACAGAAGAAGTTGTGTTCTGGGGTAAAACATTTTAACCCAAGCTGGTAAAATAAGCTTGGGGGGGGGGTATTTCATTTTTCATGCAGGTCCCCACATCTGTACCCTAGAGTTCAGAGTGGGGAGGCAATCATGACATAGTGTGTTATCACCTTTTAGTTATGCAACTCAAGAACATTCAGAATTATTTAAAATCCTCTTTAATGAAATTTTAATGAATTTTAATGAAAATTTTATGTGATAGAATAATAGTTCTACTTTTTTCATTGAGTAGCACATCTGAGCCACTTCTTTTATGCTTTCTATCATCAGTTTTTATGACCTATGGTAATCACTTTGAACTTAGTCTGAGATGTGGTCAGTAATAGTAAAAAGCAGTAAACAGAACATCCCTGCTATACGACACATGACAAACAATAACTGTATATGTTTCCTTTCCATGCATCCTGTTTGTCTCTTTTAGACTGTAAGCTCTTCAGGACAGGGCTGTCTTACTTTTGTTTCTTGTACAGCAGTGTACATTATCAGCGTTTAACAACAAAAATATTGTTTTTTTAAAAAAATGTAATAGAAGTTATTTGTACTGTAGGAGCACATAAAGGCCTCAGTCTGGATTCAGCATTTTACTGTGGTAGGAGACATATATATATAGTTACTAGAATTAGTGAAACAGTTTCAGATTTTTGATGATGTTTTGCATTTATTTATTATTATTATTATTATTGCCAGAGGCATTTTCCAACCAGCTGTCATAGCAACACAGAGCTACAGACAATGTCTGCCCCTAAGAGTTTTAAATCTAAATTAATACACAGCAAGTGGAAACAGCACAACTGGGGGAATTTTATTAGATTAGATGCTCTCAATCCTTGTGTCAAATGAGGCAACCCAATGTTTCACCGATGTCTAGGTCCTGTTTTTCACTCCAGCATAGTCTGTTTCCATAACAGTGACATCTTAATGTTTTTAAAATGTGTCATCCTTTGTTGTCCTCTTTTCTGTATCCCACCAAGTGGTATCCAGTCAACAGCTTGTCTCAGAATATGATTTTTTTTTCACATGTCCAAACTGCTTCAGCTCCACTCTTGAATCATTATCTCCACAGGTTCATGGCCAGTTCTGTGTAACATCGGTATTAGCCTGACATCCTGGTCAGGACACTCTGAGCTGTGAGCCACTATATTTCCACTCTGCCTTAGAAAGTGTGAGAACTAACTGATGCTAAGCTATGTAATAGCTGCCTGACACATCAGCCTGTCAGCCTCAACACCAAGCTCATCAAGACTCTGCCAGTGTAAATTTTGCCTTGCAGGTGACAATCAGTGAACTTCAGCTCCCAAGTTCCCCAAAGACTTCTCCCTGTCCAGTCCCTCTCAGGGGACACTCACCAAAATTATTGAGACAGAGCACACATCCGCCTGTTAAGTTAGCTGAAGACTCACACTTCACTTTAATACAGAGCATTGAGAAGAGTTTGTAAGAAAGCAAGAAAAAGTTTGTTAACAAATAGACATTGAAGTCTCAGAGTAGTAGCCGTGTTAGTCTGTATCTGCAAAAAGAATGAGGACTATTTGTGGCACCTTCGAGACTAACAAATTTATTTGCGCATAAGCTTTCATGGGCTAGAACCCACTTCATCAGATACATAGAGTGGAACACATAGTAGGAAAATATATACACACAGAGAACATGAAAAGGTGGAGCTGGCCATACCAATTTTAAGTGGCTAATCAATGAAGGTGAGCTATTTATCAGCAGGAGAAAAAAAAACTTTTGTAGTGATAATCAGGATAGCCCATTTCGAACAGTTGACAAGAAGATGTGAGTAACAGTAGGGGATACTTAACATGGGGCAATAGATTGCAGTTTGTGTAATGACCCAGCCACTCTCAGTCTTTATTCAGGCCTAATTTAATGGTCTCTAGTTTGCAAATTAATACAGATTCAGCAGTTTCTCATTGGAGTCTGTTTTTGAAGGTTTTTTTTGTTGAAGAATTGCCACTTTGAGGTATGTTACTAAGTAACATTTAAAAGGTGTCAATAAACAAGGAATATCAATAACACAAGGAATTTTTTTCTGGCCGCTTGTCCAGCTATGGACAGTTATTCCATTTTGAAAGAGGATATTTTCCAGTCATTACAACAATGCTTACCACTAACATAGCTTATTTTTAAAGCGCTGCAAACGCCATCCCACCCTGAGTACCACATGCAGCAGACACCTTTCCTGTGTCCAAATATTAAAACCCACCAGCAACATTCATATTTTATATGATTGTGTGGAACAGGATTGGCTTAGTGATGGGAGGGAGAAGCTGCATTCCCTGAATAGCAACTAGCGCAAGTCTGTGCCTAAGCAGCATGAATGAGCACTTTGAAATCATGTTCTGTTTTTGGTGCCAAAGTCCACAAGAGAAAGATAGAGAATCTAATAACAAAGGGAATGATGTTGAAATGAAAGCTCCTGTGATTATTTTTAATAGAGTAGGTAGCTAATACATACAGTCCAGTCTCAAGGAAAATATATACACGGTTTAAAAAAAAAACTTCAAAGCAGTTTTATAACTGCTGTCCCTCTTTCCATTTACTGAACAGAGCTGTTTTCTCTCTCCGTGGGAGCTGACATTTTAATGATGCTTTCCAGCAGGGGTCCAGTTTGACGATGCAAAGAAGTGAAAGAATTGGATTTACCATTAGGAAGCATTAAGAATCTGAAAGTTTGAATGTTTTCATACAACAAATTCTGTAATTTTAAAATATTTTTTGTTAATTGAATAGTTTATTTTTTAATTTTATAACTTACTTTCCAACAATAAAACTTTCTGTCTCATTCTTTCAACCTAAGCTAGTCCTTTCCAGCCTACTTTCATTAATGGCTCGCTTTCTTTTTTAAAGGGACAAAGTCATCTTCTGTTAACTAAATCTGTTATCTGTTAACTAAAGTATCTCTTTAATTTGCAGGGATTAAATAGTATATATGATAACGTCATCCAAATTGTCTCCCTCTACTGGCCACTATAATGCATTATGCACCACAAAGAAACAGCTCATTGCAACAGCCTGTGTGACTTTTCCCCGAAGGCAGGAGATCCAGGGTACAATGACTACCCCATACACTGTGGAGCAGGGGAGCAAGAACTAGGAGATGATGCAGCCATGCGCTTGGGCTGTCACTGACCCAATGTATAGGATTTTGAATACTTCCCTTGGATCAGCAGCATGGAATTAAGCAGAAGATGTGAGTCACTCAGGAGATGTATTGTGGGATCCTTCTTCCATTTTACAATGGTTCCTAAGGGCAAATGGAAATTAACATAATCTTCTGTTTACTTTTGTAATCGATCTTGTCTCTGTAGCTTTTCATGCTATAAAATTATTTTTTTAAGCAGCAGATATCAATTGCTTTGGTGTTGTTTATATACATTCCATGTGAGCCAGCTTCCACTCTGACCCGGGGAACTGCCAGTGTACATTTACTGCTTGGAGCCTCCCATTTGGGAAAAGGAGCAAGTGCATATAAAACTGCCTAACTTAGCTTATCAAGGAAAAAAATTCTTTCCTTGAACTATACTAAATATTATGGATATATTAGATTATGTGCACCTCTATATACATCTTTGTTTTGTGACATTACAAAACAATGCTACATGTATGATTTATATATTTTGCAATATACCTTACTATAAATTCAGTAGCACCAAAGAATATATTTCAACATTTTACTGGAGTATTATTTCATTTTACTTTAAAATCTGATAAAAAATATAGGACAGATCTCCCCGCATCCTATGAGAGAGAAAACCCATGGGAGGGAATGAGATGAGGGGGGGAAAACCTCTGCAAGATTCCTCTGAGATTCTTCCAAATGCTTCCCTTTGTGTTTCAACAATCCCTCCCTGCTCCAATGAAAAAGCAGGTGGCTTGGTCCCCAGGCATCATGGGTCCTAAAGATTTGCCAAAGGCACAAAGCTATCTATCCAGGAGCCCTGTTCCACTCACTTTTTGTGGCTCTCTTCCAGCTCCCTGTCAGCACAGCTCTGCTTCTGCTTCTGCATGGATTGCCCTGTGCCTCTGAGATCTAGAAGTTTGACTTGCCAGACTCTCTGCTCCTTCCATGTGGGTGGAAGTGGACTATTGTAAGAGAGGTAATGAACTCCAGCGATAGTTTTAAGCTTTCTGTTTTACAGCTGCCTGTTTGATGTAGTACATCTGTGTCTAGACATCCTTGCAAACTTGCTGAGTGAGAATGTTTCATACAATATTCTCCCTCTCCCCACGTTCTATTATTTAAGCTCTGTGGCCAGTCACATGTTGTGGTCTGATAACTTGTATTAATTTTCAATAATATCTTGTGTTAACATTGCCCTGTTTGGATCTATATATGCAGATTCCATTAAATGTTCAGTCTCTTTAAGATTAAAAGCAAGAGTTATTTTGTATTCACAAGCCTGACTGATGAATTTAGAAACATCTGCTACATTGTGTTTCCAAATTCTGAACCTGGTCCCAGTGGCTAGGAAGCTTCAGGACATGTTTTCTTTCTGCAAAGATGAGAATTGTTTTGCTGTAATTTCTTAAGATAAAAATGACTGCCCTGAAGATTCTTATCCACCTATGAATTTTAATACTATACAAAAAAGAAATATTAATTGCTAAGCAATAAAACAAGGTAGTAGTCATGGCAATACTGAGATATGAGAGAGTTTTGGTGTAATATTCATTACATAAGTGACTATAATGCAGAATAATGAAATAGTCCCCCAGTGTAAATGATAGAAACGCCTTTATTTGAATGATTTAAACCCAGCCTGGTCAAAACACTGGAAAATGGAGAACAATTGTGCATTAACCAGGAAATGAACTACATGACCTAATAAATTGTTGCATGTCTAATTTCTATGAATATGTGTGATATAATGAATTTGTAACGGAGTCCTTATTGTAATATTATTAGTAAATCCTGGAGGCTCCAAGCGACCTTGAACCCCTTGTACCACAATGTAAGCTCTTTGGGTCAGGGACAGTCTTTTTGCTGTGTCTTTGTACAGCACCTAGCACAATGTGGTGCTGGTCCATGACTGGGGCCACTACATGCTGTTGTTATAAAAATACATAAAATAATAAAATAAAATAATAAAATAATAATAATAATAATAAATAATAACAGATGTTTTACATATACACAATAAGAGACAGTTCCTGCCCCTAGAAACTTGCAATCTAAATAGAACAGACAAGGGATAGGAGGGGGAACAGAGGCAAAGAAAAATGAACTGACTTGCCCAAGGGTCACACAGCAGGTCAGTGGCAGAACTGGGAATAGAACTTTTGTTTCTTAAGTCCCAGCCCTGGGTTCTAATCACTGCATTGTGTTTCCATACAAACAAAACAGACGCTGCAAAATAATAAAAATTTTTTTTAAAAAATAGGTCTAAATAACTCCTATTACATCTAGATAACCAAGATGCTGCTTTGCAAATAAACATTCCTATGTTTTGAAAAGTGTGAGTAGGTATTATGGGTTAGCATTTTATTACATATCCTAGGGTGACTGCCATTAAAACTTCAGCATTTACCAACACATCTGATATCTGGCAAAAGCTGATTTTATAATGGTGATCATTGCCCATATATAATACCCGTAAGACTGAAGAGAAAAGACCTCTTTTCATTGAAATCAAAGGTAAAATTCCCATCAAATTCAGTGAAAACAGGATCGGGCCCACAACACCAACTGGTCTCCTGTTGCTTCCAGTAAAGACAGTGGGAAAACTCCAATTTATTATATATTCATTATGTTAACTAGTTTTATTTGTCTCAAATTCAAACAGGGTTGTTAGGTATACAAGGATCATAAAATGAGTTTCAAATAGTAGCAATTAGGCATACTGTAGATTTCACATTTTGACTGGGACTGCTAAACTTTTCTTTTTCATTTTCAAATTAGCCTCATGATTGGCATGACCTTCAATTAACCAGAACAGACATCTTACATTCCTTACAAGCAATTTACAAAGTGAAATGGCAGTTGATTCTTTCAAAGAAAGTCCATTCCAGATTATCCAAACTGAACTAAACTATATGATGGTTTTGAAATGATGGTAACACACTCTGCCCTCACTTCAAGATCTCTGTTTAATCTAAGGCCCTGGTTACACTGGCACTTTATAGCGCTATAAAGCTGTCAGGAGCGCTATAACTCACCACCCGTCCACACTGGCGAGGCACGTAGAGTGCTATAACCTCGGAGTTATAGCGCTCCTGGTAATCCACCTCCGCACGGGGAATAAGGGCTGTAGCGTTCCTGCTGTAGCGCTACGGCAAGAATGTGGACATCCACTGTGCTACAAGTGATCTTCTGAGATGCCTGGAGCCATTTAAGGCAATTGACATCTCTTCCCTTTCTTTTGAACTCGGCTGGAGGAATGCGGAAGTACCTTTTTAGAGTTTCTCTCTTAACTCATCAGATAAGCAATGCAAATGTTTAAGGAGGGAGCCTGTGTGAAAACAAAGCCTGCTAATCTTCTCTGTGAACAGACACACACTGACAGGCTCTCAGAAGGTCGGAAAAATCACTCGCTCTCTCCCTCCCCATACATCCTCCCTCACCCCCCTCGCTTGAAAAGCACGTTGCACCCAGCTGAATGCTGGGATACCTGCCCTAATGCGCTGCTCCCAATGCCGCAAATGTGGCCACACTATACCGCTGGCGGGTGTCAGTGTGGCCACACTATAGCGCTATCCCTATAGCTATATATGAGGACAGCTATAACCAATACCGCTATAATCCTGTAAGGGTAACCATGGCCTAAGTAAGGATAGTTAGTTCCTAGCTGTGATAAAGCTTCATATAATCATTCCTTTTTAACAAGATTAAACAGTTTAGAACATCCAAAAGGCTTAATTACTTTGGGTGGATTGCATTTATCATCAAAGAATGCACAGTATATTGAATGACATTTGGAAAATAGCTTTGTTTTCTATTTTATTCCCTCACTGGAGTCATACAAAATAGAGGGATAGAGAAAACTGTAGATCTCACTGTTCCATAATAAACAAAAACAGTTTTGGTTTTGGCAACTACATTTATAGGAATTGTGTATCAGGGCAGAAGTTAGGCAATTCCTCCTTCCTAAAACTAAAAGTAGAAGAAGGTTTAGACAATGCTGCTCATCAAAACACAGAGCTCCTTGAAGTGCCCAATTATGTATGACAGAATCAATCAGAGACAGGATCGGACTTACTACAGCTTTAATTAAGTAGGTGATGGGAGAGAAAAATATTGTGGATAATGGAGGAGAGAAGCAGCAGTTGTTAAGATGAAGTGTGCATGTGTAGAGGGAGAGTTACAGAAGCAGAAAGCAAGGAGGATAGAGAAAGAAGAGGTCTTAAAATTGGCAGGTTAGAATTGGCAGGTGTGGGTGACAACTACGGGGGATAGCACAATAAAAATGACGGTTGGGCCTTGGAAGATTGAGAGATACACATAAGGCAGGGAGAAGACCAAAAGCAAAAATATTACTATGAATGTTTTGGGAGCATTGGGTGCCAGTTATATTTCAAAAGCAATGCTCTGCAAAGAAAAATACTGGCTCTGGGGTGGCTCTTGTACCAAACACAAACTTTGAGCCCTTGGAGGGATAAATACAACAGGGTATAGAAGAAAGAGAGATGTTATTTAAGAAGAACTGCTGTCAAGTAACCAGTGTTGGTGTATCAAGATTGGTCTCAGAATATTACCGCGACACGATGAGTGAGGTAATACCTTTTACTAGACCAACTTCCGTTAGTGGAAGGGACAAACTTTTGAGGTTCACAGAGCTCTTCTTCAGGGCTGGGAAAGGTACTAAGGGCCTGATTACACTGGCACTTTATAGCGCTATAAAGCCTCCAGGAGCGCTATAACCTCCTACCCGTCCAGACTGGCGAGGCATGTAGAGCGCTATAAGTCCACAGTTTTACTAGTCCTGGTAATCCTCCCTTCCCCGAGGATTAACAGCTATAGTGTATTGAGTGCTCCGTATTATCTCCACTGTGAACGGGTATTAACAATGCTCTGCTTTGACTGATCTCTGGAGATGCCTCTAAGCCATTTAAGGCAATTGACGTCTCTTCCCTTTGTTTTGAACTCGGCTGGAGGAATGCAGAAGTACAGTTACAGAGTTTATCTCTTAACTCTGCAAATAAGCAATGCAAATGTTTATGGAGTGAGCCTGTGTGAAAGAGAAGACTAGCAGGCTTTGTATTTCAAAGGAAATTTGCTGACACACTCTCAGCACACAGAAAATCCACTCTCCCTCTTTGTCCGCATACACACAACACGTTTCCCCTCACTCCCCTCGTTTGAAAAGCACGTTGCACCCATGAATGCTGAATGCTGGGATAGCTGCCCATAATGCATCATTCTCCGTGCTGCTGCAAGTGCCACAAATGTGGCCACGCTATACCGCTGGCAGATCTCAGTGTGGACACGCTATAGCGCTATCCCTATATCTGTATACGAGGGCAGGTATAATCAAATCCACGATAAAGCTATAAGTGTAACCAAGCCCTCAGAGTATCAAGAAAGCAGGAAGTCTGGGGAGACAGGTTTTTTGAGACCTGGCTGCAGCAGAGATTAAAAAAAACCTGTCAGGAGCTCTGTGGGCCTGATTCAGCAAAGTGCTTAACTTCAGACACGTACAGATACCCTGTTTCAGTTAGACTACTCATGTGCTTTATCTGAACTGGGATCAGAGTGCTCAACACATACAGGCTCTAGCCCTCTGCCTATTCCTCCCATACTGAAATGCTGCTGCTGGTGGTGGTGGTGGTAGTGTTCACTCTACCTCCAGTAGTTGTTTCATTCTCTGATCTATGGGTCTGATTTCCAGCTGCCTTGTAAGTTAGTCCTTTACACAGCTGTGTGAATAATGGATTTTTGTTTGTTTGTTTGTTTGCTGGCAATTCTGAAACATTTAAAAAATGTTTGGGCTGAACCAAAAATGAAAAATTTTCAAAATGTTCAGTGAATTGAAAAGTTGAAAGAAATATCATTTTGGGTTGAACAAGTCTTTGTGTTTGACCCAAAACAAAATGCTTTGAGTCAATTTCAAGCATTTTAAAGCATTTTTCTGAAATTTTCTAAAATAAAATTAAAAAACATTTTGGGGAGAAAGTCATTTTGTTTTTTCAGTTTGAAATGTTTTACTTTTTGAAACTGTCAAATCAAAACGTTTTCTTTTTTTTCTGAATTTTTTTAGCATTTTCTTTGACTGAAACAACTTGGTCAAACCAACATGAACTCATGAAATGTTTGTGTTGTCGCATCTGCGTTTTGCTCTGAAAACAATGTATTGGATCAGGATGAAAAATTTTTGCCCAGCTCTAGTCACTCACACCTGGGCAAAGTGAAGGCAAAATGCGGCTGTTCTGAACTGTGTGTCTGCAGAGCAGGGAGCATCTCCATCAGGGCTCCTCGTCCAATACTAAACAGTACCAGTGAGCAAGAGTTCCACAAGGCAGGCTTGGGGTGTGAGGACTCATCACTTCACAGCACCAGTCCAAAAGGAACTTTGAGCACCTGTGGCTAGGGTATACCGCTGACCATAGTATTCATACTAGCTATGAGGGCCAACTGGAAACACATTAGGACTGGTGGACTATTCTGTAAGACAGCATTCTCAACCTTTTTGGGTTGGAGACCCCTTCTTCATGATACCCTTAATTTACTATAAAAATTACAAATATATCAAGTATCTGTAATTGACAAGCATATATAATTAGTCCTTGTGTTTGTTTTGAGAAGCTGACAAAAAAACACTTGACCTTGAAGTGTAAGGCTTTGTGGGAGGGTGTGTGTGTGTGACTTTCTCTGTAATACTATTTTCAATGCCTCATGACTCTCCCGTGTGCCTTGTGTAACCCATATGACAATACTAACCCACCAGCTCAGAAACATTGCTGTAAGATATTGGAATAAGTAAAAGAGCTCCTTCCAGAGGTGTTTGTAGATTATATCAATTTAAGGATGTTCTTGTGTATCATTCTTCCTGTCTGGTGTTGATAAAAGCTAATCAAAGCCTAGTTCTGTGCATTTGCCTCACATTACAGCTTATCCCCAAGAAACCCGAAGGGTGCTACCTCCCCTCCCATCCTTCCCCCGGCTATTGCATGCTAAGAATAGAATTTGCTCTTACACTATGAAGAGAAAGAAGTGTCTCTCTTTGCATTTCCCCTGCCTCACCCCAGTCCTGTGAAGTTGTATACCTGCAGAGCAGATGTCAGGATCAAGCCTTAGTGATTATTTTCTTCAGTTTTGTTATGTGGGTTTCACACACCGTGTTTCTGACCTTTAGGGCAAACCACAATCAAAATTTCAAAGCAAAAGTCATTGAAAGCCACAAATTTCACATCAGAGCCATGAATGTCGCAGGATTTCAATAAAAAGCATAAATCCAGTTTCACTCAAAATGTTTCTGAATCTTAGAAAATGTTGCAGACTTATCAAGTTTGTAGCTAAACCAAATGAATTTGCCACAGTCTGAGGTTTCATTATGAAAATATCACACCACCTTAATATTAATACCATGCATGGAATACCTTCTATGATCTAATTTACATTGATATGTGTGATCACAGTCCATCTTAATCAGGTAACAGTTAATTTTCAAGTGTACTTTTTTACAAATAATTGGCTTCTAGAGTTCAAATTTGAACTTTGTTTCTCTTGTTTACCAGTGTCTGTCTCTGGAATTTTATACAGCACTCTGATGCCCAAACAATAGACTGTCTGCATGTAAACATATCATTATAATCTTTACATCCAAATTTTCCTCCTAAAAGTTTCTTAACACCTATTTCTGATGTGATACTGTCTATGAATTCAGGCAATTAATGTTTCTGAGAATGTTGGACAATCAGAGATAGCTTGTACAATTTATAGGTTAAAAAGAGTTTTTCAAAAATTCAGAACCATCAAGTTGTGCACATAGTCTATGTAGCGTAAATTTCTTTACTTATTCCCCATCCATTCACCCACTCTCCATTTGTTACTTATACTTTTATTGCGTCTTGTTTCAATTTGGATTATAAAATCCTCAGAGAAGAGATTGGTAGCTAGATTGACAAAGGGGGTCTAGGCTAAGTGTTGCAGTGCAAAACTTCAGGCACCCTGATGTGGTGGTGGTTCCCTTATCACCACTATCAGCTAGGTAGGTGATCTCAGCCAGTATATGGGGGACACAGGTTCAAACTCCCACTCTGTCTGATTCACACCAAGAACCTAAACCCAGGTCCCCCACCAGTGGACTAGGGCATATTCTGGGGTACATGTCTCTCACTCTCTCCTGTTGAAGCTGTTCTACTTTATAGAAGTAGAATATTAGAGCAGGGACTGGAATCTGGGTCTCCCACAACCAGCCTATGTAAAAAGTCATTCTCTCTGACCCAGATCCCTTTGAGGATCTCACCCTGTGTGTTCTGTCTTCCCATATGTTTTACAGCATCGAACAAATTACTTCAGTCCTAGCATGTGAGTGCAAATAGTGGCCAACGTTCTGTAATGAATGACACCTTATTCAAGTCCTCTGAATCGACAAAAACTAAAACTATGGCCTGGTCTACACAAGCGGGGAGGGTCGACCTAAGATATGCAACTTCAGCTACGTGAATAACATAGCTGAAGTTGACGCATCTTAGGCAGCATCAGTTGACAGCAAGTTCCCCCATTGACTCTGCTTTGCGCCTTTTGGTGAGTTGGAGTTCCGGAATTGATGGGAGTGCCTCTGGAGATCGATTTATTGCTCCTTGACGAGATGCAATAAATCGATTCCCAGTAGATCGATCTCTACCCGCCGATCCAGCCGATAGTGTAGACAAGGCCTAAGTTACAACTGTATAATTAAAAGGACTGAGTATATTTTGTGACATATTACCCTTCTTTTTATTTTTGGGATACTGAGGGTCCAATCCTACATTCTTCATATTGTTTTTGAAGGATATAATAGTAAGATATCACTTTTTTTTCCATTTTCTGTTCCTTATATACTTCAATGAATGGGAATTTTGAGTTTGCCAGCAATATGTCCACCTATTACTAATTTTCAAAAATTAGTAGTGGGGCTTTTGGTCTATACTGTAGGCTCTGCATCACTTGTCAGGTCGGCAGGTAATTAAATATTTCTGAGTTGGCAGAATTGACAACAGAAAAGACAACACATCCAATATTACTGTTACCACCCTTTTTAAAAGAAGAATTTAATTATAAATTAGTTGATCCTATTTTCTAAATCAAATGGCCTAATGAGACTTCCTTGGATTCAGATTTTATTTAATAATAAATAGTATCTCTTTACTCCATAGAATCTTAAACAATTTGCAGCTTCCTGTAACTATGAAATACAGAATGAAAATAAGATGTGACTAATCCTGATGAGATTACATTTAATACACAAAAATGGCTGCAGACAGAGAATTCTCTCAATGCAGCTTTATGTATTAATAAAATATTCTCTTTATCCCTACAGCCTTTAAAACTACTAACATATATGACAGATCCTATTGAATAAACTACACTGGTGAGACTTGACTGAAGATCTTAAAACTGCAATGATGTATATACTGTATAAAACTGACAAGAATATAGAAGGTGTAGCCATATTTAGATTTATTTAATGATACAAATATATTCCTTTTTAATGTGTACATCTTGTGAAAACTTCAGGAGAGGAAGAAGAAAAGATATGTGTGATCTGACTGAATACACTTTTGAGAATAATGAGTCTTGACTGAAAGTCATTGTAACAGAGCAGGGCTACATTACATGCTACATAACAAGAAGAGAAGGCTTCTGTGAATAAAACTGATAAAATGCCTTGAATCAGATGCCAAACCTATACCACCTAATGACAGATCAACTTGCGTTTCCCAAACCTGAAAGAAAAGGTGTTTTTTTTTTAACGGCTCAGAACCAGTTCTAGCAATAAAACATGGACTTTAAAGAGTAACTCTTTCTTCACAGTGACAAGCACATCATATTTCTGAACATGGAATTTGGATAGTAAGCATGCCTTGTGAATATGAATTAAAAGATCATTCCAAAGGACCAAAAGGCAGGCAAAAAAACAACAACCTGTCTTGAGATTACAAAAGAGACCAAAAGAGATCTGAAGGCAAAGGTAGCTAAGCTTTAATGAAGACAATTAGGTAAAACTGTCTAATTAATATACCTAACTTTCTGCCTTACACATTGTTCTTGATAACATATCACTGCTATCATGACCCTGAATTTAGGATGACACTTTTTGTCTATTTGCAACCTTCATGCTGATGCATGATCTTTTCATATTTGTAGTTGTGAAAAAATTCTTCTCATGACCACTGGTTTCTAAAGTGTCAGAGAAATGAGAGGGAATCTATCATAAAACCCAATCCTTTAAAAAACAACAAGTATTTCTCTCACCAGTGAAGGCTATCTTAATTCTCTACACCAGTGATTCTCAAACCATTTTTTTTTTTTTTTTTTTTTTTTTGCGGACCACTTGAAAATTGCTGAAGGTCTCGGCGGACCACTTAATGATCTTTCCAAATGGCGTTTCTGCCATTAGCTAACTATTATAAAGCATTTTGGACAAAAGCACTATATAAAAAATCTTTAATAATATTTAACATTTTTGTTCTACAAATAAAAGCACACAACTCATACTTTAATATCAGTAGTCTGACCTTTCTAATGCAATAGATGTGCCCTCTCTCCCCCGCTCCAGCAACCCCTGAGCTGAGGATGGGAAGGGGGGTCTCTCTCTCTCTTTCCCCTGCCGCAGCAGCCTCTGAGCTGGGGCTAGGAAGTGGGGGGTCTCTCCCTCTCTTTCCCCACCTACAACAGCCCCTGAGCTGAGGCTGGAAAGGAGAGGGAATCTCTCTCCTGTCCACAGAGCTGAGGCTGGGAAGGAGGACCAACTCTCCCTGGCAGCTGCAGTCCCAGAGTTGGGGAAAGTCGCCTCTTTCTCTGGTTACCACAGCCCTGCACGTCCCAAATTCCCCCACCCCCTCTTCTTACCCCACTGCCCCCTCCCACCTACTCCTTATTCCCCCCCAAGACCACCACCTCACCTTACATGTGCGTCTTCCCCAGGATCCAGGCACCTAATTAGTGGAGCATGCCTGTGTGGCTCCCACTAATTAGGTGGATGGCCCTTTATTCTCTTGTGTGCAACTGCAAAGGCACGCACTTTAGTGGGAACTATCCGTGGACCACCAGAATGGAGCTCATGGACCATTGGTAGCCCACGAAGCACAGTTTGGAAACCTCTGCTCTACACTTACATCTTTCCCTACTGCTGATCATGGGGACTGGAAGAAAAGGTACACTTTTGAAAGCTTTTATAAGATTCTCTGGGTCAAATATCAATCTCCTGTAAACAGCCCCCATCTTACCACCAGAGTTAGGGTTGCATTGAGGTAGATCAGAAAGGAAATTTCTTTTTAAAATTCCCCCAGATAGCATCACCACGAGCAGAGAAAACCAAGTATTTATTTTGTGAGAGCTCCAGTTCCAGACAGGCATGGGTGAACCTATAGAACCAAACTTAAGGTCATATAATTAGTTTAGGTTTGCACAATTTTTTAAAAGTTCAGTTTTAATTCAACAGTGACCCATTTTAAAAAAAAATTAGAAGAAATATTCTTTCTAATCACAAGGAATATTGTCTTTGTTGAGCCTGTCCTGTAGTAGGTAGCTTTTGGGTACTCTTCTGGCTCTGCCAATCTGTTTTCTCACTTCCCCAGGTGGGTATAAGACAGAAACAGAATACCATTAGCCGTCACCTTCAGCCCCCAACTTAAGCCTCTCCAATGCATCATCAAAGACCTACAACCTATCCTGAAAGATGATCCCTCACTCTCACAGATCTTGGGAGACAGACCAGTCCTCGCTTACAGACAGCTCCCCAACCTGAAACAAATACTCACCAGCAACCGCACACCACACAACAAACACACTAACCCAGATATCAATCCTTGTAACAAAGCCCGATGCCAACTCTGTCCTCATATCCATTTAATTGACACCATCATAGGACCTAATCACATCAGCCACACCATCAGAAGCTCATTCACCTGCACATCAACCAATGTGATATATGCCATCATGCGCCATCAATGCCCCTCTGCTATGTACATTGGACAAACCGGCCAGTCTCTACGCAAAAGAATAAATGGATACAAATCTGACATCAGGAATCATAACATTCAAAAACCAGTAGGAGAACACTTCAATCTTCCTGGCCATTCCATTAAAGACTTGATGGTGTCAGTTCTGAAACAGAAAAACTTCCAAAACAGACTCCAAAGAGAAACTGAGGAACTGGAATTAATTTTCAAATTGGACACAATAAACCAAGGACTAAATAGAACTTGCGAATGGTTCGCTCATTACACTAATTGATTGCATTTCCCTAGCTAATTTACCTTCAATAGTTGTTATCTCTCCTGTCAGACAGATATCCATTTCAAAAGGTACTTTTTTCTCTTGCTGATAATGGCCCATCCAAATTAAACAGCCTCTTAGAATTGGTATACTAATGTACAACCTTTTTTTTTTTTTTTTTTGCTTTCTGTGTGTGTAAATGCATCTTACTTCTGTTCCATTCTATGCATCCAATGAAGTGGGCTATAGCCCATGAAAGCTTATGCAGAAATAAATTGGTTAGTCTCTAAGGTGCTACAAAGTCTTCCTCGTCTTATTTACGGATACAGACTAACACAGCTGCTAATCTTAAACATTTCATTTCTTGTAACTGAAAACTTTTCTCCATTTATTCCATTTTGCTACTGAGTGCAATAAATATGAATAGTGCCTCAGATTTTCATACACTTTCTTGTCCTTTTAAACTTTTCAAAATACTAAACCAAGGCCCTAGACACTAGATAGAGTTAATGTCCTGCACTCAGTGGCGGAAAGGAAGGAGAGATAAAATGGTAAAAATGAACACCTGCAATGTTTCAAAAATATTTCAAAAAAACATGACAAGCTATTCCATTTTATACCCTGTGAAACAGAATTTTTTTTAATTTCAAATATTTTGATAAATTGTTTTTCCGGTTTTCCAACTGGTCTAGTTGAGAATCACTGTGATAAAATGGAAAAGTTATTTTTAAAGCGCACAGAAGAAGGTGTTTGCCTGTTCAGTTACAATGTGCATTCTTCTCTCCTATGCCAGTGTCCCTAATCTAACTAGGGAATGGAGAGTGATGCTCAGGTGATTCTCTCCTCCTTTTATTCTACCAACTTTGCATGGGAATTGTGGACAGGTGTGGCAACCGTCAGCTCCCATAAGACCAGTGAATCTGAGTAGCCAAGTAAATGATCATATGGCGTCAGCTCTGATCACGTCCCCTAGGCAGAGCAAGCAGACTGTGAAAGTTGTGAGTTAAGGATCATTGCACTAGCACGGTCCCCTTCCACCTTATGGGCTTGAATTGTGTGTGTGCCAGAGAAGGGGAGGTTGTGGAATAGGTGACTCCCCACAACCCCACATCTCCCTAGTGCCACATAAGGAAAGAAAGACTGGAGCTGTCACTTTTCTTTATAAATACGAGAACGAACAGCAATAAAATAGTATTTATTACCCGCAGAGAAAGTGACAGCAAAGTAAGTAAGTAGCATGCCCAGATTTTTAAAAGTGAGAGATGCTGGAAGTAGCAATTAGTATTAAATTATACACCTGTTGCTTCTGAGGTCAGGGGAGATTTAGATGGGCTTCTGGGCATCCATCTAAAATTTAATAAACTCCATCAGTAATGTAATGTCTAGACTGTAATAACAAAAGCAGACTCGAGGAGGGAAAAGAGTAATGATTTTTTATTGTAGGCTTTGTGAAAGTATTTGAGTCCCAAATGCATAGCATCCACAGGAATCTAAAGAGTTGAATGTCTGGATGTTGATTCCTCCCCCTTGAGCTGCTTATGAGTGACATATCTGCCTCCTCTGTGACTCTAAAGGTAAAGCAATACTCCCTCCCAAGCTATCAACCACCACTAAAGATATTCTTTAACTAAGTCCATGTTAAAACCTAGCAGCCCTTTAAAGAAGATTTGCATTTTTGATTATTGAATAGTTATGCTCCAGGCAGCACCAGCTGTTGGGGAGCTCGGTCTGGTGTGTTCACTGTCATTTGGGGGTAGGTGCATATTTTTACTTAAGTAGTTTAAAATCATGGTGCACAATGGACAGTATTTCTTTAATCTCACATGACATTTAGAACTAGAACTGCAACAATCTGTTCACTACAAATCAAAGGGAGTGGGAACAGAAACAGAGCCATGAGTCGCAAGACAGTAACAGTAACTTCCTCTGACCAATACGCCATGTTCTTTCTGTGGTATTGTGCCATTTTTTGGTCCTGCATGCATTTAACTGGATTTAGGCTAGACAAGTATCAGAAGAGACAAATATGCGGCATAGAATCTTAAAAATGTAGGGCTGAAAGGGACTGCAAGAGGACGTCTAGTTCAGCACCAGGAGCTAAGGCAGAACCCAATATGCCTAGACAATCTGACAGGTGTTGGTCTGACCTATTCTTGAAAACCTCCAATGACAGGGATTCACCAACCTGCCATGGAATCCTATTCCAGTGCTTATAGATAAATACCCTTATAGATAAATATTCCAACCTAATTCTCCCTTGCTGCAGATGAAGCAGATTATTTTTTGTCCTGCCTTGGAAAACAGTTGATTCTGTCCACTTTATAATAGCCACTAACGTATTTAAAGACTATTATCAGACCCTCCCCCACTCAATCTCTCTCAAGACTAAACATGCCCAATTTGACCTTTCCTCAGCTTTTCTAAACCTTCTATCATTTATGTTGCTCTCCTCTGGATTCTCCATTTAGTCCACATCTTTCTTTAAGCACAGTACCCAGAACTGGACACAATACTGCATCTGATGCCTGCCAGTGCCAAATAGAACAGGATAATTACCTTATGAGTTTGGAGGTGATATCCTTGTTTGCAACATCAATATATTTTTGTCTCATATTCAATCCACTCTAACACTGAGATAATTTTCAGCAGTACTATTACCTGTCTCTGTATAGGAAATTGAATCTGATCTCATCCATTAAGGTATTGATATAACAAATAGAATTTTCAAGACTACTTAAGTTAGGTTGTCCACAGAACCCACAGTGACTGTTAGGTTACAGTCCAAAAGAGATTGATTTGGGGAAGGACCCATTAGTAACACTACTACCATTAGCAGCCTAACATATGATAATTTGCTTTTGGGAAAGAACAGATCACTCAATATGCATGGCATGCAGAAATAAAACAAAGGAAAACCTTTAGGTAGAAAAATGAGACAGACCTATGTCATGATCAAGCAGATTTTATCACCTCTGGGGACCATTTTTGGAATTGAACAAAAATACAGATAATAAAAGGTTGATCAAGTACAAATGGGTCTTTTAAAGGTAACAAATACAGGTTATAAATAAGATTTGTTCATGCTTTATTTAAATATCAGGTATATTAATAATTATAAAACAAAGTTTTTTAAAAAAAACTGAATAAAAGACTTTTTCTCACTGCATTTATATGTGGTTAGTTTAACTCTCCATTCTTAGTACTCATAAATACAAACACTACATTACATATCAGATTGTGAAATGTGAAAAGTTCTTTAGAAGAAAATGACTAATATTTATATAGAACCTACTACTGTTATTGTTATTTAGACTTATTCAAAAGCTGAAAAGAGGTGCTCACATTTGTGTTAGATCCGTTGCTAGAACTTCAGAATACAACAAAACCAAAATACAGGCGTAACTAACGTCCAGGACTACAAATTCAATCTCACCCTTAGCTGCAAACCAAGCAACCAAAAAGTTCACATCCTCCTTCCCCTCTTACACATCACCACCCTTACATTTCCTCCCTCCACCCTACACCATTTTCAAATGCAGTGGGGAAATATTATCTTTACAGCATGCCTTCAAGATCACCAGAATTGGGCTATTAGGGACTGAATGGCAGAACAAATTCCAAAGCTGTGGGATCCTTACAGAGAACTCCCTAACAGTGGCTCCTCTTCTTATATATCAGTATTGGGCTCAAGCCTTTCTGGTGGTGGTATGGTACAGGAAAAGAGATAATTTCAAGTTGTTTTATTATGCTGTTCTTCTAGAATCATTTCTGTAAAATATGAAATTGAACAATTCTAGAGCAGGCCACTCATCTTTAAAAAAAAACCTACATCCCCCTTCATGGTTTAACATTTTCTTTAGTCAGCTAGCTTAATACAAAATGGTCATTTGCATTAGCTGGCAGTGATAGAAGTAGGGATTAGCCTTAATCTATTCTAATTAATACGGTGAGATTCTATAGGTCACATTTGAATTGTGGAGAATCTGGAGTGAAGAAGCTGGAAGAGAGAAATGATCTGTAGAAATTAACTAATGATAATTAACTTGTTGAAATAGATATGTTATGAATTAATAAATGCAAAGTCCAGCATGCCATGTTTTCTGCTATTTGTGTGTGTGTGATATTCTGCCTGGAAATAGAACTTGGGAACACACACACACACACAAACACACGCGCACACACACCACTCCCTTTTGTCTCTTCTGCTCCAGCCATTATTTCAAGCACAGATCATAGTTTTCCAGCCAAACATTCCAGCTGATCAGCCAGTTAGACTAATTTGCCCATGAAGTCCCTTCAATCTGTTTCCAGTGTATTCTATAAGGGAAAGCTGTCCAACCCTCACTGATCTGGATGAGTGCTATAACCAATTAGTGGCCACAAGTATCAATATAAAATGCATGGGAAACACAGATAATTTGAGGACTAAAATAAGTGACGTTTCGTGAAATGAGGGACATTTGAGCAGGTTTGCTGAAGAGCATAATCTGATATTACTACAGTTATTTGGATTACAGTAGTGCATGAGTCCCAGTTGAGATCAGGGCCCTATCACGCTAGACATTGTACAATGATATAGTACAAGATAGCTCTTTGGGACAGGGACTTTCAGTTGAAATAGAGAAGACAGATAAAGGGTGACAGTGGCACAGAGGGATGAAGTGACTTGTCCAAAGTCACATGAGTGGTCAGTGGTAGAGCCAAGAAAAGAGTACGTAACTCTTCAGTCCTAGTGAAGTGCTCTATCTGGTGGTCACTTTGCCTCTCATAACATTACCTACAGATAATGCTGTATATTAAGGCCTGGATCCACAAAAGGATTTAGTGCCTAGAAAATCACAGGAACAACACTAGAATCCACAAAATCTGAGTTAGGCTCCTAGGTTCCCTATACAGTGCATGGGACAAGGCGGGTGCCTTAGAATGGGATCTACAAAAAAAAGAAAAAAAGAAAAAGAAAGCCAGTGGGAGATGCCAGCGAGAGGGATGTGTCCTAAGCCCCCGCACTCCCTGTCATGGAGAGAGGTGCCTAAGTCCAGGCTGTGGTGAGGCACCTCTCCCTGCTTCCTATCTACGAACCAGGGGAAAGATAGTTGTTTGTCTGTCTAATTCGCATGTAGGGGCTGATATGGAGGGATGAACTACAGCCAGTGGGAGATGCGGGGGCATTGGTTGCAGGCAGGAACAGCGTGCGGAGCCACTCCTTCCCCCCTCCCCCGGGAGGGCCTCCAGGCCGCTTCTGGGAGTGGCATGGATCCAGGGCAGACAGGAAGCCTCTCTTAGACAAGCTGTGCCACCACCCGGGAGTTGCCTGAGGTAAGAGCTCGCACCCCTCCTGCCCCCAGCCCTGAGCCCCCTCCCAGAGCTAGCATTCCACACTGCCTCCTGCACCCCTAACCCTCACCGCAGCTCAGAGCCCCCTCCTGTACCTAAACTTCCTCCCAGAGACTGCATCCCATACACACCCCTGCAACCTAACCCCCTGCCCCAGCCCACTGAAAGTGAGTGAGGGTGGGGGTAAGCGAGTGATGGAGGGAGTGAGGTAGGGCCTCGGAGAAGAGGCAGAGGAGATCCTGGGTTGCACTTAAAGTCAAAAAGTGATCTTGTGTGTAGAAAGGTTGGAGATCACTAGCCTAGATCTACTCAATGTAGGAGGAGACTGACATGCCTTATAACCTTTATCTCAGCGGTTAGGGCACTCACCTGAGGGAAACCACCAGTTCAAGTCCTCCCTCTGCCTGAGGAAGAGACAGGCTCTGAGCAGAGCTTTACCACCTCTCAGGTGAGCGCCCTTCACACTGGACTCTCACTCTCTGCCCTAATTAATATTTAATTTAAATGGAACTACTTCAATAGGAGAGATTTAGGGAGACCTGCAGTATATCCCATAATCCAGTAGCTAGGGCACTCATATGAGAGGTGGCAGATCCCTATTCAAATCTCTTCTTATCTTAGGAGATAGGGGAAGACTTAAACCAAGATCTCCCACATCCCAAGAGAATACCCCCAACCACTAAGCTAAAGGTTATGAAGGAGATTGTGATCCTCCTCCATTATGTGATAATTTAGGTGGCCTCTAAGCAGGCCTACACGATGGGACCCGACATGCGAATTAGATGGAGGAGTATCTACATTCCTCCACTCAGGCTGGAGATAGGCATCTGGGTGCTTACAGTGGAGCAGTAGTGTGCATGCTCAGATGCAGAAATTTTGGTGCCTTGGGAACTTTTACTGCAAAGAATTTACACGCTGAGTGAGTTTAGGTTCCTACAGGGTTAGATGGCAGCCAAGCAGGAGTTTTGTGGAGCACAGTAGCGCCTGAAAGCAGGATTTAGGCATCTACTTATTTTTGTGGATCTTGCCTAAGTGTCTAGTACTACAGTGATGGATGTCCCTAAGATCCTGTAGATTCCTTATTTTTGTATTCAGTTTTGTGCGCCTGCAGCCATACATGTTATGTGCAGTGCATACTATTGGTGGAGTGAGGCTGCACAGCCTCCTGGGCAGTTAGCCCTGGTGCATGAGCATGACCCATAGCAGCAGAGAGAAACAGCAGTGCTGGCCACCCCACTGCCCACTCAGTTTTGGCCCTCAACCCCTCCATTATGATGGAGGGGCTGCAGGGACCAAGCCCAATTAGCCCCGTGACCCTCCATGTTCCAGATTTCAATGTCATTCACTCAATTTTGGCCTTGCCACCCTCTACCCCATCATAATGGATGGGCCAGGAGACCAATTCTAAGTGGGTAGTTGGGAACAGTGCTATTCCTCCTCACCACTGTTGTGGGGCTGACTCCTGCACCAGGGCTCCCACGCCCAGCCTCTCCCCATCTTCCAGCCCCCTCTGCTCCGCTTGTGGGACTTGCTCAGAGACAACCTCGAGACCTGCTACTAGTCTGAGAGAACAAGTGAGAGCGATTCAGTTGTGCATACCATTTGAAAAATTCTAGGGGCACCTTTGCTGCTGCCGATACATATTTACATACATAGAATCATAGACGATTAGGGTTGGAGGAGCCCTCAGGAGGTCACCTTATCCAACCCTCTGCTCAAAGCAGGACCAACCCCAACTAGATCATCCCAGTGAGGACTTTGTCAAGTGAGCTTTGCCATAATCACTCTGTCATTAAAGGGTATTTAAATGATATCAGATTAATGTTTATGTTATTTGCTGATGCTGTATACATGTATTGAAACCCTGCTTTAACATTTTCCCCTCAAAGGGTATACTTGAACCATAAATTAAAAACACTGGACACTCATTGGTTATTCACTTAGTGTAGCAGATAATAAAACTAAGCAGTACATGAGTATTAAGAAAATTCTATCGGCTGTAAAATTAGGATAATTTCTCCTGTAGTTTTAGGAAAAACTAAAATGATACCTATTTCTATGGTACTTCCAATTCTGCCATTCTTCAAAGATATTCTAGTTAAAAGTAAAAATGAAAGAACTCCCTCCATTTTGGAGTTTGAACATTTTCGTTTAAGAGATTCCATGTACTGCTGCTTTAAAATTAACTCTCACCTTGGGGCAAATGGGAACCAATGAAGCAGTCATGCTCCAGTAATGACAATGGAAAATGTTTCACAGACTTTCTATTAGGAATAGAAAAACAGTAATTAAAGTGCTAAAAATGTATTTATGGAAACTGCAGAAAACACAGGGGTCTGTGATTACCATAAGAAAAATTGGAATCTTACTTTTGCCTTCCTCTGGCTTTTGCCTATAATAAAGTGATTCACTATAGAAGTTAAAGAGATTGATTTTGGGTAGGATTTTCAAAAGCACCTAATTGATTTTAGCGAATGAGTCCCACTGAAGGTCGATAGGACTTTTGCCCCTAAGTCACTTAAGTACTTCTGAAACCTCATTCTTTGAAAAAAGAATCACTGGTTAAATTTATTGCATTATTCAGCATAAATTCAATGTAGAAAGATGTATTTTCATTTTTAATCCACGGACCATTCCTACAATCCATGCTCACATGAATAGTTTCATTTCATTTGTAAAACTACCCTAATGAATAAGTACTGCTCATGAGAATATGGTTGAAATTGTGTTTCACTCTTATCAGTTGCTACCAGCATCAGTTAGAACATGATAACGTATTAATGTAACAAATCACAACTGGTTTGTTAATATATTCTGTGAAATGATAAACAGAAAGTTCAACTGCAAACTGACAATCATGCTAAAGAAAATACAAATACTGTTTTGAGGATAGGTAATTTTTTTTCCATTGGAACAATGTTCCTTAAATCTTGTAGCTAGTTTTTAAAGATGATGGGGTGCCTTGAGTAGCGAAGCTGAGTGCAAATTTTTGTGCTGTCATAGGGACTTGGTAGAGGATGTGGACACTGCGTCCTGGGACAGGAATCATTATGAAATCTAAGTAAATGGTTGGAGGGGAGAACATAGCTGCCATGTTAGATGTAGCTCTTTGAGTGACATTTTTTTTATTGATGTGGGTTAGTGAAGAGAGAGAGATTTTTCTGACTTAAGCTGTCTCCCTGCCTAATTTTTCATCTTTTTGTCATCCTTCTTCTCCCTCGTGTTCTTTCTGCTATCTCTTCTTTTTGACCACCTTCCTCTCACTCTTGACCTCTCATTTCCCCAAATTTTTGGTTGCCTCCTCCTTTGTGGTCTTGTCTTTTATCATCACATGCCTCCTTTTTAATTCTTACTTTCTTTTCCCTTTCTTGGGCCTAGTCTGCTCTACACAATTAGGTCAATGTAAGGTACCTTATGCTGACCTAATTATGTCATTGTACATACTGTGGCGTTGTCCCACCGATGTAAGTGCCCTATTACAATGACATAATAACTCCACCTCCATGAGAGGCATAGGGCTTATATCAGTCTAATTAGGGGGAGACACTGTCTGTGCAGACACTGCCATCCTTACATCAGCTGTTGGCTATCTTGTCAATTTCACAGGTCCATGCACAGAGATGTGAAATTGACAAGAAAGCCCAGCAGCTAGACCCCAGCTTCCCCGATTCCCTGTTCCTAGTTGGACTGCTGCCCGGAGGCTCCTTGCTCAGGGAGGCAAGAAACCCTGGGCGGCTGTGCCCCAACCCTCCTCCAAGCTGCCCCTTTCAGTTGGAGGGAGTGGTCTTGGGGAGGATGTGCATTGCCAACAGAAGGAGAGTAGCATGACCATTACTGCAGTGGCTGTAATTACACCTAACATAGGTTGACTTAGAATTGTGGTGCAGACATAACCTTAGTTCGTCCATCTCATCTCCTGCCTCCTTTCCCCACGTACACTTACATTTGTTAAGCTCAATTTCAGTCTCTCTCTGCCCTCAAAGGCATGTGCGTCTCATTACTGTTGTGCAGAGGACTGTTCATTAGGATGTCCAAGGTAACAAAAGTGCAATTCAACCTGTTACATAAAATCATTCACAAAAATTGAAGACAAATAGACAGGTTCAAATGGAATTGTTTAAGTTGAAAGACCTGTGACAAGGAATCTTCAAGGCTCCTGCTAAAGTTGTGAGTTGACAGGACAACAACATGAAAGATTCTAGAAATGTGAGGAAATGTTTACAGTTAAAATCACCAGAATATGTTTTGACTGGTTAAAATTAATGGGAGGGACTCCAATCCCTTCTTGGACATTGTCTGAGTGTCAGTGAATAGGATCAAGGTGGACAAATGGACTGGAAGGAGCTGCCATCATATCCTGGGACCTTGGGATCCACCATGACTCCATTGGGCCTACATCATCCTGATCCTGAAAGGCATCCTGACCAGACTAGGCCAGTGAGAGGGAACTGATGACATTGCCGCACCAGCTATGGCTAAATCTTCACCTCACCATCTAGCAAGTGAGTTTGAGTTCCTGCTGTCACCCTTCCCTCATGTGTCAGTTTCTTTTTCCATCTCATTTCTCCTCTTTCTTTTCTCTTTTCACTTTCTGTTTTGTTAATAGTCTAGCTTAGTCCTGTTTGGGAATGCAGTAGGAACAAACAGCAGCTGGTAGTTTCTTGCTCACAATCTCCAAGCCTGCCCATGCAGCCAGTACTCTGCCCAAAAGAATCTCTTAGGGCCACACTCACACTGTTTCTCTCACTCTCTGCTCACTTCTGATTTCTTACACATACAAAATCATTGCTCCAGCCCCTGGGTTTGTAATCAATATCTAGGGAAACCCCTCAGAACACATGGCTCAGCTTTTTATGCAGGCCTCTCTATGCTAATCTATTCTTTGGTGGTGGCATCTATTGCATTGCCTACCATCACTGAGGTTTGTGATTGCCCCCAGATGAAAGGGTATATTTACACTTCAAGCTGGAGGTGTGATTCCCAACTGAAGGAGACATACTTGCATTTGTTTTGATTGAACTAGCATGCTAAAAATAGAGTGTACACAACACCATGCCATGCAAAAGGCTTGCCTTCCCAAATCCATGTCTGTTAGAAGTGTTAGGTATATATATACATGGGGCAGCTAGCTTCTCCACTGTTTGCACTGAAAAATTCACAACCCTGAGTGATGCGGTTAATCCAATCTAAATCCCTGTACAGGCAGGGCTAGGTTGACAGAAGAATTCTTCCCTCAACCTAGCTACCTCCTCTCAGTAGCTACTGCAGCATTTCAAGTGTACACAAGCCCTGAGTCTGATGCAAATGAAAAGAATGTGAAACCACATGAGAGGAAAATTTCTGAAAAAATCAAAAGCCACGGATGGGTACTACTTACAAGTAAAATCAACGACTTTGGGTGGAATAGCTCTGAGTATTGAGGAACATACTTGATCCTTCGCCGAAAAGACAGTGTGTTCTATAAAATCTTATGAAAGGAGGGTCACAGACAACCTGGCTGGAAAACACTGCAAAGACTTTGGGTGAACTCAGCTTCATTAGACAAAATTGTATCTTGTTAATTAAGTCCAGGCTCTAGAAGGCTGTGACTTTTGGTGATCACCCAGACCAGTGAGGGACTCTGTCACCATCAGCCTTGTAACATTGGGTGGTTTTGATGCTATGCTGCTGTGGCTCAAAGCCCTGACACCAGCAGCCAGACTTCCAGCACAAAAGTCTCACGCTGGCTTCCATCACCCTAATCCTTGCAAGGTACCCCAACAGCCCTTCCAGTCCTGAATCTCCCCAAATCCATCTACCTAGGGTTCTTAACTATCAGAACCTTGGACTTTCCCCCTCTGGTTTGTCACTCCCCAAAGGTGTGAAAACAGTCCCAAATTATTAGTTTACTTTGGCACACACACCACACAGCTTACACACCAGAGACCTACTTGGGGCAAGAGTAAACAAAGAGTTCATTTAACAGAAAAAAAAATCACAGATTCCGAGATGAAATAGTAAGGAAAAGCAAATACATACAAGTCACACAGAAAAAACAAACAGATGCAACTTCTGGCTTCACTCTTCTATATTAGATGCATCCCTTTTTCCAGTATAAGTTAACTCTTATGTGAGGGAGATTCCCAAACCTTACCCATTCTTTTCAGATGACAAATCTGAGGAATGGTCCCAGATTGAGGTGTCATTAGAAGGTTTTAGAACAAATTGATAAATTAAACTCTAATAAGTCACTAGGACCAGATGATATTCACCCAAGAGTTCTGAAGGAACTCAAATGTGAAATTGCAGAACTACTAACTGTGGTATGTAACTATCATTTAAATTGGTCTCTGTACCAGGTGACTGGAGTATAGCTAATGTGATGCCAATTTTTTTAAAAGGCTCCAGATGCAATCCCGGCAATTACAAGCCAGGATCAGGGCAAACTTGTTGAAACTATAGTAATGAACAGAATTATCAGACACATAAATGAACATGATTAGTTGGGAAAGAGTTAACATGTTTTTTGTAAATGGAAATTATGCCTCAATCTACTCGAATTCTTTGAAGGAGTTAATAAGCATGTGGACAAGGGTGATGCAGTGGATATAGTGTACCAAGACTTTCAGAAAGATAGAGAAAGATCAGATAGAGAAAGATCTTTCAGAAAGATAGAGAAAAGGGCAACAAAAATGATTAGGAGTGTGGAGCAGCTTCCTTATGAGGAGAGATTAATAAGAATGGGACTTTTCATCTTGGAAAAGAGATGACTAAGGAAGGGAGGATATTATAGAGGTCTATAAAATCATGACAGGTATGGAGAAAGTAAATAAGGAAGTGTTATTTATTCCTTCTTATAACAGAAAAACTAGGGGTCACCGAATGAAATTAATATATAGCAGGTTTTTAATAAACAAAAGGAAGTATTTCTTCTTACAACACATAGCCAAACTGTGGAACTTTTTGCCAGAGGATATTGTAAAGGGCAAGACCACAACAGGGCTCTAAAAATAACTAGATAAACTCATGCAGGATGGTTTCATCAATGGATATTAGCCAGGATAGCAGGGATGTCTCTGACAGAAGCTGGGAATGGGTGACAGGGGATGAATCACTTGATGATTACCTGTTCTGTTCATTCCCTCGAAGGCACCTGGCATTGGCTACTATCAGAAGACAGGATACTATATGGCCTGTTGCTCTTACCCAGGATGGCTTTTCTTATGTTCTTATATTGCTGCTGGACAGTTTCCCAGTGTGCCACCTCTCCTAGAGGGGACCCAGTGTTTGATGGATACCTTTCAGCTCAAAGGCTGTCCCTAAGTTTCTGGTGCTAAACCTCAGACACAAGTCTCTTTTTAAAAGGCTTTCCCCCCCTCTTTCTGTCCTCTCTTTCTCCTTCCATAATAATAATTCATGGTAATTCAGAGTTGGGGAAATTTCCTCCTTGCTTATTTTCCAAGACTTTCAGTTGCGTTCTCCTTTCAGTAGCTTTCCATTAACCTTAATAGTCCACCCGTGTCTTTTCCTCGCCAGAGAAACAGATTTTATGTAAATAACTGGCTTGGAAGGTGCTTCTCCCTGTCTGATTGCTCACTGTCCTGTTGTGAGATAGAAAAGAAGTTGTATTACAGGATCTGAGCACAATTTTTATATATCTAAATACATAGATTTATAACTGTAGTCTATAATCTATATATGTGCCTAATAATGACAGCCAAGTTCAAAAGATTACAAGCTTTCAAAAAGTCCTTGCTTGATATAGTTTTATAGTACAATAACTTTGCGATTCAACCCCTTATTCTCTGCCTGGTGTGTCTGGATCCTGATTGTCACAAAAGCATGCTATGATTTTATTTTACATATAACCATTTATTTCCAGTATTTTCACTTGCTACTTCTAGAATATTCATTCTTTGTTAAAAATTTTTTACTTGTTTTCACTATAATCGTATCTAAGGCTGGTCTACACTAATGAATTAGGTCAACCCAACTGCGTTGCTCAGGGGTGTGAAAAAGCCACAGCTCTTTGGGGCAGGACTGTCTCATACGACGTGTATGAACAAGGCCTAGCACAAAAGGGTCCCAGTCTCAGCTGGGATGTACAGAAGCAAGCAACTGCAATACAAATATGTTAATAAAAGGGGTAAAGGTTGCTGGGGAAGTTCAAGGTGCAGTCCCACAAACTATTATTGTGCATAGCCCTAAGGATCCTCCTGAGTGTGAAACCTCAATAACCTAAGTAAGGTTTTTGTGAGACAAAATCCTAAAATGTTTCTCTAACATTTATATAACATTCTGTAACAAAATTATGATAATTTTGCCTGTGATTATATTTTTCCCACACAGAATTTTTGTGACAGAATTTCTCTCATGGCAACAAAAATTATCTTGTAGCCTCAAGAGAGGAGATGACAAAGGTATGGAGGAGGTAAAGAGACACAGGAATGTCTAGTGTTCCCTGCTCTCACAATATTTTATCCTGAAAGGTGAATTGTGCCTTCATAAGATGAGAACACTGAAGGCACAAAATAAGGATGGGACAAGGTTAGCAGAATTCACACCAGACAAATATGTGAACTCCCCTAGAGGGTGGTAGAGAAGCAGATTTTCCACAGAAGCCTACCAACCAACAATAGTAATAGAACTATTAAGGACACAGAAAAGGAACAGACTAAATTTAGTGCATATGAAATACTGAGAACTCAGAAAGCAGTAACTTTTAAAACACCCATAGCAATTTCTGTACTGTACCAGCAGCCCTACATATATTTGACAATTGTGGGCGGGGGTTGTTTGTTAGGGTTTTTTAAGGAATATGAATCTCTGGTGTGAAGAGGAGAATGGATGAACATTACCAACTATGAAATAGCGGGGATCAATGCATTTAGCATGGATTTTTATCTAATTTCTAGCAAGCATCTCTAGTCTCATTGCTGACAGAATTATTTACACTGGCCATGATTGTGAGCAAAGAGCACCTGAAATTGCCAGATCTCTGTACTGTTTATTTTTAACAAATCCATTTTCAGGCAGATGTTATAGTTTGAAGTTTTAAAACTCAGATTCAACTTGAAAGAGAAACATCTTGTATTCAAGAAATAAAACATTACCCTCTCCTACTCATCTCGCCATCCAATCCCTTCTGCTCCAGTCACCATTTCCGTTTAATATGCTCTATAGACAGCCGCTGCAATTTCAAACTCCCTGCTCTCACAGTTAGAGACAGTGGAAATGGAATTGTCAGTAATGAAAATGGGGGTGCCTGCTATGCATTAAAGTATATGCTAAAATAGATTGAGCCCTACTATTTAGCAGCTTATAATGTTATACAAAGTCCTATTGTACATATAGATGCAGAGTTTCTGGAGTTAAACTGCTGGTGGCATTTTAAATGCTTTTTATATGTAAATAGTAACACAAGTTCCATTTCAATTTTTTTTTAAACAATTTCCCCTACATTGACGTATAGATATAGTGCAAGGCAGCGTGGCTATCCAGGTCTTGCCCAGCCTAAATTCTGCTGACAATACACATAGGGGCTGGGATTCTTGTCATTTAGTCAGGTGGCCTCTCACCAATAATTAGTTTGTGTGTGTATATATATGTGTGTGTGTGTGTGTGTGTGTGTGTATATATATATATATATAAACTAGTTATACACACACACACATATATGTATATATATATATAATCGAGAGAATGTGGCTAGCTAATCCGAGCTCAGTTTTATTAGGTGAATGAGATTTCAGGTTTTGATGGACAGCTCAGACTCACCAAAAAGTTTAAAGAGGTTCTAAATTCAAACATTTTAAATTTCTAAAAAATGCAGGGGCAAATTGTGGCCTGAGCTGTGTCAGGTTACAGGGATGAGGAAAAGGGGGAAAGGACTTCACTTGACACATTAAAGTCAACTGGAGTTTTTGCATTGACTTAAATGAACTTTGTACTAGGCCTAAATAGCCTAACCTCTTCTTGCGCCCCAGTGCAGATCTGTGAACATTGCAAAGACAATATAAGAAGAGCATTCACAACAGAGCGAACACCCACAATGAGGGGGATGGAGAAACACTGCTATTTCTCAAGCCTGGCTACAAAAGCTGATTCTGGATTTTCTTGCATCGTTAGGCTACAAGAAGCACTCCACTGTTTCTGTGTCTACGTTGCAGGCATAAATATGTCACTTTCGGTGCATGCACATAAAAGAGGTGGTAATTCAGTACAGATGGGGAAAGTTTGTGACTATTTTGTTATCAAATATTCACTGTTATTTATGTGTGGTAGATCCCATAGGCCTCAATGTAGATCAAGGCCCCATTGTTCTAGTCTTTGGGAAAACACAGAGGTAGACATGGTCCATTCTTCGAATGGTTCATACTCCTGCAACAGCCTCCCTGCAAGAGGACCGTTCTTCCAGTGTGCAGCCCCACTGAAATTAATAAAAACAACGAGGACTCCTTGTGGCACCTGAGACTAACAAATTTATTTGGGCACAAGTTTTCATGGGATATAACCCACTTCATCAGATGCATGGAGTAGAAAATATAGTAAGCAGGTATAAATATACAGCACATGAAAAGACGGGAGTTGCCTCATAAAGTGGGGCGAGGGGTGTCAGTGCTAACGAAGCCAATTCAATCAAAGTGGATATGGCCTATTCCCAGCAGTTGACAAGAAGGTGTGGGTATCAAGAGAGGGAAAATTATTTTGGAGGGTGACCCAGCCACTCCCAGTCTTTATTCAGGCCTAATTTGATGGTGTTAAGTTTGCAAATTAATTCCAGTTCTGCAATTTCTCGTTGAAGTCTGTTTCTGAAGATTTTTTGTTGAAGAATGGAGACTTTTAAGTCTGTAATTGAGTGTCCAGGGAGATTGATGTGCTCTCCTACTGGTTTTTGAATGTTACAATTCTTGATGTCTGATTTGTGTTTATGTATTCTTCCGTGTAGAGACTATCCGGTTTGACCAACGGACATGGCAGAGGGGCATTGCTGTCACATGATGGCATAAATCATATTGGTAGATGTGCAGGTGAATGAGCCGTTGGCTGATATGATTGGGTCCTATGACAGTGTCCCTTGAATAGATATGCGGACAGAACTGGCAACGGGGTTTGTTGAAGTGGTTGGTTCCTGGGTTAGTGTCTCTGTGGTGTGGTGTGTAGTTGCTGGTGAATATTTGTTTCAGGTTGGGGGTCTGTCTGTAAGCGAGGACTGGCCTGTGTCTCAAGGTCTGTGAGAGTGAGGGATTGTCCTTCAGTATAGGTTGTATATCCTTGATGTGCTGGAGAGATTTTAGTTGGGGGCTGTAGGTGACGGTTCGCTTGTGGCCCACACTAGTGCGCCCAACCCCGGAGTGCAGGAGGGCAGGTGGCAATGCCAGACACACTGTTCCCTCTAAGCTGCGCGCATGTGCGCACGCACACAGATCCTAAACCCTGCGCATGTGGCAAATCACCAAGTGCACAGAAGCTCAGAAATTTGCACAGAAGAAATTTTTTGCACACACACCCTTTCAAAAATTTGCACAGAAGACATTTTTTGTGCACACAGCCCGTCAAAAATTAGAGGGAACACTGGCCAGAGCCCAAGCTGGGGCCATCACACAGGAGGACTGGAGCAACAGAGCGGGAAGCCGGAAGGAGAGGCTGGGATTGAACCATGAACAAGGCCACACCTGGCTGTTATGGAGGTACAACCTCCCTCAGCCTATAATACCTGCTGATCATGGTTCCAAATTATCAAAATTTAGAGCTGGATGGGAACTTGAGAGATCGTCTACTCCAGCCTCCTGTTGTGAGGGGAGAATTTAGTCACTGATGTATTTTAGGGGCCTACAGGCATGGGCATTTGCTGAGCATGGGCTTTGAGGATCTTAGACTTATGCAAATTTTGAATTTAGGTATTTGAGATGGGGAGTTAGACACCTAAGTCTTTTTGTGGTTCTGGACCTAAGTCACAAAGGCAGGGATCAGCAACCTTGGCACCAGAGCGGCAAACCAGTGGGAACCGTGATCAGCCGAACCTGTGGACGTGGCAGGTAAATAAAACTGGCCAGGCCCACCAAGGGTGCTTACCCTGCGGGGCAGCATGCCAAGGTTGCTGATCCCTGCACTAAGATGTAAATGATATTAAACCCATAGAAAATTGTTTGCATCAAAACCTACATTTTCCTGAAAAAAAAATGAAAAGGATTTAAATGGTGCATAAAAACCCAATTAATATATAGTATGTCTCTGAAAGTCCATAGTATAAACATATCACCAAATATTCAAGGAGTTATTTAAAAAAATAAATATAAGCAACCTACTTGATTTTCTTTTAATTAAAGTTCATTTTAAAGTTACATGAAATGTGTGCTAGGAAACTTAGATAAAGACATTCACAGGTAGGGCTGAAATGTACCATATACTCTCTTTATAGAGATCTCTTTTCTTGTCCATAATAGACAAGTCTCTCAAACAAGGATTCTTTCAGGTCTGACATGGTGAGATGCCAAGCACCTCCTACAAGTGCTGAGTGCACTCGGTGTTCAGCTTCTCTCAGGACTGGGCTGCTAGTGAGTTTTAAAACAGTTTCAGCAAGTTGTATTTGTACTGTGGGTGGGTCATAACATTTTTTTGGCTTTGAAGAGTCAGTATATAGAACTCCCAGGGAGAAATCGTGGTCTATTTGAAGTCAATGGCAAAATTCCCAATCATTTCAATGGAGCCAGGGTTTTACCCCTGAAGTTTTTTATTCTTATCTGACCTTTGTAGTGCCTTTGTCTCTGATTATGGTCTCATACCTTCTGGTTTCACACCAGTGTAATTCAACTGATTTCAGTGGAATTATTCCTGACCTATATCAATGGAACTGAGAACAAAATCAGATTCTCTGATTTTAGTTTTAATCTCAAAATCACATGGTCTACAATGTGATGTCTATTGAGACTTTAAGGGCAAAAAGTAATAGAAAAGCACCACATTATCTCTTTTTTTCTTAAAGGCACCCTGAGTGGTAGGGTACATATACACCATTTAGTGTGACAAATTATTTTTAAACAACAAAAAAAAAAACAAAGAAAAACAAAACTTCAATCAAATTACTCATCCACTCTCAGCCACGGGGAGACAAAAAAGTCTGTCAACTTATCCTTAAATAACAGAGGGGCAGAATAAAGTGTCTCACCCCAGAGACAGAGCTCATTTTTTTTAATAATCTCTCATTATTCTACTCGTGAAATATAAATTGACAGATTAACTTTGATTTGTCAGAAACCAAAACAAGATAAGATCCATCTTCTATTAACATATTAATGTCTCCCTTAAGGATCCTCTGTGCATTGGAACTCCTAGTTTCACTTTACTAGTTATTGGTACTTTGCTGCTTTGGAGATATTTTATGATCGATTTTATTCCATTTGGTTAGCTAATTTTACCTGACATGTTGGTCTTAATATTTGTATCTTTTTTGATAGACAGAGGGGTCTTCTGTTAAAGATAAATCTTTCAAACATACTGTGTGGTTTATATAAATTGCTTATATTATGAAACCATAGAAATACAGGGTTGGAAGGTACCTCAAGAAATCATCAAGTCCAATCTTCTGCACTGAGGGAGACCCAAGGTTTTGTAGACCATCCCTGAAAGACATTTGTCTAACCTGTTCTCAAAAACCTCAAAGGGCAGGGATTCCACAACCTCCATTGGATGTCTAGTTCAGGACATATTTATCCTTACAGTTAGAATATTTTTTCTAGTTTCTAATCTAAAAGTCCCTTGGTGCAGATTAGGCTCATTACTTCTTGTCCTACCTTCAATGGACATGGAGAACAATCTTTATAAAACCCCTTAACATATTTGAATACTTATCTGGTTCTTCCCCCTCCCATGTTTTTTCAAGACTAAACATGCCCTGTTTTTTAAACCTTTCCTCATAGGTCAGATTTTCTAAACCTTTTATCATTTTCTTGCTCTTCTCTCAACTCTTCAGTTTTTCCACATCTTTTCTAAGGTATGGCACCCAGTAAGTCAGCTGGGGCCTGACCAGTGCTGAGTAGAGCATGACAATTACCTCCAGTGTCTTATACACACCACTCCTGGTAACACGCCCCAGAATGGTACAATAGACTTCTCCTCAGTGGCAACACCCTGTTGACTCATATTCAGTTTTGATCCATTATAATCTCCAGAACCATTTCAGCAGTATTACTACCATTTTGTATTTGTGCATCTAATTTTAACTTCCTTGATATATTATTTTGCACTTGTTTTCATTGAATTTCATCTCAAGTTCAGATTTTAGATCAATTCTTTAATATTTCAAAATTATTTTGAATTCTAATCCTATCCTCCAAAGTGCTTGCAATACCACCCAGCTTGGTGTCATCCACAAATTTTATAAGTATATTCTCCTCTCCATTACTCAAGTCATTAATGAAAATATTGCCTAGTAATGGACCCATGACAGACCCTGAGAGGACCCCACTAGATACAGCTCCCTCAGTCTGACAGAAAGCTATTAATAACTACTCTTTGAGTATGGTTTTTCAACCAGTTATGTACCCACCTTATAATAATTTTATCAAGATCACATTTCCTTAGTTTGCTTATAAAACATCATATGGGACTACGTCAAAATCCTCACTAAAAATCAAGATATATCACAGGTAGAGCTTCCCCCAACTAGTAGCCAAATAGCGCTGTCAAAGGAGGAAATTGGGTAGATTTGGCATGATTTGTTCTTGACAAATCTATTTTAGCTATTCCTTATAATCCTCTACACACTTACAAACTGATTGTTTAATAATTTCTCCAAGCCTCTGGGGCCTCATCCATCCTCCATGAGTTCTCAAAAATCATAGAATCAGAACTGGAAGAGACCTTGAGAGGTCATCTGGTCCAGTCCCCTGCATTCATGACAGGACTATGTATTATCTAGACCATTCCTAACAAGTGTTTGTGTAACCTGTTCTTACAAATTGCCAATGATGGTGATTCCACAGCCTCTCTAGGCAATTTATTCCAGTGCTTAACCACTCTGACAGTTAGGAAGTTTTTCCTAACGTCCAACCTAAACCTCCTTTGCTGCAATTGCTTCTAGTACTATCCTCTGAGGATAAGAAAAACAATTTCTCTTTTTTCCTCTTTGTAACAGCCTTTTACATACTTGAAAACTGTTATCATGTCCCCTCTCAGTCTTCTCTTTTCCAGACTAAACAAATCCAATGTTTTCAATTTGTCCTCATAGGTCCTGTTTTCTGGAACTTTAATCATTTTTGTTGCTCTTTTCTGGACTCTCTAATTTGTCCACATCCCTCCTGAAATGTGGCATCCAGAACTGGACATAATACTGCCGTTGAGGCCTAATCAGAGAGGAATAGAGTGAAAAAATTACTTCTTGTGTCTTGCTTACAACACTCCTGCTAACACAAATACTAATTGTTCTGAGATTGTCTCAGCTAGCTCTAGGGTGATTTTCTTCAGATTCTCCTGACTTGAGAACAAAAGAACAGCCAGACTAGGTCAGATCAATGGTCCATCTAACCCACTAGCCTGTCTTCTGAGAGTGGCCAGTGCCAAGTGCTTCAGAGGAAATGAACAGAACAGGTAATCATCAAGTAATCCATTCCCTGTCACCCATTCCTAGGTTCTGGCAAATACTAGGGACACTTCAGAGCATGATTTTGCATCCCTGCCCATCCTGGCTAATAGCCTTTGATGGACCTATCCTCCATGAACTTATCTAGGTTGTTTTTTTTAACCCCATTGTAGTTTTGGCCTTCAGAACATCCTCTGGCAAAGAGTTCCATGGATCATTGATATATAGATTTGTTGCATGCTAACATTTTGAATGAACTAAAAACAAAAGAAATAATTCTTATTCTCAAATATAAAAAAAGAGTAGCTCATTAAAATTTAGATGCAATCTTTTGGCCTTGATTTGTCAATTAACTCATTAAAAATATAATTGATAATAGTTTTTGATTGCCCAGTTAAGCAAATCTTAACTTTTTCATTCAAATTAGTTCTTTTTAATACACTCAGGAAATATGACCCCAAAGCACAATTGTGTTAAAAGTCAGGACAGGTTAAGAAAATGTGAAACACACAAGTGTAAATAAAGATTTTCCTAATATATTCATTACCGCAAAATACATATGTATTATATTTGGGAGGTTTAATGCTACACCTTTAACCTTAAACTTTCATTTCTTGACTATTAAGTCAAGGTGAGCAGAAAATGGTTTTCCTATCCTGTGAATATCTTTGAATATCTGCATCAGGACGAAACTGAAACCTCTCCAAGTTTTTCCAGTTAAAAACCAGAGAGGATCCTCATTGGATAGCCAGTAGCCTTGCGGTTATGATTCTTATGTGGGAGGGTTAAGTTCAAGTCCCTGTTCTGCCTATTTCAGAGCAGGCACTTTGTCCTAAGTCTCCCATATACTATGGGAGTGCCCAAAAACTGGGCTATTTTTAGGCTGGACACACTTTCTCCGATCAGAAATTCCATCCTGGACCAGAAAAATCTATTAAAGTTTACTCAAAACTGTATTGTTCCCACAAAAGCTTTCAGTTGAACAAATTGGTATTTTTCTGACAAAAAACAGGTTTGGCAAAATTCCCAATGAGCTCAACTAAGGGTTTAAATTAAACAGCTTTATCATTATTTTTTGCTTTTTATTTTTATATATTTGTACAAATTTTCCAGAGAGTCTGGCACCTAAGATCAGGGCCAGGCTTTCCAAGAAGCTTAGAGCGCCTATTTCTGCACCAAACTACACTCTCAAAGGGAGATGCCAATTGCTGAGCATTTTTGAAAAGCTGGACCTTACTTGTGTGACTGAGTGGGAAGTGAGCTCTTTGGAAATTATGGTGCTGTGAATGCTTATTCTTTATGTATGTGTAATAAATACATCCAAGTGGTGTTGAGATGTAATTACATTTATATTTATTGATTTCTTAATACTGTGTTTGTATTGTGAAGGATAATCCACAAAGTGAAATTGTATCCTTGTGTCCGTTTGCATTGAAGTGTTCTGTTACAGGAGATTTAGTGAGGGGCTGAGATTGAAACATTACTCTAACATTTCTTAAAGATCCAAAGAAAAAGCTAATTGCTGCCTTTTCTTTATTTTACGTGAAGTTCATTGAACTTTTTGCAGAAAAATCAATAAGCATTGCTGTCACTGTAGATGCAGATGTTGTTCCTAGCATTTAAATGAAGTTCAAGACCAAGGTTCTCCGAGTGCTTAGTGGTATCTGCACATAGTAAAATGTTCTTGTTATCTCTGTTCCCCTAAAAACCAACCCAGGGTCACACTTGTATTAGGGTATGGTTACACTTACAAGATTATAGCGCTATAGGTTATAGCGGTCCCCTTATACAGTAATATGTATAGCGCTATTGTATGTCCACACTCAGATGCTCCTGCGGTATAGCATGGCCACATTTGGGGCACTTAATGCGGCATTAAGAGCAGCGCATTAGGGCAGGTATCCCAGCATTCAGCTGGGTGCAACGTGCTTTTTAAACGAGGGGGGTGAGGGGGGACGCGTTGTGTGTATGTGGAGGGAGAGAGACAGTGGTTTTTCCGTTTTTCTGAAAGCCTGTCAGTGAGCCTCCCTTCACAGAAGGCTTTGTTTTCACACAGGCTCCCTCCTTAAACATTTGCATTGCTTATCTGCCGAGTTAAGAAAGAAACTCTAAAGAGGTACTTCCGCATTCCTCCAGCCGAGTTCAAAACAAAGGGAAGAGACGTCAATTGCCTTAAATGGCTCTAGGCATCTCCAGAGATCACTTGGGTGTCCACATTCTTGCTGTAGCGCTACAGCAGCTGCGCTACAGCCCTTATTCCCCATGCGGAGGTGGATTAATAATAGCGCTATAACTCAGCAGTTATAGCGCTATTAGTGCCTTGCCAGTGTGGACGGGGAGTAGGTTATAGCGCTCGTGGGGGCTTTATAGCGCTATAAAGTGCCAGTGTAACCATGGCCTTAGTTTTATTACAATGCCACTGTTAGGTCAGACAGAAAAGGGAAGGAGCTTATTCATACATGCATACATTCACTGCATTCATACCCCTATGTACCCACACACTTACACAGGCGGAGAGTTAATGGAAACACATGGGAAGCTGAGAAGCCAAAGTATGGTAGATCTGGTGTGTCCGCCTGCAGTCATAGATCCGGGCTGGTGAGCAGGTCAAGGAGCAGCAGCTTGTGTGCATGGGCAGCTCCTGTCAGGTAAACTGAATTTTTTCTTTTGTGTCCATAACAGAGTAGCATTCCCAGTCCCTGGTCCTTTCATGCATCTTTTCTTTACAGCATTCCATGATTGCCTTCTCAGGGCAGATTATAGCAGACAAACCTGTCTCCTGTCTCCAGGCTCTTTTCTCCTTGCAGTTCCTCTCTGCCCAGTCCCACATACACTCTCTCATTCACATTCCCTTATCTTCCACACACACTCCCTTGTTCACACTCTCTCTGATTGCGTGATGAGATATTACAAAGCTTGGAAGTTCATACAAGTGGTAACTTGAAAAGGTTACAGAGCTTGCAAAGGTTACAAAACTTAAAAGGCTATGCAAACAGTAACTGAAGTTACAAGTTCTGCAAAAAGGCTGCAGAACTTAATGATACAAGTTACAGATCTTACAATCGCATCTGAGCGGAGGCTTTACATAACAGTGCTGTGTTACTTGACTACACTTTCTTTGATGTCTCATTTGTAAATTCCACTGTGCTGTTAGTTGGATTATCTCAGCTCCCATCAAGCATGAGTTGGAAGACAAGGGATGGATTTTCCAAGATTTCACAGCTCTATTAACTTGTATCATTTTCCCTAAAGTGTAGCAATCCTTGCATTCAGTGCGATACTTGTCACAGTAGCCTACAGTAGCATCCAGCTGTGTTAAAGCAGCAGAGAGATGAATGTGATAAAGCACTATTTACTGACAAAATGCTTCTGTCTAGACTCTTGTACTTTCCTGTTCCAGTGCAAATACAGAACAGGTATGGCTACACTTCAACTAAAAACCTGAAGATGGCCTGTGCCAGCTGATTCAGACTTATGCTAATGGACTGTTTAATTGCAGTGTAGATTTTTGAGCCTGGGTGAGAGCTTGGACTCTAGGATCCTGCTGTTATGGGCCAGGGTGTATCTAGTCTGGCCTAGTAGTCAGAGCTAGAATCAGGTCTACTGGGCAGAGCATCCAGGTTGGGGAGCGAAGCTAAAGGTCAACACTAGAGTCAACTGCAAGTTACCAGAGGCAGGGCTCAAGCTACAGTCAGAACCAGGAATCTAAGCTGAAGACCAGAACTGAGGTCAGATGTCAAGTGCCAATTTGGAGTCAGGATCAGAAGTCACAGGCCAGGGTCATGGCCAGGATTGATCAAGGCGAATTGGAGGCAAGGTGTAAGGACTTGAGGAGAGTCAAAGATCAGGCACGAACAGGAGCCTGGCGGGAACAGAAGTGCAGGCAGGAGTAAGAAAGAAACCAGGAGCAGACCAGAAAAGAGGGTTAGGTGCAGGAGGCAGGCACAGGCAGGATCCAATGCAGCCACTATAAGAAACCAACTTGTTGCTTGGACAAACTTCCTGTTCCTCTCCTTGCTTAAATAGCATAGTTGGACCAATCAGTGGGACCAGGCAATCCTCCAGTCAGAGCTCCAATGGGTGGTGCCTTGGCTGGAGCTATAGCCCTAGTAGCTTCTCAGCCTACCTGATTTCAGTAGCCACTGAGGTGGGGGAGGCAGGAGTAGCAGCTGTCTGAGTACTATTAGCCCTGAATTCAAGACCCAGGATGTCACATCTGTGCAGTAGGAGGGTCCCAGAGCTCAGGCTACAGCCCTATCCTGAACATCTACACTGCAATTAAACAACCCCTTAGCCAGTGTCTAATTGCAGTGTAGACATACCCAATCTGGGGTGAATGTGCTAGGCTTGATCTACACCAAAAAGATAGGTTAATTTAGCTACATCACTCAAGGGAGGGAAACATTTCACACCCCATGTGATTTAGGCCAGCCTAATCACACTGTAAATGCAGCTAGGTCAGCAGAAGAATTCTTGTGTCAAGTGTCTACAATACAGCAGTATAGCTGCAGTGCTGCAACTTGCAGTGTAGAAATACCCTTAGTACCAAAACTGAGTTCAGCTGAAGGAGAGATACAGTATTAGAACTAGGAGTTGTGAAAACTTTTCCATCTAGTCATTTTAGAATTCTTTAGCCAAAGACATTCCAATTTGCACAGATTTCTTTCTTGAATATTCAATCCTATGTGCAGAAATACCACTGAAGTCAAAGGATAATTTGATCAATCTGTCTGAATTTACTGCATAAAGTGTTAGTCACCATAGTGTATGGGGAGATGTCAGCAAACCAGTAAAGTGTCTGAAACCACTATGGCTTATTGCTAAAAGCAGCCAAGTCATCAGGCTTAGCTTAACCAAGGAAGGAGGGGAGGGGGATTGGATACCACAGAAAGGGCAGCTTGACCCCACAGCCTTCTTGATAAGAGTTGTGTTGAAGTTGCTGATCCGTGCATTTTAGAAGAGCAGGATTTGCCTCAAGAATGTCTGTTCAGGCCTCAAGGCTGAAAACTCTGGAAAAACCCACACCTGGTTAATCAGAAAGAAGCCTCTTGCCTGACCATTGGAACTGCTTGCTTAACAAGTTTTCTTTAAGGGACATGTCATTTTATTACTAATGTATAAATAAGGGCAGAAAGACGAAGGTAAGGGGACTGGACTCTCCCTCTGGATGCATCTTGTGTTCCCCACTGGCAGACCAGCTGCTGCTGTGCCATTTGAGAGCCACACTTAGCTTCAGTAATTATCAAAGGTTGGGAGCGTTTTACTAACCTATTGCGGACATGTGTAAGTGCTTGAGACTAAGTAAAGTTTAGCTTTAAGTGAAAGCAGTCTTGTGTTATCCTGTTTGTGTCAGACATCTATTGATCGGACGGTCGTGTCTCCCCTGATTTATTTCCTAATACCACCTCACACAGAGTAAAAGTTACCAAGAGCGCTGGGTTGAAAGGACTCCAGGTAATAATAGTACTTTCCATTCCTTTGTGGATCAGTTCAGCTATTGTTGAACCCATCTTCTCAATTCAAAAGAATATCATAGTACCCATCTTCTTTATCAAACCCCCCAGCACATAACATTTGCTCTCTCTCAAATTCCAGTAAGACTGCTTCTATAAATGACTAGTCCACGCTATCTGTATCATTTGCTCCCCAAAGGGGAGATTCTGTACAAAGGGAACCATTGCAGAGTTTAGTAGGACAGCTAGGCAAAATCCTATGAACGTATCAAAGTTTGCATTTTATCCCCAAAGGCCACTTCATGCTAAACACATACAGGGGTTTTGAATCTAACCCCATTATCATTATTAACTATCATTCTTAATCTAGGAGCTGGAGAAGGAACATGCCACTGCCTCCGGAAACCACTTGGATCCTGCACCCCTGAGCCTCTCCTCATGCCCCAAACCTGCCCCATCGCTGATCCCTCTCCTGCTCTCCAAACCCCTCCCAGCTCAAAGCAGCCTCTGTAAGAGCGCGGAAGACATTGTCACGGAGGAGTGCTACGGACGCTCTCCCCCTTGACTCCAGGAAGGGAAGGGGTGCTCATTCCCCTCCACTTCTGGGAAGGAAAGGGTGCTTATTCCCCCCCACTCCTGGGAGGGAGAGGGTGTTCATCCTCCACCACCCCCCGGGAAGGAAAGGGTACTTTCGGCCATCGTTATCAGTCCCTGCCCTATTATCGCATATTTCCCATGCCAGAGTTAATTGGCTCTCAGCGTCTGCCTGCAATGTGTAGACTAATAAGACACCTGTTTGTATCATGTAACACTAACAAGACAGAAATAAGGTATCAGTTATTCATGAGGTATGTATGAGATGCAAATGTCTCTTTTATTTCTTTGTCTGTGTTCCCACGCCTAGTGGGCTTCATCCCGAGCATTGTTCTGGTGTGTTGGGCTTTCCCCGTGTCAGTGGCAGCAACGAAGAGAGCCCCCATTGTGGGTGTGTCACTTCTGCCCTCAATAAACTCACTACTTTTATTCAACAGCTGTGTGTGTGCTTCATTCCTACAGGACCCCGAGTACCTTGCAACACCCTCCTACACCTCAATTTCCTCATCCTCAGCCCCACCTCAGATCCTGCACCCCCAACCAGAGCCCTCCCCCCTTCCCACACCCCAACTAGGGTGACCACATGTTCCGATTTTATAGGGACAGTCCCAATATTTGGGGCTTTGTCTTATGTAGATGCCTATTACCCTGGTTTCACACTTGCTGTCTGGTCACTCTATCCTTGACTTCAACCCCAATTTTGGGAGCACTCATGGCCCACTGTATAATTCTCATTCCCCAATGTGGCCCTCAGGCCAACAGGTTTGCTCATCCCTATTTTAGATGTAGAAATTTTACCAGGAATGTGGTTCATAAATCTTGTTCCTAAATTTTATCATTCCCATACTGTAGGAGATCGGAAGAAATTGTAATGGTAGGCAGTTAGGAGTGCTCTCCCCACCCAGCTCCAGGAAAAGAAAGGGTATTACCAGTCACAATTCTGTTATCAGGTGCTGCTTTGTTATTACATACTTTGCATACCAGTGCTCTCCCGTTTTCAGTGCCTGCTCGCCTTGTGCAATACTAACGAGACACCTGCTTGTATTATGTAATACTAACAAGATAGAAATAAGGTATTAGTTATTCATGAGGTATCTATGAAATGCAAATGTTCCTGTTATTTCTTTGCTTGTGTTCCCATGCGCGGTGGGCTTCACCCCGAGCGTTGCTCTGGTGCGTCGGGCTTTCCCCATCTCAGTGGCAGCAACGAAGGGAGCCCCCATTGTGGGTGTGCCACTTCTGCCTTCAATAAACTCACTACTTTTATTCAGCAGCTGCGTGTGTGCCTCATTCCTACGGGACCCCGAGTACCCTGTAACACCCATACCTAATGAGATATTGTTCTCAAAACCTCCCCAAAAAAGAGATACTTATATTTATCTGGAATCCCTCAGCAGAATAAATCACTATTTCTCTTCTCTACTAACCCCACTAATGTGGAAATTTCACTCTTCCAACTTTTTTTAACTGCCAAATTAATCAGTTGACCTCTTGTCTTAACACAATCATTGCTGTGATGGAAGCACTTGAATTTTCTTCAAAAATCCATTCAGTATCTTCAAATATGTTTTTTATTTCTGTGTTTCTGTGACCGAACTAATGGTAGCAGTAGCATTGCTTTTTGTGGTATATCAGCTATCTAATCTAACAGATTGGTGAGAAAGGTCCTGCATTTTTTTACACTGATTGCTATTATGTTTAGAAAGGTATTGTTCCTTTTTCAGATTCAAAAAACCACACACCAGAGTGCAGTGAAATGTGGTTTATGTTGAGAGCACATTCATTATGTGGGGGATGTGACTAGATCTGTGCAAATACTGAATTTTTTAGTTCACCGGCAATTCCAAAATATTTGGAAAAAAACAGTTTTGGATGCAGTGAAATATTTCTTTGGACCTGAAACAAAATGTTTGATTTCAATTTTGACCTTTTTGCACTTTTTAAAAAAATTGAAGAAAACTTCTAAACAAAAAGTCATTTTGAACAACAAAACCTGAACATTTTGACTTTTTCTAATTTGTTTTCCCACCGTGAATAATTTAGCAAAACAGACAAATTCATGAATGCTTCAGTGCCAACAAATCTGCATTTTGTGTCAAAAAAGTTTCAAATGAAAAAAATTACCCAGCTTCAGCGATGACTGAGTTTAAAGGATAAGCAGAGAACTGGCATAAGGCCCATACAGAACCTAGCTCCAATGGAAGGCTTATTCTGCAAACTTATGTGGGATTTTAATTACATATGCTCAAGTCTCCTACATTAGAAAGGCACAACAAGTCCCAGTGGCATAAAGCCAAAAATCGGCAAAGTTCAAACAGGAAATATCAGGCAAGTACTTAAGAGTGAATGATAAACCTTGGAACTGATTACTAAAGGTTGTAGTAAAGTTGAGTAATTGAGAATGCTGACCAGGGAAATAACTTCCCTTCCCTGATGAACTGGACGCACCCCACCTATGTATTTATTGTCTACACCACTACTGACTTGATTCTTGATACATTCCATGGGTGGTGTGCCTGAACCCATTTATCTACTGACACTTTAAAAACTCCCACCCCCCAATCTGGATCTATGCTGGTTATGTGATACGTATGTACTTCGTGAACCTTGTAACTGATACTTGCAATCCCCCATAACCGAAGCCCGACCCCAGATGTACAGTACCTTCCTTCTTAACTTGTGGAAATTTGATTTAAAACATTAGCTTTAATAAGATTTTTAAATGCTGTATCCCCTGGAGTCTTTGGACACTGACTGAGCAAAGCACTTACAGTTCCATGTTCTCAAGTTTCATTGTTTTAAGTTGGTAGAGTAAAATCACAACCACAACAACAAAAGATAGGTATGTGGGGTGTCCAGATGAGAATGTAAACATGTGTTAACTAATTTGACTAAATTGGTAATATAGTATCTTGAGTTAAAACAGTAGTGAAGACCTATTTTATATCTGCATTATGCATTTAAGGCACTGCCTCAAGTAAGAAATTGTGTGTGAGCCATATCACCCCAGATTACACCATCCTCTGGAGACTCCAATACAACTATAATCAGTGCTGTCGTGGGGTAACAGGTTGATGTCTCGATGTCCTAATATTAGGGGCTTTGTCTTGTATATGCAGCTATACTCCCTGCCCCCTGAAAAAAAGGGGTCCTGATTTTTCACACTTGCTATCTGATCACCCTATGGGGTAAGGAAGAGAGGCTTAGGTTCTTTGAAAGATCTGAAACTGAAAAAATGGGGGAAATACTTCCCAACCTTAGAAGAGTGCTGTGAGGACAAATACATTAAATATTGAGAGAAAAAAGTACACACACACACATACAGGGACTATATAAGTCTTTTAGATACATGCTTTAGCACATACTTGTATTGCTGATTTTTTGAATCCACTCAACTTTTTTCTTGCCCCCTCCCCCTTTATATGGAAAGTACTACTGAGTAGTGAAGTTTCATTATACTGTAGTTGTACCTTTCCTAGGAACATCTTACACTTTCTTTTAAAAATTAAAAATATTTTTTTACCATTCTAGAACAGATGAATGGATTTTGCTTTAAGTATCAAAGTGAAATCAACAGCATGCTGACACCCCAAAATGAAAAATATGAGTCAGAAAGGTAGATGTTTAAATTATGAGCATCTGAAAAAAGGGAGTTTTAATTAAAAGAGCCCAGATAACCTTAACTGTGCCATCTGCTTCCAATTGAACATTACAGTATTAATGTTAACGCTGCTCTTTTTGTAGAGAGAGTATGAAGCACTTCACAGTTCTTCTGTTTATCTTTATGCAAATCACCCACTTGGCATTTGTCAGCATTTTTAGTATATCTTTAAAAGCACAGTAGTATTTATCAGCCCCTGTAAACCTTCCTAACAGGAACATGTTTCTGTATTAATGACTTTTTATACTGCAGTTTGAAGAGAATGAAGTATCTGTACATTTTCTGCAAGAGGTTTTACTTACAGTTGCATTAATTTATATTTCGTAATCTTAACAGATAAAAGAATTATTGTACAAATATATAAGAAGTCAAGAAACTAATCTTCTGAGATGCTCAGTGGCTGCAAGAAATTCTCACCATGGTTAGGTTTTTTGAAGTGCTGAGTACCTTTTGTAAGGTACTAAAGTCCATCATATCTCCTAATTAAGTCAATAAGAGATGGGAAGAGGCTCAACACCACCTACAAGTGGGCTCCAATCTCATAGAATCAGGCTCTCAATTATGGGGAAAAAAAGGAATGAAGAAATTATGTCCTCTTCTTTTTAAGACTGAGTATCTGTATCAGTCCCTTGTCATGAGGCAAGTTATTTTTATCCTATGACATTTTAGAGACTCAATTAATAAAGAATTAAAGGAGAGTAATGTAATTAATGCCAATCAGTGTTGGTTTATAGAAAATGGATCCTGTCAAACTAACTTGATATCTTTTTTAATGAGATTACAAGTTTGGCTGATAAAGGTAATAGTGTTGATGTAATAAAATTTGACTTCTATAGGGTATCTGACATGGTACCACACAACATTAGTGGTGAAATATGGAGTTGAACTGAGTTATTTTGGATCCCAGAGAACCATATGAAGTATTTTTTTTTTTCAGAATTGGACACTGTTCTGGAGAAGCAGAGTGGAGGTGGTCTCAGAAGGAATCCCATTAGAGGTACTGTGTCTCAGATCTGGATCCATTCGTCTGGAGCAGATAACGTATAGCTTATTATACATGTAGCTTTACTGTAAAGGATCTCAACCCAGCAGTTTAGCAATATCATTGGAATAGGGCAGCGAAGGATTGGGTTGGGTCTGAAGGAGATCTCTATGGACTCCCCAGGGAAATGATAGGGGCAGACTGGAACTGAGTAGGAAAAGAACTCCAGCAAATAATATTAGACAAGAAATGCAAGAAAAAGAATTTAAAAAGTTTATAGTACAGAAGTTTCCCCTAACAATAACATAAGGGGAATAGAGGGAGGTACTTTGGATACCTATGCAAAAGAACGTTTGGCAGAGCACAGCCAAGGTCTGTTGAAAGCCATTGAAATTTTCAACAATAATATCCATGGATGACCATGGAGAGAAGTAGTAATTGTAGCGAAAGAATGAGTGCAAAAAAGCACCAAGATAAGCTTAGAGCCTGCCTGCGAGAATTCAGCTGAGAAATTTGTCACTTTGGGAGATAAGTTAGAGATTTAGCAAAGACAGCGAGGAGTTAAAGAGAATATTTTTTCAGATGTTAAAGAGTGCTGAAAGGATTAAATGGGCTGGTATATTTAAGGCATTGGATGTAACCTTAAGAAAGAAATTTAAAAAAGAATGCCTGGTTTGATACTAATACCTGGTGATAACAGTGCAACTGGGAGCAGTCTCCCCAGGTGGAACCCTGATAGTCAAACAAATTATGCAAGGGGCAATCAGGTGGTAACAAATACCACCAGTAGGATTTTTGTCCTCGGGAATCTTTACAGCCACTCTGAAGGAAAATGGACCCTTGTCCCAAAAGAATGGTCTGTAAATAATCAATTGTAAATGACTGCTGTAGGCAGGGAGACAATCTCATTTGAATCATTTGACAATTTAGTTAAAAATCACTAAACGGAAATAAGGGGTTTCCATTTGAAGTTGGCTGCCTCAAAGTACATGTAGGGAATTTGCTCTGGGTACAGCTGTGTAAAAAAATAGAGCAACACAAGGGGTTTTGAGAAAAATATTGAAAAGAAATGCAAATACATTTGTGTATTTATGCAAGGCTTTTAGGATCAAAACATTCCAGACTTTTAAAACCCCATTTTGTATGTTTACAATTATTTGGTTGTTTAAAGGATTCCATCGGGGTGGCAGATATAGTAAGCCAAGAGAGACTAAGCCTCCACAAACCCAGACATGGCCCCACTCACGCTCTGCCCCCAAGGCTCTTCCCTCCATAGGTGCCGACTTCCCCTCTGCCTAGTGGGTGCTCAACCCCCTCCCTCCCGCTCCTGGCCCCACCTCTTTCTGCCCCGAGAAGGTACCTCTTCCTGCCCCTGGGAAGGTGGGGGAGGAGCAGGGACACGGCATGCTCGGGAGGGGGGGAGAAGGAAAAGTGGGGAGCTTGGCTGCCAGTGAGTGTGAAGCACTTGCTAATTTTTCCCCGTGGGTGCTCAAGCCCTGGAGCACCCATGGAGTTGGTGCCTATGTGTCCCCTTGCTCTTCCTCTCCTCCAAAGCTTGAGTCAGTGGCCCAGGGCATCTGGGGGCTGTCTGGCAGCTAGGGGCAGCTCAAACCAGCCAGGGCAGATGGGCTGGTGCCTAGACAGGCAAGGGTGGGGTGGAAGTGATACAATAGGGTAGAGCAGGGCCTCAGGTAGAAGTGGTGAGTCCAAGGGCCAGCCTCCCTAAAGGGAGAGTTCACTTGTCACCCATGGATTCCATTAAAAATCCATTTGAATCTTATATTCAAAATTTCAAAAACTGACAGATATTTTTGAGCATCTGACAATGTTTCCTGACAGTCTTTGCTAATTCTTTTTCCCTCTCAGGCCAAACACAAGTAGCTGATGTTATCTGCCTTTGTTACCGCAGTGTTTTTATGAAGTTCAACATCTTTTTAAACAAGGACTAGAGGGCAGGATTGTGACTGTGGCAGGAATGGCTAGAACCAGAAAAGTACTCTGGATCCTTTTGCAGTAATAAAACAGCAGCTGAAGTAGCTGCAGGAGAGAATGAAAAATTAAAGAGACAGTGAACCTATGGAGTATCAGAAAGGAGAACGAGTGGTCACAAGAGCAGCGATGTTAGGAACACTGAGCCTTAAGGTAGCTCTTAGTAATTAGACAATCATTTTGACAGAGGTACTTGGAAACTCTTTAAGCACAAAACAGAGAGTTACAGTTCATGTGAAAATTAGTATGGCTAACATGATTCTATGGCAAATAAAGAGTAAGCATTGCACTATTAAAGGAAGGTGAATTCCCTTGGCACAGTTGGTTTATATCATAAAGAGGGCAAAATGAATGTAAGGACATGCTATTTAATTAATATATCATAAAGGCACCAAAGAGAAAGCACAAGATGTTTTGTTTCCTTTTTCAGTTGGCTGTGTGCTTTGGAAGCAGAAACCAACCCAGCACCGAGAAAGATCAGTGAATATAAGAAATGGAGTAATGTAAAATAAATATTATTGGGAAGTAAAAACCCATATTATAGTGTTTTGTAACTAAACAAAATAATTGTAGTAAAACTAAGCAATTATATAAAAAAGATTGAAATGCCCTAGATTGGAAAGAAATCCAACTAATGGCTTAGAGCAGGGCTCACCAACCTTGGCACACAGCCCCCGACCAGTTTGTTTACCTGCCGCATCCGCAGGTTCGGCCAATCGCAGCTCCCATACTGTTTCAAAACTGCAAAGTCTGGCAAGCCCTGGACTTGTACCACTGTTTGCCCCTGAAGGATACTTATATGTGCAGGTTCAATGTCTTACAAACAAAATTGCTGGCATGTAGGTTCACTCCAGGGAAACAGTCTCCAAAGTGCACAATATGGTTGAGACCCTGGGATACCGGTAAAACAAAAAACTGCCTGTGCTGGTGGTGACAAGTATTGCGTGGTATCTGAAGAGGATCACTTCTGGAATGGATCCAGGTTGTGTTATATTAATTGGTCTATGTTCTGTTTCACACCTTAATTTCCTGTGGTGATATATGGAAAGATTTTTCTATTTTCCAGTTTTTCTAAACTAAAAGCAAAGTTAAAATTACAGAAGGATGCTTTAAAGGCAAAGATAGCTTATAATGTGGGATTACACCCTGGTGGGCTATACCAGGAAAAGTGAGCTTGCATCCCTGTTTCATTCTTTAATCCTAATATTGATGGTGGTTCAAATAATTGCAACTACTGTGGTCTTAGGCATGTGCTGCTGGGTAATAAATTTGAAAAAAGTAGCACAGAAAGATAGGAATATGACATAACTAATTAACACTTGGAGGGAGGCCTCATTTTCTGGAGGATAGAAGTACAGAAGTAAACAGATCATTAGGCTGAAAACAGAATGTTTGTTCTAAATAAAATAAGTAAATAGGTCAGTAGGCTATGAAGATAAAATGTCTGAGTCAGCAAAGATAAAAGGGAGAACATTCAGGGAGCCATTTACTCTTAACAAGATCACGATGGGCAAGAATGGAAAGCAGATGAGGTAAAGAGTAGGCCGAGTGTAGACAATGTATGGACTGAACATGCTGCACAGTGATTGGTTCCTGCAGAGTAACAATTCCAATCCAAAAACATGTGATGTAATGTAACATATAAGTGTATATAAAGGATGAGGTTTTGTTTGTAACTTTAGATGTGTGGTACACACTATATCCACCACCAATGCCCAAGTCTGATCAACTCAGCACATCTTTGCTGTATGCCAAATAAATGAATCCGAGTGATTAAAACTGGAGTTTAAATGAGGTGGTTTTTTTATCCGGGAGAACTGAATGAAGTGTTCTCCCAGAACTGGACAAGGTATTCTGGAAAAAAAACCATGATTAATACTGATAAAATTTGCAGAACACACATGAATTGTGGATGTGGTAAATAATGAAGAGGATTGATCACTGATACAGACTGATCTGGATCACTTAGTAATCTGGGCACAATTAAACAATATGTTATTTTTTAATACAGATTAATGTAAATGTATACACCTAGGATCAAAGAATGTAAGAAATGTGTCAGGTAGGGGCTCCTAGAGCAGGCAAGAAGTAGATGTAATTCAGGACCTCTGACAGAGCTTACACAGGTTCCCTTTGCTTGGATACAGCACATACACACACATCCCATGCCTAGCTTGACATACAGACTCTCTGCCCTGTGTCAATGCAATCCCTTCCCAGCTTTCATTCAGTCCAACCTAGCTGTGCATTCTGGTCTGCGGTGTGAGCCCAGCATGGTGTGTTGGTTACATGGTCTCCAGTGTCTTGTTAGCTCCAGTCTGAGGGTTTACAAGAGTCCCCTTTTTGATAGCAGCTGGCTCTTCAAGCAGCTCCCTCACTCCCCTTGCTCAGGACTCCTGCTTCTTTCTTTGTTTTCTCTCTGAATCCTCTGTGCTGGTCCCCATACCAGGCCCTGTCTTTTCATTTGCTCTCTCTCCCAGGGATCAGAGTTAGCTCTGTGTGTTTGGCTGTGGGATTGTGAAGTCTATCAAGTTTGTGCAGAAAAGCAAGTAGAAGGGGAAAGGGGAAGAAAGGAGAGGGGAGTGGAAGGAGCTCTCACAGCAGCTCCACACCAGACTTATAGCATGGAGGACTATCTAGGGAAGCAGTGACTAAAAAAGAAGACTTTGGGGTCCTGGATTGTCAGATGAACATAAACTCTCTGGGCAACACTGTGAAAAGGACTAATGCATGAACTGGTAATATTGAGTAAGAGCAGAGAGGTTATTTTATTCTGTATTAGGCACTGCGGCGACTGGAGTACTGTGTCCAGTTCTGGAGTCCATAATTCAAGAAGGATGTTGATGAATTAGAGAGGGTTCAGAGAAGAGCCATGAGAATGACTAAAAAAATAGAATGCATGCCTTCTAAGGACACACTCTAAGAACTCAATCTATTTACTTTAAGACAATTAGGGGAAGACTTGATTACAATTTGTAAGTACCTACATGGGGAACCAGACTAATTTAGACTGGAAATAAGGTGTAATTTTTTAAACCGTGAGGTAATTAACCACTGGAACAATTTATCAAGGCAGACTCTCCATCATTGACAGCATTTAAATCAAGACTGGAGGGTTTTTTCTAAATTATATGGAATTTTGGGAAAGTTCCATGGCCTGTGTTTTACAGGTCAGACTAGATGAACAAAATGGTCCCCTCTGGCCTTGAAATCTATGAACCTTCACCTCACCTGCCTTACAAGTGACCTGTAATATAAAGGTCAGTCCACGATGTTTGAGAGATAATCACCTGACTTAGATTATAAAATGTAGAGATGTAATGAGAGGGTTTTCAAAAAGAAATACAATTTTTGTTTGTACAAATTCAGTACTTGTTAAAGGTACCACATGGCCTGGCCAGTTCAAGTGAACTTGGGATTCTCATGAATCAGATCTAAGTTGAAAATTTCTATTAGCATACTGAGTTTATTTAGGTCCCTTTATTTTGAAGTAGAGCAATGATAAAGTCAGAACTGGCTTCAAACCAAAGTTGTGTGAAATTCAAATTTAAAGCTTCACATGTCTGCAGTATGATTTTGTCTAATATCACATACTCCAAATTTTGCTTTAAGTGACATTGCCACAATGCTGCTATTTTTCCACTGAAAGCAAGCAAAAAAAGATGAACAGTAACTCACAGGTATTGTTGATGCAAAAGCATTGTACTTAAAACTGGTCTATGTTCACTCAAAATATCTTCCGACCTTATACTGTTCTGGGGGTAGCTCCTCCGCTCCAGCAAAAGAACTGGGGTCTCGGACCAATACCTGCGTGCAGTCACTGGGCAACATAATAATAAATCTTAGAGGTAAGGCCCCTGTTTCAATCTAAGGTGCCCTCTCAAATTGCTAAGTGACAGGTAGTTAGATGGTGATACAGTTCTCATCCTTTCCCTAAAGAAGATCACAGTTCATTCTCACAGTTTGAGTTCAAAGTTGCCACTTTGATCTGATCTGATCTAATCTAATCTATACCTTTGGATTCTAGAGGGAAGGGATCCAGCAACTGAGGGATCCCAGCAGTCTTTGCATCTCATCAGGACAGGAGCCTTTTTGCTTATTTCTGTGCAAGCGGACCTCCTTCTCCAGACAGCAAATTCTCATACATATGGAAGATCACACTTGGCAAGCCTGGAGATGGTCCTCAAGCTGCAGGTTTCACAGACTCTCTGGGCTAGCCTGCCAACTTGACATTTATGGAGACAGAAGTCCTCCATTTTGAAAAAAAGGGGGCTCAGCTTTGGCCACAGCAATGCAAGCTTCCTAAGACTGCTAGTTAGTTGTGTAGCACAGAACTAGATTTGAACTAATGACCTAAAGGTGAAAAACTCTATTACCCATTGCTAATTTTCTGAGCCCTTCAGTCGCCAGAAGAAATAGCATTCCTCACTGTAAATTATTGCATATATAATGTATTCTGTTTGTTCATTTCTGGCAGCTGCTGAACTTCATATAATTGGCATTCTATATAGGTCTTATAAATATATGCTGTATTTGGAAAAATAATACTCCTAAAAATCAGGAACAGAAATAATCTAAGAGACATATTACCATTCTAAGAAGATGCTATAATGAATACAGCGCCTTAACAAATGAAAGACCAAATTGTCCTCTCAATTAAACTTATGCAACACTTCCCCTGATGTTGCAATGATGGAATAAGAGCAGTATTTACCCCCCTAACTCAAAACTGAACATGGAAATGCACACATCCCTGTGGAAAAAATTTCAAATAGATTTCCTGATGTCCAAAAGAAACTAGTCTATCCCACATGTACACAGTATTCTCCCAATGAGTAGCTGAAAGAGCACTACTTCTAGTGGTCACATTCTCATTTACAAAATGGAAGACAGGTATTTTATTTCTGCCCTGGGAAGCATTCTGCTACTCATTTTTACACTTTAGAAATAAACAAAACAAAAACTGGGCTCAAATGAAGGAATGGAGTACAGGAAAAAATGCGGATCAGCTCAAAAAATAAGATATAGTATATAAAATGTACTGCAATGCAAGTGAGTTTTTTCCCCTGAAATTTTCCATAAGCTACAGGGCAAGATCTTCTCAATTAAATAAACATGCACAATTTCACAATGTCTGCTGCATTGATCAAAAAGATGTTACTATAAAGGTTGTTCAAATTATCAAACCATAAGGAAAAATAAATAAAATACCAATTAAAAGTAAAGATAGCTAGCGTAAACTGTAGCTATGAAAAGGAAGAACAAAACCACAGTATGCGTGTGTATAACACACAAATAGAGTATATTATCATTTGAACAAAGAAATGATTTGCAAGTAGTCTATACATGGTTGTGTTAAGAGCTATATCTTGTAGCAGCAACAGTTTTCTCCTTAAAATTGTATTACTAATTTATCACATTTTGAATCTCAGTTATTTACACTGGGAAGTGACTTAGCAGGCAATCACCTAACAGACAAATTCAGATAATACTTGATAGCAAATAAAAAGGGTGACTGCCTGCCATCCTTCAGTATCATTTTTGCTGCAAAGCAGCAATTTGCCAGTAATTCAACCAGGTATTCATATAGAAAATTATTTTCCTTTAACAGACTACAGTGACTAACATTGCAGTCTGATTTTGCTGCTTTATTGCTCTGGGGTGCAATCAAGGAGTCTGCAGTATCATGGTTTAAAAGTTTCCCTAAACTATTTCAGCAATGGCAATTTTACAGCAAGTTCATCTTTAGTGATAGGGATCAGGGCCTCAAGGTTACTGTAACACAAAATGAAATTAATAATTAATTAAAATTCTTTTTCAAAAGACCCTCAGAGGGAAATTGTCCCCCCCCAAAAAAAAATTATTGAAGACACTGTGATGCATTATGAGATTTGGACAAAATGTGACATACTCCTCCCCCTCCCTTGAGCTCTTTTGGGGGGCCATGTGTCTGACTGTCTTCTCACTTACTTGGTGTAATCCTATTCATTACAGTGGTATCATTCCTGAATTATGCTAGTGTACATGAGAGCAAATTCAGACCTCTGTGCCTTTTCTCTGTAAGCTATTACACCATATAAATTGATGGCACTATATAACTCAAGGTTTCATAAACTGGGGGTCACAAGGTTATTACATGGGTGGGGGATCACGAACTGTCAGTCTTCACCCCAAAACCGCGGGTTCAATCCAGCATTTATACTGGTATTAAATGTATAAAATAGTGTTTTTAATTTATAAGGGGGGAATCACACTCATGGGCTTGCTATTTGAAAGGGGTCACCAGTACAAATGTTTGAGAACCACTGATATAACTGGTAGAACAATAATATTCATCTTGCTCCTTCTCAATCCCCACTAAACTGTATGCTATGGAAATTATTGCTTTATGCAGCTTCTAACAGTAAAAATCAAGAATCATTAAATGGGTGATCATTAAATGGAGACTTCCTGACAAGGAAATTCTCAACCTAGATCTCAAGGAAAAACTTCACCTGTGATCCTTGGAATATAAATTTACTTGATGCACTGGCAATGCCTTCATATGGTAGAAACTTTTCCTCACAATGTAAGACCTCCTTATAAGAAAAGTGTGCTGCGCAGAAATGCTGGTCTGTATTTCCAGCACCAGTTGCCTAACCTGACATGTGTGACAGGGATATTCTGTGACCAGATTGCCATCAGTTATATTTGCCAACTGAAAAGTCTTCAGATATGGAATCCTTCCTTTTGCAACTGAAATCTTTACACCATTGGTATATAGCAATAGGTCAGAAATCCTAAATGCTTATAAACAAGAATCCAGTATCAGAGGGGTAGTCGTGTTAGTTTGGACCTGCAAAAGCGACAAGTGGGTCTGACAAAGTGGGTCTTTGACCACGAAATGTTATGCTCCTAAACATCTTTTAGTCTATAAGGTGCTACAAGATGCTTTGTTGCATAAACAAGAGTGTGCAAGTGGAAATCCATCAACTTCATGAAAAAATTCACACAGACAGACCGACATCATCTTTCTCTCCAAGTGCAAACAGATGGGCACCATACCAAATGGACTGAAGGTAAAAAATCCATTTCAATCGACATACTACACTGACTATGGTGAGAGATTGTGCCACATACTCTCAAAGAAACTGAGGGATCATCTGATCAGCATCCTGTACAGCAAACAGGAGAAGATCAAGAATGAGTTCTCGAAACTGGAGATTCTCAACAAAACCAACCTTCTACACAAACTTCCAAGTGGCTGGATTTTACAAAATTAAAAAAAAAATAAAAAAAAAGAACAAGCCATTTACAATGCACACTTTACTTCTCAACAAAGAAAAAGATCAGTAAACTATCTAAACTGCTACATGCCATAAGGGGTACAACAGTGGTAACCTTAACTCACCCAACAAGATTGTTAATTTATCCAACTACACACTTAGTCTGGCAGAAGAGTCTGTCCTATCTTGAGGACTCTTTCTGCTCCATCAACCCCACGCACATGATACAGTTTTGCAGTGATTTGGAAGCCTACTTTCCCCATCTCCAACTCAAGGAATATTTTTAGCACACCACTGAACAGTGCACTGACACACAGGAACCCTCCCAGCAACACTGCAAGAAGAACTCTGTGTGGATTCCTCCTGATCGTCAAAATGACAGACTAGACTTCTACGCAGAGTGCTTCTGCAGACGTGCACAGGCTGAAATTGTGAACAGAAGTCACTTGCCCCATAACCTCAGCCATACCGAATGCAATGCCATCCAGCCTCGGAAACAACTCTGACATTATAATTAAAGGGGCTGACAAAGGAGGTGCTGTAGTCATCATGAACAGGTTGGATTATGAACAGGAGGCTGCCAGGCAACTCTCCAACACCACGCTCTACAGGCCACTATCTTCCTGTCCCACTGAGGATTACCAAAAGAAACTAGTATCCGAAGGGTAGCCATGTTAGTCTGGATCTGCAAAAGCGACAAAGAGTCTTGTAGAACCTTACAGACTAACAGATCTTAGGGATCATAAAGAAACTACACCATCTGCCCAAGAAACTCCCTGCTACGGCATAGGAGCAAATCTACACAGACACACCCCTAGAATACCCTGGTCGGGGCTCTATCTGCTATCCAAGATCCATAAACCTGGAAATCCTGGACACTGCATCATCTCAGGCTTTGGCACTCTTACAGCAGGATTATCTGGCTATTTGGAGGAGGATTCTCTCCTCCCTACACTACCAGCACTCCTAGCTATCTTCAAGACACTCCTGAGGAAACTACAATGCATTGGTAATCTTCCTGCAAACACTACCCTGGCCATCATGGATGTAGAAGCTCTTTATACCAATATTCCATACGAGGATGGACTACAAGCTGACAGGAACAGTACCTCTGATGAGGCCACAGCACTCCTGGTGGCTGAGCTTTGTGACTTTGTCCTCACCCACAACCATTTCAGATTTGGAGATAACTTATACCTTCAAGTCAGTGGCACTGCTATAAGTACCCACATGGCCCCAGAGTATGACAAAGGTTTTATAATGGACTTAGAAAAATGCTTCCTCAGGTCTCGTCCCCTAGCACCTCTCCTCTACTTGCGCTACATTGATGGCATCATATGGACCCACAGGAAGGAGGCCCTTGAAGAATTCCATCTGGATTTCAACAATTTCCACCCCAACAGCAACCTCAGCCTGGACCAGTCCACACAAGAGATCCACTTCCTGGACACTACAGTGAAAATAAGTGATGTTCACATAAACACCACCCTATACTGGAAACCTGCTGATCATTATACTTATCTACATGCCTCCATCTTCCATCCAGGACACATCACATGATCCATTGTCTACAACCATGCTCTATGATACAACCGCATTTGCTCCAGTTCCTCAGACAGAGACAATACCTACAAGATCTTTATCAGGCATTCTTAAAACTGCAATACCCACTTGGGGAAGTGAGGAAACAGATTGACAGGGCGAGATGGGTACCCTGAAGTCATCTACTACCAACAAGGAAAATAACAGAACATCACTGGCCATCACATATAGCCCCAGCTAAAACTTCTCCAGCACACTGATTTACAACCTATCTTGGGAAAATGATCCCTCACTCTCACAGACTTTGGGGTGCAGGTCAGTCCTCGCTTATAGACAGCCCCCCAACCTGAAGCAAATACTCACCGGCAACTACACACCACAGGAATGCTAACCCAGGAACTAATCCCTGTAACAAACCCAGTTGCCTACTCTATCCCTATATCTACTCTAGTGGCACCAGGAATCAGAGAGATAGCTGTGTTAGTCTGGAATTGCAGAAGTGACAAAGAGTTCTGTGGCACCTTAAAGACTAACTAAAGTATTGAAGCATAAGCTTTCATGGGCTGATGCCCACTTCGTTGGATGCATGCAGTGGAAGTATCCAGGGGCAGGAATATATAAGAGGCAAGGACCAGGTTAGAGATAACAAGGTTAGTCCAATCAGGCTGAACCAGCTTGTTATCTGTTAACCTTGTTATCTCTAACCTGGTCCTTGCCTCTTATATATTCCTGCCCCTGGATACTTCCACTGCATGCATCCAACAAAGTGGGCATCAGCCCATGAAAGCTTATGCTTCAATACTTTAGTTAGTCTTTAAGGTGCCACAGGACTCTTTGTCACTTCTAGTGACACCACCAGAGGACCCAACGACATGAGCCACACCATCAATGGCTCATTCACCTGCACATCTATTAATGTGATATGCTGGCACATGAAGACATAATGCCCCTCCGCCATGTACATTGGCCAAACCAGTCTCTACGTAAAAGAATAAATGGACATAAATCAGACATCAGGAATGGTAACATACAAAAGCCAGTAGGAGAACACTTCAATCTCCTTGGAAATTCTATAGCAGATTTAAAGTAGCCATCCTTCAACAAAAAAACCCTTCTGAAACAGACTTCAAAGAGAAACTGCAGAGATTAATTTGAAGATGAATTATAACACCATTAATTTGAGCCTGAATAGGGACTGGGAGTGGCTGGCTCGCTACTAAAGTAATTTTCCCTCTCTTGGTATTGACACCTTCTCATCAGTTATTGGGAGTGGACCACATCCACCCTGACTGAATTGGCCTTGTTCACACTGGATCTCCGCTTGTAAGGTAACTCCCTTCTCTTCATGTGCCAGTTTATTTATGCCTACATCTGTAATTTTCACTCCATGCATTTTTACCCATGAAAGCTTATGCCCAGATAAATCTGTTAATCTTTGAGGTGCCACCAGACTCCTTGTTGTTTTCAAGTTCAGATCAGAGCACTGATCTATCTAGTCTGATATGCTTACTTCAGCTTTTATATATGGGATAGGAATTCTCTTATGATCTGTGTAAGCAACCTACGCAATAAACAATACAATGTTATCTTCTCTTGTATCATTGTTTTAGCTTGCTTAAGTGCAACTAATGCTCATAAAGGGCCAGAGTCTTACACTAAGTAATATCACACTCTGCATACAGCCCCACTGGTTTTGCACAATAAGGTGAAACTCACTGTGAGTAAGTATAGCAGAATTTGGCTCAAAATGTATCCAGTCCATTTTAAAAGTATTTGTCCTGAGGAGCCTTGTTTCTGAAATATTCCAACAGGAATTCACCATGAGATTTTTTTTTTGTCAGCTGCAATCACACATTGTTAAAGAAGAGTCTAATTGTCTAATTACATTTTCTACATTATATATTTTCTGAGGGGGATTCTAACACTGAAAATTTTCAGCTGAGGGAGAACTCTTAGATGGTATAAGACATAATAAAATAAAACCCTTTGAGGTAAGATAATTTAAAAACTGGAAGATGGCTTTAGAAGCATGGTTAATAAAAAGCAATTGTACTCCATTTTTGCTGAAAACAAATCCCTACCAAGCCACCTTGAGTCAGTTCCATGCTGATTGCACAGGCTTCCAGAGCGTGAGACTGATATCTCACCTGCAGTTCAGTAAAATGTGAGGAGAGATTTCAATTCAAACCTTAGCAGGAGCAAAGGAACCTTTTTTCAAAGTTACTTTCTTGGTGGTCAATACATAAAAGAACGCTCCTTAAAAGAGGTTACAGTGTGATTGTTCATTACAAAAGGAGTATCTTTAGACATTTTTACATTATAAGATGAAGGGCCTAGACAAGCTAAGTTCTACAAACAGAAAATAGAGATTTTCATTTTCACTAAAGATGTTCCTCTTACAATTTATACTTCCACATTTTTTTTTCAGTAGTGGCTGTTACTGCTGAAGCAAGCATTCTCTCTCCTTTACATTTGTGACACAGTTTCTTGAATAGGAGTTTTTTTTTTAATAGGCATTGGGGAGGAGGGTTTGGAATGATAAGTCTGTAAAAGTAATGAGCATATTGTGACATTCTGGAGTGCAATCCAGACCAGTTAGAGGCTGTGTCATCCCTGCTCAAAAACACTCTTTCAGCATGCAGGTCACAAAGTGTGTGTGTGTGTGTGTGTGTGTCCGAAGCCTGCCAGTGACTCTCAAGTTAAACTCTGGCTTTTACCAGCCTTGACTACTTCTACAGGGTGATCCCAACACACTCCCAGTCCCAGATTTCCCCTAAAAATAAACATTCTGTACTGTCCAGCCCAATCCAGAAATATTAGATACATTGTTCCTTAAAGAGAACAATGCACAAAAACTTGCCACCTTAGATGGAGTTACCCAGACAATTTAACTTAGTTCAAATTAAAGAATAAAACAAATCTATTGAACTACAACAAGTTGTACTCATTTAAAATCTAAGTAATGAGGCATAAAGGTCAGAAATGGTTAGAAGAAAAATAAAGATAAAACACTTCCCAGTGCCTAAATTAACAAACTATACTCCAGTTAATGTAGAGTCCTTACCATATACTTCCAACAGTGTTACTGACAAAAAAAATTTAGGTCAGAACCCCCCCCCCCCCGAAAGCCCAGCTATTGTTTCCTTTGTTTTCTTAGGTACAAAGAGGCACTTTGGGCTGTTTGCCCCTCATTTTTATAGTTCAGCGCCCCTCAAAGTTCTATTCAGCTGAGCAGAAAGGAGCACGGAGTCTTTAGGAAAGATGCTTCATGCTGTTTCCTGCACCCATGTGTGCTCAGATGCAGATTTTCTTTGTCTCCTTTCTTTTTCCTCTCGCTGTCTGAAGACTCTGTTTACAGCTCATAGGCAAATTAAGGAACCATATATCCCTTTGTTAAAAGCATGCTAATCAAAGCTACGGAAGTTTGAACAAGTGCCTTTAACATTATACAGGGGGGATTTAATAACTTCACGCACAATGTTGCTACACACATTTCACCATGGTATTATTGATCAGCGAGTTGTTAGTTTTTAAAATGATACCTTACGAGGCATATTTTGCACAAAGATTACTACAACAGTGTTTAGGGTGTGAATACAGGAGTGCATTCAGTCATATAAAGAGATAGCATAAGAAGCAGAAAAACTAGCCAGAATTAGTTTTTGCATCTGATGAAGTGGGTATTAGCCCACAAACGCTTATGCTTCAATACTTTTCTTAGTCTTTAAGGTGTCACAGGACTCTGCCTAACACTTCTGCAGATCCAGACCAAGACGGCTACCTCTCTGATTCTAGCCAGAATTACGGTCTCTTGAAGGAGTCTGAGTCCAGAATGAGTCTCAGAGAAGATTTTACCAGGTGGTAGAAAATTCTTACAGGTTTTACATCATATCAGGGTAACCTTTTAAAGCTTTAACTTTGTGAATGGAACCTTGGAGCAAGGAAATAAAAAGCATCCAAACTGTTCTGTGCACATAGACATCTGCTTTTGATGAAATGCAAAGTCAATAGTAGACTAGGGAAGGATATGTACTAAGGGACACCTACGCATTTCTGGAACTACCAAAACACAAAAATCTGCCTTTGTGTTTGCACAGTGTTGTTTTTCAAGTGCAGATGCAGTGGCAATTGCAGTGTCAGGTGTCTGATCCTGTGAAGCTCTGAATACCTCCAAGGAAGTTTCTGTAAGATTTTGACTACAGCTGGTTGAAAACGGCAAATCTAGTTTTGCAAAAACATGTCAAAGTTGTTTTCATTTGAAGAGTTTGGAATGGACCCATATTTTAATTTTTTGAAGTTCTCAAATCCATTACTAAATCTGCTATCAAAATTGTTCAAAAAAATCAGGCAAATTGTAATTAAAAATGGAGTGAATAATTAACATTTTTCCTTTAACTGAAAATACTGATAATTTTTTTTTAAAAAAAACCCTCAAACATTTAATAAAGGATTGTTTTTCAACAAAAAAATGGCCATAGGTTTTATACTATGTAAAAAAAAAAAGTGTTCTTGTTTTTTTGCATGACTGAGAATACTCTCTAGGGAGCAGCTCTGCAGCTAAGAAAATTATTCCAGTCAAAGAGAAACTGAGATACAAAATAAAATTGTATTGGTCAGAGGCTCAGCTTTTAAAAAGAACACCTCAATGAACAACATAGTATTTCTTCCAAGATGTTACTGTCTATTCAGTTTATAAATTTGTAAGACTACCTCTAATTGCACAATCTGGTGATTCCCAATATTACATTGCTGAGTTATCTGAAACATATTGAACTCAGTAGGAATGTTACTTATCAGTTCTGTGTTCTTGGAGAACACAGATACCCAGCCTGCTTGACTCATGAAAGACCTTCCTCTCAACCCAGCCTCTGTTTGAGCCAAAACCCTCTGAAGAAAGAGACTTTAAAAAAGCAATGAAAAAGCAGTGGGAGACACACCTAAACCCCTGCGACAACAGCGACAGGATTAAGGAAACTCCCCTAGCCTGATTTGCATTGAAGATGGGACAAGGAGGTATCTCCATCAGAATACAGAATGGAGAACAGGCAAGAACCGCACTGAACTCTGGGACCAAAAAAGCAAGGAAGCACTGCATGATGGGGGATCTCTGCTACAGATGTTAATGAACCCACGCCTGCACACATCCAGCTCAGTAGTTATCAGACCAATTCTAGTAATAAATCCCTTATTGGTATCCAAAATAGTGAAGATCTCTAACTGCACTGTGAGCTCCCTCCAAGGAACGCCGGCCATAGCCAGGAATAATCAGTTCTTATTGTCTAGCCTGAACAAAACAACTTTGGTATATTCCCTTGAGCCATCGGTTTACCCATAAACAAATCTAGTATTCTCCCTTGAGCCATTGTTGTTTCCCTACAGAAACCTCTACCCACGCTCAAGTAAGTATTCTGATGCCTGGATCCAAAACCTGCATCAGTTCCCTTGGACTTCATCTTCTCCTGACTGATCATGCTGGGGGCTCTGCCTGTTTCCAGTACTCCAGATCCTCAGCTACTATCACCGCCTGGGAACCCCAATTGATTAAAGCTTCACGGTGAGAACCCAGGGCTCTCATTCTCTCTCTCTTTAGGTATCGCCTTCAAACCCTGACTTGTGTGATCAGTTATAGTTTTCTAAACCTGATTTTTATAATCAAATTTAAGTTAGATTTAATATGAAAACTGTTTTGTTTGTTTGGCTCCCCTATGGTTATTACCTGGCAATAAATAACTTTCACAGTTAAGCTGGTTGCTTCTCTCTCGATTCCTCCCACCCCCATGGGTGTTTTTTGGCTTCTCCATTCGTTCTGCAGCAATGCTCCTTGTACCTAAGCTTAAGATACCTGTGTTCGATAAAAGGGGCCCCCTGCAATAAATTCCTCCTGGCCTTGCTTAACTTCCTTATCTTGTTCAAATATTTTTGCCTTGTTCCCTCTCCTGATCTTTCTCTGCTTGATTGAGTAAGCGTAGAAAGCAGTTTGCGCAAGGTCAGCCTGAGTTGATACAGGAGATATCAACTAATGTTTTTCCTTTGTCTGTCTTAAACCTATAAATACTGGTGTGTGGGTCTAATAAAGCTGCCACATGCCTCCGAAGCTACTAGCCTGAGGGGGATGCGTGCCCTTTGATCAAAGTTGCTTGGCCTCAATGCGTTTCTTACATGGTCTCTGACAGTTTCGAGCTATAGCCCAACTCCGCACTACCCGGGTGTTGGAATGGTGAATAGGACAAGCTGATTTTTACCTAACACCTGCAGCGCCCAAAAATCTTTCCTCTAATTTTTGATAGACTGTGTGCACAAAAAAATTCTGCTGTGCAAATTTTTGACAGGCTATGTGTGCAAAAAATGTCTTCTGTGCAAATTTTTGTGCTTCTGTGCAAATTTTTGTGTGTGCGGTGTTGCACCATGTGCACGGGGTTTAGGATCCGTGTGCATGCGCACATGTGCACAGCTTAGAGAGAACAGTGTTTGTGGGGTTTGCTCATCAAGTGGGTTACTACCAGAGCAATTGTAATGTGAAAGTGGGAATAGGGATGTGCTGACCCTGGGACATATGAGAGTGGCAGCTTGGAAGTGCTGCTTGACCCAGCCTGCTGAATCTAAGGGCCTATGAGGGGCACAGCTTGGAAATGTTGCTTGACCCAGCCTACTGATTCCAGGGACATATAAAGGGTCAGCTGGAGTGTGCTTATTAACCCAGTCCTCTCAGACACGCTGTTAATGTGTGTCTGAGTTCGCTGATTATGGGGCAGGAAGAACCCAGCTCTGGGGTGCCTAGGTCCTGCAGAATAGCTCCATTGGGAGGGACCTTGCAGCAGGGAGAATTAAAGCTCCATATGAGAACACAAGTAGTACATTGATAGAATTACAGAACCCATCTTCCTACCCCAGAATAGTAATCCTAATAAATGAAAATAACCCAAAGTAATGGGCAAATATGGTGACAGGAATTGAGAACATGCAGCATCTCAGGGAGGCACTGAGAACTTAGTATGTCTGGCCCACATGACTAGACAGAAAGTGAAATTCTGGTTCTACTGATGTCAATGACAAAACTCTCATTACTTCAGTAAGACTGATTTAACCTGCATTTCTAGTATTTAGCAGCTTTCTTTGTTAAGTTAGTGAAGTTCCTTATTTCTCTGAAGTTTGTCAGAAACAGATGAGCACATCTAGCAGTAGATAGGAGAGACTTATGGTATACAACTCAAAACAGTGAGTCTGATTCTAACTCAAGTAAGTAATGCAAAGAACAAAGTTGGAAAAGAAGAAAGAAAATACTATATTTTAGCATAAAAAGATACTGGAGATGGACAACAAAAAATAATTTAAATTTAATTCATCATTTGTTTGTGGCTGCCTGATTCCCATTAGTATCTGTAATTTGCCAGACACCCTATTTCTGTATGCTATAGATAATCCTATGACTTCTTTTTCATGCCACTAGCCAACACCTTCTCCCTGAGCAACCAACAGCTGAGAATTCTGAAAGTGTTCTTTTTAACTTTGTGTATTACTGTATAAGACTGCATCAACACCTTTATATTCCACTTTCTGATACGCAGTCTACTTCCGTTGAAAGAGAAAACATCAGCTAGGCTCCTAAGAAAGTCCAGTATCCTTTATAAATGTGAAGGTTTTTAAATCTCATAAGATTAAGATTGTCTTCAATCTTTTCCAACAGTAGCAGTCAATTAAAATAAAGATGCCAAACACCACAACAAGCATTGGAACAGTTGGTGAGTCACTCTAACCAGGGTTCTATAAATAAAGCAGATACTTTGGTGTTTACGCTATATTGTAGGATCTATCCAAAGTAATAATTACTCAATGGGTGAATTGCTATTTCAGTTTCTTACTATCCACCAAAGGGTACTTTTAAATGTATTCACTGAGAATACATTCCCCAAAACACTATTTGGAAGCTAGTAACAAAGAGACTGTGGTTCTGAAAACAAAATAAAATACATTAATTCTGAGGGAATTTATCATACTACATTACTGAATTTTTCATTGTAGCAATTTTCTACCTGATAATACCACTAACTGTTGTCTGCAATATAATATGTATAGCTATTGAATAATGTCATAGACATTGTCTACTGCATTAAAGGAGCACCAGCTAATATTAGTGTGTTTTAATAATGTACTACAGACGTGTGATCATTTTACTGTAACAAAGAGTCACTTATAAGGCTGTATCCTTATAACAAAAATTATCCTGTAAAGCTACATCTACATTGCACACTTTTTTTTGGCAGAGAACATACAGGTGTAGCCCCCCTACCATCTTTATAAACAGCAGCATAGGTCATGAGACATGGCTTAGGTGGGTAGATTAAAAGCATGCCTGAAGGGTTTGCTGTGCCCTGAGCATGTGGGCAAGACTCACCAGGCAGACACCCAGGAAAGAATTCTCTGTAGTAACTCAGATCCCACCCTGTCTAACATCCCATTACAGGCCATTGGGCATATTTACCATTAATAGTCCGAGATAAATTAATTGCCAAAATTAGGCTACCGCATCAGACCATCTCTTCCATAAACTCATCAAGCTTAGTCTTGAAGCCAGATAGGTCTTTTGCTCCGACTGCTCCCCTTGGAAGCCTGTTCCAGAACTTTACTCCTCTGATGGTTAGAAATCTTTGTCTAATTTCCAGTCTAAACTTCCTGCTGCCAGTTTATGTCCATTTGTTCTTGTGTTCACACTGGTACTGAGCTTAAATAATTCCTCTCCCTCCCTGGTATTTATCCCTCTGATATATTTATAGAGAGGAATCATCTTTCTCCAAACTCCAGTCAGCTACTGAACTCTGATATCCCTTGCAGCCCTTCTTATATGAGCCTGCAGGACCATGACTGGCTGCTCCTTTCAGCCCCTTTCTAATTGGCTGCCTCCAGTGCAGCCTCCCTAGGGATGATTTTAATCCTTTTTTTTTGCCAGTGAGGGACAACCGCTCCATCACAGAGGACAACATAATTTTTGTCCTGACTGCTCCCATTATAGCCTTTCTGTGGAAAAAAAAAAAGAAGGATATAAATTTCAAATGTTACCAGTATTAACTTCACTTTAAGGGTAAGAGGGAGACTAGATTCCATAATTTTGACTCATCATCAAAATGTCTTCTTCTTCAGTGACTCTTGTGTTCTTGAATGGGTGAGAAAATAGCTTCAGTGTGAAGTTCCTCTGCCAACTTCTCTGCACTCTTCAGAGTGTTTTGAAATCCCTCATCTGACTGGTAAGACTATTGGTATGACTTTGCTTTGTCCAGTTGTTCCATTGCTCAACACCTTGGAGTCTCATTTATTTCAAACAGTATGTTATTCCACAACACTAAGCCACACAGAAATTTGAAGTTATGTATGTTCCTGGTAATTCCGTTTCCCTCTGCCACTGTTCTCCCATGAACGGTTCCTGTCATAGCATTATCCTCCAGGATGACAACTATGGCATCATCTATCTTCCCAATTTGGTGTTTGACAGGCTTTATTGCCTCCACTCAACTTCCCCATCATGTGGGCACTCAGTGGTTTCACTGTCAGAGAGGATGTTCCCAGATGTTGCTTCAAAATTTGCCATCGATGAGTTGATGCAGAGAAAAATACACAGATGCTTTGAATTACGTAAAAAAATTCATCAGCCTCACTAGAAGCTGATGCTGCCTCACTGACCACCAAGTTCAATTAATGAGAACTGCATGGGACAAAAAAAGCTTGAGGATTTAACTCTCGAACCCGTGTCTGCATTATTCTGTTCTTTCCTCTCATGTTGGCACCGTTATCATAGCCCTGACCTCTCATGTCAGCTATCACAATTCCTGCATCTTCCAGCTTTTTAAGTGGCACATCAATGATATACAAGAGCTGGTATGACAAATGTCAATAACATTAGAACATAAGAATGGCTGTACTGGGTCAGACCAAAGGTCCATCCAGCCTAGTATTCTGTCAGTGGCCAATGCCATTGGCCAATGCCAGGTGGCCTGGAGTGAGTGAACCTAACAGGTAATGATCAAGTGATCTCTCTCCTGCCATCTATCACCACCCTCTGGCAAACAGCGACTAGGGATACCATTCCATATCCATCCTGACTAATAGCCATTAATGGACTTAACCTCCATGAAGTTATCCAGTTCTCTTTTAAACCCTATTATAGTCCTAGCCTTCACAACCTCCTCAGGCAAGGAGTTCCACAGGTTGACTGTGTACTGTATGAAGAAGAACTTCTTTTTGTTTGTTTTAAACCTGCTGTCCATTAATTTCATTTGGTGGCCCCTAGTTCTTATATTATGGGAACAAGTAAATAACTTTTCCTAATTCACTTTGTCCACACCACTCATGATTTTATATACCTCCATCATATCCCCCCTTAGTCTCCTCTTTTCCAAGCTGAAAAGTCCTTGCCTCTTTAATCTCTCCTCGTATGGGACCTATTCCAAACCACTAATCATTTTAGTTGCTCTTCTCTGAACCTTTTCTAATGCCAGTATATCTTTTTTGCGATGAGGAGACCACATCTGTATGCAGTATTTAAGATGTGGGCGCACCATGGATTTATGTAAGGGCAATACGATAGTCTCCATCTTATTCTCTGTCCCTTTTTTAATGATTCCTAATATCCTGTTTGGTTTTTTGACTGCTGCTGCACACTTCATGGATGTCTTCAGAGAACTATCCACAATGACTCAAAGATCTCTTTCCCGATTAACTGTTGCTAAATTAGCCTCCATCATATTGTATGTAAAGTTGGGTTATATTTTCCAATGTGCATTACCTTTACATTTATCCATATTAAATTTCATTTGCAATTTTGTTGCCCAGTCACTTAGTTTTGTGAGTTCTTTTTTGAAGTTCTTCAGTCTGCTTTGGTCTTACCTATATTGAGCACTTTAGTATCAGCTGCAGACTTTGCCACCTCACTGTTTACCCCTTTATCCGAATCATTTATGAATAAGTTGAACAGGATTAGTTCTAGGACTGACCTTTGGGGGAACATCCCTAGTTACCCCTCTTCATTCTAAAAATTTACCATTTATTCTTACCCTTTGTTCCCTGCATTTAAACAAGTTCTCATTTCATGAAAGGATCTTCCCTCTTATACCATGATAACTTAATTCTAGATAATGCTCTCTGACAGTCACCGTTGCAGGGACATTTTCACTAGGTTCTGTTGTTGTTACAAAATGCACCATTAAAGTAATTTGTTTCGTATGGCTGATGTCAGGTGTGCAGTCCAGAATAACAGAGTAATATCCTGTTGACTTCAGATCTGCCATAATCTTGGGTTTGATTTTTATTGCCTCAGTTCACTTCATAGTAAGGTCAGCCCTGACTGTAATGATACCATACAACTGATCCTCCTCCTCCTCATCATCATCATCATGACAACATAACTTATCAACATTCCTTACAATGAGGATAGCTTTACATCACTTTACCTCTATTTCCATTAGCGGCAAATTTCTATCTAAAAACAGGGGGGGGAAGTCTTTTGAATATTTTGTCAGGAATCAATGTTTAATTGCTTAATCATATTGCACTACCACACAGGGCACCCCCATGACAAAGCAAGGACTTGTTGATAAACATTTAAAGCAATGTGGAGAAGTTTCACTGTTAGTTCATAGTGCAGTAAAGCAAGCTGGCACAGTCAGACTTGAGATATGTGTCCAATGAATTTTGCAGTAAGATGAACTAATATCTAAAGTTCAGGCAAGCTACTTGATTTCTCTGCAAAAACAAGCAAAACTCCAAAGGACTGAATACAAAATACATATTCCTTAGACTCACAGCTCTTGTACTCCATGGAACTGAAAGCATTTTTGTATCACAAAAAGTAGCAAGGAGCATGCTAAAAAACAGGATTTTTGGACTGGATTGCAAAGGAGTGAAAGCTAAAACATAGTGGGACTATTCTTATAACTGAGAGCCTTACATTTATGTAAGCAGGGTCCCCTGACATCTAGTAATGAGCTGGAGAAGAGGACTTCAGGGGCTGACCCCTTTGTTATTGGGAGCAGGGGTAAGAAAGAGTTGTTATACTTGTTGTGTGAATCAAGGGCAACAAAACTGTATCTGACATACCCTGATTGAGAGAATCACCCTCAATTAAACTCACTCTCAATTAATTCTCCCCCTCTTGACTGTGTAATAACAGAGCTTGTTTGAGAGTCTTTTGCTGCAGATCAGTGGAGCTGAAATCACTGATAACCAAGTCTAATCATTAGACTGACTAGGGGACAGTGTCTTGGATGAAAGAGGCTACCGACTTACACTAGCAGTGAGGCCCCACCCAAGAGCTGAAATCACCAAGTGCTGAAATCTGTGGGACCACAGGACGTTTCAGTGGGTGCAGAGCAGACTGCTAGCTGGTGGAGTGCTTGATGCTGGCGGAGGGAGAGATGGACAGCACAGGGAGCAAATTAGCATGGGTGACACCCTCCTCAAGGAGCCATTTTGGCAGATAGGGATCTGCTGGATGCTGTGACATCCTGGCCGTACCCTCTACATCAGAGACCAGGAGGGATATGTCATAAGAGCCATAACAGTGGTGCTATGCTACCACATAAATTTATGCTAGGAGAGAATCTTCCACTGTCCAGCTCATTTAGACAGATGATCATCAGTCATAGTTGTCCCACAACAGTGATCCAGGTAGGCCATTCAGGTGGTTGGCTTTATGCTCATGTATGGCCCGATAGATCTGGGATACAATCTGATCCTAAACTGTCAGAGATTTTTAAGGCAAGAAAGGAATATTATGATTATCTACTCTGACCTTCTATATAACACAGACCATTGAATTTCACCCACCAATTTTTGTGCAAAGCCCATTATTTCTGGTTGAGCTGGAGCATCTCTTTTAGAAAGACATCCAATCTTGATGTAAAGACTTTGTGTAATGGAGAAATCCCCAATCTCTAGGTAAATTACTCCAGTGGTTCATTACCCCTACAGTTAACAAATTGGGCCCTATGTTTAGTCTGAATTAGTCAAGCTTCAGATTGCAGTCACTGTATCTTGTAATACAGTTGCTAAATTAAAGACTACTAGTCAGAAAGCTTCTCCAAATGTAAGAGGTACTTACAGACACTGACCGATCTCTAACCCTCCTCTTTGGATAAACTGAACAGACTGAACTCCTTTAATCTCTCACTGTAATGCATTTTTTCCTCTAACCTTGTAGCGCTTTTCTGAACCCTTTTCAATTTGTCAACATCTATTTAAAGTGTTCACATCAGAACTGGACAAAGTATTCTAGCAATGGTCCCACTAATATTCTATACAGTAAAAATACCATTTTCTGACATCTACTTAATACTCAGTAACTCCAGCTACTGCTAAATAACAATTTAAAATGTCACAAAGTATCTTCCTATTTTCCCTGCTTCCTATCAATAGAGTCACATCATGAGCATCATTGCCTGATCTAAATTCTGTGCCCCAGTTATCCAGGTGTTTAAACCCACAAATTTCCCTTCGCTATGACTCATCCATAAATACATATGTAAAAAGGCCAACGGTGGACTTAAGTTACAGCTCTGCATCACACTACAGTGCATTTTAATCACTTTTCCACTCCACTCATTCACCAAAAATTAAAGAGAGGTTTCTATATGATTTTAATATTGATGTTCTTACTCGGAATTTACTCGGGCAAAATGCCAACTGATTCCAATATATTTTTTGCCTCAGAGTAAGAGCTGAGATAGGATGGTGATAGGCACTCTAGAAAAATATAAAAATAGATTCAATTTGATTGACAGCCTTCAAGATGATGCTTAGTTTTTTTGTTCCAGTAAGGTCATCATATTGTCTACCTTGTACATTTTTTCCCTCAGATCAGTATGATCAGGAACACTGGAGGAGTTATTGCTGAACACGGCACTGTGCAATTTACTATAGTATCTCTTTCCTCTATGAAGGTCAATGAGAATAATAGGAGGAATGTGAGCCTATGGACCCTAATATACAGCCTCAGGAACAGAGTTATTGAAAGGAAATTATGTATAAGTCTATATTGTGCCAGCAGTAATCAGGTCACTACACTGTTTATGAAGTAGTTGGATGCACATTCTTCTCTTGATTCTCTGTTTTAATGGAAATAGAGGGCATAATTAATGGAAACAGGAATGTTTTGTGGCTTTCAGAAGAATAGCTTTTTTTAAAAAAAGAATTAGCTCCATTAATTCCCTTTAAAATCTAATCACAAACGGACAATGAAAAACATCAGATGTGATAGTGAAGCAAGAGCTGTAAATATGGAAAACAATGAAGGGGTCAGATTTGATGCATCATCAAGCTATCTAATGAGCTAGTCGTTTATAAAGGACCTTTAATAAGCTTGCACTTGGTATGTATTTTATATTCTTTGAAGGGCACAAGCTTCCATAAAATCGGAGTGTTAAGGGAACATTCTAGCTAATCCAGCTTCAGGAATGATATAGCATGCCAGTAGCAAATGCACAGTTAAATTTACAAGATACAGTCCATTCTAAAACTTCATTTTCACTCTCTTTTTTTCTAAATAAATGATGATACAAATACAAGAAATCTTGTTGGATTTAAATTTGTCAATTTCAGTCTTAGCTCCAAGGTGATTTATTTTGAAAAATTGGAATAAATACCCAGTCCAATAAATACACCTTTTATTAACTTTCAAAATTACAACAGAAACAGACACCAGCAGTTGTGCTGCACTGTTACTTCATGTTCTTTACTAGTGAACTTTAACAGTGCTAGACTGAAAGCTAAATTATTTTGTCTAATTAATGGAAAAGTTAATCCCTTGATGCCTACAATCAACATTCCAGTCCTTCATCTCACTGCCAACAACAGGCTGTGCCAAAAATTCTGGAAGAAAGACTGATTTTTGTGTTCAAATCACTGAACTGAGACTCAAGAGATTTAGGTTCAATTTCTGGCCTTGCTTCAAACTACATAACCTTAGGCAAATCACTTGATCTTTCTGTGCCTTACAGTATCACTTTTAAAGTGTGGGTAATACCTCTCTTCCTGACAGGTGTTCTATGGGTACATTCCTTATTATTTGTGAGGTACCCAGATTATATAAGGAATGGGACCCAGTCAGTATCTAGATTTATTGAAATCTCAGTCATGAGCCCTAATCCTGACTCTGAGAGCACATCAAGGAGACAGACAGAGAGAGAGAGTGTTATGAATTAATGAAAACTATATTTACAAATTATGCAGAAAAATGTCCAAGTCCTAGGCTAGTATCTTAATGGGTAACATAGATAAAAGCTTTAGACTCCCAGGACTGCTGGCAAAATGGCTCTACAGGACTGACGACAGCTACAAGTATTTGGACATTTGGACATGACTCTTCCTCTACGGGATCCCTCTTTCCTAATGGTTTGCAGTTCTCCCTTCTTGCCAAGAAGCTTTCCCTGTTTAGTATGCCAGGGCCTTAATTTAAGTCAGTCTCCTCCTCCTCCCTCTCTTTAGGCAGGATTCTTTCCAGCACATTAAGTGGGTGGCAGGCTGATAATGTGATTGGAGTCCATTGCCCCCAGGAGGAACTTAGATCTGAGTATGCACACATTGACAATGTAGTTCTGCAGCTCTTAGGGAAATGCTGAATATTGCCTATCTCTTGCCTTGCCAGCTCCAAATGCCAGTGCAGATTTGGGAGAGAGAAGACTAAGCACTACAGAAAGCAGAGAGTGCTCTCCCAAATACGTTTCTAATTTTACTTTATATGAATAATTAAACAGTCTCTGGAGCAGGAACTGGAATCCAGATGAGTGCCCTAATTACTAGGCTATAAAGTCATTCTGAACAAAGTTGAAGAGATTTAATAGGAAACATTGAGAAAGCCCCACCTCAGAGTACCCCATAACCTGGGTGTACCCCATAACCACAGAGGTGAGCACATTTATCTGTGAAAGAAGAGACTTGGCTTCAGAGCGAGTATTTGAACCTGTGTCTCCCACATCCCAGGTGAGTACCCTCATCACTGGCATAAAGGTTATAAGAAAGTCACCACCACGATCATTACCTCCTTTTTGTGAATGGTGTCTAAAACCCCTTTGAAAATTTTAAATGTTTTGTTATGTGTTTTGATATTTCTCTTCCCTCTCAAAAAAGATATTGAGTTTCAGTCAAAACAATTCATTAAAATTAACATGAATTCATGAATGTTTTGGTCAGCCTACATCTGCCTTTTTTGGCAAAACAAGTTCTGCCTACTTCTCATCATAACTACAGAGATTTGCTAAACAAACCTTCAGAAGAAATGATGGAGATTCAACAAGGCAAATTCTGATAGGTAATACTGCTTCTATGCTATAGGAATCCAAAACACAGTCCAGTACTAAAACTATACGAAAGAGAATTGACTCCAGTAACTCCCACACCACAATTTTATCCATATCTGGTCAATGAAAAGCATTACTATGTGTAGGTGTAGTAGTAGTAGTAGTAGTATTACCTACATTTCTACAGAGTTGATCACCAAAATATAGGGTAAATGTATAGCCATTCTATTTGTTAAACAAAACAGAAGTGGAAGGCACACTCAAGAGTGTAATTATGATGAATTAACACAGGCAGTGCCATACCAGAAGACATCACATAGCTGATTCAATCTAGTACCCTGACTCCCAGCAGTGGTCCCTAAAGCCTCATCTTCACTAGAAAAAAAGATTGTGTTTACCATGTGTTAGCTAAATATGTGGTAAGTAACATGTAAAATTCTAGAGTGGACAAGTCAGTTGTCATTTTAACATGAATTACCCGGTCAAGGTAAACCTGAGATTACACCTCAGCCTTTACCCATTAATACATTGGAAAACTACAAACTACCTTATAAATCATAAAGTAAGAACACATCATTTTTTCCTAGTGAAGGAGCACCCTAATGGTATGTCTACACAAGAATGTTTACCTTGTGTTATTTGATTGTCAATTAACTTGAGGTTAAAAAAAAGGTAGTGAAGAAAAGCTCTAGCAGATATCTGGATAGCTGGCACATCCCCAACAGATAACACAGCATATTTTATAAGTTGTATTTCTTATAATGGGGTGGGAAAGGGGCATCATAGCTCCACAGTTAAGTCCCCCTTCCTGCCCTTAGCATCAGGGCGGTATGGCCCAATGGCCAAAGTCAATATAAGTGACTCTTTGTCACTTCTGCAATTCCAGACTAACACGGCTACCCCTCTGATTAAAGTCAATATAGTCACCCTCAATGTCAGGGCAATTTGGCCTAATTGCCACAGTCAATATGGCTGAACTGCTCTATGTGGTTATGCAGTCTAGTAGCCAGAGTCAATAAGGCTGCTTTCCTTAACAGGGCTAATCGGTCTCATGGTCAGAGATGGGGAAGTGGGCTGCCACCTATGTTGGTGGGGGAGGGTGGCAAGAGAAGGGGGACCCAGGCCCTCCCTCTTCACCAGGTTGCAGCCCAGGGCCCTGGCAGTGGCAAGTGTGCATGCCACTGTGCCAGCAGGGATCCAGCTGAAACACACAGACTCAAGATCCTGTTCACTAACTGGTGCACCATCAAGTTACCCTGGGCTTCTTCCTACCATTTTTCCCCAATGCTGTGGTCTGGATGTCTTCAGGGTCTCTGGATTCTTCAGCCTACATTGCTCCCAGTAGCTCCAGTCTCCCTTGGAGGTCCACAGATATCCGGGCATCTGCCTCAGTCTTGGTGTCTCAGGCTTCCATGGTCTGGGGTTCCAGCTCCTCCCAGGCTGGAGCCTGTGAGATGTGTTCTCCCACTCCAGCAGTCAGCCTAGAATGAGCTGGGCTGTTCCCTTTCATATTGCAGCAACTGTTGGAGCATGCTCAGCAAGAATGAGGAGGTGTGGCATCCTCTGCCCTGAGTGTGGGATTAACCTCTTGCTGTCCAGTGCAGGGCAAGTATACCCCATCACTTGGGGTGAGAACTGTTTCTTAAGTATGAACACTAAAACATGAGGACTAGTGCCTTTTATAATCTGTATTAGCTAGTGTAAATGAAAATGCTAATCTTTGTCGTATTAATGTCTAATTCTTTTTAAAACTTCCTCCGGTATTTGCTAATATTTGTTAATATTGTAACAAAAGCTATAAAAGATTTTTTGTGTGAGCTATTTTTGAGTGGAAAGAATTCTTTAGACACGCACTGCAGGTTGCCCCAAAGCCACGTTGAGCTGAATATGGAGCAGCTATGTGGTAACAATGTGTGCCATTAAACTGGATCAATTGTTAACAGTTGATCCTTAAACCTTAGGGCCAAATTCATCCTTGGGGAAATTTATCAGCATAGCAGTAGTGCAATAATTCTACTGCTATAGCTATGCCAGTATAACTTCCCATGTGGACACTCCATTCTGGAATAAAAGTGACTGTATTTATTTGACTACATTTATATAAATAATATACACTAACTAAAAGTCAGTTTTATTGCACAATAGTATGTCCTTCTGGGGAGTTATACTAGCATAGCTAAAGTGGTATAATTATTCCACTATTACCCAAAGCAGGACAAAAAAAGGCCAAATGATGAGAAAGGTGCAGCTTAGGTCTGGAAACCTTTGGTAATTGACAGTAGTGTGAGACAGGAAGAAAACTGTGGGCTTGATCTTTGATTCTGACCCACACTGCCGCTGGCCTACAGCTCGAAGTGTATGGCACCTTGTTCTCCCACAACATCAATATAGGGGAGCAGCCAATGATCTATAGACTTGTTATGCCCTTGTTGTAAATTAGAGTAGCTTCAAGGCTACTATAATGTAAATCTGCTACAATAGCCCCCTCATGGCTGTTGGGATCAAAGTGATTCTGGTCATACCCTTTTCTGGTTCCAGCATGCTGCCTAAATAGTGGGGATGTCAGGAATGAGGGCACAGAGAGTAGGTATTGATGATCTTGCTGCTTTATGTAGCTGAAAACTGTGACAGAGGTGTTGTTTGGAGACCTCCAAGCAAGATATAAACTGCACTTGGATGTTTGCCATCTAAGATCTCTGTTTAAGAATTTTCTATTTTGTAAATAAATTAGACTAGAATATAGAAAAGCCCATTGCTAAGTCCTGAAACTTCCTGACCATTCAGAATCCATAATAATTTCCTGCTATGTCAGTAAATTTCATTATTTATGCATAGTGCAGAAAAGTATTTCTTTCTTTAAAAACTCTTTTAATTATATAGCCTTTTAATTTCATCAAATGTCTCTTTGTTCTTGTCTTATGATAAAAGATAATCAAGAGTGCCTAACTGACCTTCTTTATGCCATGAACTATTATACATACCAGCTCTATTCTATCTTTTCTTGCACTTATCCTTTCCATATTCATTAGTCCTCCTTTCTTTAATCTCTCCTCATATAGAAACTCCCATCAAAGGCTTCCACAGAGAAGTGGATTGGGTGTTATAAAGGAAAACCTATTTAAACTAATCTAGAATCTCTTTGAGAAAAATAGAACCAAGCATATCAAGATAAAGAGGGACAGCATAAAAAATTAAAAGTAAGGTTTCTTTTCTTTGCATACTGAAAATACCTCAGGCTAAGAGCTTATTGAATAGGCCACTTATATTATCTTCCCAAGGGACTTGCTATCAAAGGCTTTTTGTCCTCAGTATTAGTTATGTTGGCAGGTGTTCCGCAGAGCTCAGAACTTGGCTGTTTGGAAATCATGATTTAAGTTATTTCTGTCTGAGTCACTGTCTCCTAACAGTCCGCAATTTAACATCATTCTGTGCTACACAAAAATATATTTCTTAAATGCGACACAGTGCACTACTACTTTTCTTGGTAGAGAAAGAAACTTTCAGTGAACCTTATAATTTGATCTCTGCACTTCACGTAGAGCTCAGCTGTCTGGTTGCTGCTAATGTTCATCTCGTTCTTGTGAATTTACCTCTGATGTCATATGCCTCTTAATAGTTTAACCTCCCTCATAATTACACGAGTTTTAATTTTAGCGACTAATTGATCACCACCAAACTCACAAAATTCTTGCTTTTCTGAAGTCTCAGTGGTTGAATGAAGAGAAAATGTTACCCCGTATGTAAGTACATCATGTCACAGGCACCAACTTAACCTACATTTTAACTAAACTTTGCATTCTTTCATATATTTTGAACCACAATTTCAAATGGCAAACATTACCTTGGATAAAAGGCCATTTTGGGTCTGTTGAACAGAATCATCAGCTTTATGGAAGATGTGGGACTGGGAAATTTATTCAGCAAACTTCTGGGCTCAGATATGTATGCTCAGCTCTCCATATGGCAAGTGTGTGTCTGTGCATACACATGTGTATGTGTGTGTGTGTGTGTGTGTGTCTGTGTGTGTGTATGTATTTGAGGACCAAATTCTGTCCATCCTTTTTTGCCTTGGGCATTCCAGGGGCCTTGCTTAAAAGACAAGTGAACCTTCAGAATATTTTATAAAAGTTAATATTTGTATTACTTTCTAGAGGGTATATGTCATATTTTGAAGTCAGAAATTTTCTACAAGTCAGTTCATAGAACCAGAAAGTGTCAATAACATTGGAATATAGAATTTGCCATATCAGTGATATCTTTGATCCATCTGCAAGTGAAGCTTACCTCCAGCAGTAGCCAATATCAGAGGAAGACATCTCCACCTTCCACTTTCGCCAGACACATAATGCTTCTAGACGGTTATGTATTCCTGTGGAAGTTAAAATAATATTCCTTTCCAACTCTCATCAATGATTAATTTATGACTTAAAGCACAAGATTGGATGTGGCTCCTTTCACTGGAAAGAGCAGATTTTCAAGATGTTCATGAAAAGAAAGCAAATATTCACCATCACTTTTGCAAAAACTAGGAGGGAAAACTATGTGATCTGCACATTAAGATCTAGATTGGGCCCCATGCATTGAGTACATTAGCTTTCTCCCCATCCTCTGTCACTAGGTTGCCTCCCTCGTTCAGCAAGGGACGCACACTTTCCTTGACTTTCTTCTTGTGGCTAACATACCTGAAGAAACCTGTTGCAGGGTACTTGGTGTTCCATAAGAACGAGGCACACACACAGCTGTTGAATAAAAGTAGTGAGTTTATTGAAGGCAAAAGTGACACACCCGCAATAGGGGCTCCCTTTGTTGCTGCCGCTGAGATGGGGAAAGCCCGATGCACCAGAGCAATACTCGGGATGAAGCCCACTGCGTGTGGGAACACAGGCAGAGAAATAACAGAAACATTTGCATTTTATGCGTACCTTATGAATAACTAATACCTTGTTTTTATTTTATTAGTATTACATAATACAAGCAGGTGTCTTGTTAGTTTACACATTACAGGCAGGCGCTGGGAACCGGTTAACTTCGGCATGTGAAGTATGCGATAACAGGGCAGGGACTGATAACGATGGCCGAAAGTACCCTTTCCTTCCCAGGATTTGTGGGGGAATAAGCACCCTTTCTTTTCCTGGAGTCGAGGGGGAGAGCGCCCCTAGCACTCCTCCGTGACAATGTCTTTTGCGCCCTTACAAAACCCTTCTTGTTACTCCTAATATCTCCAGCTAGCTGCAACTCCAAGTGTGATTTGGCCTTCCTAATTTCACTCCTGCATGCCTGATCAATATTTTTATGCTCCTCCCTGGTCATTTGTCCAATCTTCCACTTCTTGTAAGCTTCTTTTTTGTGTTTAAGATCATCTAGGATTTCACTGTTAGCCAAACTGATCACCTGCCATATTTACTATTCTTTTTACATATCAGGATGGTTTGTTCCTGCAACCTCAATTAGGATTCTTTAAAATACAGCCAGCTTTCCTGGACTCCTTTCCTCATCATGTTATTCTCCATGGGGACCTTGCCCATCAGTTACCTATGGGAGTCAAAGTCTGCTTTTCTTAAGTCCAGGGTCTGTATTCTGCTGCTCTGCTGCTCTCCTTTCTTCCTTGTGTCAGGATCCTAAACTCAACCATCTCATGATCACTGCCTCCTAGGTTCCCATCCACTTTTGCTTCCCCTACTACTTCTTCCCTGTTTCTGAGCAGCAGGTCAAGAAGAGCTCTTCCTACAGTTGGTGATGAACCATAAACTTGGGGGTCGCACCCTATTCCTGGAGATTTGCTAATATAGCACCTACTTTTAAGAAATGGGAGGAAATGATCCAGGAAACCACAGGCCTGTTAGTTTGACCTCAGTTGTATGCAAGGTCTTAGAAAGAGAAAGCCGTTAATGACATATTGTTGAACACTAATCGGGATAAAATACAACATGGTTTTACAAAAGATAGATCGTGCCAGACCAATCTGATTTTCTTCTTTGCGAAGATTAATGATTTTTTAGACAAAGAACATGCAGTAGGTCTAATTTACCTGGGTTGCAGTAAGGCATTTGATACTGTTCCACATGGGAAATTATTAATTACATTGGAGAAGTAGGGGATTAATATGAGAATTGAAAGTTAGATAAGGAACTGGTTAAAAGGACAACTACAACGGATCATACTGAAAAGTGAACTGCCAGGATGGAGGGAGGTTACTAGTGGATTTTCTCTGAGATTGGTCTTGGGACCGATCGTATTTAACATTTTTATTACGGAATTTATCACAAAAATGAATTGCTTGTAATAAAGTGTCTCTGACTTGTTACTAACAAACACAGAGCGAAGACTTGTTTTCTTCCACATGGAGAGTGTGCTAGTAAAATTTGCAGATACACAAAGTTGGCAGGTATTGCCAATACAGAGGTGGACCAGAATGTCATACAAGAAGATCTAGACGACTTGTGAACTGGAATAAATAGAAATGGGATGCTATTTAATAATGCAAAATCATGCAATTTTTGCTACAAGCTGGGGATTTATCAGTTGGAAGCAAGAGAGAAGGAGAAAGACATGGGTGAATTGGTTGATCACAGGATGACTATGAGCCATCAACATGATGCAGCTGTGAAAAGGGCTAATGCAGTCCTCGGATGCATCAGGTGAGGTATTTTCAGTAGAGATCGGGAAGTGTTAGTACTGTGATATAAGGCATTGGTGAAACCTCATTTGGAATACTGTGTGCAATTCTGGTTTCCCATGTTGCAGGGAGATGAATTCAAACTGGAACAGGTGCAGAAAAGGGTTATAAAGATGAAATTTAAAGTGAAAACCTAGCTAGCTAATGTCTATCTCTAATCTCCTTTTGGGCTGTCAGAGCTCCAGTTTGCTTAACTTTATACTGAAAGCCCTGTTTACGCAAACTGTATGTGAAGGGGATATACAAATGGGTTTGATGACTTTAGGCTGGGGATGGGAAGTGTGCTGTTTGTGTTAACAAATGTTGTTTGGATTGCATGCTTTTTAAGTTAGTGTTATATCAATTTTGTTATAATTAATGTATGTCAACATGGTTTCATAGAAAACAGGTCCTGTTGAATAAACCTATTTCATTCTTGGATGTGATTACAAATTTAGTGTATACGGGTAAGTGCTCAAATGTAATAGATTTTTGTAAGACATTTGTTCCTTCCCAACAGGCTAATAAAAAAATTAGCACTGTAAAATATCAACAAAATGCACATTAAATGGATTAAGAAGTGGCTAGCTGGCGGATCTCAAAAAAGTAGTTATCAATGGAGAATCATCACTGAATGGTGGTGTTTCTAGTGGAGTTCTGCTGGGATCTGTAGTAGGTCCTACACTATTCAATACTTTCATCCGTGGTCTAGAAGTACATTGTGATGGAGCAGAGAAACCTCAGACCAGCAGAAAAGGGGTTAAAGAGAGACTAAGGGCTTAGCATGCCCTTCTCCCTCACACCTGCAGCTAATGCTGTGTCTGGAGGGGAAAGAAAGGCAGAGAATCTGGCTAAGTTCAGTTCTGAGTGATGAAGAGGCAGGAGGTAGCTCTCCATGAGGCAAGTTTCACTATGAGATACCCACCAGAGGAGACAGCCATCAGAGGAAAAGCCACTGGACAGCCACCGGAGGAGAAGTACTGTGTCCCTGAATGAGAGACAAGCCATTGAAAAGACTGTATCACTTGGTAAAATGGATCAGTTCCAGCTCATTGCATTTTAATACAACCAAATACAAAGTTAAACATCTAAGAACACTGAATGCAGGCCACACCTGCAGAAAGCAGGACAGTATCTTGGAAAGAAAAGGATTTATGGGTCATAGTGAACATGCAACGGAACATGAGTTCCCTGGGTGATGCTGTGGCAAAAGGGGCCTATTCAATCCTTGGGTGATGTATAAACAGGCAAGCAGTGAGCAGGAGTAGGGAGGTGATTTTACTTCCCTATATGGAATCAGTAAGACCGACACTGGACTACTGCATCCAGTTCTGGTGTCCACCTTTTTAAAAGAATATTGAAGAATTTGAGAAGGTGCAGAAAAGAGCCACAAAAATTGTTCCAGGGCAGGAGAAAATGCCTTATAGTGAGAGACAGAGAGCTCAATCTGTGTAGTTTATCAAAAAGAAGATTGAGAGGTGACTTGATCACAGGATATCATCACAGGGAGAAAATACCAAGTACTAAAGAGCTCTTTACTCTAGCAAAGTCTACTCTAGTCTAGCTCTTTACTCTAGCTCTTTATTCTTTCTAGAGAAAGACATAACAAGAATCAGTATCTGGAAGCTGAAGCCAAACTCAAATTAGAAACAGGACATAAATTTTTAGCAGTGAGGGTGATTAATTTTGGAAGACTACCAAGAGTAATGGTGAATTCTCCATCTCTTGATGTCTTCAAATCAAGACGATGTCTTTCTGATGGTGTGCTTTAGTCAAACACAAGTTGTTAGATTCAATAGAGTGGTACCAGGGTGAAAGTTAAGGGTTTAGGACAGGAGTGGACAAACTACAGTCCACGGGCTGCATGCAGCCCGCAGCCTGTTTTATCCGGCCTTCAAGCTCCGGCTGGGGAAGCGGGGCCAGTGGCCCCGCTCTCCTGGGCTGGAGCGCTGTGCTGAGCGTGGAAAGCCACTGGCCTCCACACTGGCCCCGGGCAGCACTCTGGGGGGCGGGTAGGGCTGTGCACTCCTGTGGGGCAGCAGGGAGCCAGACAGATTGCTTTGAGTAGCATAGTAAGGAGCCTGGGGAGGGGGGGTTGGATAAGGGGCAGGGGGTGGTTAGCTGGGGCGGAGGTTTGGGGGGGCAGTCAGGGAATGAGGAACAGGAGGGTTGGGTGGGGTTGATGGGGGGCAGTTAGAGTGGGGAGGAGGTGGTCGGGGACAAGGAGCAGGAGGGCTTATAAAAGGGGGAAGGGTTCCAGGGGAGGTGGTTAGGGGCAGGGATCTCTGGGGGAGGGGTGGTCAGGGGACAAGGAGCAGGGGGAGTTGGATGGGTTGGAAACTCTGAGGGGGGAAGTCAAGGGGTGGGAAGTGGGAGAGGGTCGGTTAGGGGGCAGAGCCAGGATGTTTGGGGAGGCATCGCCTTCCCTACCCAGCCCTCCATACAATTTTGCAATCCTGATATGGCCCTCAGACCAAAAAGTTTGTCCACCCCTGGTCTAGGGTCCTGATCTAATTTGTTCCTTTTGACCCTAAACTCTATGAATCTATGGATCTATTGTCAACGCACCTGGAATTTAAGATGCATATTTTGTAAACAAATAAAAGATTAGATTACTTACTAAAGTTAGTTGGGAATTTCTCATGGACATTTGTTTCATGAAAAAGATGCCGATCATCAAAACTGAAAATTTTCAAAATAAGTTTGATTTGGATTTATATCCCAACTCAAACATTTTTCAGAAAGAAGCTTTCAGCTTGTTGTAACATCCTGTTTTGGCACTGTCAAAATGAAAGGCTGAAGTTTTCTTACTCAAAACAGATTTTTGTTAAATTTTAGCTAAATTTAGACCAGAAAGTCTAACTAAAAGGAAAAAGATCAACATCTAAACAAAATATTTTGAATTTTTCAAAATGTTAGTTTACCTGAACTGTTTCTCCCCTTTTCCCCCTTTCCCCCCCCCCCCCACCGCCCCCGCCCCAGTTTGTGAGGTCATGAACATTTGAGAGATTTCTACTTTTCATCCCAATTTGAAATGGGAATTATTTTCAAAATCTAAACATTTTGCAGTATTTCCTTTCCAATCCATTTTCCCAATCTCACTTTTAAAGGCTTCTTTCACCTCTTTTCTACATATTATGCCTTATTTGTGTTGTTTAAATTAGCTAGCATTTAAAAATCACATTTTTGTCCTGAAGAACCCAAAATGCTTGAAAACATTTGCTACAATCTTATTACAACTGAAATCAATGGCAAAACCCTCATTTTCCCCAAAGAAGCAGGAATATATATATACAGGAATCACTTTACCCACCAATGAAATGCATCCACATTTGACTCAGAATATGGAAGTTGTTCAACAGTATACAAGTTACAGGAGTAGTAAAAAGGAATGTTATGTACAATTGAAAACTATAGGAGGAATTTTGCCAGGCAGAATAGAATTATCCCGCATGAATTTCATCCAGGCTATTGAGGCTAAAGCCCTTATTCTTTATAAAGTAGCACAGAAAGCTTTAATAATGACAAGTGGTGAGAACTTTGATTTTCTACGTTATTCAAAAGTCGTTCTTTAAAGTGAAACAAAATACCACGGGTAAAGTGTCACAAAAAGAAAATCTTGCACTGTGTTATTCTCAGATGGGCTTCAATGCAGTCATGCTGAGCTCCCACAGCACCCATAATCTAACCATGGAACAGTGTATCCACATCAGTAATGACTTCTCATGCCGGTGACAGCTTTTGCATGCTGAATGCTATTCCCAGTGGGATAGCGCCTCTCATTCGGTATGAGCAGCATGTCATCACATGCTCTTGGGGTGTGGAAAAAAATATAAGTAGCTGTTCATACCTGTCATTTGTTGGAACAAAGACTAAGCTGACAACTGAGAGAGTGGCTCATATTTAATTTGACAACATGCACTTCAGGCTGAAGAGAGCGCATTTATCTGTTATCTAAGCCAAAGTCCTGTCATACAGATGAATGGATAGGGCATGCATTGTTTTTGTGACCCTTTGTCCCCCAAGTGTTGCAGGTACCAAGGACAAGAGCAGGAACTATTTTGTATCTCCCCTCTGCCTTAAGCTATGCTCTGAGTGTGGATCCAATTGCCCGGGAAACTGAAACGTTGCTTTCCTCATAGCATAACATTTTGTGATGAAGCTTAAAACGTTCTGAAAAATCTTGACACTCGTTCAAAGGATATGTCTACACTGCAGTGCGAAGCATGCTTCCCAGACAGACACATGCTTTGGGGATTGATCCTGCCTTGAGCAGGGGTTTGGACTAGAAAACCTCCTGAGGTTTCTTCCAACCCTGATATTCTAGTCAATGATTCTATAAGCTAACATGCTAAAAATACATCTAGACTGCAGGTGGGAGTGTGCTTTCCAGTGTGGAAGATAGACATCTGCTAAATCGCGCAGAACTATAGAGTTCTAAAAATAGCGGTGTAACCAGGGGTAGCTCAGGCTAGACTTTGACATATATACCCAGGGAAGCTGAGTGGATCTGTGCTCTGGCCCCTAGCTTGAGCTGCCATGCAAGTGACCCTTGGCTACACTTCTATTTTTAGCACTGTATAGTGCTGCGCAATCTCCCACACTGGAAAGCATGCTCCCAGCTGCCCTCTAAATGTAACCTAAGTCAATGCTATAATTAAAGCATTCTATAATAGGTAAGGGCTATACAAAGAGACCCATAAACAGAATACAGAAGGCAGAGAGTGGAGAATAGAGAGGCCTAAAATGGACCCCCTCAAAAGAGACCTACATATACATTCAGATAAAATTAGAAGCTGTAGCTCCAGTGCTGGGCTACTGCTTCCAGCAGCAAGAGCAACTAAAAAAGGCAGCTACATTTTGTATGTTTTCAGAAATTCCCAGCCCAAAGTTCTGAGATCAGATGGAAACAAGTCTTCTCTCCTTCCAGAACATAGGAAGGAAATCACCGGGGGGCCTGGATGGTGATGAAAAGCTGTACAAAAACATGTAAATGCTTGCATGGCATACATATGTTTAACTGTCCCCAAAGATGAAACATTTATGCCTCTGCAACCTTAGCTGTAGAACAGAAGTATTGTTAACCCCAAGTATTCAAACACATGAGTCAGGCCCACCAAAAATCTTGAGGTTGGCTTAAAAATCATGAGATTTTTTTTAAAAAGCCAATAGTTTTGGAATCTTTTTGTTTTGCTTCTGGTTTTTGAACCATTAGCTATTTTTTCAGTTTCAGTATTTTCATTTTTTTCTGCACCTTTGAGGGCTAGAATTTATGCTTTTTAAAAAATGAAAGCTGAGATTTTCAAGTAATGATATGATTCCAGAAGCTGGGCTTTAAAAAAAATCAGAAAATATTATGAGATACAGGGTACAAATATCATGAGTTGCCAAGACTGAGTAAATAAAGTAAGTAAAAAAAAATCTTTGGGTCTGGAAATGTGTACTGGAGAGATCATTTGTGAGCTCTACATTGACAGTTTAATATTTACTTGCATTTCTGAGACAATACCCCCCACAATTCTACATCATGGGGCTTGTGCAAGGATTTCTCACTGAAGCATCCTTGACTCTGGAATTCACTTCAGGATTGAAGTCAGTGTTAAAACAGCATGACAGCAGACTATGCACATCAGAGCTATCTGAGCTTCACTGGAGAGGCTATATGCTTTGGTAATGAAAAGAAATATAGTCCTTGATCTGTGTGCGTCTTCCCTGTTCTTTTCTCCATTCCATCTTCTTTTTGCCTTTGGCTAAACATTCTCACTCCTTTAGTTTAACTCCTCAGTTTTTTAGGGCAGGGGTTCGGTTTTTTTGATTGCAGGGACTTCTCTGATCACACCCAAACCCTTAGTCTTTTGAATCTCTCCCCTCTGAGTTTGAGCCAGAAGCATTGCTCCCTTTACATTATTATTTTTGATTACATACAAGTACTGTAGTGCAATCTCTTTATCGTGAAAATTAACTTACAAATGTAGGATTTTTTTGTTAAATAACTGCACTCAAAAACAAAAGAATGCAGAACTTTAGAGCCTACAACTCCACTCCGTCCCACTTCTCATTCAGCCAATCATTAAGCCAAACACGTTTGTTTACATTTACGGGAGATAATGCTGCCCACTTGTTATTTACAGTGTCACCAGAAAATGAGAACAGGCATTGGCATGGGGACTTTTATAGCCGGCATTTGTATCTATGTGCCAGATATGCTAAACAGTCTGCCTCTTCATGCTTCAGCCACCATTCCAGAGGACATGCTTTCTTTCTGATGATGCACATTAAAAATATAACCCATTAATTAATTTTTTGACTGAACCCCTCGGTGGGAGAATTGTATGTCTCCTGTTCTGTTTTACCCGCATTCTGCCATATATTTCATGTTATAGGAGTCTCGGATGAAGACTCAGCACATGTTCATTTTAAGAACACTTTCGATGCAGATTTGCCAAAATGCAAAAAATGTGCCAATATGAGATTTCTAGAGATAGCTACAGCACTCAAACAAAGGTTTAAGAATCTGAAGTGCCATCCAAAATCTGAGAGCGGCGAGGTGTAGAGCATGCTTTCAGAAGTCTTAAAAGAGCAACACTCTCATGTGAAAACTACAGAACCCAAACCACCAAAAAAGAAAATCAACCTTCTGCTGATGGTATTTGACTCAAATAATGAAAATGAACATGCATCAGTCTGTACTGCTTTGGACTGTTCTAGAGCATGGATGCATGTCCTCTGGAATGGTGGTTGAAGCATGAAGGAACATATGCATCTGGCAAGTAAATATCTTGCAACACCCGCTACCACAGTGCCATGAGAACACCTATTCTCACTTTCAGGTGACATTGTAAGCAAGAAGCAAGCAACATTGTCTCCTGCAAATGTAAACAAGCTTGTTTGAGCATAATTCTACATTTGTAAGTTCAACAGTCATAACAAAAAGATTACACTACAGTACTTGTATTAAGTGAATTGAAAAATACTATTTCTTTGTTTTTTTACAGTGCAAATATTTGTATTAAAAATAAATATAACGTGAGAACTGCACACTTTCTATTGTTTTACAATTTAAATAAATAAATTTGAAAAATGTTGAAATACATGGTATTCTATTATTGTTTAACAGTGCAATTAATCACACAATTAATCACGATTCATTTTTTAATGGCTTGACAGCCTTAATTGGCATGAAAGTGATTGACAGAATTATCTATTTTCCCAAGATTTCCATAATGAACTAAGATTGAAAAGGATAGAAATTGTGTCATGTAGAGCCCCTATTATATAATATTTAGTTTAGTTAGTCCTCTTCACTCCTAGTGGAGCATAAGGTGCCAACCATTCTTCTCCATTTGACTTGATCTTGGGCTAACCAGTAGATTTCATCCCAGGTCTTTCCCATATTTTTCATTTCGCCTTTGATAGTTCTTTGCCACGTTCCCAGTGGTCTGCCTCTCCTTCTTTTTCCCTGAGATATCCATCTTAGAGCAGTGTGAGGATGTCTGGTAGGATGTATAATACACCTACTGCAAATTAATTTGTTCTTTTACTGTTCTTCTAATTAACAATGACATAACCAGCATAAATCTTTATGCTCAATGGCTAGCTATACTTCCTGTGAAACTTTTCATTAGAATAACGTCTGAGCCGCAAAGAATAAAAAGAAGAACTCATATGTGGTCCAATTCTCAGCTAGTGTAAAGTGGCATAGCTACATCGAAGTCAGGGGAGTTACACTGATTTACCATAGCAGAGAAACTAGTCAATGCTGTTTGTATTGAAAAATAGCTGACTGGCATATGGCTCTGAGACTTCTTTTTGTCCCCACCCTCTCAAAAAAACCCCTATCTTACACATTCCCATTCTCTCACCCACCCATGTCTAAAGTCACTTTTTATCTGGACATCCATCAATTCTTTTCCTCACTTTCTGGCAAAATGCTCATATAGACACACATAGAGCGGCATTCTGATGGCTTGATTCTTCTCATACTTAAAGTGACATAAATAAAGACTAACTCCACTGATGTCAAGGATGGCTGGTTGGAAATTAATTCAATTTCAAGGAAAATATTGAGATTTAAAAATATGGGAGATTTTTTGTTCCGACATGAAACAAAACTGAGACCTTTTTAATTTTTTTTCAAAAATCACATGAGGAAAAAAAGACAGACAGGCAACCTCAATACTTTACAAATATTTAATTGAATACAATATCCAGAGTAATGTGTCATGAATGTAACGATAGACGATTTCCTATTATGATAAAGATTCTGAAAATGAAAGTTACACTAGGAATAATTACCATCTGAATCAACAAGATCCTAAAGAGATACTGCGATTGTCACTCCTAGATTTCTATCTAAAAGATTTGTTTACAGTTGTCATTTTAAAGTAGGCATGACCTTAAATGTCTAACACACTGCAGGAAAGCTGACAGAGTGACTAAAATATTTTTTTAAGAAACAAACATGTTAAATTAAATTTAAAAATTATTCTTTGAGAACTACACAAAGAAACAGCAATCCAGTGCAGAAAGATTAGTTAAAGGCCTTGGGAGTTAATCAAGACTACTTATTAAAGAAAGCAACAGATTTAATTAAAAGTAAATTTACCAACTTTAAAAAGGGCACTGAACAAAACATGAAGGAGACTAAAATGCAGCTGCAAATGTCAATTCAGCTAAAAACAGCACAACAACTAGAGAAAGGGTTCTGCCACTGATTTTAAAGAATAGCAGGGCAGCAAGAGAAGCAGCGGATGAAGTCTGCAGACTGTATGCATTGCTGTTGTTGTTTGAACTGGTATAATCCAGCTACTTAATTAATTAATTTTAAAAATCCTGCCATAAGACTGAAAAAAAGATAGAACCAGTATATTTTTAAAAGCCCTGTATATTTGCTAAACCTGAAAAAGAGTAGGAAGAGAAAAAGAGTAGAAGAGAATGGAAAAGGGAAGACTTTTGCCCTGAAGTGTAGAACTAGAAAATGTAATTTCTGTAAACAATTTTTCAAGCAAATGGGGGAAAAACATTGCCATTTGAAACACGGGGACCTGATTCTCTTCCTGCTTATACCAGTGTAAATCAGGAATGTCTCCACTGATGACAAAGGTGGCACACCAGAGACCCTGTGATGACAAAGCAGATGTGTCATTATCCACACAAAAAAAGCTGTCCAACTTCATTTGTTTTCTATTGTGTTTTATTTAAATGTCTGAAGGTGCCACAAATCAGACTGGGTAAACTTACGAGCATATAGATCTCTATTCACAGCAGCCCAAGTCTGTATGATTTGTGATGTAAATCTTTTTTCATTTCATTGAAGCAGGTAAAATGTTCTTAAAACTGTCAGGAGTCAAAAAAGAAAACAAAAACCTAAACAAGAAAATGATTTTTCCTTCCCCTATCTCCCTTTTTTCTATTTTTGGCCACTCTTGACTGGGTCTTTTCTAGGTGAATGGGACTTATCTGAATTATGGAGTCATAGAGTTTAAGGCTGGAAGGGACAACTTGATCATCTAGTCTGACCTCTTGTATATCACAGGCATGCACACTAAATTCAACAGGAAAAAGATCTTGGAATCATCGTGGATAGTTCTCTGAAGACGTCCATGCATTGTGCAGTGGCAGTCAAAAAAGCAAACAGGATGTTAGGAATTATTAAAAAAGGGATGGAGAATAAGATGGAGTATATCTTATTGCCCTTATACAAATCCATGGTGGCCCACATCTTGAATACTGCGTACAAATGTGGTCTCCTCATCTCAAAAAGGATATACTGGCATTAGAAAACATTCAGAGAAGGGCAACTAAAATGTTAAGGGGTTTGGAACGGGTCCTATATGAGGAGAGATTAAAGAGTAGGACTTTTTAGCTAGGAAAAGAGGAGACTAAGGGGGGATATGATATAGGTATATAAAATTATGAGTGGTGTGGAGGAAGTGAATACCGAAAAGTTATTTTCTTCTTCCCGTAATAAAAGAACTAGGGGCCACCCAATGAAATTAGTGGGCAGCAGGTTTAAAACAAATAAAAGGAAGTTCTTCTTCACACAGCGCACAGTCAGCCTGTGGAACTCCTTGCCTGAGGAGGCTGTGAAGGCTAGGACTATAACAGAGTTTAAAAGAGAACTGGATAAATTCATGAAGGTTAAGTCCATTCATGGCTATTAGCCACGATGGTTAAGGAATGGTGTCCCTAGCCTCTGTTTGTCAGAGGGCAGTGATGGATGGCAGAAGAAAGATCACTTGATCATTACCTGTTAGGTTCACTCACTCCAGGGCACCTGGCATTGGCCATTGTCAGTAGACAGGACACTGGGCTAGATGGACCTTTGGTCTGACCCAGTATGGCCTCTCTTATGTTCTTATGATCATATGTTCTTAAGAACTGATATTAGACAAAAATATTATAGGAGGCTAAACTATTACATGCCACATGGAGAGACTAGGAGGGATTGACGTGCATCAACACTCAAGGAAGGAAAATAATTAAGTGAGATATACCCAGATAATCTTGGAAGTGATCCTAATGCAGGCTCTGCAGATGAAGAGGAAAAAAACCCAAGGTCACTGCAGATCTGACCTGGGGCAAAATTCCTTCCTGATCCCCACATATAGTAATCAGTCAGACATGAAGTATGTGGGCAATAACCATCCAGACAAGCACGTGAGAGAGAATGCTTGGTGCCACCTCAGAACCTTGGCCTACCCTGCCAAATGTCCCATCTCCAGCATCACTGCTGCTTCAGAGGAAAGAGACAACACAAAAGGAAAAAAAACAGAATACATGGGGTGGCGTCAGGAAGAAACCTATCCTGACCCCTTCAGGTGGCCAACTGAAACCTTGAAGCATGAGCTTTTAGGAACATAAGATATAAACCAAAAGTGAGTCTAAAGGCTGAAGAGCCCAGCTGCCTACTATCACATGCAATCCCATCTTACAATCACATTCATAAATTTTTCCAGCTCTCTCTTAAAACTATCAATTTTTTTCTCCCATAATTCCTATTAGGCTATTCCAGAACCTTACCCCTCTGATGGTTAGAAAATTTATTCTGATTTACAGCCTGATTTGGTTCATGGCCAGTTCATATCCATTTGGTCTTGTGCCAACATTGTCCTTTAGCTTAAAGGCCTCTTCATCTTCCCCGGTGTTTACTCCTTTCTTGTATTCATAGAAAGCAACCATATCTCCTCTCAACCTTCTTTTTGCTAGGCTTAACAAATGAAGCTCTTCCAGTCTCCTCTCAAAAGATAGGCCCACCATTCCCCTAATCATACTAGTAGCTCTTCTACACCTTCGCTACACCTGTTCCAGTTTGAATTAACCTTTCTTGAGTATGGGTAACCTGAACTGTACACAATATTCCAAATGACGATTTACCAGTATCATATACAACACCATTACTACTTCTCTATGGGAAATTTTCCAGCTAGGATAAATCCTAGAATCGCATTTTCCTTTTTCATAGCTGCATAAAATTGGTAGCTCATAATCATCCTGTGATAAACACAATCAGGTCTCTCTGCTCTTCTGTCACTTCCAAATGATGAGCCCCTAGCTTATAGCAGAAATTCTTGTTATTCGACCCTAAGGCCTGCTCTACACTATGTGAGGGGGGTGGAAGGAAAATCGATCTAAGATATGCAACTTTGCATCAACTAAGTTGACGTACTTAGACCTACTCACTGTGGTGTCTTCACTGCAGTGAGTCGACTGCTGCTGTTCCCCCATCAACTCCACCTGTGCCTCTCATAGCAGTGGAGTATAGGAGTCAATGGAAGAGTACTTGGGGTCAATGTATCAATAAATCGACCCCCACTGGATTGATTTCTGCCCTCCGAAATGGTGGGTAGTGTAGACATACCTTCAGTGTGTGAACTTGTACTTTGTGCTATTGAATTTGATCCCATTTCTGTCACTCCAGTCTTCAAGGTCAGCCAGATCTTCTTATATAATATTCTGATCTCCCTCTGTCCTGGTGATGCCTCCCAATTTTGTATCATCAAGTTTCATTAGCCCACTCCTATTTTTTTGTGCCAAGGTCATTCATAAAAAATATTGGGAAAAAAAAAGGTCCCAAGACCAATCTTTGAGGAACTCTACTAATAATGGCTCTCCTGTCTAATAATTCGTTTTTAGCACAACCCATTGCCTTCTCCTCTTTAGCTAGTTGCTTACTCACTTTACAATTCTTGTACAAATTCCTGTACTCTGTTATTTAACCAATAATTTTCCATGTGGTAGCATGTCAAATGCTTTACTGAGTATATTAGATCTATTACATTTTTCTCATCAGTTACTTTTCTCAAAGAAGGAAATTAGTTTAGACTGGTATGGTCTACCAGTGGTAAGGAAATTAAAAATGGTCATACTGGGTAAGACCAAAGGTTCATCTAGTCTAGTGTCCTGCCTTCCGACAATGGCCAATGCCAGGTGCCCCAGAGGGAATGAACAGAACAAATAATCGTCAAAAAATCATCAAAAAATCCATCCCCTGTCGCCCATTCCCAGCTTCTGGAAAACAGAGGCTAGGGACACAGTTCCATTAATGGACCTATCCTCCATGAATTTATCTAGTTCTTTTTTTAACCCTATTATAGTCTTGACCTCCACAACATCATCTGACAAGGAGTTCCACAGGTTGACTGTGTGTTGTGTGAAGAAATACTTCTTTTTTTTTAAAAAAGAAAAACTTGCTGCCTATTAATTTCATTTGAAAACCCCTAGCTCATGTGTTATGAGAAGGGTAAACCCATGTTCCATTACATTCCTTTTTATCTCCATGAATTAAATTATTCTTTTCCTTCACAACTTGATCTAAAGTCTTGCATATTACTGAAGCCAGACTAACAGGTTGTAAGTGCTGGAATCACTTTTTTTCCCTTTTCTTAAATAGAGGTATGACATTATTTTTCAGTCATATGCTACTAATGCAGATTTATTAAACATCCTTACTACTGAACTAGCAATCTCATGTGCCAGTTCTTTCAAGTATTCAAGGATGGAAATTATCTGGTCCCCCTGATTTGAGTGCACTAATCTCCTTAGGCTTATCATATTACTCCTGGGGGAATTGTACACTACTACCCATGCACATAATTAATGAGACATGCATATTTTAAATTTTTGATGCAGAAAAAAGCTTCTGCCAAAATTTTGCTGCACTTCTGCCTTTTTCCCACCAGAGGGTGCTGTGGTGATAAAATGAAACAGCAGCTCCCAGCCAGCTAGGGAAGAGAAAGAGCTTGTCTTCTTCAAAGTGTCTATCAAGCCAGGTCAGGAGAGAGGGAATATGGGGAGACAGGCAGTGTGGGGCTCCTGGGAAGTCAGACAAGGGCTCATAAGGACTAGTGAAGGAGGACAGACTGAGAAGGGGCTGAATGGGAGTGGAGGCACAGGGCCAAAGAGGGAGTTTCAGGGCCGCATGGTTATGGGGAAGAGGGTGCAGAGTTACATAGGGACAGGGGAGCAGTTGGGTGAGAGCACAGACACACATTGGACAAGGTACAGGGACACAGGAACTGGGTGGCTAAATAGGGTCACATAGACACATGGGGATGAGAAGGAGGGATACAGGAACACCTAGGGACAGGACAGTGGCTGGGTGGGGGCACAAAGACACATAGGGACACGGAGAAGGGGTACGAGCCACATGGGAATGAGGAATGCATGGCCACATGGGGTGCGGGGAGTGGGTGTCTTATTGGGGGTGGAAGAACACATGTGAACAGGGGTGCAAAGACAAATGGGGGTGCAAGGACAAATGGGGGTGGGGCAGATGTACCTGACTGAATAGGAGAGGCTAGGTCAGAGTCTGCATGAGAGAAGCTTTCTAACAATCCCTCACTGCCCTTCCTCAAAAATCTGTTCCATACTTTTCCCACTAATACTCAACAACCCACCATGTTCACACCCAGGCTGCTTCCCAGCAATTTACTTCCCTCTCTCTCAGCTTCTCCATTACCCCTAACTCCCCCAAGCCTTTGAACTTCTTCTGAGGGTTGCAGGAAATACGGTTCTGTATTGTAGTTTAAATGAAATACTACTCAGAGTTCCGTATTAATATGCCTAGCAAGGAATCTATTTGTCAAAAAACATTTCCTGAATGTGTTTTTGTTGTCTGTATTTTTACAGATGTACTTGCTGACAGGTATTTTGAAATAAATGACCAAAAATAATTGAAACTGGTGTGATTATATTGTTATTTTGACAAATAAAATATGCAGAATTTTAAAATATTGTGTGTAGAAGTTTTATTTTTTTGTTGCAGAATTTTTTAATTTTTGCCACAGAATTCCCCAGAAGTATCACATGCCCAAAGAAGGATGTATTTGGCTATAGAACTTAAATGCTTATCTTTCTATATTATCCCTGTCATGATTACTGACTACAGGCTTCACAGCACCAAAGTGTCCCAGCCTGAGAGGGCTGTACTGTGCTTCCTTCAGTGTACTTTCAAGGTCTCTCAAGGTGGGCTAGCTAGCAGTTTTATTGAGTAATATGATTCCTCTTCTATCACATTATCTCCCGCAGGAGAAATGAGTCATCTTCACAGCCTACAGCCTCTGCTGGCTTAGGGTTCAATTTTGCTTCCACTGAAGTCAATGAGAAAACTCCTATTTCCTTCAATGAAAGTGAATTCAAGCCTCTAGGTGCAAGAGATCATTTAGTAGTCTGTAACAAGACTCCTGCTTGGTAGTATATAATAAAACCTTTGGATGGTCTGGAAGACAAATATGGTTCCCCAATGCATGAAAGTAATATAAAACTTGAGACTGTATGATAAAAACAAAAGCTGTAAAAACATTTGCCAAAATTCATCTGAATAGGCCTGCTTCTGTATTTTTAAAAATATTTTTTCAAACATAAAATAGCACTATAAAAATTTACAATATAATAATAAATAATAAATAAATAATAATAATAATAAACCTACTTATCTTGACAGCTGACACAGAACAGGTAACAAAATCTAGTAAGAATAAAGCCAATTTGAAACATGTTTTTGGTTTCATAGATGAACAAGTAGTTAACAATGGTATTCTAATAAAAACCTAAATTTAATATAGATGGGATAGGCTGAAAGTTTATACAGATGTAAACATAAGGTAATAAAGACTAGTCAATGGGTTACTATAATGGGATGGCTGCTTATTGAACACCCCCTCATGACCAGGGGTTCACTTTCCAGCACCCTTCCCGTTAGCTCTCTCTTGTGGGTCTCTTAAATACTCCACACAGTCTGTTGTGTTTAACAGAATCCCACGTGGGGCTGGTTTAATAATGGCTAAGATTCAAACAGTCCTCAAAGTCCTTAATAATAAAAGGTTCCAACCATCCACAGAGAGTCCCCAAAATAAAGTCCATCACCATAATACAAAAGTTAATACTTAACCCTGGTTCTTCTGCTAGACACAGACCCCTTTCTCTTTTCCAGTCTGCTCCACTCAAAGCCACCCTTTCTAGTTGGAGCTCTGGCTTTCTTCTCCTCAATGTCTCTCTCCTTTCTTCTTCTTGAGTTTAGTGGCTCAGCAGACTCATTTCCTGAGTCTATGACCACCATTCACTGGATTTGGTAGATAGGTTTGACTTAAAGTCTGGTGCCTTTCCTGGTATTTTTAAAGAACTGCAGAATAGCTTTTTTATTTGGCCCCCATTTTCCATGTATTCTAGATAGGTATTGCAAAGAAAACTTAGTTATATGTAAAACCCAGAAGCCTTGGAGTAACAATCTCATTTTACTGGTACAGTCTTTAAAATTACACGGGTGATGATCTATCCTCTCCTAGACCTAACATGTTTAACATAATCCATCATTGTGTTTATGAGAAATTCACGACTGATTAAAATTCTAAATAAAGCCACTTTACTCTTCCTCTCAGGGTCTTGGTTTGTATCAACATTTTCAACTGTTGGGCTGACTTCACAGATTTTTTTCCCCTTCATTTCATGTGCCCACACACAGTATTTTCCATTCCTTACTTAGCTCATTTTTGATTAAGTGTTTAAATTCTAGTTTGCTTAAGAAGATTTCTAAGTCAACTTGTTTGAGCTTAATAGCATAATTTTGCCTCTTTGTCTGCCAATTCATTAACAGCTAACCCTACATGCACAGGGATCCATGACATTACTATGGTCACAACTAATTGTGCCAATTTAGATATTAGCAGTAATATTTCATTAAGCATATTGCTTATGCTGTCAGACTTCCCTTTGTATAATGCCTGCAACCCTGATAAGGAATCAGACAGAATGGCCACACCATATGGCCACACATATAAGGTCCAGATTAGTTCCAGCAATACCTTGGTTAGCTCAGCTGTTAAGATGGAGCTAAAGTTAGTTAACCTTATATGGCTTTCTAGAGTCCAAACATGAGCACATGGAAAACTGCTCCCACACTATCCATTCCTTCCTCTTTGCAGCCACCATGCTACATATGACAGTTTCCCAACATATCACAGACTGACTGATTTGCTATAGCCTATATTTATTATTCTTCTTTACCTTCTTTTATTATATAATGCCATGTCTAGCTGGGGGGGGGTGGTTTCCCAGTAGAGTATTTTCCCATCGCTATAGATTTTTTCCTCTTTTAAGTATTTTTTTCATTGAGATTATTTATCCATTTCTCTACAGTTCCTACATGAAGAATTTTGAGTTTTTTGTTCTGCTCAGTTTCCACTTAATTCCCAGCCATCAATATATATTAGCTTCATATTATTGTCTTCACTATTACCTAATTATTTGCCCAAAAAGGTTACGTTTGGGAGCTTCAGTCTAAGAGTGATAGGCATTTCTCCAGCTGCTAACAGAGGTGTAGTAATGAAAACACCACATACTAGATGCAATGCCTGTACTTGGATACATTCTACTTTTCTTAGATTTGTTTTTGATGCAGACTTGAAGGCCTGACAGGCATACTCAATAATAAGTCTGATCAGCATTCTGTACAGCATTATCATTGTTTTCTTATCCCTTCCGCAGGAGGTTCCAGGTACATTTTTAAGTAAATTGATTCTTCCTTTGCACTTATCTGTAATATTTTCAACATGATCCCTCCAGGTCAGCTTGCTATCATATATCACACCAAAGGTATTTTTGCTATAATTACACTGGTCTACAATTTTTTAGAAGTCGTCTGCTTCAGAGATAAAATGTGATATTTATTATGTATTTTGATGTGCTGAATTCAAATATGACAATTAAAACAACTGATTGGCTACTGTTTCTAAGATATTTAAGTTTTTACATTTTATGTCTATGTACATTGTGTAGATAGTAGAGTTTTAATCATAAATTGTAAACCTAGGTCTTTTCATGTGTTTATGGTTGCTTTACATGATAATATTTCACCTGTCCTGTTTATGTAACACTTTAAAAATCAGCAAAAGGGTTATAGAAATAAAATGTATTATGAAACAAAAGGCAAAAAACTATTATGTACATAGTTTGGTCCTATTCAGTGTCTACTCGGCGCTTCTTGGCTTGTCTCTTGTATTCATTAAATGGAGCATCTCTTGTCACTGTCCAGCAAGAGTCTGCAAGCATTGATGGGCTCCATTGTTGCAATGTCCTGGTGAAATCGCTTGCCGTGCTCGTCGCTCACTGCTCCTCAGTTCGGTGGAAAAAAGTCTAGATGAGAGTGCAAAAAATGTATCTTTAGTGACATGTTGCAACCAAGGCTTTTGTATGCCTTGAGGAGGTTTTCCACCAACAATCTGTAGTTGTCTGCCTTGTTGTTTCTGAGAAAATGTATTGCCACTGACTGGAAGGCTTTCCATGCCGTCTTTTCCTTGCCACGCAGTGCATGGTCAAATGCATCATCTCGAAGAAGTTACGAATCTGAGAACCAACAAAGACACCTTCCTTTATCTTAGCTTCACTTAACCTTGGAAATTTTCCATGGAGGTACTTGAAAGCTGCTTGTGTTTTGTCAATGGCCTTGACAAAGTTCTTCATCAGACCCAGCTTGATGTGTAAGGGTGGTAACAAAATCTTCCTTGATTCAACAAATGGTGGATGCTGAACACTTTTCCTCCCAGGCTCCAATGACTGTCGGAGTGGCCAATCTTTCTTGATGTAGTGGGAATCTCTTGCACAACTATCCCATTCGCAGAGAAAACAGCAGTACTTTGTGTATCCAGTCTGCAGACCAAGCAAGAGAGCAAGAACCTTCAAATCGCCACAGAGCTGCCACTGATGTTGGTCATAGTTTATGCACCTCAAAAGTTGTTTCATGTTGTCATAGGTTTCCTTCATATGGACTGCATGACCAACCGGAATTGATGGCAAAACATTGTCATTATGCAGCAAAACAGCTTTAAGACTCATCTTCGATGAATCAATGAAGAGTCTCCACTCATCTGGATCGTGAACGATGTTGAGGGCTGCCATCACACCATCAATGTTGTTGCAGGCTACAAGATCACCTTCCATGAAGAAGAATGGGACAAGATCCTTTTGACGGTCACGGAACATGGAAACCCTAACATCACCTGCCAGGAGATTCCACTGCTGTAGTCTGGAGCCCAACAGCTCTGCCTTACTCTTGGGTAGTTCCAAATCCCTGACAAGGTCATTCAGTTCAGCTTGTGTTATGAGGTGTGGTTCAGAGGAAGAGGATGGGAGAAAATGTGGGTCCTGTGACATTGATGGTTCGGGACCAGAATTTTCATCCTCTTCCTCTTCCTCGTCTGACTCAAGTGAGAATGATTCTGGTGCATCAGGAACCTGCAGTCCTTCTCCGTGGGGTATTGGGCGTATAGCTGATGGAATGTTTGGATAATGCACAGTCCACTTTCTCTTCTTTGACACACCTTTCCCAACTGGAGGCACCATACAGAAGTAACAATTGCTGGTATGATCTGTTGGCTCTCTCCAAATCATTGGCACTGCAAAAGGCATAGATTTCCTTTTCCTGTTCAAGCACTGGTGAAGATTTGTTGCACAAGTGTTGCAGCATATGTGTGGGGCCCACCTCTTGTCCTAATCTCCAATTTTGCAGCCAAAATAAAGGTGATAGGCTTTCTTAACCATAGTGGTTATACTGCGCTTTTGTGATGCAAAAGTCACTTCACCACAAACATAGCAGAAGTTATCTGCACTGTTCACACAAGTACGAGGCATCTCTGCTCACTTTGGCTAAACAGAAATGTGTCCCTTTGCAAAATCAAACACTGACAAATAAGAGAGCACGACACTGTATGATTTCTAGAGCTGATCTAGGGCAATTTGTTCAGCAGAGTGATGTAAGCTCCGTTATGATTGCATCATCCGTGACTTGTAGGAATAACATGATGCAATTCATATCATGTATGACGCAATACCAACTTCAGATTGCATCATTCATTGTTTTGCCTAAAAAGCAAGTACTGTCCAAACCCAGTCATAGATTTATTCATAGATCCAGTCAAAGATGTATTTTAGTCATTTCTGGTTTAAATTGAGATCCCTTCCCTTTATAACTCACTTATCCTCCGCCATTCCCATGTCAAGGGTCGTATATACTGACCCAATAGCATATCTTGAAAACTAGAGCCAATCAACAATTTTAAGCATCATTTTCGTTCTCAGTGACCCAGAATTAGTAAAGTTTGACTACATTTATTTCAGAAGCATTTTGGCTGTAGAGCAGTGTTAGCTGTTGTTATATAGATATATATGGGTGCGGAGGGAGAGTTTTAGGCTCTAGGAGGGAGTTTTGGGGCTGAGGGGGTGTAGGCTTTAGGAGAGAATTTGGGGGCCAAAAAGGGGGGAGGTGCAGGCTCAGAGGGAGTGGAGGGTGCAGACTGCGGAGCTTACCTGGGGCTCCTAGGCAGGGCAGGTCAGAAGTCTCCATGTGCTGCTATCACCAGGCACTGCCCCTGCACCTTCCTATTGGCTGCAGGGGCGCTGGGGGTGGGACACAGACCCAACCCGCTCAGGGGCCGCAGGGAGGGGTCTGGCAGCCACACGGAGCGAGCAGGGAGGAAACTGCTCAGCTCCACAGTGCTGTGGGTGGTTTCTGGTGGTGTCTGTTTTCCTCACTAAACACAATAAATTGCACTTTTACAGTCCCTAAGCACTTCATCTTTCCTCCATATGCTATTGTGTAATTTTAATATTACCCTGAGGCTTTCATCATCTAGATGGTCTGAGCATTTCAAAGCTTATTTCATCCTTGCCTGGTGCAGTGCTTTTGGCCCTTATTATTGCTTTGTGGAGTTGTCTCATATTGAAATTTTCGTTTAAAATAAAATCTACATCCTCCTCTTACCTCTTCATCATATCATTAAGGAATGTCCTTTTCCTTTCTGTAATTTCTTTCTTCTGATCATTGTCATTACTGACATTTGGAAATATGGTGGACAGAATTTCTGCTTTTTGTTTGCTGGAGATTATTATCTATAGTCTTCCACTCCAAGCTTGATATTTATTCTGTTTACTCTTTAATACATTCATTGTCTGACGTTTCATGTATATCACTGATGTACTGATATCTTTATTTACTTTTCCACATAGTATTTCCTCCAACTCTCTTTTTGCCCTTTTTATAGCCCTTTGTGCTACTGTCTCACTTTTTTATATGAACTGTTGTTGTAGCTGTGTTTGTCCCAGGATATTAGAGAGACAAAAGGTGGGTGAGGTAATATCTTTTACTGGACCAACTTCTGCTGAAGAGAAAGACAAGCTTTTGAGATTTCACTTTTTATGTGTCATTAAGTCCCCACCATTTAGTGTAGTTTTTACTTACTTATATGCATTGTTCCTTTCTTTAATTATCTTATCACATTCCTAGTTCCACCAGAGTACACTTTTCCTATCTTTAGTTAGGGCTGGTATCCTAGGAATAACTGGATGGCTGTCTTTACAATTTCCTTTGTAATATTATCGCAGCATTCCTCAATATCCTCATTTATACACTGTTCACTCACAGTTTTCTCACTTTTGTGTCTAAAGATTCTGATTTGCCATATTTAGTATCCAAGTGGAGGTATTATTCTTGTCTTAAGTATTTTCTTTTTCCTTGATATGTAATTAATGTCAGGAAGTGGTCCGTACCCCTTCCCTCCTCTCTGTAAATTCTCCCTTGTTTTGAGGCAGAAGACTGTCTATATACTGCCCTCTTCCAGTGACCTCCTCCCAGTTGGGGACAGAGATAGAAATGGGAGCCCTGCCCAACCCTACACTACAGGACTCCTCATCTGGGCCTGGGGTTTTCCCCTCATCCAACTCTTAATTATCCAGGACTGCTTCCTCTCTTCCACTACCAAGCCATTTCCTGGCCCTTTGCTCAATCCAACTCCCTGGAATGAGGTCTTCCGGCCCCCTCTACATTTCAAGGGACAGTATACCCCATTGCAGTTACAATGGGTAAATTTTTGAAAAGCACTGTGCAGCCTAGTTCTCCTTGGAAGTGTTACTGAAAGACAGTGTGTATGCACAGGATTTATATTTCATTAACTGCTTAGCATATGTAGTCCCCTAGTACATAAGGCCCAGATGCCTCTTCTGAATTGCCAAATGGGGAAGTTAACATATTTTCTAACCTGTGAAGGTTTCCTATTGATACAGAAGTCACTTGACATGTTATCTACTGTTTAGAGCTTAGCTGCTGGTGAGCTATGGAAATGGGCATTGATCCAGGTCATCAAGAAGAAAAAGAAGTCAAAAACAGTCTCTGCCACTACCTCAGTCACCTCTGCTGTCAGTTTTTTTAGCTCTACCATCAAGAGAAGACAAATAAGGTCATTTTCCTGGGTTAAGAAGTGTCCTCAAAAGAGAGGCAGGTGTGAGTGAATATATTTAGTAGAGATGTTTGAAAAATTTCCAATGGACTAGTTTTCTGTCAGAAAATATTGTTTCATCAAAATATTTTGCAAGAATGTGTCAGTTATGGTGAATTCTTTTATAGACATTTTAAAAAATGATCTAATATCAAAATGCAGTATTTTATTTTTATTTTCTCATTATGTTTAGACTTTCATATACCATATTTTATTATATGTTGCATTTAATATTTATATATTATATTTGTTTCCACACTATTGAAACAAACATTTCATTAAGGTTTTTCAATTATTCTGAATTTCTGTTTCCTGAAAATTGTGAAATGCTGACCTTTTGTCCCAATTTGGGACAAAAGCAAATTTTGAAATATCAAAATGGAATGGAAATTCTAACTTACCCTCAAGCTTTAATGTTTGTCTCTCCACATAGTTTTGAGGACCTACTCAGTCTCAATATTATTTATACAAATAAGCAAAAAAAAGACTGAATAGATTTTAATACAAACAATATATAATAATAGAATCAAGACTGAGCATGTTACAACCTAGCACCATATGATGGTATCACTATCGACTATCATCAGAGATGGAAACTATAATAAAGGAGAATGCCAAAATCCATCAAATGTGGCTACAAAGTTGTATCGTTTTGTTTTTGAGCCTGATTACTAGATGTATCAGATGCCTTTGACACAGAGTAAATTTTGGATATAAATAATGACTCCCATGTCACACTCTCTGAATCAAAATCTGAATTTAAGAAAGATACATCCCTTCTCAGAATGGGAAAGTATACTGCATTAGACAAAGGTTAAAAAGTTAACAGGTGTTCGAATAGCATCTAATACTTGCATTTACATTTTTCACCAACTATTTTAAAAAATGCTTCCAAGGGCCATTAGTGAGGCAACAATAGCAAAAAACAAACAAACAAAAACCCCACGGTGGTCTTGTATGCTATTTTCACCATCCAGAAACTGAAATATTGTGAGAAGACCACGTCAATCAAATCTAATTTATGTAAGGTATTGTAGCTGTCGTAACACTATCATAGACCTAATCTAGCTTCCCAGAGCTGTGGATCAACACTTAATTTTCCCAACAGGAGGGTGGGGGGTTATTTTTGTTTTCATATTATTTTCTCTCTCCCTCCTATGCTCCCAGATTAGAGAGGAAACGGGTTGGTATCCGCCTAGAGAGTCAGATCGTTTTCTGAATACTGCAAAGCTATGACTGCTACTCCCCTTCTGACTCAGATTGAGCTGGGGAGGAGCCATGATCCAGCAGCATCTGGGGCTAAGACTGCAAGCCACTGGAGCAGCCATCCCCCTCACCCACCAATTAGTGACCAGAAGCAGCCAGGGCTAGGAGCTTGAGGCACTCTACCAACATGGCTGCAGCCTAGCTAGTCTCCAGTGAATGTGTGCCCCACTCCCTTCTATCCTCTATACCAGCAGTAGAAGTTGGGGTCTGTAATGGGGTCAGGACTCATCACCGCAGCACCTCCTGCTGGTAGGTCTGGGAATTATCTCAGTTCAGTGTAGCATGCCCTCCGCTGGTGTCCCATCTGTCTCTCGCCTTCAGTTGTCATCTCAACCCACGTTGCTCACTGCTCACATCATCCTCTTCAGGACACTGCTCTCCAACAGTGCTCCCAAGTCCACACCCACCCCCTTCCGGGGGCAGTTAGCTGCACTGCACTGTACCTTGGTGCTGCTTCTTACCTCAGGATCCAGACCTTCCCCTTCGAAGGTCGTGGAGAGATTGACTGTTCCCTTCCTGGTCAGCCTTCTTATAGTGCCTAGCCTGGCCATGATTGGCTCCTGGCAGGTCCCTTTCTTACTGGCTGCTAGCCTGTGCATCCACTCTCTCATAGGAGTGGGGCAGCCACCCCATTATAGCGTCAGAAACTCTGCCAGCTATAACTGGCCCTGTTTAATGTCCTTCAAAGCATAATTTCTCATCACAAAAACCACCACCACAGTTGAAGCTAATTGAAAACCTTGTTAGAAGTCTAAGTGGAGAGGCCAAGACCAAATACACCAGAGGCTGAATACCCCATTCACTCAATGAAGTGGGTCTCCGAGTTGTTAAAGCACAGTGGCAAGGTGGCATGACAAAGCTAGCAATGCTGTACCTGCACCTGCACTGAGGATAATATCTGTGTTTTGTCCCTGTTTGAAAATATCAATCCAGCAGCTTTCACAAGCACTAAATTCACTTTAAAATATCATAAAGAAAGCTTCATTCCTGAACTGCAGTATGGGAGTGCCAACACTCAGTTTCTTTCATTACTCACTGTAATTTGATTTCTTCAGCTTGTGAGGAATCGGATTGTGACAGATTATTTGAGCCAACAGACCTAGTCTGAGATGCACAGTGAACTGGTAGCAGTAATTCAGGGAAAAGAAAATGAGCCAAAATACATTTTGCTATGACATCCTTTTCATGATTTTTGACTGTAGCAGATTTGCTACATGGAAAGAGTAAAGATGAACAAATTCAGAAGTTATGTGTGAATACTACATAAAATTATATGTTTCTGTTTTCTGTCACTCAAAAGCAATATACTGTTTAGTTGTAATCCTAGTTGTCCAATGATCTACGCTTGAGTGTATTATAGACAATCCATTCTCCTCCCAAACTACACCCAAAGTTAGATTATTATTTCAGGAGAATTGCTGTTTTATTTCATATAGTAATTACACATCTCATTTCCTTTATTATACTGTCTATATAATTCTGCAGACAGATGTTTTAGTTAGCTTAAACCAATTTATAAAATGTGGCATATGTTTATATGTGCAAAAGGGGGTTAGATTGTCAATGGTTGGGCCCTTCCAAATTCACAGCTATGAAAAATGCATCGTGGATCATGAAATCTGGTCTTCCCCCAGGAAATCTAGTCTTTCGTGTGCTTTTAGGACCACTCTCCAGCAGGCAGTGCCACCTCTAACAGCAGTGCAGAAGTAAGGATAGCAGTACCATGACCCTTTCCACACCTCACAAACACACAATAACCTTCAGTATCAGAGGGGTAGACATGTTAGTTTGGATCTGCAAAAGCGACATAGACTAACAAATGTATTAGAGCATAAGCTTTTGTGGGTGAATACCCACTTTGTTGGATGCATCCTTCAAAGTGGGTATTCACCCACGAAAGCTTATGCTCTAATACATTTGTTAGTCTATAAGGTGCCACAGGACTCTTTGTCACAATAACCTTATGACCCCTACAATTACCATACCATGAAATTTCAGATTTAAATAGTTGAAGTCATGAAATTTACTATTTTAAAAACCCTATGACCATGAAATTGACCAAAATGTACCGTGAATTTGGTAGAGCCCTAGTCACTGGTCCTTGCGCAGGTGCAAAAGGGAAAAAACAAGGAGACTTCCCCACTTCCAAGCCAGGATCAGCCCATGGGAGAGAGGCCAGAGGATTGGGAAGGCTGCAAGGGAGACAGCATTTCACATATATAAAGAGAGAACAAAGGTAGAACTGGCCAGCCATAAAGATGGGAATGTCATAGCACCATCATGAGGGCTGCTAAGTACTCTGAATATGCCTCCTGAGGGCACTGTACCTCCCAGAGCTCCCTATGGCAGTGCTACTCAAAGTGGTGGTCCGCAGACCAGTGCCAGTCCACGAGCCATCAGCTGCTGGTCCATGACAAGTTTCCAGGAAAAAAAGAAAGAATAGTATAATTTAAAAATCGCACCGGAATTCCACCAAGAATAATTATCAGTCAATAAAGTTAACGATATTAAATAATATTATGTTTTCAGAAGCACATATTATAATATTGATAATTATGCCATATCGCTACAGCATGTTTTGCATGAGGAGTGCAAGCGTGTGCTTACTCCACTCCTTCACATATAAAGACCCTGCCCCTGGTCTTTGGTACCGGTCCCTGGAAAATTGGGAAAAAATTGCCGGTCTACCACTTCAGATAGCTTTAGAAGCACTGCCCTGTGGGACAATACAACTCTGTACTTCCCATTCCCCAGGGTTGTGTCATAATGGAATATCTAACCCCATCATGTACAGCATAAAATACAAATAATGTAAAAGTGTAAGAAGATTTGCCAAAGATTTTGTATTTTAAAGTTATATAAATTCTAGCAGTAATTAAAAGTTGGAGATGATGGGCCAAATTCTGTCTTTACATACAAAACTACTGACTTTAATAGAGAGTTAGGACAGAATTGGGCCCCATATGCTAAAATATGTAGTTTTACTGCAATACACTTGATGTTACATCTCATTCACTGTTCTAAAAATCTGTCTCCTCAGTATCTAAAATTACTTTATGTAGTCATTCTAATGTACTGAGTAGAATCAAGCATCGTGAGAACACCAGGGCCTTTTCTGCTTTACTTTGAAAAAAAGAGGAATAAAAAGTAAAATGAATCCTTTAAGCATGACGGGGAGTATCTTTATCTTCACCAACGCGTAATCTTGTCAACTGTGGGAAGGGTAAAATTAGACGGTTCTGTACAGAGAGCAAATTTAATTCATTCTATTGCAACTCTCTATGCTAAAACCCTAGCTTTCATCTGCAGCAGATTTAGGATTTTTGCCTCAGTGTGGAATTCAATTGGATTCAGAAACAAATGTTTATAGTGGAAGCCATCATTTTGTAATGGTATCTGGGAATATTCATTTCAGTCAGGCTTAGCCCTGTGGAAAAAACACCTGATGATGAAATAGAGAGCCCAAGGGCTAATGAAATATCCCTTACCCTTTGTATATGCCTAACCCTATCTTCCTTCCATATCCCATTAAAGACCAGATATCTAAAAGAATGAGGCAATGTTTTGCACAAGGAAACATTTTGCAAAATACCATTATGAAATGAGAATATAATGCAGCACCACAAGAACTGTTAAAATGCGGGGAGGGTGCGGGAGATCTCATGTAATGAAATGAAACAGGGAAACAAATCTCTTCAAAATCTAATTATCCTAGCTAGCAAAAAACTGTACTCTTCCATAAGAGTATACACACAAAATGAGATTAAATCACATACACTGCTAATTATGAGTATGTAGCCTTCAATATATATTTATAGATAAGTGAGGTATTGATTAATGTTGTAATTCAAGTAGAAAACCAATGGGCCCAAAGCCTATAAGGTAGTTTGCTTAGCAATGCTAATTAAGGCCTAGATTTAGTTTGACATGAGGAAATGACAAGCCAGTGGCAGAAAGTCACAGATTAAGACAGTCATAAAGCAATTAACTGGCATAAGGTACAAAATCAATGTTATTGGTATTTTAGGGTAAATTTAAGAAGTAACTGTAACAAACTTGTATGTATAAACTGTGGGAATACATAGAAACACCATGGCAACTAATTGATGTAAATGGCAATGATAATGTGGTCATTAATTAAATAATCTCTTAACTGTATGAACCCCCAAAGATATGGGATGTAAAAGCTGAGATAAATTAAAAAGGGGCTAAGAGACATATAAATATGCATGAAATAAAGAGGACATCAACATTATAAAGGATAATCCCTACTAGGAAAAGGTGTGATCGATACACTAACCACCACCTGACTGGTATCTTTGCAACAGATGAAGTATTCTGTATTATCCCTCTCTTCTTTGCTATACTGCTGTGTGTGAAATCCTGCATTGCTTGTTAATCAAATTGCAAATAAAAGTATTGAATTTTGCCTCTTGTGTTCCTCGGAGTCCTCGTTCAAATGACAACCTCATTCCTGTAGCTGATCTAGGGGCCAAACCCTCTCAGACAACTACATGCCAAATTAAGGTTAATTTTAAAACTACAGATTAGGCTGCAAATATTTACAGAGAGCCACAGGTGTGCATGCGTCTTCAATAGACAGACTCCTGTCCTGAGGAGACAGTATGATTTAACATAGCATGGCAATATACAAAGGGCTAAATTTTGCAATCAAGGGGTTTCAGGGCTCAAAGGATATGGAGAAAGATAGAAGAGGATTACCACAGGAACAGATCATGCACTTGGCTTATTGTCACCTACACATCCTGTTGTTCCTTTTTTAAGGAACATAGTGACATAAGGGACAAGGTCCACAGCAGAGGCCAGGGTATAAGTCATCAGTAGACAGCTAACTGAAGGAAGGAAGTTTTTAGGGAAGAGAGTGCTCCACCAGCCCCCTCACTTGCATGGCACTTGGGGATTTCAAATATCAGTGATGGGGATAATCTCCATGAAAGAAAGCAAGAGTCCCCAGTGCTTTCAGAAATAACAAAGAGTCCTGTGGCACCTTAAAGACTAACTAAAGTATTAGAGCATAAGCTTTCATGGGCTAATGCCCACTTCATCGGATGCATGCAGTGGAAGTATCCAGGGACAGGTATAACCAGGTTGGAGATAACAGTGTTAGTCCAATGAGGATAAACCAGCTTGTTATCTCCAATCAGGGAGGGTGAGGTATTCCTCTAGCAGCTGAACTGGAGGTGTGAACAGCAAGAGAAGAGAAACTGTTCTTGTAGTTAGCTAGCCATTCATAATCCCTATTCAGTCCTGAGTTGACTGTATCAAATTTGCAAATGAATTGCAGCTCTGCAATTTCTCTTTGCAGTCTGGTCTTAAAGTTTTTTTGCTGCAATACAGTGACTTTTAAATCTGTAATTGTGTGTGCAGGGAGATTGAAGTGTTCTCCTACACGTTTTTGTATATTGCCATTCCTGATATCTGATTTGTGTCCATTTATCCTTTTTCATAGGGACTGTCCAGTTTGGCCGATGTACATAGCAGAGGGACATTGCTGGCACATAATAGCATACATTACATTGGTAGATGTGCAGGTGAATGAACCAGTGATGGTGTGGCTGATCTGGTTAGGTCCTGTGGTGGTGTTGCTGGTGCAGATATATGAGCAGAGTTGGCATCGAGGTTTGTTGCATGGATTGGTTCCTGAGTTAGAGTTATTATGGCGCAGTGTGCTATTGCTGGTGAGAATATGATTGAGGTTGGAGTGTTGTCTGTGGGCCAGGACTGGTCAGCCTCCCAAGGCCTGTGAGAGTAAGGGATTGTTGTTCAGGATGGATTGTAGATCACTGATGATGCATTGGAGAGGCTTTAACTGAGGACTGTAGGTGATGGCCAGTGGTGTTCTGTTGTTTTCTTTCTTGGGCTTGTCTTGCAGCAGCAGATTTCTTGGTACACATTTGGCTCTGTTGATCTGTGTCCTTATTTCCTTGTGTGGGTATTGTAGTTTTGAGAAAGCTTGGTGAAGATCTTGTAGGTGTTGGTCTCTGTCTGAGGGGTTGGAGCAAATACGATTGTACCTCAGTGCTTGGCTGTAGACAATGGATTGTGTGGTGTGTCTGGGATGGAAACTTGTGGCATGAAGGTAGGCATAGCTGTTGGTAGGTTTTTGGTATAGGGTGGTGTTGATGTGGCCGCCATTAATTTGCACCATGGTGTCCAGGAAGTGGACCTCCCGTGTAGACTGGTCCAGGCTGAGGTAGATGGTGGGGTGGAAGCTGTTGAAATCATGGTGGAATTCTTCCAGAGTTTCTTTCCCATGGGTCCAGATGATGAAGATGTCATCAATGTAATGTAGATAGAGGAGGGGCGTGAGTGAACGAGAGTTGAGGAAGCGTTGTTCCTGGTCAGCCATAAAGATGTTGGCATACTGTGGGGCCATGCGGGTGCCCATAGCGGTGCCACTGGTCTAGAGGTATATATTGTCACCAAATTTGAAATAATTGTGTGTGAGGATAAAGTCACAGAGCTCAGCAACCACTTGTGCTGTGGCATCATCAGGGATACTATTCCTGACAACTTGTATTCCATCTCTGTGTGGGATGTTTGTGTAGAGAGCCTCTACATCCATGGTGGCTAGGATGGTGTTTTCTGGAAGGTCGCCAATGCATTGTAGTTTTCTCAGGAAGTCGGTGGTGTCACGGAGATAGCTGGGAGTGCTGGTGGCGTAGGGTCTGAGTAGAGAGTCCACATATCCAGACAATCCTTCAGTGAGAGTGCCAATGCCCGAGATGATGGGGCCTTCAGGATTTCCAGGTTTGTGGATCTTGGGTAATAGATAGAATAACCCCAGTCAGGGCTCTAAGGGTACGTTAATTTGTTCCTGTGTTACTGTAGGGAGTGTCCTGAGTAGATGGTGCAGTTTCTTAGTATATTCCTCAGTGGGATCTGAGGGAAGTGGCCTGTAGAAATTGGTGTTGGAGAGTTGTCTGGTAGCCTCCTTTTAGTAGTCAAACCTGTCCATGATGACAACAGCATCTCCTTTATCAGACTCTTTGATTATGATGTCAGGGTTGTTTCCGAGGCTGTGGATGGCAGTGCGTTCTGCACGACTTAGGTTGTGAGGAATGCGATGTTGTTTTTCCACAATTTCTGCCTGTGCACATCGGTGGAAGCATTCTATGTATAGGTCCAGACTGTCATTTCGACCCTCAGGAGGAGTCCATGTGGAGTTCTTTTTCTTGTGCTGCTGATGGGATGGTGTCTGTGTATCAGTGCACTGTTCTATGTTGTCTTGAAAGTATTCTTTGAGTCGGAGACAGCGAAAGTAGGCTTCCAGATCACTGCAGAATTGTATCATGTTTGTGGGGTGGTGGGGCAGAATGAGAGTCCTCAAGATAGGACAGACTCTTCTGCCGGGCTGAGTGTGTAGCTGGATAGATTGACGATATTGCTGGGTGAGTTAGGGGTACCACTGTTGTGGCCCCATGTGGCAGGTAGGATTTTAGATAGCTTGCAGTTCTTTTTCTTTTGTAGAGAGGTGAAGTGTGTAAAATAGATCTCCTGTCTTATCTTCGTAAAGTCTGTTTGCGTGGAAGGTTGGTTGTTTATGAAGGTCTCCAGGTTGGAAAGCTCTTTTTTGATGTGGTTTTCACAAAGTCTTCTCACAGAGGAGAAGGGAAAGCCTCTTCCACACAGGGATTGGTTGGCTGCAGCTAGACTGAATGTCTTGTCTAAAATCAGTCTTGAAAGTGTTGGCCTCCTGCCATACAGGAGACAAGTTCTCTTCCTGTGGAATGACTTGCAGAAAACAGTACAGTTAGAAAAGGTAAAGCCAGAGACACAGAAACAGGTGGTGGCTACACTTTCCAAAAGACAGCCTTATCTATACCATAGAATAGGTATGCTGTCTGGTAGGAATAATGAAAAATAGTTTAGGCCATCACAAAACAATCATATTCTGAACCATGCAATACAACATTTTGTATCTGAAGTTTGCCATGGAATGTAATTTGTAAGATTTTTCTTAGACTTTCTGTCAGGTGTTAAATATTTCATTCCTTTTATTTTAGGTTTCCTTTATCGCATCTCTAAATAAATACTTTCTGGAATGGGTTTTGTCTGGGCTGATTCTCATTTACACTGAGGGAAAATAGTGGTAAATATATTCAAGGGGAATGTGATTGCCAACCTATTACACAGAGGCAGGTAACAAAGGAGTGGGTATGTGGATGAGGTAGTCTTTATGCTGCTCATTAACTACAAGAAACTGTGAACTAGACGCCAATCTAAGGAGGACTCAGAAGGTTTAGGCACAGAGGGCCCAGCAACTTGTGGGAAATACATTAAAATGTGTAACTATTAAATAAACATCAGAAGATTCCTTTATACATAGACATGGATAAGTCACTTTACCTCTCTGTGCCTCAGTTTCTCCTTAAAATATGGATAAAGATATTTATATTCCTTTTAAAACACTGATAGCTCTGGATAGAAAGCATTATATAAGACATGGATCAGCAACCTCTGGCCTGCGGCCCGCCAGGGTAAGCCCCCAGGCAGGGCGGGCCAGTTTGTTTACCTGCAACATCCGCAGGTTTGACCAATCACGGCTCCCATAGGCTGCGGTTCACCATCCCAGGCCAATGGGGGCTGTGGGAAGTGGTGGCCAGCACATCCCTTGGCCTGCACCGCTTCCCACAGCCCCTGGAGCTGCAAACCACAGCCAACAAGAGCCATGATCAGCCGAACCTGCGGACATGGCAGGTAAACAAACCGGCCTGGCCCACCCGGGGTCTTACCCTGGTGGGCCATAGGCCAAAGGTTGCCGATCCCTGGTATAAGAGATAAGTAGTAGTATATGTCATTTAGTCAATCCAGATTCTATTGGGATAACTTATTTCTGTATACAGATTTTATGGACAGTTATTAGTCAGATTAAATACCAAGGTCCCAATTGTTATTAGCCAAATCCCACCTTTAAAATCTTTTTTCTCCATTAGGTGCTTCCTTCAACATCTGCTTCTAGATACGAGCCTCAACTATTGGTCTATATTCGATTTTTTTGAGTCAGACTGTCAGCATATGTAAAGCACTTTGTACATTTATGGCACTCAACGGGTATCAATATACACAACTGCAATATTGGTACAAGACAGTTCATTAAAGGATCCTTTACTACTCTGATATAAAATCTGTTTGAGGTAATGTCATTTACTGTTTAAATGTTCTTGTTGGTGCACCTATTCCTTCTGGGGCCTCTGTATTTTATGACTGCCTAGAACTGGTAAATAACGTGTAATGGAAGGCAGATTCACTCTTAAGTTCACTGAGAGTAAAATAAAGGCATTACTTAGTAGGCTTTGTGTGCCAACATAAGCATTTGTCATAATTCTTACTTATTAGCGAAGTGCCACCATCACGCAACAGTCTAAGGTATTTTTAAGCTGGCAATGTGATCCAATCACAATACCTCTGGGCTGTCTGCACTGATATTTCGAATGTTCTACCAAATGATCAAAGAGGCAGTCTATTGAGTGCTGTAACTGATAAACCTAAAACAGTGGCCTCTGCCAGCCTCACAAATCAGAAAATGACTGTTTCACATCAAAAGCAAGCAAAATGTACCTTTCTAAATGTGCTTAAAGTGGATAATGTCACTGTTTGTTTTCCCTTAGTTATATCAGGTGTACTGAACATATATAGTTTGTTATTATTATAAATAAAATTGGATTGGATAACAAAAAACAGCCATGTGGAAAAGAAATGAAAATAGAGATAAAAAATTAACATTAAAAATTAACATAGAAAAAAATGGCATTGTGACCCTGCCCAGGAAGAAAATGAGAAACATCCACATCCATCCCATAATGTACTTAGGATGACTATAAAATTTTATTTTCCATATAGATTCATACCTTAAATGGAACCATGCATGAAAAAAGTGAATGAGGCAAGGGGAGAGGTCTATGACAAAAATGTCTACACTTGGTCATCTGAAAATATTCCCCAGCCTGTTAATATATTTGACAAGATCTCCTTGTATGCCAACACTTTCTCTCATTTAATACAGTACTTTTGTAATGTGAACACTGAAATTCAGAGAGACATTCTCTGAGCCAAAGATGGCTATGCTGCCAGCCACTAAGACAGCCCAATTGCTCATTTATCAGTTTATTCAACCTACATCTCAGTCTTTTCTTTCACATAGACCTTTACACCCTCCCCAGCAATCATTGCAAGGCTATTTCCTTTTTCAAATCCCTTCTCTCAAGATCCACTTCTGCTGTGTCAGCTTTAAAGTAATCTGATGGTGGAGGTAGAAAGAGGGGCAGATAAAATAGTTGACACTTTATTTTATAATTTTAAAAACAATGTACATATGTACATTTCTATTTGTATAAAATTGTATATATTTGATTGATTCCCCCTCTATCCTTTATATGTCCCTTATATTCTTAGACCCCAATCCTGCAAAGACTTACACACACGCTTAACTTTCCATCCTGTGAACAATTTGTTAATTCAGTGGAACTACTCACAGTCTGTAAAGTTAAGCATCAGTATAAATTTGAGATTGTCAGTTCTTTGAGACAGGAAATATGTCTTCATGTGCATTTCTACAGCACTTAGCACAAAGTGATCCTTTGGGCGTCTGAGCACTACCTCAATTTATAAATATTAAACAATAATAGTATGTTGTTTAATAACAAGCCATGTAGTAATCCTAAGAGTGATGTAAAATCATCAACTAAAGACAAAACAGAGCTTCTGACTACATCTTAAAGGGTCGATTTTACTAATAAAACAATTGGGGGGTTATACACAGGGCTGGCCCACAACATTTTGGCACCTGAGACGGGGAGCTCAAATGACACCCCCATTGCCCCTTGCGTGGGCCAAAACTTCTGCCATCTTCCTGTTCTACTCCTCTCATGTACTGCTCTGCTACCTACCCCAATAAAGGAGAACAACAACTTAAAATGCCTTGCTCAAAAATTTTAAGTAAAACACTTAACTTTCAAACACCTGAACAGCAAATGTTGTTTGCTTTTCTTGACTGCATAGTAAACACTGGCTTTTTTTTTTTTTTTTGGTTGAATAAGAAAAGTGGTGCTTTAGATGCTTTCTTGGATGCAAAGATTTGAACTGCTTCCTAAAGGTCCACAGTCTGGGCCAGATCATGCTCTATTGAGATGGTTGCAAGGCCAACCAGCCTCTCCTGAGTCATTCTGGAACATAGATATATTCTTATTAATTTCAGATTGGAGAAGCTGTATTCTCCACTGCAACTGTTACAGGAAGTGCTGGAAGTATCCACAGAGCAACAAAAGCATTTGGAAAGAGGGTGGTCATCTTATTTGTGCACATATATTCCAGAACAGCCTTTGGAATTGATCCTGCTGAAATGTATCTTGAAAGGGCTTTCAGTTTCATCACCTGAATCACTCGTATCAATATTGCACATGTCATGTCTCTAGTGCCCTGCATTGCCTGTGGAGGTCTTCTTCAGGTATAGTGAGGAGTTTTGGAATATCATACACTATCCCAAAAATACTTCTGTGTTCCTTGAGCTGAAATGTTCTTCAACTGACTGTATTGCACAATCTAGCAAGTGGTTAAAAAAAAATCAACTTTGAATTGTTGTTTGGGACGACTCTTGTATTCTTGAAAGGAAGGTGGAAAAACATCTTCAGTGTGAAGTTCCTCTGCCAACTTCTGTGCACTCTTCAGAACATTTTGAAATCCATCATCTGACCAGTAAGACTGCAGGTGTGACTTTGCTTTGTCCAGTTGTTCCATTGCTCCAGATATATCAAGGTCAATACCTTGGAGTCTCTTGCTTACAACATTTATTTCAAACAGTATGTTATGCCACAACACTAAGCCACACAGAAATCTGAAGTTATGTATGTTTCTGCTGATTTCATTTCTGTCTGCCACTGTTCTCCCACAAACAGTTCCTGTCATAGCATTATTCCCTATAATGGCAACTATGGCAAGTAACTGGCAAGGTAGTGATTACTTGATTACTACTGGCAAAGTAGTGGTTACTTGCAATGGCAAGTAATTGGCAAGGTAGCGGTGTGTGTACATTTCTTGGGTGGTGACTTTTCTTAGATGCTCCTGGAGTACAGCATCAAACTCAGCCATCAGATCCACAATTTTAAGGAAGTTTCCATTGTTTGGCACATACAGCTGATCTGAAGTGCCACACAGTGCTAGATTTTGGGTAACAAGCATTCTCACCACATTCTTCTCTGATCTACACTTTTCTTCAGGAATGTGCATCGTTACATCCATCTGAGATGGAGATATGGATGCTGCAGTAGCTGCCAGGTCACCTGCACTCTGACTAACTGGAAGATCAGGCATCTCTTCACCATTGTATCCTCATTGGGGCTGGAAGGGTCATCGTGAACATTTGTGTCTATGTGACAAAGAGTCCCGTGTCCTGAGAAGCTGGTATTAATCAGTCCAGGTTCCTGAGGGTGTTCGACAGGTACGTCAGAGGCTGCTCCTCCTCTCTCCCCCTGCCGCTCATGCTGCTTTCTGTTATTCCCTCTCACCTTTTCTTCTGCCTGCTGTTATGTCTCTTGTGCCCTCCTTCCTCCAGCACAGCCCTCCACCATCTCTGTGCGTCTAGAGCAGAGAGAATACATGTGCACCAGCTGCAGACACGCTCCCACAGTCTGGCGCCTGAGGCAGCTGCCTCAGTTCGCCGCCTCTGGTGCCAGACTTTGCGGGGTGGGTGCCTCAGCCCCCACAGTCTGGCACCAGAGGCGGCCGCCTCAGTTCGCCTCATGGTATACATATAGTTTCCTTATGGTTAAAAAGAGTTGTGCTTCAAAGGATGAAAATTCCAGGATTATAGATTAAATTGTGGCTTTTAGTCATAGCCTTCAGAGGAAGTGGTATGGTAGCACACTGCATCAGCAAGTGCTACTGGAGTTATTGTGTTTGGGAGCTCAGGGGCTGCAATATGCCTGTTGAAACAACTTTTGAACGTGTACAGCTGGAGTATGGAGCCACCTCTTAACTCCTTCCACTCTACAGAACAAGGTACATATTTACATATCCATTTCTCCACATAGGTGCTGAATCTAGAGGCCCTCAATCTCCTGCAAAGTGAAGAAAGAGCCACATTAAGGAAGAAATTCTAACTCCAATAAAGCCAATAGCAAAGCTCCTATTGACTTCAGTGCGGCCAGGATTTCACCTTAATATTCTGTGCTGAAAGCTCTGAAACCTTCTACTTTCTGCACAGGGGGATTTGCTAATTAATATGAATACATAACTTTGCAAATATGAGGATGTGATAAGTGTTATTAAAAAGCCAAGAAGGGTAATGCCATCTATATTAAATAAATTGCAATTGGATTAGCTGAAAATATAAAATTGTGGTCTGGCTTTGTTTTTACAAAATTCAAAGTAACTTACTTGAAAAGTAAATTAAAAAATAAATCAGTATTAATAGCTCATATAAATAACTCCTAACAAAAAAGGTAGGGTACCTGAAATACAAAATCAAGCACAAAGGACTCAAGGGCAAGGATTAAGGGGATCCATAACTATAAAGACAAATGAGAGTTTGCCAGTAACCAGTCTAATCCCTTTAGCCAAGGCATTATTCCTATAAATAACAAAAATGAGCCCAAACTGCATCACATTCAGATACTTGGTATCATTTTATATGCTGCCACGTTAGCCATTTCATGGCAATTTCAGATCATACTCTGAACAAGCATATCAATCGTGGCAGAACAGTATTTGTCCTTCTAGTATGGGCCTCACTGCTAATTTTCAAGATGATCTGACAAGGTTTTTTTTAGAAGGTTTGGAATATTGTGTAATAAAATATCCATGCTAAATTGCATTAGTAATATAGCAATAGGGGCCAAGAAAGCTTATAAAATTGAAGTTGAATACAATGTGCAGAAACCCAGAAAGAAAGGACATTGTCATGTGCATTTGCAAAGGTATATGTGCTTTTTTACTGTATATAGAAGGAAATCGGTTGGAGGGAGTTTGTGGGTGGAGAGTATTTTAGCATCCTGTGGACAATATTGAGCTAGTGCAGAGAGCCTGTAATGATTTTCAATATCTCAAGGGGACAACAGGGAGCGTCAATTTTCAAACTCTGCAGGAAGAATTTTGTAGATGATCTTTTCTTTTGGAATCGCACAGAAAGACAGAAGAAAGATCTACCTGTTTCATATTTAGCATGCACTGACAAACAGGGCTTAGGAGTGGCTTTTTTCCCCTTTTTTAATAGGAATTAGCATAAATCTTATAGATTTTTAAAGAACAGGAAACAAGCAGAACAAATTAAAATTTAATGTAATCCATTATCAGAGGGATAGCTGTGTTAGTCTGCATCTACAAAAACAATGAGGAGTCCAGTGGCACCTTAGAGACTAATAGATTTATTTGGGCATAAGCTTTTGTGGGTAAAAAGCCCCACTTCTTCAGAAGCATGGAGTGAAAATTACAGATGTAGGTATAAATATACTAGCGCATGAAAAGGAAGAAGTTACTTTACAAGTGGAGAATCAGTGTTAACAAGGCCAATTCTGTCAAGGTGGATGCTGTCCATTCCCAATAACTGATGAGGAGGTATCAATACCAAGAGAGGGAAAATTGCTTTTGTAGTGAGCCAGCCACTCCCAGGCCCTATTCAGGCCCAAATTAATGGTGTTAAATTTGCAAATGAATTGTAGCTCCACAGTTTCTCTTTGAAGTCTGTTTTTGAAAGTTTTTTTTGTTGAAGGATGGCTACTTTAAATTTGTATAGAATTTCCAGGGAGATTGAAGTGTTCTCCTACTGGCTGTTGTATGTTACCATTCCTGATGTCTGATTTGTGTCCATTTATTTTTTATGTAGAGACTGTCTGGTTTGGCCAATGTACATAGCAGAGGAGCATTGCTGGCACATGATGGCATACATATCATTAGTAGATGTGCAGGTGAATGAGCCATTGATGGTGTGGCTCATGTGATCGGGTCCTCTGATGGTGTCACTAGAGTAGATATGGGGACAGAGTAGGGGTTTGTTACAGGGATTGGTTCCTGGGTTAGTATTTCTGTGGTGTGTCATTGCTGGGAAGTATTTGCTTCAGGTTGGGGGGCTGTCTATAAGTGAGGACTGGCCTGCCTCCCAAGGTCTGTGAGAGTGAGGGATCATTTTTCAGGATAGGCTGTAGATCGCTGATGATGAGCTGGCGAGGTTTTAGCTAGGGGCTGTACATGATGGTCAATGGTATTCTGTTATTTTCCTTGTTGGGCCTGTCCTGTAGTAGGTGACTTTTGGGTACCTGTCTCTCTCTGTCAATATGTTTCCTCACTTCCCCAGGTGGGTATTATAGTTTTAAGAATGCTTGATAAAGATTTTGTAGATGTAATCCATATTTTTAACAGTGACAATGTTATGTCTCTTCTATTGAGAGAATTTCTATACCCACCAAAGTTAACATTTTATCTGCAATTAAATTATAATTTCATGGCTTTGGTAGTATAGCTTTCTGGTACAAACACAGCCTGATTCACTAACCCTACTTTCATCTAGAGTACTTTGGTAAAGAGACTACTCAACAAAAATAAAAGCTATTCCCAAGAGTGAATGATGGGAATTTGCTCTTTTATTTAACTGAATTGCCATAGAGTGGAACAGGGGAACTCCCAATAACTAGCAACAGAAGTAAGGAAGGAGTGAAGCATGGCTCCATCTTAAAATACTATGGGTAACCCAGTTAACCCTGTCATGACCACTTTACTGCAAGTACTTATCTTTGTTCATAGTCCCCATGAGGTCCATGGTGAGCACACTCGGGAGTTAAAGTATGTAGGACTAGGACAAGGACCCATAAAATGCAAATGAAGTATGCCCTGTTTGCAGCTGTTTATTGGAAGTCTACATGCAATAATCAGGTTGTTTTCTGATAACCTAGTGATAAAATAATATGAGCCAGAGGTAATTATCACATGAAGTGAGAAAAGGTTCACGCTGGTGGGTGAACCAATTACAGACTAATGTTCATTTAAAGATCGGGTTACACAAGCCCATTAATGGTTTGTTTTAAATGAAGTTTGATGCAATTGCCAATCTTCTGTGGTTATGTTCTACTGCAACTAAAAGGAAGTGCAACACACACAGCTGTGCAGTACTGTACGTGCTCTTTGGAGGAGGCAGTTCTGTTTCAGGGAAGAAATCCCTGCCCCTGGAAAGTACTGCACTTTAAATGTACTCACCGGCATAGTCATGTATTTCTAACAGTTGTGAGCAGTGTGTCCCCTACATTAGTATTGAAAATAATTATCCACTAGCATTGGCATGACAAAAACACTTCTGTGCTACTGCAAAAATCATTGTTTAGATATTTTTTTCAGCCCCTGGTGTAGTGAAACCATTGCTGCCCATCCTGCATGACTGTGAAGCAGAATAAGGAAGCATAAGACACTCTCTTACTCAAATTGTAGACAGCAGCATGGAGAAGACAGCGATTGCAGTAGGGCTGCTACATCCCCTCTTACACCTGTGTAGAGAGCCTTGGATCAACTCACCACAGCATTCATAGACTTATATACTCTAAGGTCAGAAGGGACCATCATGATCACCTAGTCCAGTGCTTCTTAACCCATTTACCATTGTGAGCCACCTATGCAAGTACCTATGTGTAACATGGGCCACATCCACATAACAGATATACTAACTGTATGGCCCTCAGGATGTCACATGGACCACAGCTTTGTGCTGATTGGGCCGCAAGCAGCCCGTGGGCCATGGGTTCTAGAGAGAGTCCCTGCACATTGCAGGCCACAGAACCTCACACACCCGCTCCTGCAATAGACCCCTAACCCTGAGGTGACTTATAAAACTGTTGATAATGGAGAAGACAATTTAAATGTTGAAAGATCACATGATTTCCCCACGTCACCTCTTCTGCCCATCAGTTAGCCATTACAAGCTTCCCTCCTTGCTGTTCTCTCCCCACTTTGCCCCTTCACCCTGCATCAGGCCTGCTGCTTCCCCCCATAAATCCCCACTGTGCAGAGAACCAGCTCCTCATGGGAAAACTCTGCACATCTGCAGCCTGCCAGGCATGCTCCTTTCTCCCTCGCTGCCTCTGGCTGGGCTGGCACCCCGGGAAAGCCCAAGATCCTCCCTCATGAGGCACTGCCCAGGAAGAGCAGAACCCTGCATGTGCCAAAGCCTCCCAGAGCCCTGCGCAGCCCCGGTGGGCACTACACTGGCATGGGGGAGCCTCTCCCCTCCTTGCACTGAAGTAGGAAGGCGAAGCGATTTCCAGCACAACCTGAGGCTCCACAGCAGCTCCCTGGGCAGGGGCTTAGCGTCCTCTTGGTCCCACCACCCTGGGTCCTGGATCAGGGAGTGTGAGGCTGCTCCATCCCCTTAGCACCCTCCTCTGCTGAGCCATCTCTGGCCGGGCTCCCCAGCCACTGAAGCCCCTGCGGTCAGGTTCCCAGGGGCCATGGTGCACAGCACCTCCTTAAGGCTTAACCCCTTCCTGCCTGCACTGGAGCTGGGGAGGGGACAGGAAGGGGCTGGGTTATGTAGGTGGCCAGAAGCAACCTGCTGGTGTTAGCTGCCTTTCAGCACTGTGTGGGCAGAAAGGCATTGGAGACACTTCTAGCCACAGAAGGGATGAACGGGGCAGTGCTACAAAGCTCTACAAAGACAGGGGCCATGTCATCCCTTCCCCCATTCCTCCCCCCGAATCTGGAAGCAGCTCCTATTGTTCGATAAAAGGGGCCCCCTGAAATAAATTCCTCATTCCTCCTGGCCTTGCTAAACTTCCTTATCTTGTGTAAATATTGTTTGCCTTGTTCCCCCTCCTGTTTATTCTCTGTTTGATTGAGTAAGCAGTGTGTGCAAGGTCAGCCTGAAATGATACAGGAGACAACGCATACCTGGTGTCTTTCCTTTGTCTGTCTTAAACCTATAAATACTGATGTGTTGGTCTAATAAAGCTGCCACACACCTCCAAAGCTACTAGACTGATGCAGGGGAGGGCGGGGGGTGGTTGCCCTTTGATCAAAGTTGCTGTTTCTTACACGGCCTCTGGCAATTTCAAGCTATAGCCCAACTCCGCACTACCAGGGTGTTGGGACGGTGAGTAGGAGAAGCTGATTTTTACCTAACACTATCACTTCCAGCCTGCAGTGCTGTAATTGACTCTGATATGTTGTCAGCAAAAGGTCCATTAGCAACCATAGTGCTAGTGGGCAAATTTAAAGTATTTGATGACAATATTCATCATGTAATTTCAATTAAATATGTTCACAGCCAATTTTTTTAAATAGTTGAGACTGGATGCAAATACATTAGCACAGATCATATTGAGAAATGTTTTTCATTAATCTGCATTGAGATAAGCAGAAGCAAAGTTTTAGAAGTGTTTCTAACATATTTGGATTTAATAATTTGGACTTAACATTAGGCAGGACCTAATCTAAATGTATGTGGCCTGATTTTCAAAGGTGATTTTTGTTAGAGAGCTTATTCCTTCACTTCCCTGGTCCTTCTTGAGTGAACAAAGAGCAACAATACCCGAAGTCCGAAGCTGCAAACAATCTGATGTTTATTGGGATGAACTTCCAGCAAGCTTAAATCCAAGCTACTTTTTCCTTATTTTCAAGGCCAATTTACTTCCTAGCTATACCTTAACCAATCATTCTACCGAAATTTCCTAACCAACCCTAACATAATGTAACATGATTAGCTAACCAATTATATCCCACTACCTTAATTAGTTTACTCCCAAAATTAATTATACAGCAGACAGAAACAATTACAGAACTAGACAGAGACCATGCAAATAAATAATAGTGACGTGGGAACTATAATGACAATACGGAAGTGAGGATTTCACAACTATAGCTATAAAGACATAAGGGTATCCCAGCTGCATCTATTGATAAGTGGGTTCTTACCAAACAGAAAACTATCAGACTAAATTTCCTTTTACATCTTCTAGGCTCTTCCCTTTCTCTGGAGGTGATAGATCAGATCACCTTTCTAATAGCCCCAGATTGCCTTATTTCAATATGACTAGTCTGGAATGTGAGGACATGACTGCATGCTTCCCAGTTTAAGGCTGCCTCTGCTGCTTAGCCAAAGTTATTAGCCTAAGAACAGGGTCTCAGACTGTCACAGTAAGGGTATGGTTACACTTACAAAATTATAGCGCTATTGCTTATAGCGCTCGCCTTATACAGCAATAATAATAGCGCTATTGTATGTCCACACTGAGCTGCTCCAGCGCTATAGCATGGCCACATTTGCGGCACTTAATACGGCATTAAGAGCAGCGCATTAGGGCATGTATCCCACAGTACACCTCTTCCTGATCTGGCGCAATGGCTTGTGGTAGGGGGGGCGTCACTTGCGGGGCATTCTATATCCTGTTTGAACTACCCATGATGCTTTTTGGCATATCCCAGCAATCCCTGTGTTTCCTTCCACCTCCGGCGCCATCTTTCAAGGGTTTCAGCAAGGCACGCTCCGTCTTCCATTGTCGAGTGCTGCAATGAATCCAGAACTGCTGAGGGACGTGCTGACGACTGTCGCCAGCACATCTCTGTGTGCAGTGGAGTTATTCCTTGACATGCAGGATGACAGTGATGATTCTGAAGACGAGATCGAAGCGGTGAATGCATTCGACACAAAGCTGCTTGTCTCATTAACGGACATGCTCACGGCTGTTGAACACCGCTTCTGGGCACGGGAAACGAGCACAGAGTGGTGGGATCGCATCGTCATGCAAGTCTGGGACGACGAGCAGTGGCTGCAAAACTTTCGAATGAGAAAAGCCACTTTCATGGGACTGTGTGCTGAACTCGCCCCTGCCCTGCGGCGCAAGGACACCAGACAGAGAGCTGCCCTCCCGGTGGAGAAGCGGGTGGCTATCACGATCTGGAAGCTGGCTACACCAGACAGCTACCGATCGGTGGCCAACCAGTTTGGGGTTCGAAAGTCGACCGTTGGAGTTGTGCTGATGCAAGTGTGCAGGGCCATTAATCGCATCCTGCTACGAAAAATCGTGACTCTGGATAACGTGCATGACATCATGGCTGGCTTTGAAGAAATGGGTTTCCCTAACTGTGGAGGGGCGATAGATGGGACCCATATACCCATTCTGGCCCCCGCCCACCTAGCTGAGGAGTACATTAACCGAAAGGGGTACTTCTCCATGGTTCTCCAGGCGCTTGTGGATCACCGTGGGCGTTTTACTGACATTAACGCTGGCTGGTCTGGAAAGGTGCATGACGCACGCATCTTCCGCAACACCGGCCTGTTCATGAAGCTGCAAGCTGGGACTTTTTTCCCAGACCAGAGGATCCCCGTGGGGGAAGTGGAAATGCCCATAGTGATTCTTGGTGACCCTGCTTACCCTTTAATGCCCTGGCTCATGAAACCGTACACAGGGAGCCTGGACAGCAGTCAGGAAAGGTTCAACTACAGGCTTAGCCGTTGTCGAATGACTGTGGAGTGTGCTTTTGGGCGTCTCAAGGCGCGCTGGCGCTGTCTTTATGGGAGGCTAGACTTGGCCGAGGGTAGTATCTCCGCGGTTATTTCCGCATGCTGTGCCCTACATAATCTTTGTGAGCGGAAGGGCGAAGGCTTCACTCAGGCATGGTCCTCTGAGGTTCAACGCCTGGAGGCCACATATGCCCAGCCAGAGAGCAGGGTTCATGGAGGGGACCAGCGCGAGGCTCTTAGGATCAGGGAAGCCTTGAGGGAGCATTTTGAGGCTGAAAGCCAGTTCTAAAGTGAGGTGCAGATGGAGGGAGGGAGGGAGGGAGGGAGGGAGCATTCTTTTAACAGGAACAGGCATTTGCTTTTCTGTAGCCTGTAATAATGTATGTACACTTAATAAAGAAACCCATTTATTAAGAAGACAATTCATGTATTGAACAGGTACTTCGGTTGCTGAAAGAAAATATTGTGATGCATGTGAGGGGGAAGGCAGGGGAGGTGCAATGGGGGTGTCGTGGGGTCAGTCAGAGATCGGAGTATGTCCGGGTCTCTGAGTCTCCAGTGCCCTCACAGTGGCCATGTCCCCCGAACCCCATTTGCGGAGGGCAGTAAGGCATGTTATTAGGGGTAGACTGCAGTGGATAATGGTCTGGGGTCTGGGGGTTGTTCGGTGAAGACAGAGGGGTTGGAGGCAGCTGTGGATGGTGATAACCATTTGGCTGATGATAGTGGCCTGGAGGGTACAGAGGCAAAGAAGGGGAAGGGAGTTGGGGCAAACGATAATTGGGGTGGTGGGTGCGGAGCTTCTCCTCCTGAAGGGTGACAAGCCGCTGCATAGTCTGCAATGAAGCTGCAGTAATGAGAGCAGCTTGTCGGTGCTTTTCCGGCGGTGAATCGCGTTCTCCTTCCGCGCCTTCTCCCTCAACTTGCTCTCATTCTCCCTCCACCTCTGTGCAACTCGATTCTCCGTTACAGCCTGTTGCATTACTTGCTGTACAAGATCCTCTTTGCTCCTTCGTGGCCGCTTCCTCAGTCGCCTGAGCCTCTCAGCTGTTGATAAGAGCGATGGCGAAGGGGTGAAGGACGACCCTTCTAAAATAAAAAGATACATTTCACAGTGGTTCCCTTGTAAAGAGCAGACATGCCTATCATTCCCCCGCATTCCCCGTTTGCCTGTCCCGCAGACAGCACAGATACAGCAACGGAGCCCCTGCCATGGTGAGTGGACTCCAGAGACAAGGGAAATGATTTTTTCCCTGCCCTGAAAAGCTGTGGCGGCGGATGGGGTGGGGAGTGCCGGTACGTTGCAGGAGCCACAGTGTGAGCAGCAGGCAGGGGGAAGGATTTCTTCCCTGCCCTGAAAAGCTGTGGCGGGGGTGGGGGTGTGTGTGGAGTGCCGGTAAGTTGCAGGAGCCCCACTCTGAACACTGTTCCAACATTCTCCGTACGTGTTTGTCCTGGAAGATATCTCGTTGCTTCGAGTCACTGAGGAGCAAAGGGAAGGGATTTTATTAAGATGCGGCTTCCGCCCAGGGCCATATGCAGCTTGCCTATGCGCAGCAATGCTCCCCCCACCCATTGTAGCACAGTGGCAGGGACTAGTGACCGTGACTGGGACGGGGACCACGCTGGCTCTCCCGGGAAACCTGTGCAGGTGCATTGCAAGTGCTCTTATTGAGACCTTTGAAGAGATTACTGATGATGACTACTGCGATGTGATAGACTACATCAGTGCTCTATTCCACATGTAGGCAAGCATGCAAGCATCCCTTTCCACCCCAAGCTGCCTGCCTTCCCCATAGAAAAGCAGCTTTACCTCCGCAATGCACTGCTGAGCTGGCCCCTGCAACCGCTGGACGCTGTGGCTGGCCGCCCTCCTCCTGGCTTTAGAGGAGAGCTCCTGGCTGCATGCCCCCCCTGCCCTCCTCCTGGCTTGAACAGAGCACCAGGTGGAATGCCCCCCTCATCCCTTTCCACCCCAAGCTGCCAGCCTTCCCCATAGAAAAGCAGCTTTACCTCCGCAATCTGCTGCTGAGCTGGCCCCTGCAACCGCCGGACGCTGTGGCTGGCTGCCCTCCTGGGTTGAGAAGAGCTCCTGGCTGCATGCGTCTAGGGACTCCTCCATGCCCTGGATCGCTGCTGCCTCGTCCTCATCCTCCTCCTCTTCTTCATCCTCCTGCTCTTCGTCCTCCTCCTCACCCCCCCCCCTTCACTGGTGGGCTGGGAAGTGTCCATGGTGGTCGATGGAGTGACCGTGGGATCACCACCAAGTATCGCGTGCAGCTCCTTATAAAATCTGCAAGTCACCGGGGCTGCCCCTGAGCGGCCATTTGCCTCGCGGGCTTTGCGATACGCATTCCTAAGCTCCTTTACCTTAACACGGCACTGCAGAGTGTCCCGCTCATGGCCTCTTTCTGCCAAGGCCCGTGATATCTGCCCATAGGTGTCAAAATTCCTGCGGCTAGACCGCAGCTGAGACTGAACAGCCTCTTCTCCCCAACAGCTGATGAGGTCCAGCACCTCACTATTGCTCCATGCTGGGGATCGCCTATTGCGAGGAGGCATGGCACGTGGAGTCATGATGATCAATCAGAATGATCACCTGCAACGATTCCCTGAGACCACGCCACGCAATCAATCAGATCAATGAGAATGATCACCTGCAAGGATTCCCTGAGAGCACACCACGCTTGGCTGGAGCAAACAGGAAGGGGATTTTCAAATTTCCCTGGAACTTTAAAGGGCGGGTCTGACGTGTGGTCACCTGAGGACAGGACAAAAGAGTTTGCAAGTGATGACCAGAGTGGCTCGAACGGGAATTATGGGACAGGCTGGAGGCCAATTAATATGCAGTGGGTGTCCACATTCTTCCTGTAGCGCTACAGCAGGTGCGCTACAGCCCTTATTCCCCATGAGGAGGTGGATTAATAATAGCGCTATAACTCCGCGGTTATAGCGCTATTAGTGCCTTGCCAGTGTGGACGGAGAGTAGGTTATAGCGCTCGTAGGGGCTTTATAGCGCTATAAAGTGCCAGTGTAACCATGGCCTAAGAGAAGGCCCTTACACAGATTCTTTTATAGATCTCTAACTAGCTAAATGATAAACATAGACCTAAATTCTTAAAGTATAGGCCTTTACGCACAGGCCTGAATATCTATATCCTAACAATTTACAGCAGATTTCATTTGTATATTAGTGGGATCCATAGGCTCTATGAAGCACTTCTGAGTCAGGCTGTCATAGCTAGCTTCACCTCTTGCCTTACATCCCATGCATTTACCTGCCCTGGATAGAATCACACAATTCAACTGCTCTTAGATCAAGCCCTGGGATATAGTACCATTTATAATCATTCATTTCTTCTTTCACCCTGGTATTAATTCACTTGTTCAAAGACAATCAATATATTTGAAATACACCATATATTTGAAATATAGAAATACATCATATATTTGAAAGCATCACTCTATAGGCATTTGTTACACACCTCCCAAGGTGAGAATACTAGATCAATACTAGATAACTTTTTACCAGCTCCAGTGCCTGGTGAGAAAAGTGTCATGCCTGTATAAAAGAATCAGAGGGGTAGCCGTGTTAGTCTGGAATTGCAGAAGTGACAGAGTCCTGTGGCACCTTAAAGACTAACTAAATTTAGGTGCCACAGGACTCTTTGTCATGCCTGTATAAAGTTCATTGTCACCTTTAGAATTAAGAATTCCTCATATTGAACATTTCATTGTCAAAAACACTGACATGCTGACGCCAAAACATATTTTCCTGTCTATGGTGGTGCTTCAGAATTGGACATTTGAGTTTGAAGGATCATAGTTTTACTTTCTGCATAAAGACAAATTCCTGCTGATTACCATGCTGTAAGTATCTATATTTGGATTAATTTGTCCCTTTCAGAGCACTAATCATTCTACTATCAGCTTCATTAGTATAAATTACAGGACAAATCTTTTTTGTCCCCTGAGAGTCACAAAGGGTACCTGTATGAGTAAATTAGATCAAAGTTAAAGCTTAATTAAAATAAACCACGAATAAAGTTTCTTGAGCAACATTTCTTGGGTTGAGAAAAATGGCAAAGAAGATATACTATCATTGCATGAGAAGCTAAATTTTTTAAATTAGTTTCATGAATACTATGCTAATTTCAATTCTTAATATAAAAGTTCTTATTTTCATTAAGAAAAGTTTTTTTCAGAATTTGACTGCTGTAATTAAGGTAAATGTGTTTTTTCAGGTAAAGTAATCCCCTTTTGTTTATGCCTTCTAGCTACATATTGACTGTTCTCATTTGTATTAGCTCATGGGCATTGTATTTTAATTAAGCAAATAGAGTTTCTCATTAGATAACATTAATACCTCACACATTTGGCCCAGGCATTTTAAATTGTCCAGGAATGTTCTTTATCATTCAGCTTAGTTTTGCATATGTGCCTTGTGTTATTAGACAGTTCCATTAACGCATTATCCAACACTCATTCAATGTCATCTTCTAAATCAGCTGAAATACTTCTGCTTGCTAATGCTGCAACAAAAGGATGAACAACTTATTATTGTGATTAGGCAATATTTGAAATGTCTAACAGATCACTCTGTCCAGTGAAAGAGAATTAAATTCTTTATGCTTATTAGCTATTTGTTGGTTTGAAGGAAGTCATTTTTCATTTGGACCTGATACCAAAAAAAAAACAAAAAAAAACCCCACCACATAGAAGTTTAGAGCCAAATCCTGTTATCTCCCATTAACTTCAGAGGCTCTGCCTGTTTCAGAATTGTAAAATGTGGCCCTTAATGTTAAAGGATGTCCTTAAGATTCTGTGTGTTAACTATAATATTCCTTCACAGACGATCACCTTTAAGACCAATCTTCTTTCAGAAAGCAGCTAAAAATAGGAAGGTGAACATTTTTCAGATAAACAGCTCAGATTTAATTATACATTGTCTCTGAAGGTGATGGGCTGTTGAGAAATCCAAGCAAACCTAGACAGACAGAGTTGCTCAGTAGTGACCCCACTGTTAAAGCTGCCTTTCTGTTCCAAGACTCTTTTTTTCCATACTTCCTCCACTAACTCATAAAATAATCCTTTCTTCACTCTGAAACCAAAATAATTCCTTGCATTCTTCTGCAATATTTATAAACAAACAAGGCTTAGTAATAAACTGAATCAAATGACATTTATATTCAGAATAAACAATATTTTTCAAGGCTGAAAGCCACTCGGAGTCAGAAGTTTGACATTTACAATCTTGCAAGGGGATAAAACATTTACCCACTTATTGCAAATGTGGTTTGTGTCTGCATGTGGGGAAGAGGAAGTGAATAGAAACTCAATGTCCCTAGGGATTTTTTCTACAGTGAGACAAACAAGGTAGGAGGAAGAAGAAGAAGAAGAAGAAGAAGAAAGTATTCAGTGTGGTAGACTGCGTTTTTGACACCTCTCTGAATGCAATCCATAGAATGGGAAATGAAATAAAGGGGATCAGATATTCACCTACTGCACTACCATGTAGAAACTAGAGGGAAACATGATACATTATAGAGTTTCTTATCTGTGGTACATTTTCCCTTTTCAAAATGATGAATGAGCAAACAAGAAAACCATAGAAACTGTTAGAACAACAATTCTACTGAACAAGGAGTTTCATAATAGGATGCATATTCTCCCCTTCTCCCACAGGCAGAACTCCCATAAATAATCCCATTTAGAACCAATGAGTTGCACTGGAGGAAGTACAGCATATGCTTTTTACTGTTTATTTTAAAACTTCTAGCAAACTAGCAGCTATCACTGTGAGTTAGTGTATTAGCCTGTGACCTCACAAGACCTTGACTCATGTAATGAATTACAGTAGGTAACAAATGGAAATGAGCTTGTGAACTCCTCAGTTACCCATGAACATATGTCCAGATCACCATACCACCACATAGTTTTGCTAAAGTTGACATAACTGGGTCAGCTCAGTAGAAGCCCAGGTCTGGAGTTTTGCCATATAAATTACAGCTCTAAATGGAGGTTATTTGAAAAATTAATGAAGTGAAGCTTGCGTGCCATGGACCTGCACTGTGCACAGTTTCAGATGGTGATAACAGCCCTTCATTGTCAAGATCACCACAACCACACACACTTTTAAGAAGAGTTAAAAAAAAGAAGCTTAACAAAAGAACTAGGAAAGAGCTATTATGAACCAACTTTTTGACCTTGTGTGAACACCAGATACATAGATCTCCTCCAGCGCCACTTCATAAGGGTGAGTGAGTGAAAGTGCGTATGTGTGTGTGAGTGTAATCCACCCCAGTAATGTGGAGCACGAACACATTACTACTATATCTCATAGGCTTAAGTAGTAGCCATGCTCACTTCACCACTTCGTATTGAGAATTTGACTCACGAATCCATGTACTCACAAGGACACAGGCCATGCCTTAGCCTCTCCTCAAGTCTCCTTCTATAGTAGTTTTCATATTAGTATTAGGTTAATTTTTCATATTTTAAAAATGTAAGTAGGTGTCCTTAACAAATTGTGGGCACTTATGGATAGTTCAATGTCAAAAGTTCAATTAGAGTGGTCTACTCTTCCCAATATAAAATACTTTCCAGCAGATAAAATAACTCACACAGCAAACCACATGATCTCCCTAACCTTCAACCTTCCCAGGCCCCAAATGCTGGGTCAAAAGAATTAACCCTGCTGCTTGCCTTGAAAGTCAATAGAACAGGGTTCTGGCCGATTGACTCTCTTTCAAACTCAAGAACCCATTATGAAGAACATCTTGCAGGCAGCTCATTGCCTTTTAATCAGAGAGCTCCAGCTGAGGCATCTCCAACTGACTGTAACTGTGGCAGAATTACACAGGGAGAGAGGACCCATTTTATGACTTTATAGATTAAATCCATCCAGAAACTCATTGGCAGTCAGGGGATCCCAGAGCACTAATATAATGTGCTTAACATAAAGCGCTGCTTATTTAAGTGGGCAGCTCATTTTGAATTAGCTTTCGTTTCCAAGTGTTCTCAGTATGTAGAGCACATAACAGCAATCTAATTTCAAATTGACAAAAGTACAGATAATTGTGATGAGGTCAGCATTGAAGTAAAAAAAGATTATTCACAGTTGTAACCTGGGTATCTAGGAGAAGTGCATGATTTAGTTGGGCACCTTAGTTTCAAAAGGCGATCATATTCCCCTAACTAGGGACACTAAAATGCACACCACTGACTCGTCTGGAGGCATCCCACAACCTATCAAACCCACCAAATAGCTTCTTTAAAAATGGCACATTTCACAGCGACTTAAGGTAGCTATCAAACCAAATGATCAACCAGCAAGAATCACTCTGCTGTGTAAGATGGCAAACATTTTGATTATAGCAAAGAACTGTTTCCTTGTCTACTACACAGCAACAGTATATGTATGATCTTTAAAATTATGTATGTTTCCATAGTTCAAATTCAACTAAACTTCCACAGCTGGAGCTCTAGATATCTGCCCTCTCACTTTCATCTGTTGCAGACCATTTAATAGCCTGGTACCCTGCGAGGGCAAAGCTGGCAGAGAAAGTATTTAAGGACAACCATAACAGTAGCAGAGGACAAAAGATGAATTATAAAATCCTATCTGACTGACAACTTTATTGAAAGTCAGATGAATGACACCTTCCTTCAACAAATGACTGGAAGCTTTCTGGTTCTGTCAATTTCCAGGACAAGTTATTGAAACAGGTCTCTCATGGAATACATGCACGACTACCTCAAACCGAAGGAAGCAATGATCATTTCATGACAGAGGAAGAGATCTCAGTCTTTCCAACCACCACTCTGAATCCAAACATCAGATGCAATATGTGCTCAGTCTTATGACTGGAGCCTACAGCTATCACAAAACTCTGTGCAGATCCAGAAGAAGAGTCATCTACAGGGACAGTGAATTCACCAAACACAAGTCACTATAATAAGCAATCCACCCAAACCTTTGGTTTGGAGAAGGGTAAGTTACAGATCATCTTGGGATTCAGATGGACACCCTTGAACAAATCTAGCTTTGTGAAAGTACATCTCATACTGCACATTTGAGGACTCATGCAAACAGCAAAGTTGCATGGCCTTCCTGATCTTCCTTTGTTTCTTATTTAACAATATACCCAGCCAGAAGTCTTGCAATGTCCTTGTTATTCAAGCAAATCAGAGGCCTCCCCTGTTATGAAATTACAGATAGTGTTAACTTCATTAGCTACAGACTTCTATTAAACTGCACCAAAAAAAGACCTGGGTCTTCTACATCCCTGGTGAGTGACCTAACCATTGGGCTAAAGCAGGGATCGGCAAACTTTCGCATGCAGCCCAGCAAGGTAAGCCCCTATGGCTCTGAATTCCACATGCTGAGTACATATTTTTATAAATAACCATAACAACCATTTCTGAAGGGTATGTGTTTAGAGACTTTTTAAAATATATTTTATTTATATGGCAGACTATAAAGTCTGGATTGTGCATAGGCAATTTTGATAGACCTTAAAACTTACAACCTAGGATATTACAAACCATAATTGCAAAAGTGTATATACTCAGCTTCTTCTGAAATATTATGAGCTACAGTATCCATCTGCAGTATGAAAAGGTCATTAAATTGATTTTTACATGCTATCTCATAATGGCACCACATTGTCCCAATGTGTGATATGGAGCTGTTACACTATTAATATGGATAAGCACACACTATTAAAAATACTATAAAAATAATTGTACATGCAAATTAGCTAGTTTTCAAATGATTATAACTTGGCCGTAGTAAAACACTTATAATATCCTAATAAAAGTAAGTATAGGGTGAATCATAATTTTATCTGAGTGAAAACAGTTGCTTAGTTGAAGAATATGTTGACAGCTCAGCTAAAAAATGGAAATAATAAGTAGGAATTCTGCAAGGAAATTATTATGAAAGAATCAAAAGAGCAAATTTCAGAAAGAGAGAGAACTGCACTGTGTTAATAACTTTGCTGAATTGACATGGAGAAAGCATGGAAAACACTACATTGATAATCAGATATTAGTGGGCATACAGCTTTATTTATAATGGCATTACATTAAGAAAGGTATTTTTGGAAATTCCAAATGTAGTAAAGTCATATGCAAAAGGAGAACAGAAGCTTTCATCACAGAAAAATTACAGATTCTTGGGTGAAGACAAAACCTTAAAATGGGAAGTAAATATATTCCATATTATTTTAATTCTATGTTATAATATTCTGTGTTCTATCTACTTTAGGGTCTGTCACATATGAAAAATATAGTAATCATTCAAGCTGCATTTCATTGACTAACTGAGGGCGAGGCCGTCACTTGCCCTTTACACCCACATGGGGATTTGACTTTCAGAGATTATAAAGATTTCTAATAAAGTGCCATAGATTTTTTTGAACTTCCATAAGGACAGTCCTCTGACATGAGTCGAAAGGACTTTGGTTTATCTCATTTAAAGAGCCCATAATGCAAAAGTGCAAAAATGTTCTTTCATTACTATGCCTCCACCACACCTATTTCTAGTGCCAAACTGCAGTGTCAGCACTTCGATACTGAGAGTCCCACATCCTCAACAGAACTTGGAACCCACAATCTTTTGACTTTAAAATGTCAGGGGCATCAATGGAATCAAATTAACAATGGAAACTTAGTTTTAAAATTAGGGCTTCTTGTTTCTAACATTTTAATAATGTTAATGTTAATAATAATAAACATGGAATGGTATTTTTCTGCCAATAAAATTAAATCAGGTTCTATCCAGTTTCTAGATATTTTTCAGCATTTAATCTCAAACTCTGTGCACCTTAGCTCTACATAGTCCCTTCCCCACATCATTGACATTGTCTACCCTAGAGGGTTCCTCCCCGTTTGTTGCCAAGAATGGTGCAAACAATGGTGAAAGCATAGTACAGGAAGCCCTTGGATAGCCATTGGTATTTTAATAAATGTGTCATCTAGGCCTGTTCCAAGTTGTCTAGAATAAATCTAGGCAGAGATGCTAGCAAGAGCACTCCTAACATTGCTAACACTGGTGTACGTAAAAAAAAATGGGTAGACATAACTTGTCTCTCTCAGAAGTGGCATGAAGCCGAGACAAGCTGCAGATACCAAGAACAACCTGAAATATTTTGTGGAAGGAACTGCAGCTGTACAAGCTAATATGTACTAGAAAGGAGCTTTCATTCTAAGTCAGCAAGCATTTGTCAACTCAAATCAGCTTAAACCAAAAACCAGACACCCTATTTGTAATGGGAATGCTGACAGACCTCTACTATAGCAGAAGGAAGAGTCATCATTATAAGACGATAAAACTAAATCTATGAGTATGAAGCTTACACAGGCAGGCCAAAATTCTTGGCAGCATGCTGCAATCACACAACTGCACCTCATTGGACAAAAAGTGGCATTTTCCCATTTCCTCTTGTTTTCAGGAGTTTGGGGACTAATGCTGCTTTTGGATATCATATTTTCCTCACAAATGGTTCATATTTGTCTGTTACAGATTGTTGAAACTCTCATGGCTACTGCATAACATTAAATGCTAATAAGAATATTGCATATTGAAACATAAAAATGCTCTCAGAATGATACTTTAAATATATTTAAAAATGCATGGAGTCTTCTAATATGAAGTCTTGTATTACTTCCTAGCAATTTTGGTTCTTTTAGCACTCATTTGTAAGCATCAGTAGTAGGCCCATGGGAGACCTCTATTTTTGCTAAAGAGACCATCAGCATCATGTTCAGTGATCTTATTACCCTCATTATATGTATAAATATTTAGGCTGAGATCCATCTACATCAATGGGAGGAGGATTTAGTCCCCAAATTACAATATATATTATGTGATATAATAATAGATAATGTACAATAAACAATGTATTATGTATAAACAACCCAATTCTGTATGGTTAAGTACAGTTTTGTAATAAAATCAGCAGCTTCCATTTTGCACTTGACAATGTTCTTAACTTTAACCTCAAATTTAGTGAATTTGGTTGCTGTTTTTCAGATCTGTTATACTTACATTTGTGAAAGTATCAATGAGCTGACCATTAATGACTGGTATAAGCTCTTCCTTATTATTCTGGGAAGGATTTGCATTTTACCAAAGGGAAACATAGTCATTTCAATGAATCTACTAATTTGGTGTCCTGTACCAAATGCCAGAAATAATGAGTTTCTATTAGAGATGAGCAGTTTCATATTTGCCTGAACACATTCAAACATTATTGGTTCAAAACTGAGCACTCTGAGTTTCTAATCACCATATCTCCTAAAAGAGAATAGAGAGGGAGACAGAGAGAACAAATTAAAGTGAAAATGTAGGGTGAAAACAGAGCAAAGATTGAGCAGAGTGAAAGACAAATACAAACAACCAGTAGAGAAAAAAAGAGCAGAGAATAAAAAACAGATACAGTACTACAGAGATGCCATATTAAGGACTCCATGTGCATCAGAATAGCTTCAGGGGAAAGAAGAGCAGACATCTTCTATACCTAATGTATAGAACAGGTTTTTCAAATAGTTTGGTTTTGTTAAAACTGTGAATTCACAGAATCATAGCAATGTAGGGCTGGAGAGGACCTTGAGAAGTCATCAAGTCCAGCGCCCTGTGCTGAGGCAGGACTAAGTAAACCTAGACCATCCCTGTCATGTGTTTGTCCAACTTTCCACAACTTCTGTTGGAAGCCTATTCCAGAACTTAACTATCCCTATAGTTGAAAAGCTTTTCCTAATATCTAACCAAATCTCCCTTGCTGCAGATTAAGCCCATTACATCTTGTCCTACCTTCAGTGGACATTGAGAACTATTGATCACAGTCCTCTTTATAACAACCCTTGATATGCATGAAGACTGTTATTAGGTTTCCCTTCTCAGTCTTCTTTTCTCAAGGCTAAATATGTTCAGTTTTTCTAACCTTTCATCATAGATCAGATTTTTATCATTTTTGTTGCTCTCCTCTGGATTCTCTCCAATTTCTCCACATCTTTCCTAAAGTATTTCCTATAGAGTTACACTGGGTATTCCAGCAGAAGCCTCACTGGTGCCAAATAGAATGGGACAATTACCTCTGGTGTCTTTTATAGAACACTCCTGTTAATACACCCCAGAATTATATTAAACCTTTTTAAAACTGCACCACACCATTGACTCTAATTCAATTTGTGATCCATTATAACCCCAGATCCATTTCAGTACTATTTACTATTTACCCAGTTATTCCCCATTTTTTAGTTGTGCATTTGATTTTTCCTTCCTAACTGAAGTACATTGCACTTACCTTTATTGAATTTCATCTTGCTGAATTCCAGCTAATTCTACAATATGGGTAGGTCTTCACTACCCACTGGATCGGTGGGTAGCAATCGATCTTTTGATGATTGATTTCTTGCGTCTCCTTAAGATGTGAGAAATCGATTGCCAACAGCACCCCCGTCAACTCTGGAACTCCAGCTTGCCACAAGGTGCAAGCTGGAGTCAATGGGGGAGCGTACCACCAACCACCACCTCCATGAGGATGGCAGGTAAGTCGGCTGAAGATATGCAACTTCAGCTACGTGAATAACATAGCTGAAGTCGGTGTATCTTCAGTCAACCCCTCCCCCTAGTGAAGACCAGCCCTATGTCAAGATTGTTTTGAATCCTAATCCCATCCTTGAACATACTTTCAACCACCTCACACTCCCTTCTGCCCCCCCCTCCCCGATCTTGGAGTTATCTGCAAATTTTATAAGCATACTCTCCAATCCATTATTCAAGTCCTTAATGAAAATACTGAATTGTATCAGGACTGACCCCTGCAGGACTCCATTGGATACATCCAGATAGTTTGGCAGTAAACTATTAATAACTATTCTTTGTGTATGGTCTTTCAAGGAGCACTTAAAGATGATAAAGTCATTGCGGTGAAACTAAATGAATTCTTTGCTTCAGTCTTCATGGCTGAGGACGTTAGGGAGATTCCCAAACCTGAGCCGTCTTTTGGAGGTGACAAATCTGAGGAATTGTCACAGATTGAAGTGTCACTAGAGGAGTTCTTGGAACTAATTGATAAACTTAACTGTAACAAGTCACCGGGACCAGATGGCATTCACCCAAGAGTTCTGAAAGAACTCAAATGTGAAATTGCGGAACTATTAACTAGGGTTTGTAACCTGTCCTTTAAATTGGCTTCTGTACCCAGTGACTGGAAGATAGCTAATGTAATGCCAATATTTAAAAAAGGCTCTAGAGGTGATCCCGGCAACTACAGACCGGTAAGTCTAACGTCCGTACTGGGCAAATTAGTTGAAACAATAGTAAAGAATGAAATTGTCAGGCACATAGAAGAACATAAATTATTGGGCAAAAGTCAGCATGGTTTCTGTAAAGGGAAATCATGTCTTACTAATCTATTAGAGTTCTCTGAAGGGGTCAACAAACATGTGGACAAGGGGGATCCAGTGGATGAGTGTACTTAGATTTCCAGAAAGCTTTTGACAAGGTCCCTCACCAAAGGCTCTTAGGTAAATTAAGTTGCCATGGGATAAGAGGGAAGATCCTTTCATGGACTGAGAACTGGTTAAAAGACAGGGAACAAAGGGTAGGAATAAATGGTAAATTTTCAAAATGGAGAGGGGTAACTAGTTGTGTTTCCCAGGGGTCAGTCCTAGGACCAATCCTATTCAACTTCTTCATCAATGATTTGGAGGAAGGGGTAAACAGTGAGGTGGCCAAGTTTGCAGATGATACTAAACTGCTCAAAATAGTTAAGACCCAAGCAGACTGTGAAGAACTTCAAAAAGATCTCACAAAACTAAGTGATTGGGCAACAAAATGGCAAATGAAATTTAATGTAAATTTGGAAAAAATAACCCCAACTATACGTACAATATGATAGGGGCTAATTTAGCTACAACGAATCAGGAAAGAGATCTTGTAGTCATCGTGGATAGTCCTCTGAAGATGTCCATGCAGTGTGCAGCGGCAGTCAAAAAAGCAAACAGGATATTAGGAATCATTAACAAAGGGATAGAAAATAAGACGGAGAATATCTTATTGCCCTTATACAAATCCATGGTGCCCCCACATCTTGAATACTGCATACAAATGTGGTCTCCTCATCTCAAAAAGGATATACTGGCATTAGAAAAGGTTCAGAGAAGGGCAACTAAAATGATTAGGGGATTGGAACGGGTCCCATATGAGGAGAGATTAAAGAGGTTAGGACTTTTTAGCTTTGAAAAGAGGAGACTAAGGGGGGATATGATAGAGGTATATAAAATTATGAGTGGTGTGGAGAAAGTGAATAAGGAAAAGTTATTTACTTGTTCCCATAACAGAAGAACAACTAGGGCCACCCATTGAAATTAGTGGGTTTAAAACAAATAAAAGGAAGTTCTTCTTCACACAGCGCACAGTCAACCTGTGGAACTCCTTGCCTGAGGAGGCTTTGAAGGCTAGGACTATAACAGGTTTTAAAAGAGAACTGGATAAATTCATGGAGGCTAAGTGCATTAACGGCTATTAGCCAGGCTGGGTAAGGAATGGTGTCCCTAGCCTCTGTTTGTCAGAGGGGGGTGATGGATGGCAGGAGAGAGATCACTTGATCTTTACCTGTTAGGTTCACTCACTCCAGGGCACCTGGCATTGGCCACTGTCGGTAGACAGGATACTGGGCTAGATGGACCTTTGGTCTGACCCAGCACGGCCTTTCTTATGTTCTTATGTAACCAGTTGTTCACCACCTCATTACAGTTTCATCTAGACCCCATTTTCCTAGTTGGTTATGAGAATGCTATGTAGGATTGTGCCAAAAGAACTAAAATCAAGCTATATCACAACTACAGCTGTCTCCCAAGGCACTACACCATTAACCCAGTCAAAGAAGGAGATTAGGTTGTTCTGGCACTATTTGCTCTTAACAAATCCATGTTGGCTATTCCTTATAACCATATTATCCTCCAGATGCCTTCAAAATGATTCCATGAATTTTCTCTCTCTGGTAACACCCACTGCTCTCTGGAGGAAAAGTGGCCTTCAAATTAAGGCACTGAGATCTGGGTTCTATTCAGGCTCTGTGACAGACTTATTAGGTGATGTTGCACAAATCGTACACTCTCCATGCTTCAGTTCCCCATTTATAAATTGAGGATAAAAGTATTTCCCTCTCTCCCATGGGTTCTGAGGCCAAATCCACTAATACTTGTAAAGTGTTCAGATACTTTGATAATGAGCTCTCTAAAAAAAAGCCTGTAAAGAAATTGTCGCATTTGGAGGTGAAATCTAGATTGGTGAATGATTGTGTCTCTGTCTACCCTATAATCCCGAGTGCCTTAAATGCTCTGCTGCTCTGAGACACAGCCTGAACACTGGTAGCCTGTAGACAAGCATGCATTGAGTGCTTCAGTGTTAAGCAACTCTGACTCAACAACTCTGATTCCAGGATCCTGCCTACAACACAGCAACCCAACTCTAGTCTCTTGCACCCAGATACCTTGTGCAAGGATTACTCCCAACATACTCCCCATCCCAAATTTTCCAAATACCATCTTCCCTGAAGTGTCCAGCCTTTTTCTGGAAGTCAGAGAAATAATAAGGTTTGTTTGCTCCTTTAAAGAGACAAAATGCATCACTTATCACTTTAATCAGAGTTAACTATCACTTCAGTTCAAACAAAGCACTGGGTTGGTTTAGATTACAAGTAAAAACAACAGAAGATGGGATTTTAAGTAAGTTCAACTACAAAGGATAGAGTTAGAAATGTTTATAACAAATAAAAGTGAAACATAGTTTCTAGAGGCTAAAACATAAAAAAATAAGGTAATTTCTTTACCAATGTACCTTCCAGCAAGATGCCTGACCACTCCTCGGGTCAAGATCTCCCATAAAGTCCATCACACTTGGATCCTTTGTTTGAGGTGAAAAAAATGCCTGGGATTCTTTGCCCCTTTCTTTTACAGTTCAATGAACCTTTGAAATGGATTTTTCTGAAGGCTACTCTCCCAAGTCAAGTTCATTCAAGCTGCAAGAAAGGCAACATGAAGTCTCCTAGTGAAAGAAGTTTCATGCTGTTTTCTTCCCTGCTGGCATTTGCTAAAATCAAGCAAATTGATCTGTTTCCTGCAATCTCCTCCCCCTAAATTGATGCTAAGTGGTTATCTCCTCCCCTTGTTGACTTGATGGTCCTGTTTACCTTCTGCGTAAATTGCATTCCCAAATGGAAAACCACATTCCTTTGTCTAAGGTAGCTGCTTTTGTCATAGATTTAGAGACTGATCTTGCAGTCTCTACATATCCAAAAATCCCATTGAAATCAAATGGGTCCTTAAGCCTTGACCTTGCATCTCATTGTGGGTAGATACAGGGAGTTCACCTATATAAAATAATTTGCAATTCGCTACAGCTGTGTAGAGAACCAAGCAGAGGTGTTTAGGTTTTTTAAATCCCTTAAATTGTTTGTTTATCCATTACATTACAATAAATACAAACTTTTAAACAACATGAGGCAGCAGTTGTGAACCTAATGCAGGAAGTGTTATTCTAAAAATATCCTTAAAAACAATATGAACTGAAATACAGAGAATACTATAGCATCCCACAGATTTTAAGCACATTGCCTAATGAACAAAAGCCAACCATAGTATGCTGATAAAAACAACCATAGGTGGAAAGTAAATTATATCTGGATGAAAACAGTTACTTGGTTAAGTAAGAATTCTGCAAACATGTTATATGATAAAGATTTCAAAGGAACCTATTTATGAAAAGGGAGGATTGGATTATGACGATTATTTTGTTAAATTTACATGGAAGCAGCATGAAATGTGCTTTGATGTTTTATAAATTGCTGTTTCTTTCTCACTCAGTTGAGACTATTTTGAGTCACGTGAAAGGTTACACAGAATAAAAATAGCTAAATGAAAAGTGGGAATGTGAATGAACATTGCAGAAACAATGCAGATTTATGGAAAATAAAAGTAGGAGGGGGTCAGAGATGGTAACCAGACAGAAAGTGTAAAAAATCAGGATGGGGTGGGAGATAATAGAAGTCTATATAAAAAAAAAAAAGCCCCCCAAAAATCGGGACTGTCCCTATAAAATCAGGGCATCTGGTTACCCTAGTCAGAGAGAACCTTACACTATGTCAGTTACAAAATTAATGATAGTTCTTCAGTAGCACTATATCTCAAGAGCCCTGAGTGGAGCACAAGTTTCAGGTAGTTTGCACTACAGAAATCTTCCCTGGATCCCTCTTGCCCCATCAGGGCCAGTTGTCTGTGGTCAGCCTGCAGTACTGAATCAAGCCCATTAACTAATTCACTGTTTTCTAAACTTTGGAAAGCTGGGTCCTCCTTTGGGAAAATGAAAACAATTAGTTATCTTACCTCCTTCAGATCTGGCCTGGTCAACATGGATTGTCATGCAGAGTAGGTGACAGACATCTTCATAAAATGCTTTTCCTTCCTTTTCTTTCTTGCTTGCCTTGATGAGCAGTGAAACATTAACTTAAAGAGGAGCTGTGTGTAAGCTTGAAAGCTTGTCCTTCTCACCAATAGAAGTTGGTCCAATAAAAGATATCACCTCATCACCCTTGTCTCTGATCACAACTATAACAACATTGCATACAGCATTTACCTTATCATTAGCATCTGAGTTAGCATACATTAAAATCACACTCAGCTATTGTTTCCCTCCTTCAGAAGACTCCCATATTGGTTATACTCTGGTCATATTTTGACAGATTTTTTTCTCCAACAATAACAGCTAGAGACTTATCTTAAAAACCAATCAGCTGAAAACTGAGAGTCTGGAGAATGAGTAGTTTATCTGTGCTCCACTCCAGCTACTTCTTCACACCGCTACCCAGGACCATGCCACTTTGAGGACCATGGAGCTAATAAGATGAACTGTGTAAATAATGCAAAAAAGCATCAGCAATGTTTAAATGAATCCACTTCAGCAAAGCTCATGCATGTTCATTTTTCAACAATATTCGTGCGATGATGTTTTACTAGTTGGAAAGTCTCAAATGTTTTACTTGTAAAAGCACAAAGCCACCCTTGCATCTCAGCTGGCCCAGATCTCAGATGTCTAATTAATTATGGTTTTCTCCACACAGTGGGGAGTGGTGGCTTGTTTGTCATTAATGCATGCATCCACAGGCTTGAAATAGATTGTAAGGAGTCAAACCTTCCTGTAAGAGTTTGTAATTGATCCACCCATGTTTACTGCTCTCTAAATGACCAAACTGTATTAAAATCTCCAAACCAGTTTAATGCAAAATAATCAGTGTACATTTTGAAATTAAGACTTCATTTTGGTAGTTATACACTATAAAACAAAAGACTATCTAAATCAGAACACAGGCTTTGTCTGGATTAGGGAATAGGTCGAGTTTATGGCAGGAGAGGAGGTTTGAGAGGAGGTTTCAAGTACATCTAAATCAGGGCCAAGAACGAAGACCTGAAGGTCAATGAGAAGGTGATTATGATCATTGTGGCCTGTTCATTCACAATCTTCTTTACCATCTTTACTCAGTGGTTTGGGGAAGAGGGAGAAGGGGGAAGGGAGAGAGAAAGAAAGAGACATAAAGGGGGCCTTCAGATAAGGGGACCATATTCTCCACTTTTCAGTCTCTCTTCCTCATGTAGTACCTTTTGTACCTCATGTAGTATGCCTTTTGGTTTTCCAACTGAATTTGAATGCAAATAGGATGATCCACAGGCTTGTCATCTAGTTGTGGTGTACCAAAATGTTAGCTAATCTAAGATGCATTCAACAACAATACACTTAGACAGCAAGGGTCCACAGTGCTGAATATCCATAGCCACATTTTATGGCTTTATTCTAGGCATCTAAGAGCTCCTTGGAGTTACTACTGATCTGGTGCAACCAGGTTAGTCATGAATAACTGCATGGCCTCCACCAATCATTGGCCAGGCAATGTCCCTTCCAAACCTTTAGTCTGATCTTCAGGATTCAATATGTGGGTACTTTATGTTTAAGGCAGGCTATATGACCAATAAATGCTACCCAGTGGTTACCAATGCTAACTTCAGTCCTCTTGAGATCAGTCCTCAATACATCTGATTTACTGATAAAATCAAACTATATTATGACCAATAATTGCCACTGGCAACACATATGAAATGCCTACTGTCTTCTGATGTATTGTTTAAGCAATGTCCATGTTTCAGACCTATATAAAAGGATCAGAAGTACACAGGTTTGATAAATCCACCTTCTTTTGACTCCAGACCCTATGTAGGTCCTTCATGACTGAGGCTGCTAAACTGATTATCCTTAGGATGTCTGGCTGGCTATGCCTATCTGATGACAATTTACTGCCTAGATAGATTAAATCATCCACTTTCATGGTTTGTCTGGCAGCACAGATGTCTTGTATTACAACTTTTGCACTGACACTCTGGATTTTTGTTTTTGCCCAAAAAATCCTTAGCCCAAGAGCAGCTACCAGGTGCTAGAAGCTCTCTTGTGAATCTTTAAAGTTGTTTGCATCCTGGGTAAAGAGGATGAAATTATATAGATAAATCAGGTCAGTAAAAGGAATTGAATCAACACTTCTACTGGTATTTGAGAGGTATATTCAAGGACCCAATCCATTGCATAGCAGAAGAGGGCTGCGGCCAGGATATATCCCTGCTTCACCCTGGATTTAGTATACAACTGGTTGGACCTATGTGTCCCTCCTCACACCTGTGTACCTGAGTCGTTATGTAGCTTTTGAATTAACATCAAGATATATTGGGAACACCAGTGCTTTATAGGGCTTTCCACAGGCAGCTCTATCGACAGAAGAGAGGGCTGTCTTTAGGTCTACATATGCTGCTGTTAACAGACAATTGAATTCACAATGGAGCTCAGATAAAAGATGAAGAGCAAGTATAGTGTACATTGTAGATCGCCCAGCAGCGAAGTCCAGTTGCTTTGTGTAATGGTGTTTCACAAGGAGAGGCTGGAGCTCCATGAGTCGGTCATGTGCAAAAACTTTTCTGGAAACAGAAAGCAGAGTTATTGGTCTGGAAGCTGCTACATTCGGTGCGTGAGTTTTTTCCCCCATATAAAGTGGAGTGATGATTCACTCCATGCTGGGACAAAAAGTTGGTGTAATACTATGCAAATAGGCTCTATGGCAACCTGAGATGTTTAGATGTTATGCTGTCAGGGGCAGCAGCACCTCAAGAAAATATTGGGAAAGCTTTTCATTTTCTTTATGGCAGAGAAAATCTCTTCTGATGTAGGTACACGTACATGGGTTTGGGGATCAGACATTGCATCTACTACTAATGCACCTACATCTGGGCATGGAATCATTTCAAGATGGCTAAGTGCAGCAGGACTTCTTCCTCCTGAGATTTTTCTCCCAGATGGTGAGAAACACTGGCTATACCCACTTATCTGCACTGGATGGCTTATATTCAGGCCCCAGTTTCTTATGGACTTGTTAAGAGAAATGAGATCTAAACTGGGTTGTATCCCATTGTTTCTTTTTGTAACATGAAGCATCCAAAGAACATATACATCCACAGAATTGGTTCTATCATTGCAATGTCTAGGAGCTGGATTACTGAATTCTTCATCTTCTGATGCTGTGAAGGGTCTTTCTGATAGAGTCAGTTATTTTCATTTACTTTGGGAAAAGCACTTACTCATCTCTGGGACAATGAGTGAGTTCAATTGACAGTCCTTCCCTGTTTATTTCAAGCACCCATTTTCTGAAGTGGTTCACTCCCAGAGGAGGGCCTACTCTGAAGCATCCTTCATTAAGGCAAGGGGACTACATAGATTTAGCAAACTTAAAACTCACTAAAAGCTTTTGGAGTTGAATGATTTTTTTCCATAGAATCCCAGACATCGTTTTGCACATCTTAAGGCAACAATTGCCTCCTTCTAATGTGTAATCTCTGTGTTAGAAACTGGAGGGACATTAGCTTCAAAGGGAACACTTGCTGAGACAAAATAGCTTGAAGATCCTCATGGGAAGACGGAAAGGGTGTATTCTATTGGTTAAGTCTCAGTGACTGCCCTGTCTCAACAGTTTACCAAAAACTATTTCAGAGACATAAGTTATAATTCTTTTACAAATCCTGTGAGAACTTCACTACAAAGGGAGAACTGGAGGCTGCAGTGAGTGCTGCTGGAGGCAGAGAATCCTGGAAACTCCTGTCTGAGGAGGATCCAAAGCCCAGGCTCAGAGCAAAGGTCTTTCCCCAGTGTCTATAGAGACAGGGTAGACTTGACTGGGAAGACTGTCTAACATGGAGGGGACTGAGAATAATTTTGTATTCGTATATATGTCCCAAATGGCATGGGGACTTCAAAGGGGCTCTACAATGATACATTTGCAGGACTGAGGTAATAAATCTTAGCCAAAACTCCCCACTAAACAGACTGTTCCCTGAGCTTCTGCCATTTGCATGGCCTCATTCCTTCTGGACATACCTGGAGCCAATGAGCTACATGTATTATAGCTGGCAAGGCGAATCAGTAGAATACCTCTGTGCCTCTACACCAGTGGTGGGCAACCTGTGGCCTGCAGGGTGCGTGCAGCCCATCAGGGTAATCCACTAGTGGGTTGAGACATGGTTTGTTTACATCGCCCATCTGCAGGTTCACTGTTCGTGGTCAAGAGAAACTACAGGAAGCAGTGGCCAGCACGTCCCTGTGGCCTGGGCCACTTCCCGCAGTTCCTGTTGGCCAAGAAGAGACAGCAAACCATGGCCACTGGGAGCTGGGGGTGGCCTTGTCTGCAAAAGGTCAGTGTAAACAACTATCTCGCGGCTTGCTGCAGGTTGTCCGCCACCGACTTAAACACACGCTTAACCAGTTCACATGCTTAAGTCCCAAGCTTAAACTGAAGCTTTAGTTTTCAAACCCACATAGCTATTTAGTTTCCACCAAAGCATGTACAGGCTTTTGCTTAACACAAATGCATTTTGGTTGCCCTGTAACATGACATAATTTATTATTGTGCATTATGGGATAACCAGTCATCTGCCTCTCAGCTTTGTTTTGTAAAAGCTTAATGAAAAACTTATGACACTGCAAAAAAGAAAGTAGCACTTTGTTAATCTTGGCTGCATCTCCTCATTAGGGCTTTGGTTTTTAATTTGTGTTAACTTCTCTTTAATTGTAACAGCACTTCCATGTGCACATTTTCCTTAATTAAAAAATGTTTGGCCACATTTTGGGCTGATTGCAATGACGTCAATAGCGTTGCTCTGGATTTAAATCATTACAGAGTTTGGGATCTAAGCTTTATAAATTGACTGATACTTTCCTTATCCTGCAATGTCAGGACACGGAGAAGTCACTGTTGACTAAGGAACTGAGCCTTTAATTTTCTGCTAATCATCCTAATAAGAAATGCAAAACTGATCTTCATTCTGCTTTCACTTACAGTATTTTTACACAAGTATATCTCCATTGACTGAAATGGAATCACTCCTGATTCACATTTGTGTAAGTGAAAGGAGATTCAGATCCACAGATCAAATTCCTTCAAAACAGGATTTGGAAGAGGTCCCTGCCTTCTTCTTATTATGTGGCATCTCCATTACTGGAGGTTTGCAACCATGGTACAATCATCTGCTAATCACTTTATGGATGAATAATCCTTTTGATACACCCAGGATATCACATCCTCCTTTCAAGATCTTTTTTTCCCCCTGCTTTGTGTTCCTCTGCAATTAACTTTCTCTTCCAGTGCTCGGGGGACTGATCCTCTGAACCTCTTAAAAATACACCCTGCAAATCAAATCTCTTTTCATGAGATCTCCGACTAGCATTCACTGAATTCCAATCATCTCCAGTACCTTGTCATTGGTTATTTGGTGTATCCATGATATTTTCAGAATTCTTCTATATCACCATAAACTGAAGGATTCTAATTTCTTTATTATTGATTATTTGAATGTCCATGTTTCATAGCCATAATTTAACACAGATCAAATGTAAGTTTAAGAGTTGGAAGTTAGTCTTTAGATTTATGACCCTTCTCATCACATGTATCTTCTTCCAGAATGTCTCTTTGGCTCTTGATATTCTATTGCTGACTTCAATATCCAATCTTCCATCTTCTGTAACAATAATCTCAATTGCTGTACATCTGTGCTGTTCACTGGAATCATGCGTGTTTTCCCAGGATCTTTGCATATCACCATAGTTGTTAAATGCAAGATATAGTCCCAACTCAAAAAAGAAAAAAAGAAAGAATCCCTATTCAGCATGTGTATTCAAGCGTGTGCTTAAATGCTTTCCTGAGCCACAGCATAAGGTATCATAACTAACTTATCCCTAAGCCTGTCTCTCCCCCTGAAAAAAACAGTTAAACTACTACATTTCCAATATACGAAACCACTAAAGTTCATTGAGCCAAATTCTCATCTGGTATAAATCAGCATAATTCCACTGATGTCAATGCAGCTACGCCAGGCTACAGTGTACATTGGCCCTACGTTGGTTGCTCTCTCTTTCATTAAGGGGTTTCTAAGTCTTGTGTTATTTATGTGACATTTTCAAAAATTAATCTATGTCTCTGATGTATTCAAAGGACACAAAAGTATATCCTCACACATTACTTGCATAGGAAAAGTGTATTTGCATTCAAATAAGGATTTTTATCTTTATATGTATAATAAGCTTTAGCTTCAGTTTACCTAATTAATTCCCACCAAATTTCTGTTTTCTCATAACTACACATTTGGGTCTTCAGTATCCAGACTGATAATCCTTCTTGTTTATTCAGTTTCCTGAAGTGATTTGCAAAAGTACAGAATTTCTGACAGAGAAAAAAAACTTCTCTCTGATGACAACAGTTTCCCAGTAAGCACATAGTCAAATGTCAGTGCACTTTGTTAAAGCCTCATTTAATTTACCAACATTTCCAATATACCAATGTACTTGTTAGTTTATTATACTGTAATTCAAGTACTGTGTATTTCAAGACCATTCATGGTATAAGTGAACAAAAATCTAGGCAAGAAGTGTATGTTACAGGTATAGTGGCATTATTGTTTTTTGAAATCTGAACCTGCAGTCACTAGGAGTTGAAGGTGCCCACTCATCCCATTATTTGGCTTTTACTTAGTAAAATGGAAATTTCAGAAGAATTTCAAGCACTGCAAATCTATTCTAAGCAGTAAATAAAACAAGGAATACTTGTGGCACCTTAGAGACTAACCAGTTTGTTTCAGCATAAGCTTTCGTGGGCTATAGAGCCACTTCATCGGATGCATAGAATGGAATAGAAGTAAGATGTATTTATATAGATAGAAAGCAAAAAAAGTTGTACATTACCATACCAATTCTAAGAAGCTGTTTAATTTGGATGGGCCATTATCAGCAGGAGAAAAAAAACCTTTTGTAGCGGATCTTTGTCTGACAGATGATAAGAACTTTTGAAGGGAAATTAACTAGGGAAATGCAATCAGTTAGTGTAATGACACTAAGCAGGGTTTTTTTGGTCCCAATGACTCTGTCCTTTTTCAAGCAAAGCCCATATTAATTGTAATGGGGTAACATGCATCAGAATTTCTGCCTACTGCGTGTGCCTTCCGCAAAGATTTGTGTACCTCAAACATAGCAGCGATTTGGTGACTTGCAGAATTGCAGTATAGTTTGGAGTCCAGATCCAAATGAACCAATTTACAAGAGGTGCACTTGAAAAACCCCAACTCCTAGAAAAATACATACACACAAAACCCAACCGAGGGCCAGGAAGGGGCAGGGCATCACTTACATTCTAAGATGAGAGCCAGTGGGCTGGAGTGGGGTCTAGGCCAGGAACCACTGCACAGTGAGTGTTGAGTGGGCTTGCTCTCCTCAAGACTCAAATCTCTCAGGGGCAGGACCTGACTACCACCTTCTGGGGGAAGGAAAAGTGGTGTCCCTCCTCCTAATTGCTGTAGTGCACAGGGCTCCACCATTCTTGAATCTAGTCCTATTGGAGTCAGATGTGTCATCATGTATATTTGATTGTGAGGATATTACATTTGCATCACCATTTACTTTATTTTCTCCTCAGGACGTCTTTTCACACACACATTTTTTTTTTATGAATTCATGTGAGGGTTGCTGGGGGGATGGAGCACAGTTCCCTCACCTCATTGACTGCTAAAAATGTAGTGAGGGCTTCCTCTCATCCCTGACTGATGTGATGACTCCCCCTCTCCCCGCCGCAGCTTCAATCTATTTAAATGTTTTGTACTCTGAACAGAAGTTAAGTGCCATCAATGAGATAATATTGTTACTGTTGCCCCTTTAGCATGAGCAGTTAACCAATATTCAGGGCCTTGAAAGATTGTTTCTATTAAGTGGAAAAATGGGTGATATGTACCTGGTATATTCTTTAGTGCAATTTTGTTTTTTTACAGAAAAATACAAAAAGTCCTGTTCCCCAGAACATATGAGAAATAAACAGGAGGACAGTTATTGCTCACAATTTCCAAGTCTGCCTTTCTGGCCTGTCCTGTGCCCCAAGTTGCTCTGTCTCTGCTCCCTCCCAGGCCCGTACATATGACTGCTTTCTTCGTCTCTCTTGGCTTTTTGCCTCCAAAATACTCAATGCTTGCCAAATAATCCCTTAGTCTATATTTTGTAATCAGTCTCAGGAAAACCTCACAGATCACAAAATTAGCCATTCTCAGGTTTTGCTATGTGACCTAGTGCTTTGGACAGTAGCTTCCTATTGTTTCAGCTATCACTACTTAAATGGGCTTTAAATTGCTCCTGCTCTTTAGCCTGAAAGGTAGGTCCTAGCACGACCATTTGCTTTAACCAGGTCTATGATTGTCCATGAATCAAACACTAACTTGATGCCAGCAATTAACACATTCCAGTACAATATCATTATTGTTTACAAGCTGTAGCAGGATGCTGCTGCAAAGGCACCTAATTAGCCCCTCCTCAGTCAGGGGAAATAGATTGGGGCTGGGGAAAGCCTGATGCTTGGCCTGTGGATTGGCTGCACCTGCTGGCCTGAGGGCTATAGGTCAGTCTCCTATGTTTGTAAAAGGAGCCAGCTAGGCTGGTAAGCTTTGTACATAGCTCACCACTGGTGGTGAGACAATGCTTTTGTAAATAAAGTCATGGGTGCTGCACATTTGAGGCCTCTCTGAGCTTTATTGGGGACAGTCAGTGGGCCCCAGGAAGAGGGACAGCCAGCAGACTCTGTTACACATGGTTATTGAGATCTTAAATGCACAGGTAAAGAAATTCACATCTGCTCCTCAAGTTACGATGCTATGGGAAAGAAGGGGGCTGTGAGCAGCAAGAAAGGAGAGAGGGGATGTGTAGGGACGTGAAGAAGACAAGAGAGACAAGGTACAGAATGGGAAGGGAAAGACTTGAGGCAATCAAGTAAGAGAAGGAAAAATATATGCTAAGATTTTCAAAAGTGACCAGTGATTTGGGGTGCCTCCAGTTTTGGGTGCTTGACTTTAGACTCTTTAAAGGGGCTGATTTTCAGAGGTTGGGTGCTCTTCACTTTATGAAAATTGTGCAGATATAAAGGTGCCCCAGATTGGGCACCCAAAATCAGTAGTCACTTTCGAGAAAGAAAAACAGATCATTACATTTTTTTTCTTACTGATATTCCTACAGGCTTGTATTTTAAGAGTAAGTAGAAGTATATACTTTATCCACATTTTTATTTGCAAAGGACAAATTATTGTCTACATTGCTGACCCTTTCCATTTCTTTAGTGTTATCTATTTGCCAAGAAGACCAGAACACATAATGCCAGACAAATATATTTTCTTTATGAAGCAAATTGTCAGCACAAGTTTATTAGTAAGCAAACTAATCTAGTCTTTTGGAAGCCAATAACACCTTTTGTTCCCTAGATTAAATACTCCCATTTGCTGACAAAGCTGACTGGCTCATTTACAGTCTTTTGTCAGACTTTCCAATCAGCTTCAGAGTGACAGGGAACACTAAAGCTATGAAAAATCAAGTGAAAGGGAATCGGCGGGGAGGGGAGAGGAGTAGTCTTGTTCTTGCATCAACTTTTGCTTGCTGCCTCTTCAGATAAGGAAATGTGCAGCACAAAGTGTATGCTGACCAGTATCCAAATCACACTATGAATCCCTGGAATATATCCCAGAATTTTAATCTGAAGAGGAGATGCTTGGAAAGGAGATGTCGCTGGTCTTCCAAGAGGAAAAACTATTAAATTGGGGGTGGGAGGGGAAGTGAACAAAACTCAGACTAAGGGTACGTCTACAGTACAAAATTATATCAAATTTATAGAAGTTGATTTTTCTGAACAGATTGTATACATTTGATTGTGTGTGTCCCCACTAAATGTGCTAAGTCGGCGGAGTGCATTCACAATACGGAGGCTAGCATGGACTCTCGGAGCAGTGCACTGTGGGTAGCTATCCCACAGTTCCCACAGTCTCCACCGCCCATTGGAATTCTGGGTTTAGCTCCTACTGCATGATGGGGCAAAAACAGTCTCCTGGGCGCATCTCGTCAGTCGCCCTTCCCTCCATGCAAGGTACAGCAGACAATTGTTTTGTGCCATATCATGGCAAGCATGGAGCCCGCTCAACTCACCGCTGCAGTTGTGACCATTGTAAATACCTCTTGTATTATCCAGCAGTATGTGCAGAATCTGCAAAACTGGCTGAGGAAGCGACGACAGCGCGCTCACAATAGTGATGAGGACATGGACACAGACGTGCCTATAAGAAAGCCATGTGGCGATTGGGACATCATAGTGACATTGGGCCAGGTTCGTGCCATGGAAGGCTGATTCTGAGCCCAGGAAACAAGCACAGACTGGTGGGACCCCATAGTGTTGCAGGTATGGGATGATTCCCAGTGGCTGCGAAACTTTCACGTGTGTAGGGCCACTTTCATGGAACTTTGTGACTTGCTTTCCCTTGCCATGAAGTGCATAGACACCAAAATGAAAGCAGTCCTCACAGCTGAAAAGCGAGTGGCCATAGCCCCATGGAAGCTTGCAACGCCCAACAGCTACCGATCAGTCGAGAATCAGTTTGGAGTGGGAAAATTTACTATGGGAGCTGCTGTGCTGCAAGTAGCCAACACAATCATTGACCAGCTGCTATCAACGGTAGTGACTCTGGGCAATGTGCAGACCATTGTGGATGGCTTTAATGTGACGGGGTTCCCTAACTGTGGTGAGGGAATAGATGGAACACATATCCATATCTTGGGACCGGAACACGGGGGCGGCCAGTACATAAACCACAAGGGGTACTTCTTGATGATGCTGCAAGCACTGGTGGATCACAAGAGGCGCATCACCAACATCAACGTGGGATGTCCAGGAAAAGTGCATGACGCTCACATCTTCAGGATCTCTGCTCTGCTTGAACAGCTGCAGGAAGGGACTTGCTTCCCAAACCAGACAATTACTGTTGAGGATGTTGAAATGCCTGTAGTTATCCTCAGGGGCCCAGCCTACCCCTTAATGCCATGGCTCATGAAGCCATACACAGGCACCCTGGACAGTAGTAAGGAGCAGTTCAACTATAGGCTGAGCAAGTGCAGAATGGTGGTAGAATGTGCATTTGGATGTTTGAAAGCTCACTGGCACCGTTTGCTGACTAGGTTAGATCTCAGCAAAACCAATATTCCAATTGTAATCGCTGCTTGTTGTGTGCTCCACAATATTTGTGAGAGTAAGGGGTAGATGTTTATGGCAGGGTGGGAGGTTAAGGCAAATCGCCTGGTGGCCAATTTAGCACAGCCATACAACAGGGTGATTAGAAGAGAGCATCAAGGAACGCTGCGCATCAGAGAAGCTTTGAAAGCCAATTTCATGACTGACCAGGGTACAGTGTGACAGTTGTGTTTGTTTCTCCTTGATGTTACCTGCCATATACATTAAATGAAATAAAGTCACGATTATTTAAAAACTGTTCTTTATGATTTGTTGAACAACACTTTTAGAGAAATCAGAAGGTAGCCCGTGGGGGAAGGGGGAGTAGTAGGTTAGGGAGGGTTAGGGGGATGGAGGAGAAGAGAAGGATAAGTCCAGAAAACAAATCAAAATTTTGAATATGCCAGCCTTCTGCTGCTTGGGCAATCCTCCTGGGTTGAGCGTGTGGGTCCCCAGAGCCTCCCACCCCCCAGGTTCTTGGGCGTCTGGGTGAGGAAACCATGGAACTTGGGGAGGAGGGAGGGCGGTTTTACAGGAGCTGCAGCAGCGGTCTGTGGTCTTGATGCCTTTCCCACATAAGATCCATCAGACAGCAGAGCATGTCAGTTTGGTCCCCCATCAGCAAGAACATGGCATCCTGCCTGCTCTCATTGCGCTCCTGCCTCCTCTCATCACGCGCATCCCTCTCTTCGCATTCGTTGCATGCTTTACAGCAGTAGTCTTCAAACTGGGGTGTGCGAGCCTACCCTGGGGGTGCGCGAGACCCAGCGCCGCCACCAATCCCACCCGGGAGACCACCAAACTCCCGGGCAGGCTTTTTTAGTTCCGCCAAAATGCCGCTGCGAAAATCGGAAGCTTCCGCTTTCCGCGGCAGCATTTCGGCAGACATACACCCCGGGGGACTCCAGACTTTTCCCTCTACTGAAAGGGGACACAGGGAGGGAGTTTGAAGACCCCTGCTTTACGGGACTCTGCAATTGTTTGCCTCCACGCATTCAGCTGGGCCCTATCAGTACGGAAGGCCTGCATAAGTTCGGTGAACATGTCGTACCAGTGGGTTTTTTCTGCCTTCTAATCTGGGCCAGCCTCTGGGATGGAGATGATAGGGGGCACGTTTAAACATTTGCACCTGTGGGAGGAGAAAAAGGGAGGGCAGAATTTTAAAAGATACATTTTGGAAGGGGAAACTCTTTCTCAGTGAAATAGACAATTCATAGTACACAGCACATGTTCTTTCTGTACAAGGTTGCATTTTGCCTTTTGTACTGAGCGCCTGCCAGTTTGGTGTGACCAAGGCATCACATGCGGCTGGGCAACAGAATTCAGCTTGCAGGCAGCCATGGTAAGGCCTGAGGCTTGCAGGGTTCTGCTTCTTCCACATTCATTTCAGTGCTTCTGGACTGTAATGTCCCCCTGTCCCATACCAAGCAATGCATGGTGGGTTTGCCATTTAAAAGGAGGGCCTGGCCTGTGGTCTCTCTGGAATGATCGCTTCTCACAACCCCTTCCCCTTATGCCCTTTAGGACCAACATGGACACCTCTACGTGAAAAGATTACCCCACCCACATCGTGTAGCTCCGATCAGGCTCTGATCAGGAATGAGCCCTTTAAATTACATGGGAGTAGTACAGCATGGATGGTAACCCCCTCTCCCCTCGCGTGGGTCTGATCAGGCCTCAGCCAAATGCGAACGCCCCAGTGTGAACGGATACCTCTGATTGTTCCCTTAAACAAATTCCCCTCTTTCGACCAGGTGCCCATGAATAGTATGACTCTCGTAAGGTTAACACAGAGAGATAAGGAACTAATGTTGCTTGCAGGCACGCAAAACCCAGGAGCTTTAGCCATCCTGATTCCTGACTACTTGCTACTGGCCTGGCAGGGTAAAGTGTCCTACCATAGAGGATGGAATAAAGCAGCCCTACCCAGAAACCTACTGCAAAGCCTTGCAGAGTACCTCCAAGAGAGCTTCATGGGCATGTCCTTGGAGGATTGCCGCTCTATCCCCAGACATTTTAACAGACTTTTCCAGTAGCTGTACTGGAGGTGAATCCATCACAAGTCTTCAGGGCAAAAAATCATTAAACACCCTTGCTTTTAAACCCTGTATCATACTTAAAAGGTACACTCACCAGAAGTGTCTTCTCCTGCATCATGATCCAGGAGCCCACCTTGAGAGGCGGTGGAGGGTATTGGCTCCAGGGTGATGAACAATTCCTGGCTGCTGGGGAGAACAAATTCAGCACTTGCCACCTGTGCACTGTCCTCCTGCTCCTCCTCTTCATCCTCCAAAAACTCATCCTCCTCGCTCCGTGCAATTCCCCCCCTTGCAGGTGTCCATAGACAGTGGTGGGGCAGTGGTGGCGTCACCCCCCATAATTGCATGCATCTCATGGTAGAAGCAGCATGTATGGGGCTGTGACCTGTTTGCCTCCCTGGCTTTTTGGTAAGCTTGCCTGAACTCTTTGATTTTCACACGACACTGCTGGATGTTCCTGGAGACTCTTTCCGTCATTCCCCTGGAGACTTATGCATATGTATTTGTATTTTTTTTAACACCGTTCTGCCATAACAGATTCATCCCCCATACTACGATAAGATCCAGTACCTCCCATCGGACCATGCTGAAGCTCGTCTGTGAATCTGGGACTGCGTGGTTGCCTGTCATGGTGGACTCTGCATGGTTGCTTGTGATGGTTGGCTCTACACAGTCTCTGATGAGCTTGCCATGCTGGCCAAACAGGAAATGAAATTCAAAAGTTCCCAGGGCTTTTCCTGGCTACCAGTAAGTGCATTTGAGTTGAAAGTGTTGTCCAGAGAGGTCACAATGGAGCATTCTGAGACAGCTCCCGGAGGCCAATAACGTCGAATTACGTCCACAGCACCTCTAATCCAGAACTGTGATGTTGATTTTAGCACTACTCCCCTTGCTGAGGTGGAGTACAGAGACCAGCTTTAAGAGACCTTTAAATTGACACAGCCTGGTTGGTCGTGTGGATGGAATCAGTTTTAATTTAAATTAACTCAGCTAATTCCAAAATAATGGCGTACTGTAGACCAAGCCTAAGGAAGTGTGCAGCTGGTGCCTCTAAAACACTACTTACATCTGCTGGTGATGAAACATCAGTAGGTCAACTGCCTCACCTACTGGATTCAACTTTTCCTACATCATCACAAAATACACGTCCAAGGCAACTAGCTTTCTCTGCAGATATCTAGTGAGCCCTGGCCTGCCTAGAAGTGATCCTGGCACATTTGGGCACCATCTATACATAAACATGCCAGTATGCCAGTGGCTGTCAATTTGAAAAAGCCACTGATACTTTTAAAGCACTTTTACTTCCACTTCTTAAGTAGCTAAATGAATTGGGATAAGACCCCCAAAAAAGTTTTCAGGGTTAACAAAGTCTAATTGCATCTGGTTTTACATGGAAGCAACAGAGCTGCTTGGGGAAGAGCAAAACTTCTAGCAGCTATTGCAGAAACACAGCAGACAATTAAGATTACAGCTGCAGAGGGAGAGAAAATATGTAATCCGGGGTAATAGTAATAAGCAAGTACAGTGAATTTGAGGAAACAGAATTGCCTTTTGCTCCCAAATTAGACTATATTCTAGACTAGAGAAGAACAACTAATGATGTGTGAGTGAGACAGAGCAATCAGCAGTGATGCTGGTTGGTGTGGTGTTTTCCCCTCACTCTCTGGCCATTGCACAGCCTTTCCCATTATGAACTTAAGGCCCATCCTGATCTGAGCTGACCTCCAGGGCCTTTACAAGTAACAAATTCAAAGAAGAGTCACTGTGTATCTAGGCACCAAGTTCTATTTTTAGGGTGGGGAGATATTAGGTTTAGCTATAGGGGTTCAGCAACAAGCCATGGAAGTCATCTTTCAGCTACAAGTGTCAATGCCCTCCTTCCCAAAACATTTTTCAGTGGCAAACAAACTAACCTCCCTCGTCCTTGTCCTCTCTGCTGCTTCCTTCATCCTCCTCTGCAATGCGTCACATTTCTGCCTCACTGAGCTGCCAACCCTCCCACAAATGATCTATGACTCACCTAAAGCTTCCAAAACCATCCCAACTTAAACCTCCACATCAGCAATGCTAGTTACAAGAATGATCTGAATCTGAACATGTAAATAATTGATTAACAGATACAGTGCCAGTAGTTGGCACTAAAGAATATATAGCATACTGGGTTTTGTAAGACCAGTAAAACGTCTTGTTATGCTCTGCAAATATTTCCCTCCATTTAGCTCTTTACATCTGCTCTCAGCAATGCTAAAATAACATCCATATAATGGTGCCAGCACCCACATAATATCGCCCAAAGTCTACATTGCAAGCCCTCCACTACCTACTTTATTTGTGATCCTTAGTCACCATATTGATCAGTGTTGATTAGCTCTATTCTAGAGTCAAATACCAACCCTGAAAGTTGCTAAAAAGATTTTAACTTTCATAGGAACAGGTTGGACAGAAGTTGAAGAAAAAAAATGTTTGACTGCTCCTTTAAAAATGCAGATAGAGAACACAACCGGCAGTTCTGGAGAATATTAGAAGAACTAGGGAAATGGCTCCAGGAATGCTAATTGGTAAATAATGCAGACAGGAAAAAATATATTAGTTCATTTTTTGTTGTTTGCAAGTATCTTTCATCTACAGAATAAATGACACACTACGTAAGTGGTAAACTGCTACAAAGCCAGGCATGTTGTGGTACATTTTACAATGTTCTGAGACTCAAGAGGGGTTTCTATCTTTTACTCCCAGGGACTGTGCCTTTGCCTACCATGTCTTGTCAGTGTTTTGCTCAGGAGACCACACCATCAGTATTTTACTTCTCTTGCTTTCCACGCTATTTTCCATTCCACTTTGTTAATAAAGAAAAAAGAAAAGAAAAATTTCTGAAGCACCTCTAGTACCTTTTTCGGGGAGGGAGGGAGGGAGGACATTTTTTCACCCTTCCTAATTTCACCTGTGATTTCTGTGTTCAGAGTCCCACAAGACCCCTTTGATTATAAAATCTGAAGAGATAAAATACAGAATCTTGTTTTGACAACACCTTTAGTTGTTCAGAATACTTTCCATTCCAAGATTTTCATTTTCTAACCGTCCTCCCTTCACTCAGTAATAGACTGTGTTCATCTATTCAAGTAATAAATCTTTGAACCTTTCATTTGAGGAAATTAAAGCTCCTTACAAATGCAAATAACTCTCACTGCATACATTTGAGATAAATAATTACTATATTCAGTTTTCAGATAGCTATGCTGAGGTACAGTGAACTTAAGGTCTATACTTTAAAAGTCCACAAACAAAAGTGTGCATAAAAACACACAAGTTTTCAAACACAAGTTAGGGATTTGTGTGCACCCATGCTTTTGCATCCATGCAACCATAACTTGCATACCAGCATCTGCAACTCACCTACATGACCTTGATAAAAATTGGTCCTAAGTGATTTGATCAAGGTCAGACATGCTGTGACAGTTGGGCCTACAACTTTACCTGAATTGTGAACTCAACTGTAAAAAGTATATAAAAGTTCATAAGATGTTATAATAACCTACAGCATCAAATGTTGATGAGAAAATGTACAAAAAGGAGACAGAATAATTGAATTAATCAAAATAAAAAGGCCAACTTGATATGATTCAAAGACTGTGTTGAAATTATGTTTTTTGTAAACCCGGAGATATAGATCCAGAAGTTCAAAATTGGAGGGTTGGATATTAAGCCTAATTGCTCGACAAAATAATAAGGGAATGGGCTATTCTACCCATTTCTCCCTTTTTTGGGGCCCTTAAAAGAAAGATTTTGTGGAGAAAGTATGAAATAACAAAGAGAAGGACAGACAGAGGCTACTGGAGCAAGCTTCACTACCATAGCTGCCACCCCACTGTTTATTGGAACCCCAGAGCTTTATCATCCTTACTATGATAGGTGTCCAGATGAGAACAGACCAGAGAGAGAGGGACCCAGGTTACACAGCCACACATACTGGCTCCAGCTGAATCCCAAGCAGTTATTACTATATTTGATATCATTTAAGAGACGGTTAAACAAGGCGATTTTTCCTTCTAAGATTAGACTTTAACAAAAACTGTAGCAATGACATCTCCAGCCCATCTCAACTAACTTCTCTTTTTGCCAGAATGACAATTACTGACTTTGATGCCATCTAAAAGACTGGCAACAATGTGGGCAGGGTGAGGGGGTTTCTTCTAAGAAACTGGTCTACAGATAAAGGGAAAGAGAACAAGAGATGCTATTAAAATGACAGACTTACTTCAGAGTTTGCACTCCAAATGTTTTACCAGTTTTTCCTTCTCTCTCTTATCTTTAATAGAAGATTGAAAGGATTTTTAATTATGTGTTTGCCATAGTGCTAAGCATGCTGAAGTCCCTGAATACCAAGCCACGGACCTTGTTTAATACTGTTTAAGGTTAGACAATGACTCGCTGGGTTATATTAACACCTTTGGTGCCATTTGTTCCATCCAAATCAATACAACAGACAGTAAATCATCGTCACAGCTGACAACAAATGGCCAAATCCTGGTCCCACTGACTTCAGTAGTGTTTAGGAGCTCTCCCAAAAGAGAAGAATCCCAGTTCCTAGTCCTCCGATTTAAGAACCAGATAATAGTCCATCCCTTATCAGTTCAAATAAGTTAGATGGCAGCATTATGGATAATAGGCACAGATAAATGAGCTTCTGAAATCCAGATATCACAATTCAATTTCTGCTTTAGAAGCCCACTGAAAATGGATACAGTAATTTCCTCCCAATCTCTGATAGTTGTCCATGATACAGCATGATTGGCCTGAGGAGAGAGACAAAGTTGAGGTGCAGCTTGAGGAGATGTTTGAGGAAGCCTGCACAAAACCTAACCAGTCATGCACTACAATATGGTCCTAATCAGGGCTACAAATCCTTTATGCATATTCGATTCACACACAAAAAACAGGTAACCTTCCACTGAACCAACTACTGGAGACAGTTAGAAAGAATGGTCTCAGTTCAGAAGTGCACAATTACACACTCGGTATAAATTAGTCAAAACATGGGTGTATGTATGAGAAACAGAAAAAGCGATATAGTACCTCTTGCTTTGATTTGGTGTGAATTCAGGGACTATACAGAACAATTGTACTTTAGAAGTCAAGGGGTGAATAGCAGGAATATCAACATATTAAAGGATATAAAATAAAGGTCCTGATTCAGATTTTACACTAATTTTATACTGATGAAACTGCATGTACTTTAGTTGAATTACTATGAATTTACATCACATGAAATAAGATCAGAATCAGGCCTTTTCTTTTCCACCCTTCTGTTACCTGCTAATCATTTAGAAGCCCTCCTACCCCAACGCAGACTGCTCCCAAATCAATGGGGAATTCTGCTTACAAACTGATCGCATGATATGGCCCATAGTTATGAAAATATCAAAATATTGATTCATTCTTTGGATCTTCTGAGAAAATCACTGAAAGTGTAGCTTTAATTAAGTATAAAGAGGTGAAGAGTTTTGCTTCTGTATTAAGTAACAGAACTCTGGAGACATATAGATTAGTTGATGCAGATAAGTGTTTTATACCATTATAAAACAAACATTTTTGTGATATTATAAGTTTACACTGAAGTCTTTCAGACTTAAGGCTAAACATAGATCTTTAGGAACATAACAGGAAGTACATAGTCAGTTTGCCCAAAGATGAATGAGCTAAAATGATAAAGAGATGATACCTAGGATTAACTGATTAAAATAATTGTTTTCCACTAATTTTAGAATTTCAGTAAAAGAAAAATAAACAAAAACAAAGGCTTCTTTTATATTCATTTTTTATATATAGTTACTGTAGGATTGGTTAATGTTAGACTTACTTTCTAGAACATAAATACAACAAGAACAGGTGTTCTCTATTAATCTGGGTTATTGGGTAAAATTAAATTCCTCAGAGAAAGCAGTTCCAAATATCAGAACAATCATCCTGCAGTGTTTGTAATTTTCTGTATACTGAATCTTCAAATTTCCAAGACTGTGCTATCTGTTGCCATTTTGAAAGGTGGGGTTCAATAGAGATAAAAGTGGGGATCAATGGAGATATACACACTATGGTCTCAGAATTTACATTCTTAATGTTTTCTTAGTCTAGAATAAAGCCATTTAAACTGAAAGCATCTTTTTGCTCTATCTGTATGAAGAAACATAACAACAAGAACGGCTCTGACAAATTAAAAAAATGAGAACAAAAAATAAATAATTCTGACACTACAATTGTTAGAAGTTTACTTTGGATTACTGTAAACTATAGAAAAGTAAGACGCAATCCAGATATTGAACAGTCACCCACTCTGTTCATGCATTAGCAATATGTGAGGCTTGACAACACTTGTGATCAAATTTTTATTCTTATTGAAACTAAAAATCAATTGCTCTGTGATGGACATTAGTTTCAATACAGCAAACGTGAAAAGCTTCACACCTAGCAATTGATGTCTGAATTAGACCAAATTAAAGGATTCGATATGCTTGATTGTGCCACTCGTCAATGCTGAATCAAGCCACATTGAAAACTGCAAACGAGTAACAGTCAAAGAGCATTATGAAAATCGCTAGAAGATGTGCATGACATGATATTATTACACCTTTTGACCCAAGCAGTTAGCCAAAGTTCAAGGCTCTGCAGTGGTTTCCATTAGGAAGAGAAATTGATGGTGGAGTCAGGTATTTTTGATGCAATCCTGTTTCTTTACAAATAAGTCCTGTTTCCCTGAACACAAGAGGAATCAAACGGGTAGTTTCTATGCTCACAACATCAAGCCTCCTTCACCCAGCACTCTGCCCAAATGTACTTTCTCTGGACCTTTCTCAGCAGCATGCTCTCAGTCTCTGTTTAGGGGATGTCTGGTATGTCCTGGTTTCTTCTCTATATCTGTTTCTGTGGTGTCTCTCTTTCACACACGTATTAACTTTGGGGTGGGGGGAACTAATGAGAATGTAACAGTATACACACCCTTCTTCTAAATACAATACCCAGACAATCCTACTCTGACCTAATTCAAATTTCAGAATGCCCTCACACATCCCATTTCTTTGGGCCATAACGTACCTGTGTTTGGGGTGGAGGCCTTTATTGTTCCATAAAACTATTCTTTTCCTCTCTCTGTATGAAAAATTATAACATATATCCTAACCCTAACTGCCATATTTGGGGTCAGGAAGAAATTTTCCCCTGGATCAGACTGGCAGAGACCTTTGTGAGGGGAAGGGGAGGTTGTCTTCATCTGCAGCATGGGGCATGGGTCAACTGGAGGTTTAAATTAACGTAAATGGTGGATTTTCTGTAACCTGAAGTCTTCAAATCCTGATCTGTCAGAGGTTATAAGTCTATTACAGGACTGGATGGATAAGGTTCTGTGGTCTGCAATATGCAGGAGGCCAGACTAGATGATAATGACGGTCCCTTCCAGCCTTAAAGTCTATGAGTCTATAAAGGAGATTGACTATTTCTTACTGCTCATTTATATGAAGAGCAGCACTTACCCGCACCAGCTCCAATGACTTTTCACCCAGCCCACATCAGTATTTAGTAAAGGCGTAGGCTTGGTTCTGATTAATCACACTAACAGCAAAAAATAGGCCATAGTCTCCCCTTCATCTTTGTGAGGAATGTTCACTGATATCAGTAGAGCTGCCACATGAGAACTGAGGGTAGAAATGGCCCAAAGTAAATGTCAGTTAGCTACAAAAGACAAGGTAAAAGTCTCAGAGGTATATATTACAAGTTCAAATAACTCAAAAACAATTCATATTCGCACATCCCAGATTAAAACGGTAAAACTGAGCTGACTTGCTAAAAAATGAAAAAAGCAAGTCTCCAGATGAGTAATAATGCTGCTGTTAGTATATATGTGGGTCTGGTAGAATCACATCTTATTAACGTTGCTTGGCACTTCGCATTATAAGACCTTGTTTTCAGTTGCTTATAACTTTCAGAGTTTAGCTGCTATTTGAGCTGAAATTTTCCATACTCCGTGTCTCTCTCTCATTGATCTATTTATTTATTTTTGTTGTTGTCGGAAACATTAAGCCAAAACAGTTCAACTGTTTCTGAGAATGAAGTTAGGAAAAATATATTTTGCCCATGTTAAAGAATTCTGGTCACCATTTCTTTCAAATTCTCTAGTACAGGGTTTCTCAAACTATGGGTCAGGACCCAAAATTGGATTGTCAGAATGTTCCAGAGGGTCACATGGCAGCTCCTGATGCTTCTGTCCCACAGGGCTGGCTGGGCTCACCTCCCTGTTCCAGGCACTGCAACCTCTGGGATCCCAGTGTCACTCAGATTTGGCCCAGCCGTCATGATCATGGGCATCTGGGTAGGCCAAATATGAGTGAGTAGCACTGCAAACACATGAGTCACGTAACAACTCCATTCACACAAATTTGGTCCAGTCAGGAGGGCAGGGCCAAATTCGAGCAAAGGTGCAACTCCAGAGGTTGCAATGCCCAGAGTGGAGAGCCAAACCCAGTCAGCCCCACAGCACTAGAATTGCAGGAGCTGCCACTGTGGGGTGAGTGCCAGGCAGGATTCAACCCCTCTACCCCCCTCCCTCCCCCCACACACACTCACCCTGGAGGGCAAGACCCAGCCGAAACCACCTGAGGGCCTCCACCCCCAGACTATTTACTGGGTTGCCACATGCCATAAACATTTACAAATGGGTCCTGAGCCCAAAAAGGTTGAGAACCCCTGCTCTAACACCCCCTATTCTTTGGAGCAGGGACTTAAAATTGGGGAGAGGGGGATTTTGTTAGTGATGTATATTTTGCCATGAAAATCTGCACAAATTTGGCAAGGTTATAAGCTTTTGAAAAATCACATTTTCTATGTTCTCAGTAGACTTATTTGATTCTAACAGCTAAATTCCCCAAAGATTCCATCTGAACTGATCATGCTCCAACCTAGGCCTGAACAGGATTTTCCCTACAGTTGCACATCTGCGGTGGGCCAGTCAGGGCCTGTGGCCAGGGCAAGGCACCTGAACTGAGAACAGGAAGACCATCTGTGCTATTCTCTCATTGACCCGCCTGCTGGAGGAAGTTGCCTGATCTTAATATAGAGGACATGGGGAGGAATAGATTGGGACAAGGAGCCTTGGTGAGATGAGAGACACAATGTGACTTGACACTAGCAGGGGGACAGAGACAGAAACTGGGACTGAGACAGACTGGTAGAAGACAGAGTGGCTAGGCAAGGAGACTGGGATTGGGAGCCAGGGGCTGAGACTGGGAGCTGTGGGGAGAAGTAAGGCAGGGGACTGGGAAACAGAAGATTGGGTGGGAGACTGAAATTGAACAAGGAGCAAGGGGTAGACTGGGAATGGCTGTGCAAGGAGACTGGTATTGAGAACAATGGGACAGAGGAAAAAAGCTGAAAAGGGAGGGGAGACAGATCTGATAATGAACTGGTATAGTGAGATGAGGCCCTGAAGCATAAATTCTTGTATCAGAGGCCCAGTATGAAACATGAAGCCTGAATTAAAGTAATAGTCAAAAACATTGCTAAGTAAAGCTGGGCTGTGAGCCAAAGGCAGGTCCCGCTCACAGAAGTTGGCAAGAAGAGGGCTGTTAGAAGTCACTAATAAAATTAACATGAGCCAAGACGGCACCAGAACAGCTGGGTACGAACACATCCCATACATCCCACACAGGTAACAAAGAACAAGTAGATCTAGCCTAAAGACAGTATAAAAGGACAATATGATGGACAGACAATATGAAAGGATAATATGGTGGAAACAATATGAAAGGGCAATGTGATGGGTGGATAGTTTGTTTGAATCAATCTGTGAGAAAGCAACCAACCAACCCATGAGAAAGGCAACCCCCTAACATAGAGGCTGCACCTCAGTGCGTCAGGAGTGAAGAGTAATCTGTTTGCAAAAGTGTATAAGAATACATCCCTAAATGGTTGTCTTTGTCCAGCCTAGGGGGCAGTGGAGTGTCCCACCACTGACTGAGCTGTGTCCATATGTACCATCTATATCTAATCTGGCAGAAGCTAGAGACTGTGTTTCGTTCAACAATAAACCTGGCCAGGTGCCTTTGTACCTTACCTGAGCCTGTGGTCTTTGGGGATTCTCTCGGAATCTACCCTATCAGCTATTTGCGCAGAGCCAGGGCAGTACACAGAGGGAACATGCACGCAGCCCATTGATATCATCATTGAATAAGAGCAGAGCACCACATCAATAGCTACTGACAACAACTGGGTGCAGAAGAATTGGGACTAGATGAGAGGAGAGTTTGGGACCAGAAGCCAGTGTTGACGGAGCATGAGGAGTGGGGAGGTTAATTTTGGGTGCCCCATTTGAAATTAAGACCTGATTTTTCAAAATACTTAGCATTATATAGCACTTTATGTTTAAAGAATAGCTCCCATTTATTTAAATTGCCCCTGAAAGTGTTCAGCAATTCTGCATATCAGATCCCAGGGTCCCAACGCAGACAAACAGAAAATAAGAAATTAGTGACCACCTATGAAAAGTTTGTTCTAAGTGACTTGTCCAACTTTACACACAAACTCTATAGCAGAAGGGTTATCCCATCCCGCAGGACAGCATTCAGCCACCTTTACCACAAAACCATCCTTTATCTTCCTACAATCCCTCAATCCATTCCCTTCACAAAACCAAACCTCCCTCAAATGAGTGGCCAGACCTTTACTTTTGGGTAGGCTTAGACCTATCCATCCCAGTGTCTGCAAAAGGTACACACCTTTCCACTTTTGCAACAAATCAACCAGGGATCCCACAGTCAACAGCCTCCTTTCACTTCATAGCAGTAACTCATACCGAGAGCAATTCAATCTTATGAACTGAATGAGACAGGGGTCCTGTGGAACAAATAGTGTGTGATCATGTTATTAAAGACTGCATCACAATGCATATGCACAAGGGGCTGAATTAAGGTTGCACACGCTTTAATTCTGGCATTTCCAGATTTTACAACCTTAATTGTGTTCTTTTAACATCGTTTTGTGTGTTTAGTTACAAATATCGCAGATAGAAAGATCGATAAGGAACATGAATCTACTCTTAATTGTGATAGTATTAATCATCAAGAATTCCTCTGAAGTCTTACATTGAGTTACATCAGCATAAAACAAGTGTTAGCAAGAACAGAATCAGTCCCAATCATTTAAATCTCATGTAACGTGGCCTTTTTTGGTTAACAGCTGAACAAATTGTGGTACTTGGTCTTCTTTACAAATCTGAACTATGCTAAACTCTTTACTCTGAAATGCTGTTCCACTCAGTATTAAAAATTTCTTATGGTTTCTTGGTTGTGTGAGAAAGTAATTCCTGGATTCATTTAATCTTGATTTACACCTCCCAAGGATTTAGGTTTTCTGAAATTAAAACTCTTCAGAACATGTCTGTGCTTCTCTAAGAAGGCAGTTCTGGAATTTTCAGCTGCAATAGAATTTTTACGTTCTGACTGACCTTGTTCTCATCTCAAGCTAAGATGACCCTCCATGGGGGTACTGTTAAAAATAAATGAGCTAAACATAGTCATGGTGTAAGCAGATCCAATTCCATTTAATTCAGTGGTTTACACTTAGATGGAATTACATCTGAAATATTTTGAACAATTTCTCATTTGGTTTCCTGGTCATATTTTATTACAGAATTGTATTCCATCTTGATAGAACATTAATATGTTAAAAGAAAAGAGATATTAGGTATATTTAAAAGATGAATGATGTTTTAAGGTCATTTTGAAGAAGATAATTTAAGAATTTTGTTCCAAATGAATGAGTTTGAACTATTAACAATAAAATATAGCTAAATGGCCACCGAAAACTATACAGGAGTTTAAAAGAATCAGTTTAATAAAAGTGTCTGCTCTGAAGCCCAATGACCAAATGAAGTCTTCTCTGTCCCACACAGAAAAGGTTGCTCTGATCAAGATAGATACTGTAGTGATAGGTGCTGAAGTGCAATGGCTAGACAGATGTCCAGTGTATTAGCTTTTCATACATGATGAAGATGCCCAGATATCCAACATTGTTACATTTTTTACCTTTTTGGCAAGGGAGATGAGGCACGAGGGCATATGGTTCATGGTCAAACTGTCGATAGTACTAAAGTGAAAGTTTAAAATGGAACAGCAGCTTTTTTTTTTTCTTTTGGGTCTTCCACATGAACCTTGGAGTGCCCAGTCACAAATAATTTATTGTTGTTGTCTGGAATTAGCCTGAGGGGAAAAGAAGTTCTCCCCTCTTATGAAATAATATGGGACACAAGATTCTTGAAACATAGCACTGTAGGCAGTAGCTGTTGTCAGAGTAAGTGTATCTGTAAAGCAAATCCCCATCTAAGGGACCAATCCTATCAGATGCTGCATGTCTCCTGTGAGGTGCTGAATACTCTCAACGCCCACTGGTGTGATTGGAAGTCAAGGGCACTCAGTACCTTCCAGGATCAGATACTAAAGTGGGAACCAGCAGAAGTGAGAACAAAAAAAAATGTATATAGTGGAGCCTGCTGAACATCAATGTATTCTTCTTTTAGTAAAAGTGTCACCATTTTTCAGTAGCTGGATTTGCTGTTCTATAACTTTAACCAGTTGGGAGATTAAATCAATAGTAGGAGGTAGGTAACATCAGATTAATTATGTCTTTCCAGGCATTTTATCCTGGGGGTAACTGGGTTTTTCTATTAATTTTAAGTGCTGATTTACTCTAAGGGAGACAGTATTCACTATGTTCCCTTATGCATATAGTGCCTAATGTCAGCCTGGCATTGAGGGATAATGACAGATCATTTCTGTTTCAGCAAAATTGAACTTACCTGATTCCAGGGTAACCTGTACCTTCGACCCCTTGTTCACTATCTCTATGGGTACCCCTTTCAAGTGACAAGCCCAGCACCTGCACTTTTCTCAGAGTGGAACTCTCAGGTCCAGCTGGATTTGGCCCCTGCTATAGACTTTCCTCGGGAAGCTAAGAACAGTAGGTAAATGCAGTGAAGCTGAATAGTTGTTTCAAAAGAAAGTATTATTTATCCACAAGAATATAGCGATCAGAGAGAAAAGGGTTGACAATAACAAGAGACCAAAAGTCCAACAAACAATAGTACCAGTCCTTTTTGAAAATTGGCATCAAATTAGCTATCCTCCAGTCATTTGACACAGAAGCTGATTTAAATGATACATTAAAGACTACAGTTAGCAGTTCTGTATTTCACATTTGAGTTCCTTCAGAACTCTTGGATGAATACTATCTGGTCCTGGTGACTTATTACAGTTTAATTTATAAATTTGTTCTAAAACCTTCTAATGACACCTCAATCTGGGACAATTCCTGAGATCTGTCACCTAAAAAGAATGGTGAAGGTTTGGGAATCTCCTTCACATCCTCAGCCATGAAGACGGATGCAAAGAATTCATTTAGTTTCTCTTTAATGGCCTTATTGCCTTTGAGTGCTCCTTTAGCATCCGTATTGTCCAATGGCCCCACTAATTGTTTAGCAGGCTTCCTACTTCTAATGTACTTTTAAAAAATTGCTATTACTTTTTGAGTTATTTTGATCTCCTGTTTTCTGGGGTGTTTCTTGACCAGTTTCAAATCAGTTTTATAGGTTAGCTGAAGAGGAGACAAAATCTTTAAAGCTAATAATCCTGATATTGTCCATTAACAACTCTCAAGCATTTTCAGAAAGGTGGCTTATCTTTGCCATTCCTTCCTTTCCTGCTTTTCTTTTTCAGAGAGCACCCTGTTCTGTTCAATGTAGTGATCCAGAAAACATCTCACAAACCATGTCAATTTACAGTATTAATAAACTATTAGAGAGCGGCTCCAAATCCTTCAATATCTCCCCCCACTCCATTGAGAGAAAACATCTGCCATCATGTTTGCAGTCTCTTTGACGTGACTCACCTCCTTCTCATTTTGGAATATCAAACTACATTTTAGCAATTGGACATTAGACACTTTCCACATGAGAAACATGCTCCTCCCATCTCTAATAAAAGATACAAATACCAGCTATATATATATAAAGGCAAATTCCCCCATCCCAATCCACAGGATGTCAAAAAGTAACTGGGGCTCCCTGAAGGCCAAAGATAAAACAAGAAACACATAGAGAACCTCTGCCTCCCCATACCTTAATTTAGACCCATATATTCACATAGTAAAAAAAACAGGAACCTGACCAGCACAGAGTATTCATAAATTATTGAAGTCCAAATCCATCACACCAAGTAATTGAAAAGATTTTTTAAAATAGACATCTCTTGATGTTGCTGGAGAAGAAGAAGTAACTACTTTTGCTCAATTTTTTAAGTGATATCAATATTTCTGTTGCACTGTGCAGTGCTGACCAATCCTGACAAATACTAAGGAGCAAATTTTTAACCTTTTTGAGGATTCCCTAAAACAGCAATGCTGTTATTCAAATATATACTGGAGGTGCTGCAGCTAGAACTAGCAAAAAGAGTGGCCTCAGAGCTAGAATCAAAGCTTTCCAAGACTCTTGTAAAGCAGATTCAGTACATTATCTAAAGAGAAGTGCTAACAGCAAAGCAATTATCTCCTGAATTACATTCAAGTTATGTATCCCTATCAATTGCTATAAAATTGGCAAATTTTATCAAGTCAAGGACACTCAATTCAAGACTTTGAGAGAAGATGTGCTCTGAGCAACAAAACCTCCTCTCCAGACTGAAGTAAAATAGCTGTCAAGAGGCAACATTTTGAATTTAAGTGTTTGAACTCAGAAATTAAGTCTTTTTATTTCAGGAAAGCAATTCAGTGAAGCAATACACCAGTAACTGTATATTCTGGCAGACCTGTCTGATACATTTAATAAGTTAAATATACTCAGTTTGTCACTGCAGAGTTATGAATCAAACTTTCTGAAAATGACAGACAAGTTAGCTGCATTCAAAGAAAAGCTTAATCTGTATGGTCGGTGGGGAGGAAGGGTTATAGAAATACTGACCTCATTTGAGCTTCTTGGAGACATCTGTATAAAAATTAAAAATTATGTGGAGTGAAAGGAATACTGAGCACATATCAAAATTACAAAGCAAATTCATGAATCATTTCTCAGAGTCTGAGAATAATGACATGAAGCAGTTTGACTGGGTAAAAAGTCCTGTCAAAGAAGTAGTTGTTAACTGTGCTTTTCTGCTGTGTGAAGATTTGGAGGTACCGACTGTACTTTCCACTGATTGTTCAATGAAAATAAAACCTCAGCCATAGACACGGTGTTAGTTTTGGCTCTGTACTTCAAATAAATATCCTGGCAGAGGATGAAAGAATTATTCCTGTTGCTACCATGTGGATCTTCGGTGAACTAGTTCTCTGCAATTCCCATGACATAAAGAAAACCTAGCAGATTACTTCTAGACAATGATTTAATACATGTGATAACTTGTCATTACTAGCAAACACAAATGTCACACTAGAGATATTATATTGAGCAGTTTGCAATTTTCTAATTTTACTTCCAAAACTAAGAACAATGAACAGTTAACAATGTTGACATTAAAAATATCATATATAGGTTAACAACCTTACTGAGATGAATGGCTTTCTGAAAATTTGGTTTAAAATCTGTTCACATTTTCAATATTAACTTTAGAACCCTGAGAGGAAATAATATGTGATACGACATAGGTTCTGGAACATAATTTTTACAGCAAAGAGTGGCCGAGTCTCCAAATGGCAAATTCTACAGTAACTTACATTGAAGTAAAAATTACAGAATGAATGAAAGATTAGATACACTTTAACGCATTATTCTTATTTTATTACTAAGTACCTCCATCTTCCATCTTATTTTCTATGCTGGGAAAGCAGGAACATTTCGGTAACATAGAAGTTTCTTCTTTATTCCTTCTATTTATTTTATAATTTGTTAACAATTTCTGTTATTTTGAATCTAGGAGGCTTTCAATGCATCTGATTTTAAATGGAAACAGTCCAATTCAAAGAAAGCTAATTCACATTGTAAACGGTATTCTAGTAGTTCATGGGGCCTCCTTCTACTTTCATTATACAAATTTTAAACACATTCCCTGGACTTCCATAAATTTATTCCCAATGCACACCAGTTCAAGTGACATGAAAAGTGCTGCCCATGAATCTACAAACCCTCCTCTTGACACCATCAGCAATTCCATGAGTTGCCTCCATTAACGGTCTTGTTCTTTCATGAAGTATCAGCTACAAAATTGGATAGGAAAGCACATTGTATTTTTTCTCCAACTTGTTTATTCCAGCAATTTTTAAAAACACAAAAATCTGTGAAAGGTATGCTACACAATACATTCATGTAATATAAAAATCACTATTTAAACAGAAATGTAAATAAAACTACAATTAAAACCACTAACCTTTCTGAATAATATATAATTAATTACAGTAGATTAAGGTGAAGGATTAACAATGGTAAATATTCTCCCAATTCAGATTGTGTATTCATTTTTACTATGCTCTTGCCATTTATTCTTCTCTATTTCAAAACAGACTTTTTATTTGGAGACGTACTATATTTACTTAGACAGTACTGCCTATCATGGCTCAGTAACCTATATCATGGCTCACTATAATAGTCACATTTTTAATTGCATTAAGGCCTTCCTATGAACTGGCACAATAAAGAGGGAAACAAATGAAGCAGTATAGTACTGTAATTGTATAGTACTAAGCCATTGATATATATTTTATGGTCAGAGTTTTTTAATTTTCTCTACATTTACATTTGATTCTTTCAGTATTTTCTACTAATAGATTCTGGTAAAATCTCATTCTGATTCTTGTTCCCCACTCCTGAAGTTAACAATTTATTTCAGCTGGTAGCTCTGCAGTAGATTCTTCTTCATTTTGCCATGAAAGTATGCTTCTTATCCAAGTCAACTTTAATCATATTCTAACTGTGTCCAATTCTTTCTTCACTTTCCTTCACCATAAAAAGCAGGTTTTATGTTTCAGTCGTGCCTTTTGCAGTGCATAATGTATAACAAGCCTACATCCATTAGTGTCAATTAGAAATATACTTAAAACATTTTAAAAAGACATTTTATGTTAAAATTCCCCTTTTATCCTTGACCAACAAGTCGTCTGAGCTCAGGTTTTCTCATCCTCTATAGCTAACTATAGAGACCGATCCTGCTTCCACTGAAGTCAACAGAAAATTTGCCACTCATTTAAATCAGAGCACCATTGCATCCTGGGTTACTAACTGATCTTAACTGATCATATGATACTTCTATTTTCATGATATTTATTTTAAGACTAGAACTTTCTGACTCTGTCTTACAGAAAAAGGAAGACAGGAGACACTGCTTGAAACAGATTTGTCTAGAACAGATATTTTGGACCAGACACAAAGCCCATTAAAGTACACAGAAGTCTTTCCACTGAATAAAATGGGGTTTTGATCAGGACCAGACTATGACATAGATCTTTGATAGGAACATGCAACCTGACCTACAGGATAAATGATGGACTGGTTGGCAATGATGAGAAGAAGTATTTAGTGGAAATGCAGTCATTCATCACATCTTCCAGTTAATGTTTAAACATGATAAGGAGAAAAGCATGGTGTGGCTTTGTTGCTAAGAACACATATTCTTAGGTTGGTAATCTATAATGTACAAAGGCTGTTGCTCTCATCTGTAGCACATAATGTTTTGCCAGAGAATAGAGGAATTATATATTAAAGCATGTTTCTATTTCTAGGATACATCTATATATGGGGGAGAAGGTAAAAAATATGATTGGATTCAAATTTATTTTTTAAAAATAACTCAAAACTTTTGTAAATAGTACAGCCATCTCAAATGCAAAGCTTCCAAGAGAGAAATCCCTACCCTATTATATGATAAACACCTTACATCAGCTATAAAACTGATCTTCAGCTAGCTCAAACAAAGAAAGAAGCACAATTCATCTGCCAAAAATAAGTCAGAATTACATGGACATTTTGTATACCATTTAATGATTACTAATTATTCATTGAGCTTCAGCAGTGGCCCCATTTTTGTACAGAACTTCAAGAAGACAGAGTTTATAGTCTAAGGCCCCAATTCTGCAAACAATTATAAATATTGAAGTCTATGGGTCTATTCACTTGAATAAAAGCAAGTATATGTAGAAGTATTTCCAGGATGAGGCTCAAGATAGCAAACATCAGACAACTATTCAAATGCATAAAGCACCAGGAGGTGAATAAATCATAGAGGGATATAAAAATAACACCACTTCTTTGGCTAGGAAGTTAACACTGGGAAAAAAATGTGTACTCTGAAAGAGGAGACGGTGGATGATTTAATAAATTCTCAGATTTTTAGTCTAGAAAAGACCATTAGATCCTCTAGTCTTCTATAACACAGGCCATAGAATTTCATCCAGTCACCCATGTATTGAGCCCAGGATGGACTGATTTAAATCACCAATTTTAATCAGGAAGCAGGAAACATTGATGTAATAATTTATTTTAATCTTGTTTTTCTTTTGTGCTTAGTTATTTTTCCTAAAGAAAGGTTGATTTTCACTGATTGTTAACTATTAAAATGTTAGTTTGCAATTAAATCGAGTCTTTACATTAAATTTGGAGTTTCTTTTTGATAGCCCAGAGGATACACTATATCTACCCACATTTATTAAGCATTTATATAGCTTAATTTACATTTATTCAGATTCTTAATTTTTATTATGATAGAAAATTGTGAAAGATACATTTCTTTATTATATTATTAGCTTTTTACTTGTGATTTATGTCTAGCTGTATTTATATAGATATTGGGATTCAATTAAAAATTAAAAATACTCAAACACACCATTTTAAAATTGTTTTAACTAAATGATGATACTGTAGACATGCTGGATAAGAGGAAAGTTTATCAGAACAGGTTTTGCATTTAAAATTAACTGCTTTATTAAACAAAGGAAGTATTATCTGTAGTTAGTGAATTATTTCTGGTCACTATGCCCTTCAAGATATTAAAACTAGTAGATCTAATCTTCTCACACCTTGTTTTTATTCATAGATTGGAAGAGAAAATAAGGTTTTCTGAAAATTCAACTCTCAGTGAGTTCTGAACTTTAAATGAACTAGTCATTGAACTAAATTAGTTGAATAAACTGAAATGAAGAAATTATTCTCTCTGCATCTGCAGAAGAATCTATTGATGTCAAAAGCTGATTTAGCACTTCAACAAACTTTGATTCCAGTTTCTTAACAGTGACTTCTACTCATTCATTGGTCTGACATTCTTTAAAACTTGGCAACAAACGTGTGGCTTAATATTTTTTCAAAAAAATAATTTAAATAAATTATATTTTGCTTAAGCCTTAACATAGGCTGTTATTTTAAAGGTAATTTTAAAGATTTTTTAAAAAATATAAACAAACTTGTATTTAATTTAAATTTTTAAATACCAGTATAAATAAAAATATTTTTAATATGGTTCCAGCTAGTTTCAAAGTTAGAGATAGTTTTGGATTTGGAATTATGACCTGCCCTATCCAATTTATTTCCAGGAATGCCCCGATAAGTTAATCATGTTATAGCTCATTTAAACCAGTGCCCCTTGTCTTCCTTTCTGAATGGCCAAGTTAATTAACATGCGAGCAGGCCAGGATAACATTTCAGAAAAGTGGCACTGCTTTGGGATGGGTACTTTTCAATTAACTGGATGTTAGCCAGTCATGGCTGTGAGAACTGGTTCATGATTATCATCTGCTGGGTGCTTGATCAATATGTCAGAAAGAGAAATCAAGCCAAAAAGTGAGTGCCTTAATAGCCTGGTACACATGGATATTTTCCATTCAAATCCCATGGAGGATGCAGCATTTCCTTGGTTTCCTGGTCTCACGCAGCCTAGTAACAATAAATCAAAAAAAGATGTTTACAGGATTCAGCACCAGTGAGTGATCAGCATAAATGAGGAAAACATTATGGTTGGACAACTTTACAATATGAGCCAGGTTGTGATTTCAGTGAGCAGAAGGCTGTCAGGGCTCAAGAACAGTCCTCAGCTGTCAGATATGTAACTTGTTTTATGGAAGATGTGTGCGTATAACATAATTCTTCCTAGTAGGGTTGCACTGATAATTATGCATGGTTTCCTTCTACAGGAGCGTACTGCATTTTTCTATCCTTAGTACTGCATTTGGTCTTCTGGGACTGTGCTTTTTCTATGCCTTCTTTTTCTTCTTGCAAAGAAAAATAAACGTACTGGATCTTTTCAAAAGTGTTCCTGTACCACCAATAATTGCTTCACAATGCAACCTCAGAAACTGCAAGGGAAATGGCATTTTCACACTCTATGTGTTTGCTGAAATTCACAGCTATTTTTATTAGTTCAGTGTGCTGCTGCTAACATTGGCATGATCCAGCATCATGTACTGCTTTACCAAATGTGCTACAAAGTGGTTGCGCTGACACATAAAGTGCATCTGCCTCCTCCACTTATGCAAATTAAGTGGCTGGCAGCAAGTCTGAATCTAAAACCAAAGTAGGATTTTTCAGTCTTTATTTATAAAAGAAATGCAAAAATGCAGAATATAATTTTATAATATAGGAACCATAGTAGTAAGGAAACTAACAGGCTGTGTCTGAATCAAAATGAAGTTTGTGTAATGCAAAAATTCATTGTTTGTTTGTATTGCATTAAAGATGTCATTCAGGATTGGGGTCCCATTGTCCAAGATACTGTATAAAAACAATGAAAAGACTGTTGCTATCCCACAGACCTTACAATAAGAGAGAGAGATTTTGATCCTCTTTCTTACATTGACTATCACCTTATTCCACAAATACCTCCAATGACTTTGGTGAAGGTACTTGTGGAGTAAGGTCCTATTTATATAGCAATCAAAGGGATCAGGCTCTGATTTTTCAGGAGTAGTCCCCTTGAAGATATTTAGACTACTCAAAAATAAGGTGGAGTAAGGGCATTGGAACCTGGCTGTGAATAAATCACTTACTCATGCTCTGATCCTGCAATCTAACCTGCAAAAATTTAGGGCTTGTCTACACTACCATGCGGGGTCAACCTAAGATATGCAGCGTCAACTACATGAATAGAATAGCTGAAGTCGACGTATTTAGATCTACTTACTGCAGTATCTTCACTGCAGTAAATTGACACCTGATGCTTTCCTGTCAACTTCGCGTGTGCTTCTCATTCTGATGGAGTAAGGGAGTCGACAGGAGAGCGCTCAGTGGTTGATTTATTGCATCTATACTAGACGTGATAAATTGACCCCTGCTGGATCAATCGCCGCCCACTGATCAGGCGGGTAATTTAGGCAAGTCCTTAGAGACCCACTGAATTCAAATGATAGGATTGAGTACAAATTGAAACCCCAAGGAGGCCATGCTAACAAGGAGCCAGAGAAAGATTCAGGGGCCCCTACCACTGACAAGAAAGCACATGGCCATAGCTCTACATCACATTGGATTCTTTCAGATAACAAAGGAAAAAGTCAAGACTTCAAGTTTTGTCCAGGATGACCAGCCTCAAAGGCAATCGGACAGTGTGATTTATAAGTGCAGGATTACTTTGATCCACATTTAAAGGAGAAACACATTCTGGTCTTATTTATGAGACTTTTCGGTAGACATTTTGGATATATTTTCTTGTTATTGCACATAACTCCAATCTCTTCCTGTGATAGAGAATCCTTTCACCTACCCTGTGAGTCCCACTGCCTACTGTATTCTTCTGACCTTCTTGCTACAAACACAGGCAGGCCATTTTCCTTTCACCACATGTGCTTTTAATCTTCATTTTCAAAGCATAACAGAAGAAACCATAAATGCAATGCCTTGCATCGTGACAGGTTTAAGATTTAAAAAGAAACCATAGGTATACAGCAGACAGAAACTTCCACACAGCTTTCATTCCTCTCCCCCAGCTCACATTCTGAATCCCCACATTTTACTTCCCAGTTCCTCCAAATATATCCTCCCAATTACTGAGCTGATTGCCTCATTAGCCCAGCAATTGCCACCCCCAGTGTCAGTAATCCCCAACAGAAACTAGTTAATTGATTTCAGTTAAGCCTGCAGTCTTCCCGCCGTGCAGTAACCTCAGTGACCAACATGCTACAGATAGGGAAGTGTGACAGGCGCAATCCCAGTCTGAGATGATCATAGTTCTCTCTTTCAAAATCCATGTCAGCTGGAATCACACCAAGTAAAAACTGCCATCTAAATACTTTTTACCTAAGCCTAAAAGAGTCCACTAAAAAAAATAAAATAAAGGGAAAGTTGAAAGTTTTTAGAAAGGCACAGACTTTAACAAGCTAAATAAAGGCTTGTGATGGGAAGCCCTATAGACTTTATTTTAGGGCTTGTATTTTCATTTCCTATATTCCTAGACTACCTGGAATAAGAAGAGCAATCTGGAAGCTTACTGATCAGAAAGAAAGATTGGCGTTATATTTGTCTACATAAGGAAAAGGCACAAAGAAAGCTGATAAACACAACTTTATTTATTGTGAACTGCTAGCAAGAAAAATAACTCTCTTTCTGTTTAAAGGCCTTGTTAATTAACTTTATACTCCTAGGGTATGTATACAGAGCAGAAAAGGTGTATTCTTAACATACATTAGCGAACCGTATAATTGCCCTGTAGGCTTGAACTCGAGCTGCTGAGATAGAAGCAGAGTTGCCATGTCTTTGCTGCTATTTTAATCCAAATTAACTAATCCAGGTTACAAAACCAGAGTTAAGAACAAACATTTTTCCCTATTTAAATCCACACTCAAAATGATTTTCTTAAGTAACTATTAACTATAATTAAACAAGAAGATACTGGGAATGGCAAACCTGCATAAATAAACCAAGAGCAAGAATAATACAGTTTATCAGAAATGCCAGAGATTTGTCCACATACTTTCCATGGTTTAAATCCTGCATTTAAGATATTAGCAAAGGATGTCTAAAATTAGACAGCAAGCTCTGTCTGTCCAATTTCCTGGACTATTACTGGTCTGACAGATTCAACCACCTTCCCAGTCATCTCTGGCTTCCTCTTCAGGCACATGGAAATCTTGAGTAGAGTTGGTCAAATAGTGGGGGAAATTATTCAGTGGGTTTATTAATTGTAAATCCAGTCAAGGAGCTCCAGCTCAGGTCCCAGATCCTGCTCCCAGTTTATGTAATGGGAGCAGACTCAAGCCCTTAGTTAACTATCAAACAGCAAGGGATGATAAAGTTATTGAATATAATGTTAAATTAAAACTTTAAGTTAAATATCAATACCATAGCGCCTATGGAGTCATGTGTGAGGAAATCGTATTTAGATCACTGTTAGACCAAAATTTAAAATTCAACTACGGCTGTATGCATATCTAGGCTGAATAAAAGTGTTCTGCCTTTTGGATGAACTGAACACTACAGCTTCCATGGAAATTATTCAATGGGTTTACTAATTGTAAATCGTTATTTTATCCAGCCACAGGTAAAGGAGCTGTTGACCCCTTTCTAAAACTTTGTGGGGGGGAGGGTTGGTTGGCCCTCACTCTGTACTAGGACAATGGGGAAGGGACAAGGGGAGTAAGGATCCTGGGACTGAGAGGACTTCTGGCCAATCAAAGAACTGCAAACCAGCACTGAAAGTTAGACTGACTGACCATGCAGCCAAGCCAGTCAAGGAGCCCCAGCTCAGGTCCCAGGCACCAGGTGTCCCAGGGGAAGGACTCTCGAAGAGAGCAGCACTGGGTGAGGCAAAGGGGCTGTAGCCAGAACCCAGGAGGAGAAAAGAATGTGAGAGGCCAGAAGGGAGCTGTGTAAAGACACAGCAACATTTGTAGGAATGAGTAAGTAAGTGGAGTGGAGGAGGTTCAGTAAAGAAAACAGGAACCTACTGTGAACAAGGAAAAGAACCAGCAGTGTGGGGAACAAATTGTGGGAATCCACTAACCCCATTGTCACACTGCCCTGACACCAGACGTGACTAGCATCAACCTGGAGGGTCTCCCCTGAGTCCAGGGAGAAGGTCACAAGTCCTGCGCAGTAACTTCAGGTTGCTCTGTGGAAGTTGATCCAGTCCAGTCTTGAAGCAAAGACTTGTCTGAGCTGCGCACAGCCCAGTCAATGGGAGTCCCATCCTCGCAGCAAGCAGAGGAGTCTGGAACTCAGAGGAGAACGGAGTTTTTTATCTTTGTCTCTTTCTCTCCTTTTCAGTCGGCTCTTGACTACAGGGAGAAGTCATCAGTGGACTGCTTCCCCCAGTGTGTACTCAGCCAGTACGTTCACTTGCTTGAAAGACAGGTCTTCTTCATTCACGAGAGCCTACTGTTGCACAAAATCTAGTGACCTTTCATATCAGGGTCTCTGTTACAGGGGGATAATTTTGGGCTTGCACAAAAAAGGAAAAGTGGGGGTCTGGACACTGCTGTGACAATTGTGTGGAACTCTGAATGATACACTCACATGGTAGGCAGGGAATTATCCTCACCATACACCCCTTCTGAAACTATCAAACTGAAGAGCCAAATTTCCACATTACAGAAGAGACAGCTACTGTTTAAGGTGGGATGGGGGGTTATATGTGTACATATAGAGTTATAGTTTAGTAGGTCTTTTCATCTCAATGTAAGCAGTGGTGTAAGGATTGTTTTAGTGTATTATTCAACTGCTTAATACATTTTGAAACTTCTTAGCAAGTTTTCTCCCATTTTCAGGGTGTTCCTGAGAAAGATAATTCTATTTTACTTGATTTGGTGTTTTGTGTATGTGCCCGTTTTAACAGTTTAGTTCTTCAACATAAGGCTACCACCTCAGTTAGATATCTGTTACTTACTGAGAATCTGTCTAGGAACCGAAGGCTAGCACTCCACCTCACAGATGGATCTGACGTGGGTGAGTGCAGTAACTGAAGACAAGGTACCATGATGAGAGGGTGAGCTGTTTTGCAATCTCCATATTCAGACTCAGCCCTGAGTTCTCCCAGGCAGCTGTGACATCCCTCGAGAAGAAGGATAATTGGATTTCAACTTTAAAAACAATTCTAGAGTGTTCTGGGGCCCAGAGGCAAGGCCCTGCTGGTATAACCTCTCGAGGTAGATCAGAGGGAAAAAATGTCTCCTGGAGTTACTAGTGTTCCACCTCTTCCCACAGGTATGGAATCATGCCCAGACTGTTCCTCTGTGTCATGCTGGAGGGCAGTGAAAAACAAGATGCTTCATTTCCACTGTGATAGCTTAGGGTGGAGTAGGTTCCCATTTTACAATACCCTAGCCCCTAATCCTGTTATGCGTGGTTAGATACTTGATCATTTTTCTACATATTTTCCCTGTCTTGGGGGGCTAGGTTTGTGTGACTGTGAGTAATGGCTGCATTTTGCATCCTGTAATATTTTGTTTGTAGGGAATAGTTCTATACTTAATAAAATGATTTCAGTGGTAGCGAGATAGTCAAGCACGAACAGATTTTACTTGTGATTATGCCTGTCTTCTAAAAAACTGCTCTACTTCTGACAAGAGGCATTTTTCAGCATCTTCTCTCCATTTGGATAAACAGAACATATATAATCTCTAAGGGCATGATTACCAAAAATTTAACACTATTAGGGGACAAAAGAGAATAAGAGAGTGAGAAAGCCAATGACTTTCCAATAAACAACTGAGTGAACCCAAGAGAGTGTCAATGTGCCAGTGACTTCTTTAGACACTGTCCTTGTTTATAAAGGCAATAGGAACAGAAACCATATCATGTAGCCAAACAGAATTTCAAACATTAATTTCAAAAGTAAAATCAACAGTTCTTAAACTCAGGACCAAACATGCTAATTAAAGTTAAAAATCACTTATGAATAACAAATAAATCCATAAAAATAATGATTCATAATCTGAGAATACAATAGAGGCCAATTCTGAAAAATATTTTTTTCACATCAAGTAGTTAGTCTAGCTCTCATCTTGAGGCACTATAATACCACTCCCTCTATCTTTGAGCAGATGTCTTGTCTATATTCCCCTTGGATGTCTCACCGATTTCTATTACTCCTCCTCATGGAGTCTCTTGTACTTGCCATATTGTATAACTTCTCATTCTATCAACTGGCTTAAGGCAGATAAAGACATTACCTATATCACTTCATTAAAAAGGTAATCAGACTCTCTCATAGATTCCAGACACAGATAGATCTCATCTTCTCTTTTCATTAGTAACTTCAAATTCAGCTTTATGGACCAGATTTGCTCTGTCATGGCCCTTCTTTGCTTTTGTTTGAATATTGAGGATGGAATTGTTGAGAAATATCCAAATTCCCCCTATATTTTGGTTAGGGTGGGAAGTATCACTCAATGTTATTGGAACAGCCTTATTGAGACATTAGGTAGTACTGTGATAGGCAACATATTATATTTGTCAATATGGAATAATGCTCTAAACTCTAGTTTTACTTTGGAGGACTGGAGTCAGGGCTCATAAAATATTATTACGAATATAGAGAAATGGAGTATTGTACTAGTCAGAAGGATCTTTTATGGCATAAAACATTCAAATCCTCCCTACAACTGGATAAACTTCATAAAGATTATCATCCTGATAACTATAAATGTAGCTTTAAAAAATCAGTGTGAATGTTTTTTCATTTTGTTATTTACATGTTTTATTGTTTTTTTATGAAGTCATACAAAAAAACAAAGAAGATGCAATGTAATTATTATGGTTTGATATACAAAAGAGGTTGTAAGGTAATATGGTACAAACTGGTGCAGACCACAGTGTATATGCTGTCTGGTAGATAAGGAAGATTAAATTTTGTTGAGTTAGTCATGTTCAGAGGTCATTTGTGGCTTTTTAAAAACCATCAGCACATTGCAGACCACTCTGAGATTATATATCTCACGTCTAAAAATCTCCTGATGTATCAGTTGTGTAGAGTATTAGCTGATAATTATTAATACTGGCTGCTCCAAGCTGCTCATAGAATTAGGAAATGCATAAATTTGTAGATCTCAGATGGACCAAGATATTATTCCAGTCAAATTTAAATAATTTATTGAGGAAATGTCTTACTTGAACAAAGTTCCAAAAAAGTATTTTTTAAAAAAATCAAATAGTATACAATGTTCTTAAAGCTGGGGAGTTTGAAATGTAAACATATTTTAAAATAGTAATTCCTCCATCAACTTGTCTGGGAATGTAGATATGAGAAAACATTACATTTGGTAATATTTTGATTAAGCAATTCAAGCTCATGATTCCAAGAGCACATGCCAGGTGGCTAGGAAGTAAGGGGATGCAGCTATTTTTAAGTAAATTACTACATTAAAATCAGTAATTGCATAGCCATCTTGGATGCCAAAGGAAACCTCTTCTGAGTACAATCAATATCTTCTTATTTTCAGTCCATTGTTCATCGAAACAATTCTTCTATTAATGCCTTCAAATAAAACTTTCCTTCAGTAAACTAGATAATTTCCTCTTTCACATTTCAAAAAGAGACTTGCTAAGGTGGTGTATTCCTGCCATTCTAGAGACTAGAGAGAAATCATTCTTCCTACATTAGCGGCTAGAAAATAAAAGCCACTCTATAAGGAGGTTCCCCAAAAGAAACGGATCCCAGGGTGTACCAATATCCTGGAGGTGACAGCCATTGGGAACAGAGCCAGTTAAAAGAAAGAATAATTACTGGGCCAGGAGCCTGATGGCGGAGGTATCCAAGGAATAAATTTTAAATTCTGAGGTAAGATTCTGTGTTGTGTTTCTAAGGCACATAGTAATGAACTCATAGCTCAGAGGATGTGGGATCTGTTGGATCTTAAAGTCATTGTACACTTTAGATTCTGGTTTAAGCCAAGGAATGGAGTGTCCCCCAAAATAATTTTGACAACTGTCTGAGGCCTGCCCTAAACCTAAAAATTAAATTACTACTACTTTACTCAGGGCTGTGAAAAATTTCACACTTTGTCCAATATAGTTAGGTCAACCTAACCCCAACCATAGACACATCTAGGTTGACAGAAGAATTATTCTGTCCACCTAGCTACTGCCTCTTCAATAAGTGGATTACCTACAGCCACAGAAAAACCTCTTCTATCAATGTAGGAAGCATTGACACTACAGCACTAGAACAGCACAGCTGCAGCACCATAGCTGTCCGTCAGTAGCCATTATGGTGTAGATATAACCTAAGATACCGTAGCCCATCTTTATCTGTAATACGCGCAACAATGCTGCCCAGAATCTCCACAGCATTGTGTGTTATGGCCTTGCCCCCAACACACCCGTCCCACTTGCAGCCCTGCCCTGGAATTCAACTGTGATGATTTGGGGTTCACCCAGGTCAATAAAGAGGATCAGTCAACACCTGCCCTGCGACTCTGGGTGCCTTAAATGCCAGGCTGCTGTGGCTCACAGCCTAGATACCCGCAGCCAGCATACAAGCAAAGAGGCCTCACCCTGGCTTCCACCACCTAGTTACTCATTGCAAGGGGACCACAACAAGCCTTCCTGCCTGAATTCTCCCCAAAAACATTTCTCTGTGGTCTTCATCCCCTCCCACTATAACACTTATAAAACCTTATCAAGTTTGTTGCACCTTTAAAGAGACAGTACACAGTCCCTAACTTAACTGGCATGAACACACCCTCTACTTCAATACACAGCATTGAGTTGGTTTGTAGTAAAAGTAAAACAAGTTTATTAATAAATAGAACACAGATTAAAGTTATATCAGGTAGGAAGAATAGAAATGGGTAAAGACAAAAAAAATAAAAATACCCTCCTAGGACTAAAGTCTAAATTAACAAACAAAGTCTTTTCGAAGTAATTTTCTCACCCCAATCTGTCTTCCAGCATGGCTGGCCAGTCTTCAGCCAGACTCCAACACAGAGATCAAAGCACTTGGCTTCTTTGTCTCCTCAGATGAAAGATGATAAAATGGCTTTTTGTCTTCATTTATATCTTCCCAAAGTTCATTGACCCAGTTTCAGGAGGCAGGAAGGCTTCCTGGGGGTGCATTCTCCACCATCCATCATAATTAAGTTGTCATCTTTACCCACTTGCCTGCCTGATGGATTTGTTTACTTTGCATGTAAATGTGCTTTTCATTGTTTTAGTTCAAACCTTGCCTAATTTACATTGGAGACGCTGTCAAGCCTGGAAAACAACATTCCTTTGTCTAGGACCAATAGGCCAAACACATTTGACAAATGTGTTTGGGAGACACATATATTTGAGGAACATACAGGTTGCAAGAATATTAGTGATCAATGAGTTACTAATTTTCCAATGAAATATTACAAGACACCTTTTAAATAAATACCATGACAACAGTGTATGTGTTGCACTGAGCTAGTCACATCCATTGAGAGCCACTGTTACATACCAGGGAGCCCCTTTCCTCTGGTATTGGGGTGTTCTTTAAGGTCACAGCAGCATATGCCAGGTCCTGCATGGACATCTACTGACAATGGATGTCTTCCTCAGTATGGCTGTCTTCCTCAGTTATTGCACCAGGATAATTTTCCTCCAGTAGGATCTGGGGCTTTTACAGCCCCTTATAATGTTTCAGCTCTTCTACTCTGTATAAAGGGGCTAGAGCTGGGGGGAGAAACTCATCCATGGGATTTTGTCACATGAATCTTAAAATCATAGAATATCAGGGTTGGAAGGGACTTTAAAAGGTCATCTAGTCCAACCCCCTGCTCAAAGCAGGACCAATCCCCAATTAAATCATCCCAGCCAGGGCTTTGTCAAGCCTGACCTTAAAAACCTCTAAGGAAGGAATGACAGAGTCCTGTGGCACCTTAAAGACTAACTAAAGTATTAGAGCATAAGCTTTCGTGGGCTAATAC
>ML677333.1:24991745-25090501 GCA_007922305.1 Dermatemys mawii
ATAGATAGATAGATAGATAGATAGATAGATAGATAGATAGATAGATAGATAGAACATGAAAAGGTGGAAGTTGCCAGACCAACTCTAAGAGGCTAATTAATTAAGATGAGATATTATCAGCAGGAGAAAAAAACTTTTGTAGTGATAATCAAAATGGCCCATATTAGACAGTTGACAAGAAGGTGTGAGGATACTTAATATGGCGAAATAGATTCAATTTGTGTAAAGACCCAGTCCAGAGGCTCCCAGTCTCTATTCAAGCCCAAGTTAATGGCATTCAATTTGCAAATTAATTTCAGTTCAGCAATTTCTTGTTGGAGTCTGTTTCTGAAGTTTTTCTATTGCAAAATTGCCAACTTTAGGTCTGTTACTGAGTGACCAGAGAGGTTGAAGTGTTCTCCTACTGGTTTTTGAATGTTATGATTCCTGATGTTGGATTTGTGTCCATTTATTCTTTTGCATAGAGACTGTCTGATCTGGCCAATGTATATGGCAGAGGGGCATTTCTGGCACATGATGGCATATATCACATTTTTTCCTCCTACTGATAATAGCTCATCTTAATTAATTAGCCTCTTAGAGTTGGTATGGCAACTTCCACCTTTTCATTTGGTGGCTCCCTGTTCTTGTATTATGAGAAGGAGTAAATAACACTTCCTTATTTACTTTCTCTATACCAATCATAATTTTATAGACCTCTATCATATCCCCCTTTAATCGCCTCTTTTCCAAGCTGAAATGTCCCAGTCATACTAATCTCTTCTCATACGGAAGCCGTTCTATATCTCCAATAATTTTTGTTGCCCTTTCTGAACCATTTCCAACTTTAATATATCATTGTTAAGATGGGGTGACCACATCTGCATGCAGTATTCAAGATGTGGGCATACCATGGATTTATACAGAGACAATATGATATTTTGTGTCTTATTATCTATCCCTTTCTTGATGATTCCCAACATTCTGATCACTTTTTTGACTGCCGCTGCACATTGAGTAGATGATTTCAGAGAACTATCCACAATGACTCCAAGATCGCTTTCTTGAGTGCCAACAGCTAATTTAGATCCTATCAATGTATATCTATAGTTAGGATTATGTTTTCCAATATGCATTACTTTGCATTTATCAACATGAAATTTCATCTGCCATCTTGTTGCCCAGTCACCTAGTTTTGTGAGATCGTTTTGTAGCTCTTCGCAGTCTACCTGGGACTTAACTATGTTGAGTAGTTTTTCATCATCTGCAAATTTTGCCACCTCACTGTTTACCCCTTTTTCCAGAGCGTTTATGAATATGTTAAATAGGAATGGGCCCAGTACAGATTCCTGGGGGACACCACTATTTACGTCTCTTCATTCTGAAATCTGACCATTTATTCCTAACCTTTGTTTCCTATCTTTTAACGAGTTACCAATCCATGAGAGAACCTTCCCTCTTATCCCATTAATGCTTAGTTTGCTTAAGAGTCTTTGGTGAGGGACCTTGCCAAAGGCTTTCTGAAAATCTAAATACACTATATCCACTGGATCTCCTCTCTCCGCATGCTTGTTGACTCCCTCAAAGAATTCTAGTAGATTGGTGATTCGTGATTTCCCTTTACAAAAAACATGTTGACAATTTCCCAACAAATTATGTTCATCTATGTGTCTGACAGTTTTGTTCTTTACGATAATTTCAGCCAATTTGCCTGATACTGAAGTGAGGCTTATTGGCCTGTTGTTGCCAAGTCACCGCTGGAGCCCTTTTTAAAAATTGGCATCACATTAGCTATCCTCCAGTCATCTGGTACAGAAGCCTATTTAAATGATAGGTTTCTGATGACAGTTAGTAATCCTGCAATTTCACGTCTGAGTTCCTTCAGAACTCTTGGGTGAATTCCATCAGGTCCTTATTACTTAAGGAGACTTATTACTGTTTAGTTTACCAATTTGTTCCAAAACCTCTTCTAATGATACCTCAATTTGGGTTAGTTCCTCAGATCTGTCACTCCAAAAGAATGGCTCAGATTCGGGAATCTCCCTCACATCCTCAACAGTGAAGACTGATGCAAAGAATTCCTTTAGTTTCTCTGCAATGGCCTTATCTTTGAGTGCTCCTTTAGCATCTCGATCGTCCAGTGGCCCCACTGGTTGTTTAGCAGGCTTTCTGCTTCTGATGTATTTAAAAAAAAATTGCTATTACTTTTGGAATGTTTGGCTAGCTATTCTTCAAATTCAAATGTTTTTCAGAAGGTTCTTTATTGTCTGTATAGACCTTTCCACAAATTTATTTGATTGGAGGTAATTTGGACTTGATGTTTTGTGATGAAAATCCCAATCTATGGCAAATTGCCTGAAATCTGTCCTGGAAAATTACGGCCGATTATCGCTGAAGACTTCATCTGGAAATCAGTGTCTGGAGAAGCTTCCCTCCATGCCAACTACCACTAACTTATTATTAGTGCTGTTTAGTGTGCAAATTTCTGGATACAGAGAATAAAATCTGTGACTATTAAATAATCCTTTGATTGCCAAGTAAACAAATTAGTGCCTACCTTTTCATAAGGCCTTTGTGGAATTGGTTTCAGCGGCTCTGCCTGTAGACATGACTTGTATTTCAAGCATGAAAAAAGAATCCTACCATCTTAGCAATGTCATGAGTGATCCACGGCCAATACAGCACCTTTCATCTTTGTTGTTTGCACTTCTCAGTTCCTAAATGACTCTCATGGATCTACCATAGCATTTCCTTTTGGAAGTAAATTAGAATTACAACCTTACTGCCATTGAAAATCATCCCATCTATCACAGTAAGTTCATGTCTGCAGTTCCAATAGTCTCTTGGACAGCAACTGCTTGTTTCTTCAGACCATTCTTTAGTAATCACTTTTTTTAAGGATTCCCAACTATTCATCTTTCTCCATTTCCTCTCTCATTTGTTGCAGTTTCCTGTTAGCTATGGGAATTGACTTTGTCAATCAGATCTACACAGGTTTGCATCTCTGTCTCTAAAAGTCTTCTCTGGTGAACTGCTGGACACAGCCATGCAGTGTTCCCAACCCCCGTCGCTAGAGCACATCTGCAAATTCCCACACGCATAACACCGTCCCTTATGAAAGAGCATCTCCAAATCACAATCTGTCATAAACATATCTCCACACCAGAGGTGAAAGTAAGCCGATATGGTCTACTGGTAAGAGCCGGTGTGCCGTACCAGGACTGGCTTCCTCAGGAGACAATTTAAAGGGCCTGGGGCTCCCAGCAACAGCTGGAGCCCCAGGCCCTTTAAATTGCAGTCAGAGCCCCACTGCCAGAACTCTGGGGTACTGACAGCCAGGCCTCCTGGGGCTCTGGCGGTGATTTAAAGGGCTCAGGGCTCGGAGTCCCTGGTCCTTTAAATCCCCGCCGGAGCCCTGCAGCCTGAGCCCTGGGGAGCAGCGGCAAGTCTCTCGGGAATTTAAAGGGCTCTAGGACAGCGGTCGGTGTGGGACCGCAGGGTAAGTACCCTTTAGCAACTCGCTGCTTTATTTACCTGCCGGCTCTCGCCGCGCACTGCTTCCCCGTGGCTCCCACTGGACCGGGACAGCAAACCGCGGCCAGTGGGAGCCGCGGGGAAGCGGTGCGCAGCAAGAGCCGGCAGGTAAATAAAGCAGCGGGCCGCTAAAGGGTACTTATCCTGCAGTTCCCCGCCAACCGCTGCCCTAGAGCCCTTTAAATTCCCGGGAGACTCGCCGCCACTCGCCAGGGCTCAGGCCATGGGACTCCGGCGGGAATTTAAAGGGCTTGGGGCTGTGGCAGCCATTACCGCCCTGGCCCTTTAAATCCCTGCCAGAGCCCCACAGCTGTAGTCCTAGGGAGTGGCGGGGAGTCTCCGCCAAAGCCCCACTGCCACTACCCCAGGGCTCCAGCCGTGGGGCTCCGGTGGGGATTTAAAGGGACGGGGCAGTCGCAGCTGCTGCAGTCCCGAGCCCTTTGAATCCCCATGGGAGCCCTGTTGCCGGAGCCCTGGGGAGCGCTAGCGGTTCTCCAGCAGGGACTTAAAGGGCTCTGGGGCGGTAGCAGGGCTGGAGCCCTGGGACCCTTTAAATCCCCGCCGGAGCCCACCGCCACTCTTCCAGGGCTCCAGCAGCAGCGCTCAGGTGGGGATGTAAAGGGCTCGGGACTGTGGCAGCCTCTACCGCCCCGAGCCCTTTAAATCCCCTCCAGAGCCCTGCTGCTGTAGCCCTGGGGAGCGGTGGCCAGTCCCGCCGAAACCCTGCTGCCGCTACCCCAGGGCTTCGGCTGCGGGGCTCTGGCGAGGATTTAAAGAGCCAGGACAGTAGCAGGCAGCTGGAGCTCCGGGGCCCTTTAAATCCCCGCCTGTGCCCTGCTGCCAGAGCCCTGGGGTAGTGGCAGTGGAGCTCCAGAGGGGATTTAAAGGGCCCCAGGGCTCCATGGGCGCTACCTCAGTGCTCTGGCAGCAGGGCTTTACAGAGATTTAAAGGGCCCTAGGCTCCTGGCTGCCGCTACCACCATGGGCCCTTTAAAGCTCTGCCAGAGCTGGGAGTCCAGGGTAGCATCAGCAGCCGGGAGCCCCCAGGGCTCCTCAGTGATTTAAAGGGCCCAGGCTCTGCTGCAGTGGCAGCTAGAGCCTGAGGCCCTTTAAATCTTGATTTAAAGAGGCCGGTGGCTTTAAGCCCCCGCCTCTTCCGGTTGAAGCCACGCCTCTTCTGGTTGAGGCTCCGCCCCTGATCAGGACTTCTGGCGTACTGGTAAGTCCTTTAACTTACTTTCACCCTGCTTCATACACACACGCACCCTATTCCCCCATTCCCTCCTTCTCCTTCTTCCCTCCCATTTCAGGGACTCCCAGCTCTCCACCAGGTCCCTGTTTCCCCCAGCACCACCTCCTGCCTCAATTCTCTGAGTACCGTCTTCCTTCACCTTCCCACACCGAGTCCCTGCCTCACCCACCACAACTGTCCCATTCTTCCTTTCCCTGATGCTTCCCTCCCACCCTTCCCCCCTACTTTTCTGGGTTTCCACTTTCCTGCCCCACTCTGCTATTCCTACTCTAGATTTCAGCTTCCTCCCCCGCCCACATAAACCCGCCATTGTAAGGCTCTCTGATTTCTGTCAGACAGCAGGCCACGAACAAGCTCCTCCTCATGCAACAAGTTAAACAGCTGCCTGTGATATGTGCAGGCAGCTGCAGGGGACGGCAAAGAGATACCTCTGCCTTTAGCACCAGACCATCTTGGGGTACTTGTTTTCCTCTGAATCAGGCTTCCATTGTTCCAATTTGTACCAAAATTAATAGGATTCTGTCCATTGATGCATGCCTAGAAGACTTCTTGAAATTCTGGACTTGATCGGATATGGCATTACAAAGTTATGTTACAGACAAGCAAACAGTAAACTTCCACTAAATTGAGTGGAAAGACTCACTTCCTCCCAGCCAATCATTTAAAAGATCACATTCCCTTTGCTGTTGGAAAATAGAATTTCTTCAGATTAACAAATCTAAAAAATCTTGCTAGATATTACAGAAAAGGTGGGGTTTACAGGTGACTACTTAAAGACTGATTCATTACAAGCTCTAAGTAAGTATAACCTGCAAGTTTTGCTTTTGGCTGCTTGTTGCAGTTTGAAAAACACCCTCTTCATTTTCACACTAGAAATAAGGCATACATTTCTGGTTGTTGTGATAGATTCTCCATCACTGACAATTTTTAAATCAAGATTCAATGTTTTTTCTAAAAGATCTAATTGAGAAATTATTTGGGGAAAATTCTATGGCTTGTGTTATACAGGAGATTAGTCTAGATTATTACTCTGGTCCCTTCTGGTCTTGGAATTTATGAATTTTACTGTTTGGAGGAAATATACATAACCCTCCTCTCTCTCTCTCTCACACACACACGCGCCAGAAGCTGTGTTTGGTCTTGAAGCATATTTAGAGGCTGTGTTTTGGATTATTGGTGCATTTGATGAAAGAGAAGGCTGCATACCATCAGGCTTTCTTTTGGCTACAATTAAACAAGGATTATGAGCCACTGTATCATTTTAACTTAATGAAACACAGCATGCTTTCAGCCTAACCAAGGCCTCCCATCCAAGTAAGGGAGCAATTCTCTCCGTCAAACCACCAGTACTTAAAACATGGCTAGTTGAAAGGGGCCACAGACCCAGCAAATAAAAATCCTGTAACTCCAGACAGGTCACCCAGGGTTGATATTCCATTTCTGCCTAGGGAAAGCCCCTCCTGATTGGCAGCTTTCCCCACTGCCTCATCACCTGAGGAAGAGCAGCCAATCAGAACTGCTGCAAGAAACAAGCAAAACTCTTCTCCTGCACCCCACAGGAGCCACAGCTGTTCCTACAGGAGGCAGGAGGTATTGTATTAATTTAGATAGATAGATGAGTCAAAGGTGTTAATATTACCCAGTCACTATCCAACATTAAACAGTGTTTGTCCAAGGTTCGGTACACAAAGACCTCAGCCTGCTTAGTATCATGGCAAACATAATTAAAAATCCTCTTATCTAACCTCTTATTGCAAATAAAGAAAAGGAAAAACAGTTACAATGTAAAAGATTAAGTAAGGCTTTCATTTTAACCACATCCCTTGTTCCCTTTCCCTTTGTCTGGAAAGAGGTCTTCGAAGGAACCAACCTTTGTTACACAGCCTTGTAGATGGTGACAAAGATGGTAATTTCTTTTGTGAGGGAACGTTGAGATGAGCTGGGCTGTTGTGGCTGCTGTCGTTGAAGTCCAATCCCATTTCTTATCAGGCCGTATTTGGGATTTAGTGAAGCTGGCAGGGGTGGGGTGATGTTATTGAGTCCTTCTCTCTGGCCTTGTCTGGCCAGGCCATCTGTCAGGATCAGGATGATGGAGACCTAGAGTTCCAGGAGACCATGGGGGTGGCAGCCACAATGGTAAGATCACTCCAGCAGCCTTTGTCTGTTCTTCCTCTTCCATTTGTTCTTTCTGTATTCTTCCCCAATCTCTTTCTTTAAGGACCCCAAGGAAGTGACAGGTGGAATAGCCCATCCCCTCATCTATTTTGTCCACTAATTAGGCCTAATATCCAACACACCAATTTTGGTTCATTCATTTCTGGTTCTACATCTTCTATTTTCACCAAGAATGATTTCACCATAACTCAAGGACTATGTCAGTAGGCCTGTTTGCTGAGCCTAATTCAGTTTTCCTTTCTTTCATATCTTTCCACATCAACATTTGTCATTATAGGTTATTATGACATTTTATAAACTTGTACATAGTTCTTTTAGGTAAGCTTACAAATAGAGGAAACTTGTAGGCCCAGTAATTATAAAGGAGGAAGAGGGAGCAGAAATAACCAAGCAGCTCAGAGCAGTTTTACTCCCTCCTCCCCGAGCCCCTTCTGGCAGCAACAGGTATCAGTCCTGTTCTCTTCTCCCACCCTGCAATAGCCAGCCTGGGAGAAAGAAGAATTCTGACTGCAGCTTTCCCCAGACCTTACAGAGGAGCTGCAGGAAGAGCAGAGGTGAGGCAGAGCAGGTAGAATTGATCGGGAACAGGCCCTATGAGAGGTTGCTTTCTTTCTTTAGAAATGATAAACCTCTCACATAATTTTTTCAGACCACTGTCCAGAGTGCACAGCACAAGAAATGAACCAGAGGCATGAAGGTTGGAGCTGGCTTTGGTGGAAGGGGTTGAGGGGGACTGGATCCAGGATCTAGTTAGGAGCTCTCTTTGTAAACAACATGCAAGACATCGCTCTTATTAGATAACATCTGGAAAAGGGAGATATTGAAAGCACAGAAGATGAGCTGTTACCATTTTATTGGGAGATGACATACAGCTGCAGAATATACATTCAACACCATTAACATACAGTCATTGCCTGAGTGAAAGGTGGAAGACAACCAGCACACAGTAAAAGCTGGTGCAATGTACTAAGTACACCAGAGCAAACTCCTTACCATTATAAGAAATACCATGGGATTTTTATTATCCATGGAGAATAGACACAATCTGTTTTCATTAAGGTTTCATTTGGAGGATCATGACACATTTTACAGCACGATACAGTTTAGTTACCTGAGAAGGCAGAAGGGCTGAGCTGTTCAAATCCCCATACAGGGATCTGAACAGAACCCAGGTATCCTAGACTTGATGCTTAGACTGCTACACTATCTCCTCCAGGAAGTTCAAATAATTAAAAAAAATGAATTCCACAGCACTGTTAACTCAGAAAGACTGTAAATGAAACTCTAGAAGAAATGAGCCAAACCTGCCTTCAATTATACCTATAGAACTTCTGTTTGAACACAACCACCAGTGTGAGTTTTGTTCTGCTGGATTCTACAATTAGAAATTATATTTCCAATCAAATGCTGAAGTCTGAAGGCATGCAAGAAACTTCCTCTGAAGCATCTGCTACAGACCATTGTCAGACATAGGATACAGGACTTGATGAACTATTGATCTTACCAATACACAAGTTCTAGAATTCTGAATACTCAAAAACACAAAAATGTTTTAAAACATTATTTGTTAAATAGCTACAAATAGCTAACATTTGTGAAAGACATGGTTGGTTTTGTTTTGTTTTTTTACAGTTCACCAACAGCAAATTGGGCCAAATCCAAGAAACTTTTCATAAGAAATAATCCAACTAATTCTTGTTTCAATTTAAATTGCATGCACACCTTCTTGAAAGGTGTATCGCAAGTATTACCTATCATTTTTGTAATGCCTATGAGCTGCCCAATAAAAATACCTAAAGAATAGCTCCTAACTCATAAGTCAGAACTTTCCGATTCTGACTGAACTTCAAAATCCTAGCTTTTTTCTATAAAGTTGAATACACATCATGTATATTATCAAAACTGCAAATAGAGTGATACTGCTACTCTGGGATATGTTAATTCTGCCCATGATGAATGTCTCTGTGCTTGTCCTCTATAGGCTATATTGAAGCTTATGCCAAGAAGCACTCAGACAAAAAGTCAATAAGGCTGCTTCCTGTAGCATAGACACTTGCGTTGTTTATCAACTTTTCTAAAATTAATCTGGAGTATATTTTACATGGATTAACAGACAAAAAGGGATTAGTGTATATATATAGTTAATGAAATTTTTATGACAAGATTAACAAAACTGAGTGCAGAGTTATTTTGTCACATTTATTCACAGCTACACAAGCAAGAAGCAGTTTTGACTGAAGACAAAGGCCAACATTTTCAAATTTGAGTGTCTCAAATTGGGCCCTTATGTCCATATCTAGGCACCTAAATGGACATCTGCCTGACTTTCAGAAGTGCTGAGCACCTGCTGCTCCTATTACAGCTTCCATGGAAGCTGCAGTGTTCAGTTTAGCCAAAAGGCAGAACACTTTTATTCAGATGACTTGATATGCATGCAGCTGTAGTTGAATTTTAAATTTTGATCTAACAGTGATCTAAATAATATTTCCTCACACATGACTCCATAGGCACTACGGTATTGATATTTAATGTAAAGTTTTAATTTAACATTATATTCAAGTAACTTTGTCAACCCTTGCTGTTTGATAGTTAACTAAGGCCTTGAGTCTGCTCCCATTACACAAACCAGGAGCAGGATCCAGCCCTTAGGGTATGTCTACTACCTGCCAGATCAGCAGTTAGGGTTCTATGTATTGGGGATCGATTTATCACATCTCATCTAGATGCAATAAATTGAGCCCCAAACGTGCTCCCCGTCAACTCCAGAACTCCAGCTCCGCAAGAGGAGGAAGTGAAGTCGATGGGGGAGCCACTGTGGTCGACTCACCACTGTGAGGACGGCCAGGTAAGTCAAACTAAGATACTTTGACTTCAGCTACATGAATAGTTTGAACCCACCCCCCAGCATAGCCCAGACCTTAGATTACAAACTCCTCAATTAAGAGTTTATGATTTTAAAGGCCTAGGGCATAGTTCTTTGGAAGAATAAATAACAAAACTTTAGAAGCCCCGTTCTGCATGGAAGGCCTTACTCATGTGAGCAACACTGAAAGTTTTGGCCAAGTAATGACTGAATAACCTGATCCTAAGGTCTGCCTTAAAGCTATTAAAACAATGAAATAACAGTCCAGGATAAAAATCCAAGCAAAAGAAAAAACAAGAATAGAGTTACAGTCCAAGCAGTGCTCCATAAATCTGATTACGTGGGCTTTGTGAATTTGTCAGACACCTAAGGTTATTTTTGTGGTTAAATAGCCCTTTATGAGAGTGATTAAAACTAAATCTTTCTGCAGGAGAGGTGTCACAAGAGACTGCAACATACTTGAAGTAATTCATCAATCCTGAAAATATAGGGAACTCTCTTTACAAAGCTCCCCATGGAAGTCTGTCCTTGATAACAGGAGCCAGATTTTCAGCTGGCACAGCTCCACTGAAGTCAGTGGAGCTACACTGAAATATACCAGCTGAAAATTTGGCCAGATTAGTTTATTAACTGTAGTCCAGCATCATGACATGGTGGTAATGCAGAGAAAGCCCTCCAAGTTGCAGTGAATATGTGTGATACGTCTCCATTAAGTATTATTTCCACTGACTACACAGGCCATCATGTTTCAGACCTTTTTGAAATACACATTGCAGTAAAATTCATTTACCTTTCTACTGCTCCAAGTTTACTCACTGAATAATCTGCAGTACATCAGATCAGGATAATGAAATCTTTTTAGTCCAAATTCTGACTGTTGCTGAGCCCGAAGCATCTGATGCTCTTGAATATTAGGAGGAATGAATAATATGCTCTCCAGATATTGAGAAATAGTTAAACTCTTAACTTCTTGTTACACCTGCTTTCATTAGCAGTATACGCACAATAGGCCCTAGTCTTCGGCACGCAGGATCAAACCTCAGACTTCTAGAGCTTAGTGCATGAGCCTCTAGCGCATGAGCTAAGAGCCAACTGGCTACTAGCTAAGGCTGTAGAGCAGACTCATTTTATCTCTCTGTGGGCTTGCTGCCACTAGATGGGACAGAACACCTTACCCAGAAGCTGTGTGGGTTACATAGGCACTAGTGCAAGAGCATATGCTGTACGTTTTTACAAGAAGAAAAGCAGAAATGTGCCCTTCAGGATCATCACTATGTAACATTAGTATACTAATAGAGCTCAGAGGGTCTTTGGTCTCTGTTGTGTGAGTGCCATGCTAACGCATTTGCAGATATGTTTTTGTCCCAAGAGTTTACAGTCTAAGAAGAAGCCAAGTGATAAAGGGAGGCTGGGGACAGAAGAGATGATCCAATCTATACGTGTTTGCTCATTATTACTAACAGCATAATTAAAGGGCATGACAGCTATCCTTATTTGCCATTTAATTTAGCCATTGTTATTTGGTTGATTTCCTACAGTTGTTATGGCAGAGTTGGTTCATGAGGAGGAATGCAGTGGTGAAGGGGAAAAGATGAGGAAGAAAAAGAAAGCAATAGAATTAAATATCAGTCCTCACTCCTTGCTGTGTTGCTTAATATGGAAAGAGCAGGATTTTAACCAAAGTGTGTTCATAAGATTGTAAATAATCAATAATGTTGTAACATCCTTTTACAAGAATCAGCTCCAAATTAAACTGATAAAAGAACAAATTCTCTATTCACACGGGACTTTTTATAACAGATTTGCACACTCACCTTAGCAACAGAAATAAATGTTAATAATGTGAAGAAATTAGGTGCAAGTTTGACATTTTGGTGTCATGTTTCTCAGCATGAATAGTTCTCTAAAATGGCATCAAGCATGATACAGATTTTTCCTAATATTGCTGCTGACATGTAGTGACATTTAGAAGAGTTTACATGAGCCAAGCTGAAAAGTAAGATTTCCATCACAAAAGTTCAGGTTTCACTGCAGTTCAGACACTGCTCTCTGAAGTTCTGCAGATCACTAAGCATTTCAATCATGTTCAGTAGTTCTTTGAATTGTCATCTTTTCAGTACATCATTTTTTCTCTAATTATATTGATTTTAGTAAATTGCAGTGTCTTCCTGTGGTGATTTTCAAATATGTACAGCAAGAAATTGGAGTGTCAGAGGAAAAACAAACTCATTGTGCTCCACTAAGTTATTTTATACCATTAAACCTTTCATGGGGCAAAACAGTAACTTAAACAGAGATGAGAACACATGAAAATATTATAGTTATCTCAAAAATAAACAGCAGCTTAGTCTCAAAATGAATATAGCCTCACCCATCCACCCACCAATCGCTGGGCAGAAAAAGAAAACTCTTATCATTGGGTGTGCTGGCTGAATAGTTACAATTCTAGTTTATTTTCAGTGTACCAAGGGTACAATTGCCTCTGGCCACCTTTATCTTTATTGTGGAAATGCAGCCAGCAAAGTACAGGTCCCAGCATGTAGTGTGATCTGGCCATTCTGATATGATGAGGCATTGAACACTGACACCCACAGTCCCCACAAATCACACCTTAATAAAGGGAGAAATCCTAAATTGTGCTCCACTCAGCTACTTAGATGTGGTTATATGATCCCCTAGAAAGTTGCCAATGTAGCCCCACTTCTCTAGTTGGGCAAACTATTGAGTACCCATTCATTTTACACTGTTCCCCCTGTAACTGTACCAAAAATAAAAAAAGTAATAAAACCGCTGTTTATGATGATTATGTTAAAAACAGAGAGCCAGATCCTCAGCTGGTGTAAATCCATTGAAGTCAATGCGTCTATTCTGGTTACAGCCACTGAAAATCTGGCCCTGAATTTAGTAAGATATATACAATTCAAATGATTTAGAAAGTGCACAGCTCAGTCATCATAACTCACATGAAATGTTACCCAAACCCTGCCATTTCTTTGCTGTGGGCACATAAATACATGTTCATAATATTTTCAGTTAGTTTACCCTCTTCAGATTTTCTCTCATGTTTTTGACCTTCTGCCATCTGACTGTCAGATATAGAACAAAACAACATGATACACTCTATAGTTATATTTAGCAATTACCCCAAGAATTTTAGGTGTACTACATAATAACTTCCCTATCAATTACAGAAAAGTTTGTAATAATGTATTTAGAAAAATACTTCTATAATTTGCCTTGTCAAGTGTTTGGAAGTCAGAAGCCCCTTTTCTCTGTAACTCAGGCCTGGGCTACACTAGCGGGGGGTGGGGGGGTTGAACTAAGGTACTCAACTTCAGCTACGCTATTTGCGTAGCTGAAATCGATATACCTTAGTTTGACTTACCTGGCTGTCCCCACGGGGGGCAGGTCAACCACGGCGGCTCCTCCATTGACTCCGCTTACTCCTCTTGGCAAACTGGAGTTCTGGAGTAAACGAGAGTGCTTTCAAGGATCGTTCTATCGCGTCTAGGTGAGACGCGATAAATCAATCCCTGAAACATCGAACACTACCCGCCAATGTGGCGGGTAGTGTAGCCCTACCCTCAGAGACCTTTGCAAAGCTACCTCAGACAAAACAAACTTCAAAAAGTTAATTTAGGGTCTGATACTGCAACTCATACTTTCTCTGAAATCAGTGGACCAAATCTCCTCTTGCATACATCAGTAGAATCCCACTGAAGCCAAAGAGGTTGTGTCAATGTAAATGAGAAAAGAATTTGACTCCGCAGGACTACTCCCTGTGAGGCAAACCCACAACCAGACCAGGGCTGCTCACTCAATTGCTCCTCACTCCTTCCACAGAGCCTGCAGTGAGCCATCCCTCAGGCATGCTGCAGCAAACTATTCCTGGGCTACAGCCAGGACAGATGACCCCAGGTACAGGTATTTTACTCTTATCACCAGAGCTGCAAGACGATCTGTGCAACAGTACCACTCTTCTAGGAACCCTCTTGCTGCCTCACAGTTTTACAGACTTCCTGAGTTTCCAGCCTGCCCTCCATTTTGTGCCTTGCCTATGCTTGCCCTAGCCTTGTTCCAGCATACTTCAGCTCCATCCATACCCTATTATGATCTTGTTTCAGCCCTATTTCTGAACCCCAGACCTTTGGTCTCATATATAGCTTGTGATCCATCATGATCCCCAGATCCCTTTCTAAAGTACTGCTTCCTAGGCAGTCATTTACCATTTGTTACTTATCACTTTATTATCTTCTCAGTGTTTGCAAATTGATTGCTTAATTATTTGCTCCATTATCTTTCTGGGTAAGGAAGTTAAACTGACTGGTCTGTAATTCCTGAGGTTGTCTTTATTTCCCTTTTTATAGATTGGCACTACATTTTCCCTTTTCTAGTCCTCTGGAATCTCTCCCATCTTCCATGATTTTTTGAAGATAATCACTAGGTGATCAGATACTTCCTCTGTCAGCTCCTTGAGCATTCTAGGATAAATTTCATAAGGCCCTGTCTAAGTAACTTGTTCTTTCCCTATTTTAGCTTCTGATGCTACCTCATTTTCTCTGGCATTCACTATCTTAGACATCCAGTGGCTACCAAACTCTTTGGTGAAAACTAAAACAAAAAAGTCATTTAACTTCTGTCATTTCCACATTATCTGTTATTGATTTTCTCCTCTCACCGAGTAACAGGCCTACCCTGTCCTTGGTCTTCTTCTTGCTTCTAATGTATTTATAGAAGGTTTTCTTGTTACCCTTTTTGTCTCTAGCTAATTTTATCTTGTTTTCTGTCTTGGCTTTTCTAATTTTGTCCCTGCATACTTATGTTATTTGTTTATATTCATCCTTTGTAATTTGACCTAGTTTCCACTTATTGTAGGACTCTTTTTTGAGTTTCAAATCATTGAAGATCTCCTGGTTAAGTCAGAGTAGTCTCTTGCTATACTTCCTATCTTTCGTATGTAGTGGGATAGTTTCCACTTGTGCCCTTAATAATGTCTCTGGGAAAAACTGCCAACTCTCTTGAACTGTTTTTCCCCTAAGATTTGCTTCCTATGGGATCTTACCTAAAAACTTCCTGAGTTTGCTCGTCTGCCTTCTTTAAATCCGTTATCTTTATTGTGCTGTTTTCCCTTGTACAATTTCATAATCACTTTCACCTAAACTACCTTCCACTTTCAGATTCTCAACCAGTTTGTTCCTATTTGTCAAAATCAAATCTCTATCAGCCTCTCCCCAATAGTTTTCTCCGCCTTCTGAAATAAAAAAATGTGTCCAATACATTCCAAGAATTTGTTGGATAATCTATGCCCTGCTGTGTTATTTTCCCAACAGATGTCCAGGTAGTTCAAGTCCCCCGTCCCCACCATGTCCTGTGCTTTGGATGATTTTGTTATAGAAAGCCTCTTCTGCCTGGGTAGGTGGCCTGCAGTAGACCTCTACCATGATATCAGCCTTGATCAGTGGTGTTTTCTGGCCTTAAACTCTATCAATCTTCAGGGATGAGGATTTGGACTTTGCACAGAAATCTTATTCCCAAATTCTTGTTTCTATAATTTGATTACTTTGATAAAAGCAGTTTAGATAGCCTCTGAAAGTGACCAATTTCTGAAAAGTTAATGGCTGAAAAATGGTTAGTGATAAAAGCTGAATATAGCTTTACCAAATAGTTTGTATTTGTTATTGTAAAACTGATTTGTGATCTATACTATTACTATTATATTAATAAAGGGCCATATAGTTTTTAACATCAATAGAACTACAATGTCATAAAATCAGTGTAACACAGTTGGGGGATAAGCCTTCCATTTTCATTTATAATTCAGCTTCTGAGGACATCAATATAATTTGCAAATACTAAATCACTGAACCTCACAATAATCCACTGAAGTACCAGTGGGTACATATTATTATTCCAGTTTCATGGATTGTTTTTCCCTTCAGAGCTGAAATGGTGCGTTCAGGGCCATACTACAAGTCAGTAGCAGAGCAAGCAATAGAACAGAAGTGCCTCCATTTAAGTCAATGACAAAACCCGCATTGCGTGCAGAGGGAACCAAGATTTAACCCTAGGTCTTTTAACTTCTAGTTCAGGTCCTTACCTAAGAGTCGATCCCAGGTGTTATTAAATACTTCTCAGTCCATTTTGTATCCAAACTGAAGATTTGTGTCAAGAGGAGGAATAACAACCATTTTTATACTTGCCTTTCATATTCTTATTTTTACTATTTTATAATACACTCCCATCATTGACTAGAGAAGATGTATACTTCAGCTAATTGAATTTGATTTTAGAATTTTGTAAAGCTCATGAATTAAAAGAGGCCAAAGTTAAATGGCAACAGCTTCAAAGTTTAATGTGAGAAATAGGTCCTTAAAAGAGTTGAAAATTCATTAAATTCTGCTTTATTGAAAAATCATTGATGTGATTTTTTTCAGGTAAACTGGCAGTAATCGATACAAAAACTTGACAGAACTTGTAAGTTATTTCTGACTGAAAATGTTAGACTTGGTTCTGATGGAGCAAAGGGTTGGGGCACAAGGCTCCAGTTGCAGCTCCATAATTCAGAGTCACTTCGTCCAGTCACAAGTAAGGGCTGCACTTTGAATTGTGGAACTGCACAAGCTCCATTCTGCTCCACCATGCCCCCTTTCACATCATCAGGCATCCAACATGCTGTCTCCTTTCCCCATATGCTAAAAATGAGAATAGTGCAGGAAGTAGCAGAGCACTTGCACTAACTTTCCATCAGGGGAGAGCTCCCCTGCTCAGGAGGAAATTCTCCACTGGCCATCTGTAGCCTCTTTAAAACAGCACAAACTGTCTTATGCAAAGTGGCCTTAGACTGCAGAATTCAGCACTGATTCCATTTTAAATATTAGGTGTAAGATTTTCCCCTTTCCCCCTTGAAGATCCATGCATATAACTCTTGGAACACTGAGCAGGCTCCAGAAGAAAGCCTATGTTCTGACAATTACCTGAGACAACCCAGGCAATTATAGCCCTGTCATCCTAGCATTGATCCCAAGCAAGATAATGGAGAGGCTGATATGGGATTTGATTAATAAAAGGAGAGCAGTACAATTAATGCCCATCAACTAGGGCTTATGAAAAACAAATCTTGTCAAACTAATTTGAATTTTATTTTGAAATTATAAATTTGGTTGATGAAGGTAATAGTGTTGATGTAATATACTTAGACCTCTTGACAGCATTTGACTTGGTACTGCATGATATTTTGATTAAAAAACTAGAATGATACCAAATCAACATAGCACACATGGAATGAGTTTATAAAATAGTTAAATTGCAGGTCTCAAAATGTAATTGTAAATGGGGAATCATCATTGAGCTGGTTTGTTTCCAGTGGAATCTGTTCTTGGCCTTAACATTTTTATTGGTGCCCAAGAAAACATAAAACCACCACTGATAAAGTTTTCAGATGATACAATGATTGGAGGGGTGATAAATAATTAAGAGGGGAGGTTTGGTACAGAGCAATCTGGGTCACTTGGTAAACTGAGTACAAGCAAACAGTATGTGTTTTAATACAGCAAATCACTGACCATGTAAATATACACATATAGGAACTAGGATAATTAACCACTGAAACAATTTACCCTGGTTTGCAGTGGATTCTCTATCACTGGCAATGTAAATATACACATCTAGGAACTGAGAAGGTAGACCAAACTTACTGTATAGGGGACTCTGTCCTGGAAGGTAGTGATTCTGAAAAAGATTTGAGAGTCATGGTAGATGATCAGCTAAACATAGATCTCAGTGCAGTGCTGTGTCAAAAAGGGCTAATGTGAATATCAAGTTGGAACAGACAGGGGCACTCTACGATTTTTGTCACTCCAAGCGTGGCAGTCAGGCGGCCTTCGGCGGCACACCTGCAGAAGGTCCATTGGTCCCACAGATTCGGCGGCATTTCTGCGGGAGTTTTGCAGCTTCGGCTTACCCACCACCAAAATGCCGCCAAATCCGCAGGACTGACATGCCATCGAAGGCCGTCTGACTGTCGCCCTGAACACAATTGTCAAGCACCCCCTGTGGCTTGCCACCCTAGGCACACACTTGCTGCACTGGTGCCTGGAGCCCTCCTTGAGAACAGAAAAGATATATAATCTGCGTATTTGGCAGTGGAATCACTGCAACTGGAATACTGTGTGCAGTTCTGGTGACCTGAGTTCAAAGAGGAGGTTGATAAGTTGGAAAGGGTTCAGAGAAGAACCACAACAAATGATTAAAGGATAGAATCAAGAAGCTCAATCAACTTAGCTTATTAGAAGGATAAGGAGTGACTTGAGTCCAGTCTATAAATACCTACATGGAGAACAAATATTTAATAATGGCTCTTCAATCTAGCAGAAAAACATATAAGAGAGTCCAGTGATTGGAAGCTGAACCTAGACAAATTCAGACTGGATATAAGGAGAACATTTTTAAAAGTTAGGATAATTAACCACTGAAACAATTTATCTGGTTTGCAGTGGATTCTCTATCACTGGCAATTTTAAAGTCAAGATTGGATGCTATAGTTCAAGCTCTAGTTCAAAAAGGACTTATTTTGTCCTAAGGACTGTGTTATGGAAAGCAGATAACTACAGGTGTCCCTTTTGGCCTTGAAATCTCTGAATCCATTAACCTCAAAATATTGGTAGGTCATGTGATCAGGATAAGTTCTGTTGCCTTGATTTTCTGCACATCTCATGTGTAGATCTGACTGTAGAAAGGATGGACCTGTTCTTCTGCCAAATGGTATTGGTATTTAACCAAAATTGAAATTCACAGACAAGTCTCTGCTTATATTTTTAGAAGCCAGTTCAAATTTCCATAGCATCAATGCGGTGTTGTATTGGGCTCTTAGCACCTATAATATGTTTCTTTTTGGATGTCTATATGCCATGGGCCAGATTTTCAAAAGAGATCAGTTACAATTTAGGTACCAATATAAGTGGCCAGATTTTCAAAAGAACTCAGCACCAATAACTCAACCCAATATGATGAGTTATTGTTAAAATCCGACCATAAGTGTCACAATTGGAGTTCCTGGGTGCTGATCTCTTTGGAAAAATCCAGTGTCATTTGCAGATGCTGAGTTTTTGAATATCTGCTCCTGGGCTTTTCTGAAATTCTGGTCCCCCATGTGTCCATAATCAGTTCTTCTCTGGACATACCGTTCCTTCTAGACTGACCAGAATTTCAGCTTATGTAAAAAAGCATAACATCATTAAAGCCAATTTACACCAGCTGAGGATTTAGCACATTGACTGTAAAAGAAGTCTGAAGAACATCTACATTTGTTCTGGTAATTATTAAAGAAGACTTGTCCTACAGTTTAAACAAAAGTAGATATTTTCTTATTCTTCACCTAGAAATGAAATATAATCATAAAGATTTCAAAATATGATGGCATACAAGATATAGTATTGATGGTGAAAGGGAAGTTTTGAATAATTGATCTCTTGGAGTATTTATATTGTTCATCACTGTAGTATCAGAGTGCATATTGAAGCTGTGGTCCTGGAAACAGGAACAACTTCATTAGCAAAGTTAAATAATTAATAAAAGGGAAGAAGATATAAAAATTCTAGTACAATCAGTTTCAAATATAATTCCCCAAATTGTGGCTAACAGATTTGTTGAGGATATCTCTACTGGGTAGTTTTAGGGAAATATACTGATACACAGCAACCTGATAGTGAAATGTAACTACCAGTTTATGTCAATAAAAGGAATGTGAATAATTTATACGCACCCACACGTCAAAGATAATCATATCGCACACAGATTATGAGTCACGCTGAAGTCACTTTCCTGAGAGCACGTTTTCCTGAAAGGATATTTAGCTTTGGCTCTGTGATCTGACTGAAGAACAGACTTAGTGATTTCTAGAGGCATGCACCAAGTTAGGTTACAGGTCATTTATCCAAATTGTGATTGATTTTTGAAATGTGAAGATTGCCTTTGCTGAAGAGACTGCTGGCATGAGAATGCATATTTAAGGCTTATTAAATGTACTAGTTATATGGGAGAGAATGAGGTAATTGTTATATTTGTACATGAAGGCATAGAGGCAAATTTGAATTTAATACTCCAGAGTGATCAGTTAGGTTTTTGCATATAGTATCTGAGCTAAAGCATTAAGATCCATTTCAGAATGAAAAGCTTTATTAACCTATTTTAAAATAGCATATATTATATATATATATATATATATATATATATAATGTATGTAGCACCCTTAAAAACAAATTTCAACTAATGAATTGTAAGGGGTTGGTTAGGTGTGATGTTGTAAAATTCCTCTCTTTCTGCTTTGAAGTGGTCATCTCTAGTAACAGTAACTGAGTGCTATCGGAGACACCAGGTGGATGAGGTGTCTTTTATTAATCTTTTATTGGACCAACTTATGTTGGAGAGAGAGAGAGAGAGAGAGAGAGAGAGAGAGAGAGAGAGAGAGAGAGAGAAGCTTTCAAACAATACACAGCACCCTGAGGAAGAGCTCTATGTACCTCTAAAGCTTATCTCTATCTCCAACAGAAATTGGTCCAAGAAAAGATATTTCCTCACCCACCTTGTCTCTCTAATATCCTGGGGTTGACAGGAGTACAACACTGCATACCTATCATATGCCATGTCATTCTGTTCTAACTTACGGTAAATCTGATGATGTATTAGCCATTAATAATAACCTTGCTGATAAGTTATTTTGGCAACTATTATTTTCATAAAAGCCATCAGAAAAAGGATGTTGACTGTTCTTTGCACAGTCATGCAAGACACCTATATTTGATATCATGTTTAGTACAGTGCCATCTAGTGAAAATGTGATGTAAATCCAATATAAAGTTAAAGGAACAATTAAAAGGAACTCTAGGGTATGTCTACACAGCCCACAGAAGTGAGACTCCCAATCACAGATGGACAGATTTGGGCTAGCAGGGTTCATAATAGTGCTCTAAAAACAGCTGTGTAGACAGTGCTTAGAAGTTGTGGCTTGGGCTGGAGCTTAGGCTCTGAAGCCCACCTCACTCCCTAGGCTTCAGGGTCTTATTTGTTAAATTCTAGAAAAATTTTCTTTGTTACTACCTACGATCCGGTTCCTGAAATATAGGCTTCAACACTATCATTTTACAGAGCTGATCTTTTTAATAGATCTTTTTACTAGAAATAATGTGTCTGATATTCCATCACAGGTACAGTGCTACATAAGTTTGCCATAATGGAGTCCCAGAGGTTTGCATATTCCTACACAAAAGTGTTAAAGATGGCTTCTCTGCACGTGTCTGACTCCATGTTTGTCTCGGCCACTCTGATCTGTGCTTCCCGCCTTTTTTCCAGCTGTGTCAGCTACGCTGTGAAATTCTGACATTCTGGTGGAAAGAGAGTCACAGGGGCGTCACCTATGCCTTGGGTAAGCACACTGGCCAGGCAGGCGGCTAATTCTGCCTAGTGACAGGACCCTCTATTCTAAATCTGCCTAGTGACAGGCCTCATTTACATCTGCCAATCAGGCACTGAGGGTGTTTTTCCCCTCAGCTTTTATTTCTAGAATTGGTGCCAAAAATCTCAGAGGTGTCTCACAGTCCAGGCCTGATCAACCCAGACGACTCCTCTCCGCTCCTGAATCTCCCTTGAGAGCGAAACGTGTGCCGGTTGAGTTTGTTATGTTATTTGTGTGCTTGATTTACGTAAGTGTTCACCACAAATTCTGACGTGTTATTTGTGTATCTTTCTCTTTTCCTTATTGTGAATTTTACCTCAGGATTTGCATTGTCGCTTGTGTTTCCATTTCTGTGAGTGTTCTCCTCAGAGTCTGAGGGGGCACTCAGGTGTCCCTTCCCCACAATTGTTTTCCCTTGTTGTGAATGTTATCAAAATATCTCATGTCTCTTATGTAAATAGTTGTGTCTCTCTGGTAGTAGTAGTAGTTCTGTTTTGTAATAGGAACCTGTGTATTAGAATTGTTTAATACTCACCTGTTTGATAAATTTGTTCAATAGGAAATTAGTGTAATTAGTCGTTAAGTTCACCCATTTTCCCACCCCTCAATAAAGAAACAAATTGTTAGATTGTTATTAGTGTCCCTGTGAGTCCTTTCCCAAAAATCCTAACGAACCTGATGACATTTACAAAAAGAAGGAAATGCCATGGTTAAATGGTATACGCCAAACAGGGATCCTTCCAAAAACATGAAAATCTAGTCCAAGTAAAGCCAATTGAAAAAGCAAACTAGGCAAGTAAACATCATGGCTGAGAAGGGATTCAAAGAAAAAATATGCAAAGAAATAAAAACAAATATATTATTTGGGTATATCAGAAACAGGTATCCTGAGAAAATTAGTGGATCTGCTGGCTCACATGGGTGCAAGGAACAAGTGAAGAGGATAAAATTAATTATATTAATTAATTAAAATAATTAAATGTCTTCTTTGCACCAGTTTTTCTGCACAGATGAGTTTGAAGAGTTTTCTACCACAGATCTACAATACCATTTTCAGGTATGAAAGACAAGGCAATGTTGAAGATTGAGGCATTAAAAGGGAAAGCGCTGGAATAAACCGATAAGTAAATAGTGCCATGCCCAGATGACAGATACCCAAAAATTCTGAAGGCACTTTAGAATGAAGTGGCTAATCTGCTAACAAAAATATGCAATTTCTCATTAAAATCTAACCCTAAAAAAGCACAGAAATGTCAAGTGAATGCATTAATCATACCCTATTGCCCACACAGCTTGTTTCCACAGACAGTGACAGACTCTGTATCTCCAGAAGGAATTTCCTTCTGCCTTCAGTAGATAAGGAAACATTACACAGTAATCTCCCTCATGGTACAATGCAAAACCTTAACTACAGTCTCAGCAAAAATTTGCAAATATTCAGCACTGACAGGGTAGTTGTGGCATGTGCAATGTGTTTTGTGGAGAAAGCACTATATGAGATCATAGTTACATTTGTGTGTTGTAGTGCGAGGCATGTGTTATTTGAAATCCGTGTAGGACAAGAGGTGTGCTCCATAAATGTAACAAATATTTGCAATATAAGTAAACATATTTTTACCTTTTAAAACTGATCTGTGAAAGTGTTTTTCATTTTTGATCCTTTTGTGTGTATTAGCTGAGATAATTTAGGATATACTTACTGTTTTCTTTGATACCAATGATTTCAATGGAAAAAACCTCACAAATTGAGTTAAAAGTGACTGACACTGTCAACAGTGAGCCAATTGTAGATGACTCAGACATATAGGACTCTGTCCCCACTCTGTGAAATCTCAGATGTAAAACTTCCACGAGGAGCAGATAAAGAATCGGGATCCAGAATAAAATCTCTTGGATATATTTTGTGGGGTTTTTACACTGGATTTATCCTAGTGAAAGTGAGAGCAGAATTTGGCCCAGTAGCTCTGAAAAGTGTGAACTGCCTCATTCATGCCATTGCTATGCTCACCGTGAAACCTAAGTGTCATGTTAAATGTCAAAAAAGTGTGTAGATCATTTTAGTCGAGACATAAAGCTAATGTGTATCCATGCAGTTGGATATTCTAGAAGTCAGAAATTAAAAAGTCCATTGCCCAGTCAGTGCAAGGCCAGTACAGTATATTCTTCATTCCGTGCACTGTTAAGTTGAAATATAAGTGACTCCAGTGACAGGACTTCTATCACTTTGCTAAAGAGACACTAATCCATACCAACTTCTTCCTTTTCATATTTTCATCCTTCATTGCTGATGGTACCCAAGGGCTCAAATTGAGCTGACACAGAGATGCAGCACTCTCCAGTGAAAAGAAAAGGGGTCAAAACAGAATCCACCAGTGGGCTGGAGATGTGGCAAGTTGGACTTGAGCAGAATTCCACTGCTTTTCTTCCTCAACTTTGACTTCCGGTGAAAGTATTTCCAATACACGATACCCTTCTGTTTTATATATTGACTTTGTATTTTCACAGACTGCTTTGTGAATAAATACTTTGGAAGATGAATCACTCCCAACCTACACCGTAGATTTTCAAAAGGAGTTTGAGAAAATTACAGCTACCGCCTTTATTTTAAATGTTCTATTCAGCTACATTTAGTTAACTAAGTGAATAAAAAAAACACTGATAAAACAACTGAAAGTGATGGGATACTTATTTTTGTTAGATAGAAAACTGTTAATCTTGTAATTAAAGGTTGACACATGAAATTCTATTATGCCTTTGCTTATAATATAATATTTCCACAATAGCTCTGGGACTGGAATACAGAAAGGTAAGAACCATCTTTATAATTTTCTCTCTAGCCAGAAAGATTCAACCTGGGAACAGTGTGCCCTCAAGCATTCATCACAAGTAATTACCCTACAGAGGGAACACAGCCAGAGAAAAGTTAGAACATTACTATTACTACTATTTGGGATTAAATAATAAATATTTAAAAGAGTAAAGCTATCCCACATGAAATGATGAATACACACAAAAAAATACCTGCTCTAGGGCACAGTTTTGGGCCTTTTGTATCTAAAACAAATAGAAAAAATACTTTTCCCACTGTGGGTTTTTATTTATTTATTTATTTTATAAAATTAAATCCTCTGACAAATTTAAACTCGGCTATGAGATTAATTAATTTTACACATGTTCAGAGTAGGTCAAAACTGTACACAGCAATAAAGCATGTGTGTCTAGAACTGGTTGCTATTATGTAGTAGTGGAAATAGGTAAGGGACTGATTATTTCCCCACTGTCATATTGTTAGGCTTCTCAGAGTGATTTATATAGAGATACAGAGATAGAGATAGAGATAGAGATATTGATGGATCATATCGGTTTACTTTTAAGCATTTTTATTTATCAATTTAAATTTTCACAGCTGTACAAAAGTATGGCTTAAGCATTTTATCAATTCTGAATTTTCACAGTTGCAAAAAATGGGGGGGGGTCCCATAGGGTGTGCCAGATAATTAATGAAACTAGACACTGAGATTCCAAAAAGTTAAAGCTGTACAACTGATGAACACACATTGTCACCCTCACATGTTAAAATATACAAAATCAATATCCTAAATCAAATTCTAATAAGCTTTCATGTAGCATTCTTCTTACTCTGTCTCTCGATGGAAATCTTTGTGGGTTTGTGTGTATGGTGAAATCAACATTTATAATAAATCTAATCCTTGCAAGCCTATATATAATCTTCTTTTGCTCACCCACCCAACCAACTTTCCCACTCACTCAAAATTAACTTTGCACATTAAAATTTTCAACACTATGTAGCAAGCTCATCATAATTGCTAATAATTTATTAAGTTCCATTTTCTACTCAAGATACCCTTTCCAACAATCTCCTTTAAAATGTTTGTTAACTTTTAGATATATTTTTGCAAATGTGAGAAAAGTTAAATCTCGATGGGCAAAGAGTGAGGAGAAAGTAAGCAATATGGCTACAGGGAAATAGTCTTATCTCTTAACTGTACATTTCCAGTCATTCTAATGTGGGTTATTTTCTTAACCTGTAGACTTTATGTAATTAAAACTGTAATCTTGCTTTGAGTGTTAGCTGGACTCCATTGAAACATGCTTTCAACCTTAACTAAATGTCAGGAACAACACAGGATTATTGCTCCTGGCACCGGACGACACCCTCCGAACTATGACCGGTAAACCGTTATGCTCGGGCACTGCTGCTACTGGTGTGAGGCTGGATTGTGTGGTGGCTGACTATAAGGTATAGACTATGACGGTGTCATGCAGGGAGGTGGCGCCTTACCCAATCCCGGGGGACAGGTAGGCGGCGGTGTTGGGTTTGTAGTCTCCCCGAGGTTGTTAGCTCCCAAGGGATGAAGTGCCAATGTCCATCCTGCGCCCAAACCTCTAAAGGTATGACGGATGACCAAGATTTAGGGTGAGAACTAGTTTATTGCCTATGACCGCCAATCAGTCTGGTCTACAATAGACCCCACCACCACAAGGTTACAATAACGTTTATGTCTATGATCACAGACAACACAATGCAACAATGACAACAATTATACATTCAAGATTCTTCATTCATTCTGTACTGCCTCTCTAGAGTTTCTGCCCTGGTGAGGCCTTTGGTCCGCCTTTCCTGACTCTACCGGCTACCGGGTCTCTGTCTGATCAGTTTATGGATGTCCCTATGGGCCCCGTGGTCCTACCGGATGGCGGTTTCAATCCCATTCTCACATACTCCCACTGACCCGGGTCCCTCACAGCGTGGTTACCGGCCCCATGTGCTCATCCTCCTGTTGGTACTTGGTGGATGAGATGAGGTTCCCTTCCTTCGGGTCGCGAGTCCGAGTCTGGGTCCCGAGTCTGCTCTCCTGGCTGATCTCCGGGGGCGAGTCTGCAATTTGCTGGCCCGTTCCCTGCTATATTTATCTAGGTGCCTACCTTATTTTCGTGGGCTTTTGCCTGTTCTGGCCTTCCCTCTAATTGGTCCCTTTGTGGTTTTCCTTTTTGGGGCCCTTCTCTAAGTGGTCTCTTTTTGGTTCCCCTTTCTTGGCCATTTGGTGGGCCTGTCTCCAATTTGTCCCTTTTTTGGGTGAGCTTTGGCAGGGGTTCCTATAGGTCCCTTTCTGTTATCCCTTTTAATGGGGCCTTCTCTGATTGTTCCCTTTTCTAGGCCTGCTGCGGCCTGTTCTCTGATTGGTACTTTTTGGGTGGGCTGTTCTGCACTTTTCGTATCTCCTTTCTAATTGAACCCTTTTCTCTGGGTGCTCTGGAAGTTCCGGGTTACCATGACAACCCGACCGCAACTGGCAGACCGCTGTCAGCATGACGCGTACATCTCAACCTATGTATATATTCTTACGCCATTGCCACATATTCTTACACCATTGCTATTACTGCTACATTGCTAAGTTATTAAGCTTTTCATTAAGCTAGCCTATACACCTAATTCCTGGCCTCCGGATCCATTCTACTCACACTAAAAAAAAGCAAAAGCTCTCTTTTGCAAATGATAACAAAAATGAAAACCTACTTCTCCACCAAAAAAAAAGAGAGTAATAGTGTCATATTTGGCTTATTATGATTCATACAGTCATATTATGCACAATTCACATAGCTTTACAAAGCTACGACTAGATATTTATGAAAACACCCATGAAACCCAAGTGTTCCAATTTTTGAAACAAATGTTAATTTATCAAAAAATTCAGAATGGACATTTTAGATTAATCCAATACTGTGTTAGTGATTTAATTGTCTTGAGAAATAGCTGATATACTGATGAGGATATGCAATGTAGCCTCTAAGTTCCTGAAAGCAATTGCTAGCCATAGCTACATCCTATAAACACTTACACACATGATTAAATCAAATGGGAAGTCCCACTGCAACCAATGAGTTATACTCATGTGCTTAAAGTTAAGAATAAGCTTAAGTGTTTCCAGGATCAGAGCCCTACTGTCTACTTTAAAACAAGAATACCAGGCACCATAGACCAATCAGTAACCATTTATAACCATTACATAAATAAGGGGGGAAATCAGGTACTTATTTATATAGTAAAGAAACTTTTAAAAAAAGGTTAATTCATAAGAAGCAATAACAATTCATGACAAAAGAACAAAAGAGAGAACTTATATCAAGTACCTTTTTTTCCTAAACAGTAACTAACAATAATGCCTAGCTACAGAGCAAGTTTTTAGTAATGAAGCCCTTTTTTACCCACAAAGTTGCATCTTCTTAATTAAAATTGGTTTAAAAATCAATTTAGTAAAACTGGTGCAAACCTTTTTGATACTCTTATTCTGGTTTCAACCTGGTTTATATAGACTTAGCTAGCATCAATAAATTTACCAAAGTACACTAAACCATTATAAACCTGACTGAAATTGAAGTGTCCACACATGGATTTTACTAAATCATTTTAAGGATATCCCTTTAGTAAAAGCACTGCAGCTTTGTGTGTAGATCAGGCCTGAGGTGACCAGAATTGTATTCCCCAATGCAACACATGCAGGGATGTACGTCCTAAGCACAAACAAATGAAGCATCAACTTGGGATTCCATTCTAGTGAGCCCTACATTTCAGGAGGATTCCATGTAAGATCTTAGACTCACAGGCCAGCTTGATCTTTCTCTACCACAATGAGAGCTGACAGGAAAGATGATTGATAAGTTTGATCCCCTACTCCTGGCAGTTTGTCCCCTTGCTCCTGCCTGGAGCCCACTATGGTAAGGCTAGTTCCTTTCCATATGGCTCTATCAACTTTCTGATCCAAAACTTCATTTGTTTTTTAAAGCTTTTCCTTCACATAACTTAAATATTTTGATTATAGTGAAGATTTAATAAGACTAAGAACAGGAGATAAGAGATAAGCAAAGAGATTTCATTTCAATCAGGGAAGAAAGATCTTAGCGTTGATTGACAAAAGTTGGATGCTGTATTATTATAGGTAGGATTAATTTGTCAAAAATATTAGATCCTGAAATTTCTATTGATCATCCCTCAAATGCCAGTAATATTAATAAATGTAGATATGAAAAGAGCATGAGCTAAAGTCCAAATTATTTCTGACATTCACAAAAAGTATTCATAACATTCATAATACTTAGGCAGCAAAGGAGACTTTCAATTCCATTGTGTATTAACAAAAAAAAAGAACAGTGCCCTTAAAGAATATCTTGTTAAAATAAATTTTCATTTTAAACTATGTTGTTTACTCCTCAGGCTTTATTGTATTTTTCATTTTTTTAGCCTTTATATGCAGTTACATATTTATAATTCAAATTTGGTAATCAACTATAGAGGAAAAAATAACAGATAAATTGAAAATGGGCTAAGACCAGGAGATGGTTTGCCATATTTCTATGTCAACTAGCCTGAAAAAAAAATGACAGTGGAAACCTTTCTATTTCCGATTTTAAAAACTTTCAATAGTGTTATGAACACTTACACTCTAAATAGTAATGCTGTGTGTTTTTCTAGTGTTATTGGAGCATCACGCTATCCTGCTTGGTTTTCTGCTACAGATTTACAGAAACAGCATGTATACCCCCCAGAGTAAGCCACATTAAAGCATCACAGTATTATCACAGTATATTATCAGAGCATCAGAGTGTGAAATCTGCATACCTCTATCTCTGCAAAGCTGGGTGATATTTTTAGTGACATTTCACTAAAAAGTTTCAAAAAAGTTTTGCTGTTTCATTTAGGGCAATTTCACAAGCCTAAATTACATTTTCCTACTAAATTTTAAGGCTGTATTATTGGGAAAGGATGTAGCGCCTCTGAGCCCATGACAAGCATAGCAACTCAGGACCTGATCTGCTCCCTCCTTCAGTCTGGGAAAAATGTATTAATTCCAACAGTTCCTTCTGCCCTGCTCTTCTTTTCCCAAACACTACTGTCAGCTCTTGAGCAGATAACTTAAGAACATAAGAACGGCCATACTGGGTGAGACCAATGGTCCATCTAGCCATGGATCTTGTCTTCCAACAGTGTCCACTGCCAGATGCTGCAGAGGGAACGTACATAACAGGGAAATTATCGAGTGATCCATTACCTGTTGTCCAATCCCAGCGTCTGACAGTCAGAGGCTTAGAGACATCCAGATCATGCAATCCTGACCTTCTTGGCTAATAGCTAAGGCTATAATTTAGTATTTATAAGCATATATTTTTAGTAAAAGTCATGGACAGATATGGGGCAATAAACAAAAATTCATGGCCTGTGACCTGTCCATGACTTATACTAAAAATATCTGTGATTAAATTTTGGAGGAGGGTACTGAAGGGCGTGGGGAGCCACTGGTAGGGGGCCATCTGGGGAGGGACGACTCCTGAGAGGGAACCTGAGGTGCCACTTCTGGAGGGGCACCCGGGGCCTGAGGCACCAGCTGCCTGGGGCCACGGACCATGGCTGCTCTGGTCAGGGACTGCTGCCCGGGGCCACGAACCACAGCTGCTCCAGCTGCCCACCTGGGAACTGCTGTCAGCACCTGCAGACCACAGCTGCTCTGGCCAGCTGCCCGGGGATGCAGACCACAGCTGCTCTGGTAGCCTGGTGAGGGCCACCAGACTAGCGGCTGGTGTAGTTGTCCTTGGAGCCACTCCAGCAGCAGCTGGTGTGTCTGTCCAGGGGCCATCTGAAGAAGTCAAAGAGGTCGCAGAAACTCATGGAATCCATGACTTCTGCGACCTACGTGACAGACATAGAGCCCTACTAATAGCCATTGATGCACCTATCCTCCAAGAACTTATCTAGTTCTTTTCTGAATCTTGTTACAACTTTGGCCTTTACAACATCCTCTGACAATGAGTTCCACAGGCTGACTGCACATTGTGTGAAGAAGAATTTCCTTTTGTTAGTTTTAAACCTGCTGTCTATTAATTTAATTAGGCGACTCCTGGTTCTTACGTTATGTGAAAGGATAAATAACATTTCCTTATTCACTTTCTTCACAACAGGCATGAGTTTACAGATCTCTATCATATCATCCTTTAGTCATCTCTTTTCCAAGCTGAACAGCAACAGTCTTTTCAATCTCTCCTCATATGGAAGCTGTTCCATACCTCTAATCATTTTTGTTACCCTTCTCTGTATCTTTTCCATTTCTAATATATCTTCCCTCAGAGGGTGCTCTCTGCTCCTTGGAAGGGAGAATCCCAGTAGAACTCAGATCTAATTGCCAGAGGGTTTTTCACTTCTGGATACATCTCCATAGTTCCTTCCCATGCATTTAGAAGTTGAGAAGCCTAATCTGAATGCTGCTGAAGAGGCCAACAAGAGTAAGCACACAGGTCAGGTAAAGAGGTTATGGGAACTGCGCAGGTATGATGTTCTTGCTCTTGGGCCCACTCACACTCACTGCTGAAAAGACACTTACAAAAAGTCAAGGAAGTAGAAAAAATGTATATGCTCTTCTTGCAGCATTAATTCATACAAAGGTCATCTTCCTCCTGAAGATCCATGGCCCACAGTAATCAAAAAGTTCTTCAACTGCCTTACTGTAAATTACAGAATCTTTATCTTACACTTAATGCATGACATTGGTTTTTCTCCAACAGTTCTTCAGAAGTAGCTAAGACAGTTCAAAGAGGCAGCAGAATCCTACAGAACACCTCTGGTGCAGGTGGTCTCTCTGGCAGCCAAAGAACAGTTCCAGATTCCCTCCAATTTCTCCTCCTACACCTAAGGAAATTGAAGTACACTGGGGGCATGGAGACTTGTGAAGGAGGGTGCCAGGAATCAAGGAGAGAGTAGGGATGGGCATGGCATCCCTATACTCCAGCAACATCCATAGCTGCCATGGCAGCTAGAGCACAACTTAGGAGACAGGAATAATGAGGAAATAGAAGAGCTGCTGGCAAGTGGATGCTGTTTCCTCTTTCCACCGGCTTAGCTGTCTCAGGGGAACTGCAGGACAAATATCAAGATCATGCACTGAGTGCAAGATAAAGATTCTGCATTCTGTGACAAGGCAGTTGAAAAAACTCTTGCTTGCTGTGGGTCATATACCTTCTAGAGGCAAGTGACCTTTGTATGAGGAGTTAATGTTGCAGGAAAAGTGTATACATTTTTTTCTTCTTCCTTGACTTTTTATAAGTGTCTTTTCAGCAGCAAGTGTGAGTGGGCCCAAGAGCAAGAGTAGCCCCAGGACTTGGGAGGCTGGTGCAAGTTCCTCTATCTCCATCTCTGCACCAATCGATATACCTGCACAGGACAGACTTAGCCTACACGGTAGATTTGACTAGTTATTACTTAGTCCTGCTGTGACTGCAGAGGAATGGACTAGAAGACCTACTGAGATCCCTATCCAGCCCTACACTTCTGTGATTCTATCTTAGAGGAAACAGGTTCCATTTGCTGCCAGCAGCTCTTCTTCTTCCTCATTATCTCAGTCTCTAATCACTGCTACCATTTTACCTAGGGATACTTACATCTCAGTTCAGTTGTTACCACAATATCCCCACTTGTCATGGGATAATGGTAATGAAATGAGTCCAAGAAATGGATGTTTATGTCTACCACCAAGTAAGGGCATTATTAGTAATAAGGAAAATATTACTCTGAAAACATCTCTATATCTGTTCTTCTGATCCACTGTAGAGCAGATAAACACCTGTCAAGGATGGTCTAGATAATACTTAGTTCTGCCATGAGTGCAGGGGACAGAACCAGATGACCTCTTGAGGTCCCTTCCAGTCTTATAATTCTATGATTCTGCCTAGAACCTTTGCCAACTCCATGCTGCTTGGCTTATTGCGACAGATTTAAAGAAATAGCATGTATATCCTCAGAGTAAGCCGCATTGCTCTTAAAACTCCTATATTATAAATAGAATTATTATATGTATTATGGTAGCACATGGAAGCCCCATTAAAGAATAAAGTCCCCATAGTGTTAGGCATTGTACAAACATTTAACAAAGAGATAGGCCAAGGAGCTTAAATCCAAATATAATAAGAGAGTTTACAGATGAGTCAAATAGACCAGGGAAGCATAGTGAATCAATGAGAAGATATTGGCCAGCATGATCTCCAGTGCCTTGATAGTATAACTGGGATTTGACTTAAATTTTGTGGAGAGGGAAAGGAAGAAAATGGGAGCAGGAAAGATGATTCACTAACACAACCTAGTTCAGTTAACACTGCAGTGAGTAAACTGTCAGTATACTTGACAGGGCAGAGAATCCTAACAGAGACAAATGTCACTGGTGGCTGGCATGATGCACAAAGAATAGTTCCAGAATTTCATACTTCCTAACACTGAATCATAACAAAACCAAAAAGCGATTCACCTAATGTAATGACTGCAGATAAAAGCTCTCTGATCTTAAAACAGCATTTTTATCTATGTGGGATATTTTTCTTCATTCCACAGACTGTTAGAATCACCACCTGAACAACAGAAACTGTCATGCTGATGAGAGGTTCTAAGCATTGCAAGGTTATAGTCTATTCTTTGCATACAACAACAAAGAAAGTGTACATCTCTCAAGAATAGACAAGGTTGAAAATAAAGTCCCAATCTTACAAGGAGCTCTATTGACTTCAGTAAGGTTTCACACAGATGGGGGGTTGATAGAATATTAATTTCTTGATTGTTTATAGGTGTCACTAATAATATATTTATTGAGGCATTTAAGTAATTCATCGTGCCCCCTTTTACACGCCTCTTAACCCAAGCATTCAATCAAGGAGCAACAGAGACTTGAGGGAGTGATAGTGAGCCCTCATCTTCCATCAAGAGATCCCTTCACAGAGCCAGGGAGCAGTGACAGGCTTCAGGTGAGGATATAACACAAGGGAGGTATTTCTTGAACCCCACTGACCTGTCTCCTAGTCTTGGGGGAAAATTCAGAGTTTGAGAGCCCTGACAATATTACTGAGTCGTCCAGCTGAGGTGTGCACAAAAGGAAAGGCAATTCTGAGAATGCCTGGTAGTGGTGTTCTCTGACCTGCCCTTTTTTTTTTTTTTTTTTTTTTGCTGAAAAAGCCATTAAAAACCTTAACAAAACATGGAAAGAGAAATACCCTTGCAGAACTTTTTATAAAATGGATTTTTTATTAAAAATAATAATTCAAGACACACTTTAAAAAAGGAGCTCTTTTGGGGACTCGTATTTTTAAAAAATTAGTCAAAATAGCCAATTTCAAAAGTTTAAACTGACAGTCTTTCTCTAACAATAATTTGATCTGTATAATGAACTGAAACAGTACATAAAGTTAATACTATTCCACTGGGCACAGTAGAAATCACATGCCAATTAAAATCTTTCAGTGTGTTCCTCTTATACCAAAGTATTAGAGCAGCCTGCACAGCCCACTAGGGTCTCAAATGCAAAAATAGCTTTCCTGAAATAACTATCATGCTTTTATGTGTTTTATTGGACTAGTGAATTTCCCAGTGGATAAGTTACTGTTGTTTTATATGTTAACACACTTGCTGTAGAGTGAGAGTATTGAACCTGAATACATTAGTACTTTAGTAGCTTGCTTGTTGAGTACGAATGGCATTTAAGCAACAGCAGTGCTGCTTTATAGTGGATAGACTTTTGATTTCAGAATTCTGGCAAGTTGTTGGAATAACCCCATGCTTTGTTCCCAGTACATAAATCTCAACATGGGTGGTATATATTCTCAGTCAAATTAGTGGGAAGGGAGGGGGCCTCAGAGCTGTATTAATGAAATTAATTTGGCAAGGCATTAATATTATTGTATTTTCTAATGCTACATTTTTTTTCCACTGCTCTGCAGGAACTAGTAATTAGAACAGAAAGTGATTCCAAAATGTAAATTAGAATGTCTGATGTAAGGATCTGGTGCAAATAAAAAGTTTTGTACTGAAAACATTTCTTTTTCCAATTCACTGGTAACAATCTAACCTTTGGAGTGAAAAATCAATTTTTTCAAATCCTGGTCTTATTCGAGCATTTCTTTAAGGATTCAATACATGTTCACATACATACCATATATATCTTTGCTTAGAGGTTGGTAGTTTCTATTAAATTTAATTACTTCTCCCTATGATTTTAGTGATAGGGGCTTCACAACACAGGCAGTTTCTACTAAATGTAATGTTTCTGTGACGTATTAAAAACACATAGCAACAATATGTTACAGAATAAAGGGTTTCTGCTAAATGATAGTATGCAATTATTCTCAAGGTGCTTCAGTGCTGTTACATCTTTTATCCTAATGAAGCACATTTTCAGAACCTGCAAACAATTAGGTCCCAATTCTTCAATCATTGCACATTGAAAACTTGACATTAAATTTATTTTCATTAGCATTATGAGAGTGCAGCTGCTGTAGGATTGAGCTTTTAAATGATTTTGTTCACACTTCTTACAATCTCTTCCAAGCCTACCTCACTATTTACTTCAGTGTATGAATTAAGACCAAGGGGTTAAAATGACAATAAAATATTAAGATAAGAATTCAGAATAAATTTTGTTTGGAAGAGTATCCACAATGCTGTTTAGTAATTAACATATGGAACCTTCCAATATTGTAATATGTCTGCCCAGTAAGTATTTATTATTCTATTATTTAATATATAGTTATAATGCCATTGATGTGTACAGCACTATCCAAAAAGAACTGCGCAAATGCCCAGTTTTGCACTGAGATCCCAATAGGTGGATCCCTTTGCCCATGTAGAGTTCCACCGAACTGCGTGGAGTTCCAGATAGGTGCAGGAGTTTGCCTCCACAGAACCAGTTGTAGAATTGGGGTCACAGTCCTTTCCTTGAGGATAGGCATGACACTACATGATACAGGAAGGAAATATGTCCCCAGTTCTGTATGGTGCTGAAGTACATAACTGATTTGGATAATGGCATATAGAGTACACTTAGAAAGTTTGTGCACAATACCAAGCCGGGAGGAGCTGCAAGCTCTTTGGAGAACAGAATTAGAATTCAAAATGATCTTGACAAACTGGAAAAATGGTCTGAAGAAAATAGGATGAAATTCAGTATGGACAAACACTTGGGAAGAAATGATCAATTGCACAAATACAAAGTAGAAAACAACTGCCTAGGATAGAGTATTCAAGAAAAGAAAAGGTGTGGACAAATTCGAGAAAGTCCAGAAACAAAAATGATTCAAGGTCTAGAAAACATGACTGACAAAGAAAGATTGAAAAACTTGGGTTTATTTAGTCAGGAGAAAAGAAAACGGAGGGAGAAAGGGATATAACAGTTATGTAAATATGTAAACGGCTGTTACAAAGCAGAGGATGATAAATTGTTCTCCTTAACTACAGAAGACTGGACAAGAAGTTATGGGCTTAAATTGCAGCAAGGGAGATTTAGGTTAGACATTAGGAAAAACTTCCTGTCAGGGTAGTTAAGTACTGGAACAAATTACCTAGGGAAGTTGTGGAATCTACATCACTGGAGGTTTTAAAGAACAGGTCAGACAAATACCTGTCAGAGATGTGCTAGACAATACTTAATCCTGCCACATTGCAGGGACTGGACTAGATGACGTTCTGAGATCCTTTCCAGTCCTACATTTCTATGATTCTACACGTTTAACTAATCATATGACTGATCTCACTGTTTTCATTGGGGCTATGCATGAATCTTAATACTATTTATATTATAACAGCACTCCTGGTGGGAGGAGGTAGTGGCAGTCCCTCCCCAATAAGTTGAGGCACTCATCTGGGATGTAGAAGACTCTAGTTCAAACCTCTTTTCCACAGCAGACAAAAGTGGGGAATTGAACTCCAGTGTCCAAACATCCCAGTTAAAAGCCCCAACCACTGGGCCAAAGCTCATAAAGGATGCATCATCACCATTTACCTGCTACCCTGACTCAAAAAAAATGTAGACAAATTATTCAGCAAATTTGTGGTTTTGGTACTCTGAAAAATGCATTTTTGGCTTATTCACTAAAAAAAATTCACCAGCTCTAATTACAAGTCATTATTGTTGCATTTAAAGTTATGCATGTTCTTCAGTAGCTTGCTTAACAATGATCTGTAGTCATATAATCATAGAATATTAGGGTTGAAAGAGATCTCAGGAGGTCATCTAATCCAATCCCCTGCTCAGAGCAAGACCAACACCAAATAAATCATCCATGCCAGGGCTTTGTCAAGCTGTGCCTTAAAAACCTCTAAGGATGGAGATTCCACCACCTCCCTAGGTAACCCATTCCAGTGCTTCACCATGCTCCTAATGAAATAGTGCTTCCTAATAGCTAACCTAGACCTCCCCCACTGCAATTTGAGACCATTGCTTCTTGTTCTATCATCTGCCACCGCTAAGAACAGCCTACCTCCACCCTCTTTGGAACTCTACTTCAGTTAGTTGAAGGTTGCTATCAAATCCCCCCTCACTCTTCTCTTCTTCAGACTAAAAAACCCCAGTTCCCTCAGTCTCACCACGTAAGTATTAGGCAAAAAGGAGGGAGGGAGTTCTACATAATAGTTTTCTATGAGATTACTTGATTTAGTAAAGTACATATCATGTTAATTCTCCCTTTTTTGTATGTTTGTATGGATTTTTTTAACCTCATTGCAGTTTTATTAAGGTGGCATAAAAATGTTTAATGGCTGGATAAAATGCGACAGTCATAACTAGCTAGACTAATTTTTCTACAAGACAGTGTTTTCCTCAGAAATAGCTTATACATGTGACTAATATTGTTGCAATAAAAAGGCTATTGAGCTCAGCTACTTGTTGATTACTAGGAGAAATAAATTAAAAATAGACTGTGCATGAAAGAGGCATCCACTTACTTACTGTGCTTAAAAAAAACTGAACAAAAAGGCGTTTAGTCTTGCACCAAAAATGCTTCTGGGAACAGCTGATTATTCTTTTCAATGTGATCTTGAACATTAGATATTTGCACTGAATACATTATAAAACAGAAAGGAAGTCTTTCAGCTGAAACAGTAATGCATTTCTAGAACATAATCATCAGCAATGAGTACATTGAGCATGGCATCACTGAGTGCAATGCTACAATTACTATAATGTCAAAATAGTGAAGAAAATAATTTAAAACCCAAATTTTATTTTTCAGAATTAAAAATGATCATCATTGAAAACTAGTTCATGTTCCCTTTAAGGCTCTTAGATAAGAAATCAAGACATAAGTCTAAACCAAAACCCTGGATTTAAACCCTCCCAGATATTGGGAGTCCGAAAATAAAACACAGCTTTAGTTCAGAATTTCATAAATGGACCCTATCTTTTTAATAGGACAAACCCAAATTCTGGATCTCAGTCATCTGAATTTTCCAGTTGGTGACAATAAGAACATAAGACATAAGAACATAAGAACGGCCGTACCGGGTCAAACCAAAGGTCCATCTAGCCCAGTATCCTGTCTACCGACAGTGGCCAATGCCAGGTGCACTGGAGTGAATGAACCTAACAGGTAAAGATCAAGTGATCTCTCTCCTGCCATCCATCACCCCCCTCTGACAAACAGAGGCAAGGGACACCATTCCTTACCCAGCCTGGCTAATAGCCATTAATGGACTTAACCTCCATGAGTTTATCCAGTTCTCTTTTAGACCTTGTTATAGTTCTAGCCTTCACAGCCTCCTCAGGCAAGGAGTTCCACAGGTTGACTGTGTGCTGTGTGAAGAAGAACTTCCTTTTATTTGTTTTAAACCTGCTGCCCACTAATTTCAATGGGTGGCCCCTAGTTGTTCTTCTGTTATGGGAACAAGTAAATAACTTTTCCTTATTCGCTTTCTCCACACCACTCAATTTTATATACCTCTATCATATCGCCCCTTTGTCTCCTTTTTTCCAAGCTAAAAAGTCCTAGCCTCCTTAATCTCTTCTCATATGGGACCCGTTCCAACCCCCTAATCATTTTAGTTGCCCTTCTCTGAACCTTTTCTAATGCCAGTATATCCTTTTTGAGATGAGAAGAGCACATTTGTACACAGTATTCAAGATGTGGGTGCACCATGGATTTGTATAAGGGCAATAAGATATTCTGCATCTTATTTTCTATCCCTTTGTTAATGATTCCTAACATCCTGTTTGCTTTTTTGACTGCCGCTGCACACTGCATGGACATCTTCAGAGAAGTATCCACGATGACTCCAAGATCTCTTTCCTGAATAGTTGTAGCTAAATTAGCCCCCATCATATTGTACATATAGTTGGGGTTATTTTTTCCATAGTGCTTTACTTTACATTTATCCACATTAAATTTCATTTGCATTTTGTCACTCAATCATTTAGTTTCGTGAGATCTTTCTGAAGTTCTTCACAGTCTGCTTGGGTCTTAACGATTTTGAGCAGTTTAGTATCATCTGCAAACTTGGCCAGCTCACTCTTTACCCCGTTCCTCCAAATCATTGATGAAGAAGTTGTATAGGATTGGTCCTAGGACTGACCCTTGGGGAACACCACTAGTTACCCCTCTCCATTCTGAAAATTTACCATTTATTCCTACCCTTTGTTCCCTGTCTTTTAACCAGTTCTCAATCCATGAAAGGATCTTCCCTCTTATCCCATGGCAACTTAATTTACCTAAGAGCCGTTGGTGAGGGACCTTGTCAAAGGCTTTCTGGAAATCTAAGTACACTACGTCCACTGGATCCCCCTTGTCCACATGTTTGTTGACCCCTTCAAAGAACTCTAATAGATTAGTAAGACATGATTTCCCTTTACAGAAACCATACTGACTTTTGCCCAACAATTTGTGTTCTTCTATGGGCCTGACAATTTTATTCTTTACTATTGTTTCAACTAATTTGCCCGGTACGGACGTTAGACTTACTGGTCTGTAGTTACCGGGATCACTCCTAGAGCCCTTTTAAAATATTGGCGTTACATTAGCTGTCTTCCAGTCACTGGGTACAGAAGCCGATTTAAAGGACAGGTTACAAACCTTAGTTAATAGTTCCACAATTTCACATTTGAGTTCTTTCAGAACTCTTGGGTGAATGCCATCTGGTCCCAGTGACTTGTTACAGTTAAGTTTATCAATTAGTTCCAAGACCTTCTCTAGTGACACTTCAATCTGTGACAATTCCTCAGATTTGTCACCTCCAAAAGACGGCTCAGGTTTGGGAATCTCCCTAACATCCTCAGCCGTGAAGACTGAAGCAAAGAATTCATTTAGTTTCTCCGCAATGACTTTATCATCTTTAAGTGCTCTTTTTGTATCTCTATAATCCAGGGGCCCCACTGCTTGTTTAGCAGGCTTCCGCTTCTGACGTATTTAAAAAACATTTTATTATTACCTTTTGAGTTTCTGGCTAGCTGTTCTTCAAATTCCATTTTGGCTTTTCTTATTACATTTTTACACTTAATTTGGCAGTGTTTATGCTCCTCTCTAGTTACCACAGTAGGATTTGACTTCCACTATTTAAAAGATGCCTTTTTTATCTCTCACTGCTTCTTTTACATGGTTTTTAAGCCATGGTGGCTCTTTTTTAGTTCTTTGACTTTGTTTTTTAATTTGGGGTATACATTTAAGTTGGGCCTCTATTATGGTGTCTTTGAAAAGTGTCCATGCAGCTTGCAGGGATTTCACTTTAGTCACTTTACCTATTAATTTCCGTTTAACTAATCCCCTCATTTTTGCATAGTTCCCCTTCCTGAAATTAAATGCCACAGTGTTGGGCTGCTGCGGTTTTGTTCCCAGCACAGGAATGTTATTATATTACGATCACTATTCCTAAGCGGTCCTGTATATGAAAATTGTAGCTAGCGCCTGTATATGATGATTGTAGCTATTGCACCCTGAGTTATGAAATCTAAAAATCAAAATTTACAAATTGCATAAAAGCACTTACAATTCAAGGGTCCATTATTCAAATGCAGTTAAACTAGCCTCCCCCTCCAAAGAAATTCAAGTAATTTTTTCAAATACTTTATTTATTTTTCCCCTTCACTAAGAAATGTCACAATTTTACCTCATCTGATTTGGTAATCTTAAACATGGGATTACTGTAGCTGTGTCCATAACTAGAGTAAGTTTCTGTTTTTTACAAATAACCTCGTCCACGTTTTGTAATGTATAGCAAATCAGGGAAAGTGAAGAGGCAAGAAAAAGGAAGTGACAATAATTTTGAATTACAGCTGTTTGACTAAAGTTTGCAGATGACACAAAAATTAGGGGAGTGGTAAAAATAAAGAGGACAAAGCAACGTGGATTGCTTGTAAAGGAGTTGCAGGCAAACAATATGTATTTTAATTTGCCTAAATGTAAACGTATGCATCTAGGAACAAAGAATGTAGGCCATATTTACTGGATGGGTGACTCTATCCCAGGAAGAAGTAACTCTGAAAAAGATTTGGGGGACATGGTGGATAATCAGCTGAACATGAGCACCCAGTGTGATGCTGTAGCTTAGACAGCTAATGAAATCCTAGGATGCATAAACAGGGGAATCTTGAGAAAGAGTACAGAGCTGGTGCCCACAGTTGAAGAAAAATGTGGATAAATTGGAGAGGGTTCCAAGAAGAGCCACAAGAATTCTAATCCTTTAATCAAACATGCTTTACAATGACTGAGTTCCTTGAGGCTATCTATTTAGCTTAACAAAAGAGACGGTTAAGGAGTGACTTGATTACAGTCTATAAGTATATGCATAGGAATCAAATATTTAATAATGGGCTCTTCAGTCTACCAGAGAAAATTATAACATTTCTCACAGAATACTGGAAGCTAACAGGTGGAACCAGTGCTCCCATCATTTAAGCGCCAATCGGTTCCTTATACAAGACTGATTGATGATACACAAGCTAATTAGCTAATCAGCCTAGGAGGGCTGATGAATCAATTAGCCCATCAGATGAGGGGTATAAGAAAGAGATGGGAAGGAAGTAAGAGAGAGAAGACCAAGGCTATCTAAGCCCAGCGTGTTCAGCAATCTCAAGGAAGGGAGACTTCTGTTCCTTTCTATGCTTGTGAAAAGGGTGAAAGGTAGAAAAGCACTGTAAATAATTTGCTGCACAAAACTTTATTGGTGTTGGTGAGGGGAAAGCAAATAAATCACAGGACAGTACCATTTACTGGACAGCGTTTGGGAGGTTTCTGGGCCATCAGAGGATGGGGAAACCCCATTTCAATGATCCAATGGCTGGAAGTTGAAGCTAGTAAAATTCACACTGGAAACAAGGTGTAAATTTTAAACTGTGAGAGTAATTCAACTATGGAACAATTTACCAAAGGGCTGTGGTGGATTGATCTATTCTAGAAATTATTTTGGGGAGGTTCTATAGACTGTGATATATTGGAGGTCAAATTAGATGATCACAATGATCCCTTCTGGCCTTAGAACCTATTAATTTATGAATAATAGCCATTGGATAATTTATAATAAATTATATTAAATTATATATATATTATATAATTATTCAAACTTCCCCCCTCTTCCTTATTATTTGCCCAGCTTTATTTTAAACCTCTCTTTTAATAACCAAGTGATCAGGATAGACTTCTCCTTGGGCTACCACCTTGACATGCTAAAGAAGCCTGCGTACACTTAAGACCCTAAGAGCAATGAGGTCATGAGTCCTGTACTACTGGCAGAGTCACCCTTGCCAATAAGGTCGAAGGCAGGGTACCAGAAAAAGCACATCACAACACAACCCAGTATAAGACCTCAACTGCAGAGCAGGCTGATGAAGTGGGATCACATCTTAACGCCTGTAAAGGCATATGAAGGTTGCAATGAGGGAGAAATTCCCAGTCATTTCGGACCTCCTTGCCCCTGGAAATAAGTGCCTCTTCTACCGAGATCTGTGTGGCCCCTGATGTGCAATGGCTCCCCCACATTAAACTACTCACGTGCAGGCTTCTTTCGTCAGAATAAATTTCTCCCCAACCCACCCATAAGAGTCCTGCAGTGATGGGTGAGTGGCGATGGGGACAGGTGAAGTGATCACCAGGAGTCCCACCCGCAGGCAGAGACTGCAAGATGGTCTTCCTGTGCCCTTGGACTGGGATAAAGGGGCATTTTTGAATTTTGACTGAGAAGATCCTTTTTAGGAACCCCTCTGCTCACCCCATATGGGGAAGGGAATAGAAAAGGTTCCCCTAACATAGGTTATCCCACCATACCTGACTGAATAACTGTGTCCAGAAGGATCACTCCCTGTGTGGTCAAAAAGCAAAAATGTTTTTTGCAACTTGGAATGTCTGTACCCTACTAGAAAACTCAAAAAGTGAAGGACCCAAATGCAGAACAGCACTCCTTGGCTGGTATGTAATATTTCTTGTCATTGAGCTTGTATGTGGGTGGAACCATTGTATGGTTCTGGCAGGATCCAGGAGGGCCTCATTGATGGACAACACCATCTCTGCAAAAGGGGACATTTGCAAAATGTGTAAGAGTTTGTGCTGGGATTCTCAGATCTCTTCTAAGGGAATCTGCAATGAGTCTGCAACTTGTTTTATTAAGTCCTGAAATTGCTTAAAGTCATCAGCTTTGGAGAATGTGGGAAACTTCATTCTCCACTCTGTCATCTTGCTCCACAGAGGTTTCTTTCAACAACTGAGGTGGCTGAGGAGGAAATGATGAGGTAGAAGACCACCTGTCAGGATGAAAAAGACTAGGGACTCATCAGATTTACTGCTGGTAGGCAGCCCAAAGGTCCCAATATGGCCATTAAGGAGGATCATAATTAAGGCTACGTTTTAGTACCTGATATTTTTAGTAAAAGTCATGGACAGGTTATTGGCAGTAAACAAAAATTCACAACCCATGACCTGTCTATTATTTGTACTAAATATCCCTGACTTTTGGGGGTGGCCCGGGAGCTCTAGGGATGCTGAAGGGGTGGCCCAGGACCCCCGCAGGTGCTGGAAGGATGGTTGTTGGGCTGGCAGGCTCCCTACCTGGCTCTGCACCTCTCCAGAAGTAGCAACATCCCCCTCCCTCAGCTCCTCGGTGGGGATGTGGCCAGGCAGCTCTGCATGCTGCCTGCTCCCTGAGTGCCAGTTCTGCAGCTCCCATTGGTCAGGAACCAAGGCCAATAGAAGCTGTAGAGGCAGTGCCTGCAGGTGGCCCAAGACTGTCTCACCAGTAGCTGGCGCGGCTGGCCCGGGGACTGCCAGAGCTGCTCAGATGGCCCCTGGGCCAACTGCACCAGCCGCTGCAGAAGTCATGGAGAAATCTGTGACCTCCATTACAAACTAGCAGCCTTGATGAACAATGGATGCCACCTCCTACGTCTTATGATTATGTCAAGGCGGAGGATCTTGAGTATGTCTCTCACATGAACAGTCCCTCTCCCTGTAGGTACCAGACAAGAACGCGATTTACTGAAAGGTAGGGGAATCTTGCACTGACATTTGATAGTCTGATGAAAGGTCATCCTCAACATCAAAGAAAGGGCAGGGAACTCTGCCTAGCTCAGACACTTGTGAGGAAGAGGATGGTACTGGAGAAGGTTGTAATTCCAGGTATTGATAGGAACTCCTTATCCTTTAAGGGGGCAGATTCTGGCCCATCGGAAACATGCAGATCCTCGAATCACCTAAACACCTATAGTACCAGGTGAATTGTCAAAACTGAAAGAGGCACCTACTTCAATGAGTCCTTGGTAATGGAAGTCATCAGTGCTGACGATGCTGACTGTCTCAAAGATCAAGTCACATGAGGCTGCTTAGACTTCTGCAGTATCAAGGAAGTCAAATGGCTAGGTACCAGAGGTTGCAGTGTAAGGGTTAATTGTCCTGTCAGAAGTCAGAAGAAACTCTCTTCACTCTGCTGCTCCGGTTACACTTGGGCAGTACCAGATGGTTTAGGCACCAAAACTGGCTTGAAACTCCTTGATAAGCCTGGTGCCTTGGGAACACTATTGGTACCAAAGGAATCTGGAATTGCAACAGTACCTAAACCATGACTTGAGGACTCTGAAACAGTCAACTTCTGTAGAGACAGAGCTCTTTGAAGCAAAATCTTTGCAAGGAAAACTAAAACTCCTTTTCTTAGCAGCCTTCCTAGTACTCTCAGATGGCATATCTTTCAAAGATCTGGGTGAGCATGCTGCCAAGATAGAGGATACACTGCTCACTGGGAGATTGATGTACAGGGGGTTCTGCTAGTCCAGATCTGAGGCAGGGTGAAGAGAGAACTCCATCATGTTAGCCTAAGCTCCTGATTCTTGTAAGCCCTGTTCTTAAGAGCTGCACAAAGACTACACTTCTGAGGGATATGTGAATTCCTCAGGCAGCAAATGCACAAGAAATGTTGGTTGCTGACCAGTACAGGCTTCCTGGCACAAGAGGCAATGTTTAAATCCCAGTGGTTACAGAATAGACCCACAACAGAAGAAAAGAGGACCCTTTGGCATAACTTTTAAGCCACACTCCTGATTTTAAATGCCTGGGGTTGGCAATTCAGCATCCTCTCATACAATAGGTGAAATCCTGGCCCCATTGACTTCAGGATATTACTATCAGCTGCTTGAAAGCAGAGAATCTGACCAGGTCCATAAGAGTCACTCTTTTCCCTCACACAGAAATATAGGATGTAAGCAAATGCTAACTTTCATAGTTTAATGCTAGGTCCAGGCGGTATCCATAGTCCACAAGAAATGCAGAATCATGAATATCCCATCAGTGAGGGGTTTTTTGGGTGTTCCTGTTCAAGATTTTAGTTCCAATGTCCATTGCCATTAGATGCCATATCAATGCCATCTGCATGTAGAAAGCATATATTCCATACCATCCAAAGAGACACTCATGCAACTAGAATCTCTATTACGAAGAAAATAGAATACTCCATCTCACACTCCACGTTAAAGCTTCTATTTCGACATTCTCCTATTAATTGGTAAAACTTCTGTACTACCTCCACTATATTAACTATAATGTAACTCTGGGATCTGACTTACATTTGGGAAGAGGAAATGGTGGAGACAGCAAAGATGATTAAGTAACACAATTTAGTTCAATAAGCACTACAGAAAGTAAACTATAACAAACCTAGGCAGGGTAAGGAATCCAAATGGAGACAAATGTTGCAGCTGGTACCATGATACATGAAGAATAACTCCAGCATTTCAGACTTTCTAACACTTTATCATAACAGAACAAAAATTCAATGACTTCAGAGAAAAGTTCTCAGATCTTAAAACAGCATTTCCATTTATGTGGGATAGTTTTTTCTCCAAATGGGCTCTGCAGAGTGATTGAATCACCTCCGACCTAAATAACAGAACCTTTGATGAGAGGGACTAAAGCATTGTCCTGCAAGGCCCTAGTCAATATTTTGATTCCAACAAAAAAAGTGTAAACATTTCAAGGACAGGCTATTTGGAAAATGAAAAAGACATGGGAAATGTTGCTATATGGAAGCTGCTAAATAAATGGTATTTTTTGTACTTTTTTACAAATAAAAAACAAATTGTTCCTTTACTTCTATAAATACCGATTTCACAAACACTTGTAGGCGGTACAAGTAATACTTAAAATCTTAAGGAATGTAACTTGCATCAAATGTGACTCATAAAAGATTTTTTTAAATTAGGTTTTTGCACTTTTCACTTTGCATGATGAAGCCAGAATAATTCTGTCTTACTGAGCTTCCCCTTAGGCACAGACCTGGGTGAAACATTCCAAAAACACTGAGTCCAAGGGCCTCTGGCAAAAATAGAGACCATTTCTTTTGAATCCTGGATGATCTCTGCTCCTCCCAAAACATTGTCCGGAATCAAGGCCTACAGATGAGCCAGTCTCCAGACCCGCAACTAGCACTGTAATTGGCTGCCTGATTAACTGGAAAATTCAGCAGACTAGCTCTTAAGCCCGACAGCAGCAGCAGCTTCATGGGTGTGAGAGTGTTTGCTTGTTCCCAATGTTGTCCCAGCCTTACCTTGCTCCAGGTACCATAGCTCTGATTTCTGACTTTGGCACTGAACTCTTGGCTCTGACCTTTGACTCTAGCAGCTTGCTCCTTCCTCTGGCTCTGACCCGAGGCTGCTTTGAGTGGATCTATGGGTAACACGGCATGTTTCTATACATTGATTAGATTAGTATAACTCTTAGAATCAGATATCTTCTGAAAATAATTAAAAATCCGCAGGACTAGACAGAGCTTTGGGGCTCCACCCAAGAGTCAAAGAGCAGCCTGCCCCAAGAGAAGCCCAGGAAAGAATGGCTACTTCTAGTAATTCCTCCCCTGTTCCCCCCACTTGCTGCAGAAAGCATTAAGGCAGAGGTTCGCAAACTGGGAATCAAGACCCCTCAGGGGGTTGCAAGGTTATTACATGGGGAGGTCATGAGCTGTCGGCCTCCACCCCAAACACTGCTTTGCATCCAGCATTTATAATAGTTTTAAATATATAACGTTTTTAATTTATAAGAGGGGGGTCTCACTCATAGGCTTGCTATTTGAAAGGGGTCACCGGTACAAAAGTTTGAGAATCATTGGTTTAAGGCCTTGTCAACACTATACAATTTCATCATCTTTCATTGACAAAACAGTGGCGGTGTACACACGGAAATGATCCTCCCACCGATGTAACTCCTCTGCTATGCCGACTTTTTTAAACCATTTTTTAGTTGAAACTTTTTTAGCTATGTCGCAAAAAGCCCTTGACGAGAGGCATAGGGCTGTTTGCAACATAGTTAGAGTGATGCAAATGTCAGTGTAGACACTGCACTTGATTATGTTGCCCTAATTGGCCTCAAGGTGTCATCCCATAATGCCCATCATGACCACTGTCAGCAGCTGGCAGCAGTTTGAACTCCTCTTCCCTGAGGAGGCTACCTACAATGCAATGCTCTCTGTTGATGCAAGAACGACTGTGGATGTGTGCCATGACACAAGGAGCATTATGTGACATGCACAAATGATGCAATTAAATTGCCTTATGACCATTGATGAACTTAAGTTGACTAACTCTGTAGTGTAGACATGGCCTATGTTGTAACAGTCACCTTTTTTTAGGGTTCCGTTTATTTCCCACTCTGCCCACTTTCACTTGTGGGTAGTACTTGACTCTCAGCCTCTTCTCTCTCTCTCTCTCTGCCCACAATGATATGAGTAGGTCCCACATAGTCATGAAGGAGATCAACTGCTATGTGTAGCACCAGTGAACATTCTGGCCCAGAATATATAATTACAAATATTTGGCAATAGTCACTTAAAATTCAATGTTCCAGTGAGCATTCCTACTAGGCCATTCGCAGAAAGCTAACATAATAGGGGTATAAGCACACTCGGAGTGAATTCACGTAAAAATTCATATGTAGAGAAACTTCTGTAGTATTCACCCAGCTGTAATATCTATTTTCCCTCATATATTGCCATTACCTATTATGCTACTGCCAAATACTTCTCTTTCCTGCAGTGATCTATGGAAACCTTGAAAGGAATTATTCCAACCTGAGAATCAGTAATGTAAACTTTATTCTGAGGCACGTTACCACTCTTGCTGATGGATCATGCATACTTGTTTCCTGTCTCCACTCCCCACACCCACCACCGCCTGGGAGACAAGCCCCTTTGTACTAAATGTGCCAGGTTAGTAATGTCCTTTGGACTTATAGCACCTAGGCAGACTCCCAGGAGCTACATGAAAGCTGATTTAAGTCCCAAACACCAAGTACCTTGATATTTTCATAAAGTAACAATTAAGTAAGCAAATATTTGGTTTATTCTGACTCAATTCACGTCCAAGAACAAAACACATCCAAGAACAAAAATGGGTTAAATGTTTGATCTAATCTTAATGCTGTACTGCAGGACACACAGACAATGGCAAGTTCAAAGCTGCTCCAATGCACTCAATTTCGTGAGGTTACTGAGGGTATGTCCACACTGCAGAGAAAACCCATGGCTGTCCCCTGCGAGATGACTCACACTCCCAAGGCTCAGGTTGTGGCGTAGGCACCGAGTTCCTAATCTGCAGAGGGGTTCTCCCCACTTGCTCAACCAGGGCCCCACCCCAACCCCTTCCTCAATACTCCACCCCCGCCCTGATTCTTCCTGTGGGTGCTCCAGTCCCAGAGCAACCCAGAGTAGGTGCCTATGGGTTGTGGAGCTATTTCATTGCAGCATAAACTTTAATGATTGGGCTGCAGCCTGAGCTCTGGGACCTTCCCACCTTACAAAGTCTAGAGTCTGGGCTGTAGCCCGTATCCAGAAGTCTACACTGCAATTAAATTGCCCCGTGAGCCCAAGTCAACTTGCATGAGTCAGCTAGCACAGCCAAGCTGCGGGTGTCTAATCGCAGTGTAGACATACTTTGAGACTGTCTCGTCATTATAGTAGTATGACGAAACCCCGGATCCTAACAGAAGTCATAAAATCTTAAAGAAAATCTTTCTGCAAGCTCTCTTCCTCCTGACTGAACTATATTTGCACTTCAAAAAAGAGTCTTAACCGTTTCATCCAAAATGCAGGTGAGTTGTTATGAACCTGTATGATAAAAGGGAAAGATTAACTAGGTTGCTGGACATATTGTCCAATCTTCATTGTAACCATGACCATTACAATCTTTGTTAAAATCTGACAAGAGGCTTTGGATCATTCTCTATTCATATTTTTAAGATCTCAATAAATTTCATATTTAAGACAGTTATATTTTGAGTTTAAATCAGCATTTGTTAAAAATCCATGGATGAAACCTTAAGCCAAATTCATCATGATGTAACTTCATTGATTTAGATGGAGTTACTGGAGAGAGGAGTTTAGGAGTCTGAATCTATTCAAAATAGTACCTTAAATGTAGTTTAACATTCTCTGTTTTGTTCTCTAGCATTAGATAGAGAAAAAGCAATGGCAACACTGGTTGCCAGTCTATATTGCTTTGAAGCCACTGAAGCCTTTTCAGAATTAATAAAGCATAAGGAATGTTGTTGAGCAGTCTGTCCCTTTTAAGCAATGGAGACCTGAGTGCAGATGGGCAAACCCACCGTGAATCCTTTGGCTTGTTTCAAATTCACATTTAGAATAGACCTTCCTTTCCAAAGAATGGCATTAGCACATTCAATCTTTCAGAATCCCAAACCTAAACTATAGCCTGTGCCTTTATTTCTGAACGGCTGAACCCAAACCAAATCCCACATGGATTGCTACCAAATTTATTATCTTAACATTGCAATTTGGTCTCATCTCTAGCTTCTGAGAGCTATGTATATTTATTTGGAGGCTTACCATAAAATTCTTGCCTCATAGACAGACATTTCCAGTCCCCCATCACACACGTCTCTTAATGCTCTCTTCTAGGCTCTACTGTTTGTTCTATCATCTCAGGGAGATGCTACTATGAAGGAAAAAAATCCATAACCCATATATGGCATTTTTGTCGGCTGGTAACCTCACATTCTTACTGCACTTGGCAAGAAGTGGAGTTTGACCAATGTGGATAGCTATTTTATAGGTTCCTACACCTTTGCCAATCTCTGCATTGTTTTTTCTGAGAAGGCTGCAATCACAGATCAAACAATTTATCCAAAATTCTGTCTTTTAGGGTTTTGTATATATGGATAGAATAGTATCTATTATCAAGCTGATCTTCCTGCCACTGACACGAATAGGATATTTGCCATTCACTTCCCTGGAATACGAATCAGACTCCATTATATCTAACTGAACCTTCCCGAGAGTGGCAGAGTATTTGGCCCTCGTCCAATATAATTCCATCATGAATGTACAAAATATAAGTATATACTAACATTGCATTAAATTAATATTTAATTCTAACTCTAACTCCTTGTGCTGGAACAAATGTGAGCAAGTCAATTTTTATAGCCATTTGTGGTGATTTTGCCTGCCCAAAAGTTTGGAAAATGTTCCATGTGCCATTTGCCTTGTGCCATGATGCAGGAGCTCCAGCTTTAAAATTACTGTATTTTGCTTTTTCATCTGAAATAAGTAAATCATAAATCCTGGCAGGAAAGAATTATTAATTTAACCGGTTTGCAAATCCCTTTAGATTCCCTTTGTTGTTGGGTGGCTGGCCTGATATCACAGCCTTTTGCTAGGATTTTAAGCTTGCAATTTACTTGATTCAGGCAGTGACAGTGGCATGCTATTGCCTACCTCTGTAAATTCTCTTCCTCAGTGGAATACTGGCACAAGGAAGTTGTTGATACTGAAATGCTGGAATGAAAAACAGCTGGTCTGCATGATAGGAAAAGAGAGGAGAATGGATTTATATGGAGAGCCACATGAAACTCTGATCTGCTGTGGAATATTTGTATTCCTTTAAGATTTGCAGTCTCTGCATTTACTCTACTGCATTTGCTTGTAGATCTGACCCAAAAAACTCATATTACAAGTAAACAATTTAAATATAACTATTGTTAACATGAGATTTCATTTAGGGGCAAAATTTCCTCAAGTGGCTAAGTTACTTTAAAGCCTAATTCCATTTTTGAACTAACCTAAATTAATAGTTAATTTAGGTTCCCATAGGAACCTAACAACTAAGTGCCTAAGATTTGTAAAGGTATTTAGGAATTGCTTCATTCACTGTCACAATGCCTAATCAATTCAGGAGTTAAATCTCCCTTTCAAAGGGAATTTAGGCATTTAGGAGTCTAAATTCCATCAACAGTTTATGGGAGTTAGACTCATAAGTGCCTAAATCCCTTTTGAAGATGAGATTTAGGCTGTTAAATCTGTTAGGCATATGACTGAACACAGCATTACCTAAATACTTTTAACAATTTGGGCCTAAGCCACTTGAATATTGGACATGGACACTTCTGAAAATTGCACCCTAGATCACTGCTCAGCATCTTTAGTAAAGGCCCAGCTTGATCCCACGGTCCTTAAACATGCATAACTCCCATGGACATGAATGGAAGTTTAATTTGCAGAAATACTTCTGCTATTAAATAGAGTGAAATTCTGATTGTTATACAAGTAAGAATCTGGAGTAACTCCATGCATACGAATTATATCCTGACAGGAATGAATTATTCTTGAAAAATTGTTCTTTTAATTATGATGCTGAGTTACACTGGTGGAACTAAGAGCAGAATTTGGCCTTATAATTAGATGCAGGCAGCCAAGTTCTGATCTCAGTTACACTAGCGCAAATCTTGCTGTAACCACATTAAAGAAAATGTGGACTGGTGTAACCGGGATTAGACTCTGGCCTGATATCACATAATTAAGAACTGCCATCAATGCCATCTACTCTGCCTGTCACTTTAATTTCTCAGTCCTTATTACTAGAAGAAGATTTTTTTTCTCCAGATGTGCGTGAATAATAAATAACTAGAGAAAGGAAATCATTTTAGAAAGATAATGGTTCAAGGAAGTTGATTTCTCACCTCACCTTTCACCTCCATCTTCTACAGACTATATGTTTTTGTCATCTTTCTCTCTACCTTTTGAATACTGACAAGGTTCACTTTTGATTACTGTTGTCTGCAGGAGTAAATACGGACACTGTTTAGTGGGTGGTTGTTGCTGTTGGCTAGCTGTTGGGGGTTTTTTGGTAGTTCTCAGGCAGGAGACCACATTAAATATCTGCTTGTTGCCTTTAAGGGAATAGCAAGAAACTCAACTCCTTTTCTTGTCTCTCTGCCTGTCTCTTTCCCACAGAAAAGTTTTCACTATTATTTATGATTTGCTGAACACAGACAGTGTGCACAGGGCAACTCTAAACTCATGAGAGCGTACAAGTTAAATAGACAAGTAATACAATGCATGCACATAAAGCACAGGGTAATCAGAAGATGTATTTATCATAAAGCACTGTAATCTAATATACTGATTACAATAATTATATCCCTTTTGTTTGGCAAACTAATCTTGGCAGGTTTAAGAGGGTGGAAATTGGCTCCCCAAAGATGGAAGAGAGAAGACAAAGTGGGAGACAATAGGGTGGTTAATCCATGGGACTAAGAGGACTAAAGGAAGTGAGAACTGTTGAGAGCAGAAATGCAGTCAGACACAGAGTTGTGCAGTGCCTTGAAGGTAAGATGCTTGAACCTGATGTGGGAGGCAAGGGAAAGCCTGTGAAGGAATTCAGAGAAGAGAGTGACATGATGGAACATCAGTTAATGAAGATGATTTTCAGGGAACAAGTTTTGGATGGGAGGCTGGGAGGAAATTGAACTGAAGTCATATTAGGGTGACCATATTTCCCAAGGGGAAAATAATACACCGCTCAGGACTGACCCAAGCCTGCTCCCCCGCTCCCTCCTCTGTCCCATTGGGTCTGGCCCAAGCCACTCATCCAAGCCCCCCTCCCTGTGTGGGGGGCAGGCAGGGGTCTGGCGAGCAGCAATGCACATACTAGATAGGGTGACCATATTTCCCAAATGCTGGGGCTGGCGTCACTGCTCACTCAAGACCTATCTGCCCCCGGCCAGAGCCCTGCCCCCTCCTACCCTCCACACGGGGCTTGCATGCTGCTCCCCACTCCTCCCTCTTTCCCCTACCCTGCAACACTGATCAGTTAGCAAGAGCAAATGAGACACATGTCCACTTTAAAAAAAAAAAAAAAGGTGGGATCGCCATGACAGGGCTTTTGAAAAGGGACTATCCTGGCCAAAATGGGAAGTATGCTCACCCTAAGTCAAACCAATGAAGGGACAAGGGATTTTAGCAATACGGACAGAAAGGAAAGGAGAAATATTTGTGATGACATTCATTGTAATATTTCAATCTACCCAATCTTTAGTAGATTTTGTAATACATGTTCAATGCCTATATTGCTTCAATTTTTGGGAAGCACGAGGATTGCTTGCAAATATATAAAGGTAGGTACTTTCTATTGTTTAAGGATGCTTTTCATCCCAGTCACCTTGATAATATTTGAACTCCTTTTTTTGTCCTCATGAAAATTGCTATAATCATTTTTTTCTTGAGAATGTTCATGAAGGGAAATTTTAACAAGGTATGTTTGTGCAAAGATGTATTAGCCTTCAAAACACTTTTGGAGCAATCTAAAAATTATTTGAGGATCATCCAGCTAGTCAACAGAAACAACAACATGTGACTGAGGCAACTATGCAAATGGATTATGCAATGCAAATGGATTATGAACAGTAGACACACAAAACTATATTTCCAACGAATGGCTCATGAGAGATCCACAGGAAATATTTGTGTATAAAAAATTCAGATAATTGCAAATGAACAAAATCAAAGTTTACTCACGAACAGAAAATAAGATAAAATTGTCAAATAAACAGTGAATAATTTACACAGCTCTGGTAGTTTCTGTGACACTGATATCCATAAAATTTTGCATTCATTTTACAGAGTATTTTCCTGAATGATGCCTAAGGGTCATATTTAATTAATAAAATCTATGTATAAAACTTTTCCTCATGTTATGTGTTGATTTTTTATTCTGTAACAGCTCTTTTGATAGCTAGGTCAGGAATTTTATTATTAGAAGTGACTTTATTTTCCCTTTCTATACCCCTAATGTATTAGTCCGGACAGTTTAAAGAATCTATTTACTTGAAGGTATAACTTCTTTAGCTGCTTGTATATCATCATGCAGTGGTTATTTATAATATAGTATATGCATTGGGTAACATTCTTGTGGAGCCTGGTGTCAACGTCTTCAGGTTCCACTACAGAGATATAGAGCCTAGCTATGGAGCTGGCAGTTTAGCTACAAAGCAGCTGCACGGAAGGAATTAAATAAGCAGGATCAGCTTCAGGAGAACGGGAGACAAGTTCTGCAGTCCAGCCTACTGCCACAATTACTATTGTGCAAAGACTGTTGAAAGGGACGTTAAGTAGTACTAAGCTTATGTAGTAGTCAAATCCTTACATGTAAGTGGGTCTGCCATTTTTACTTCTGCAACAGTTAAATGCAGATTTGAAAAGCTAATTTAAAACAACAGCAGCAAAATCCTATCAAAATCTGGTTAACTAAAAATGAATGAATTTATCATCAGTGAAAATCCACTTAAATCTTTTTGGAAAGACTTTATTTCTCTTCAGCTTACTATATTTACATCTCCTTACACAAATGAATTACTATATGTGAATTAAAAATACCAATCTTGAGATAGGTATTGAATTCAATAAATAATATAGCTTGGCTAAGTGGGGGAATATTGTGTTAAACTAAGTAATAACTGTAAAACATATAGTAACTCCCCACTTAACGTCCTCCTGCTTAACGTTGTTTCAAAGTTACGTTGCTCCTCAATTAGGGAATATGCTCATTTCAAATTGTGCCATGCTCCCTTATAACGTTGTTTGGCTGCCTGCTTTGTCCACTGCTTGTAATATTCAGTTGAAGAATAACGACTTTATAAGGGAGCATTGCACATGTTCCTCTTCTCTGCCAGCGCTTCCCCCACTGCCAAACAGCTGTTTGGCAGCAGTTAGGACTTTCTGGGGCCAGGGAGGAGATTTAGTGGTGTTTGGAAGAGAGAGGCCTGGAGTGGAGCAGGGACAGAAAGAGATAGGCCTGAGCATCCCTTGGCAAAGTGCCTGTTCTTCTTTGGATAAGCTCCCACTGCTGCTGCAAAGGTGCTTCCTAGTGTGCCTCGGTGGGGTAAGCCAGGGGCACTTGCCAACTACAGTACAGCACAGCACCGTACAGAATATAATGCCTTTTGTCTGCCCAAACCTTAGGTCCTTAGAACCTAACCCCCCACATTTACATTAAATCTTATGGGAAAATTGGATTAGTTTAACACCGTTTCACTTAATGTTGCATTTTTCAGCAACATAACTACAGCATTAAGGGAGGAGTTACTGGATATGCTTGTTATGAGGTCCAAAAGGAAGTGAGAGACAGACCAGTTGAATGCCTCAGTGTAAAGACAAAAAAAGATGGAGAAAACAGAGGTAATGTTATGGTAGTGGTCTACTGTAGACCACCAAATTAGGAGGAGACATAGGAGGTATTTCTAGAACAAATAATAGAAATATGTAAAACACAAGACATGGTAGTAATGGAGGACAAAATACAAAAATTTCCAGAAAGTTCTTGGAATGTATTGGTGACAACTTCTTCTTTTAGAAGGCGGAAAAAGTAACCGAGGTATCAAGATATTTTTAATTTGATTCTCACTAACAGGAAGGAATTGGTTGCAAATCTGAAGGTGGAAGGCAATTTGGGTGAAAGCGATCATGAAATGATGACTTCATGATTCTCTAAAAGGGAAGGAATGAGAGCAGAGCACGAGAGGAGTAATAGACTTCAGAAGATTTAACAAACTAAGAGAAAAGATAGTTATCTTTTCCATAACTGGTGTTCTTTGAGATGTATTGCTCATGTCCATACCATATTAGATGTATGTGCTTGCCCCATGCACCGGTGCCAGAAGTTTTTCCCTTAGTAGTATCTGTAGGGGACCAGCTCTGGCGCCCTCTAAAATTGTGCCACCAGCTCCCACCACCTTCAGTTTCTTCTTGCCAGAAACTCTGACAGTGGGGAAGGAGAGCGGGTCAGGGAATGGACATGAGCAATATATTTCAAAATACACCAGTTATGGTAAACGTAACTGTCTTTTCTTCAAGTGCCCATATTAGATGACTCCCAAGCAGTACCCGGAGGTGAGTAGGAGTTCATGGACTTGTAGGCTGCAACACAGCTTTGCTGAACACAATATTGTCTCTAGCCTGCTGCCAGATAGCATAATGTGACATGAACATGTGAACGGGGGATACTTTGCAACTGTCCTGGATAGGGATATGTGCTAGAAAGGTAGCAGAGGACGCGTGAGCTCTAGTTGAGTGGGCTCTGACAATCGGCGGTGGCATGATCCCTGCCAGATCATAACAGGTCCATATGCAAGAGGTGATCCAGTTAGTAATCCTCTGTGAGGACACTGGAAGGCCCTTTATCCTATCCGCTGTGGTGATGAAGAGCTGGAGCTGACTTACGGAAAGGCTTGGTACGCTCTAGGTAAAAAGCCAAGGCCCTTTTGATGTCTAGGACGTGCAGCAGCCTCTCCTCACTGGTCTTGTGCGGCTTAAGACAGAACACCAGGAGGAAGATGTCCTGGTTCATATGAAAGATTGACACCACCCTCGACAGGAAGGCTGGGTGAGGCTTCACCTGGACCTTGTCTTTGTAGAATACCATGTACAGAGGTTCTGAGATCAAGGCTTTAATCGCAGAGACTCGCTTTGCCATTGTCATTGCCACCAGGGAAGAACCTTCTGTGACAGGTGGAAAAGGCAGCAGAAGTCCAGAGAGGACCGAGATAAGATCCAACTGTGGGACAAGGGTCAATACCTGCAGGAAAAGTATCTTGAGGTCTCTCAAGAATCTCACCATCATGTCATGAGAAAACACCATTGGTCCCTGGATCAGTGGATGAAAAGCGGAGATGGCTGGAGGGTGCCAGGCCCTGGTTTCTCAGATGAAGCAGGTAGTCTAGGACAGACTGTATGGAAGAATGCAAGGGAGAGATGCCATGCTAAGACGCCCAGCAGGAAAACCTCATCCATTTGGCCAGGTAAGTCAGTCTGGTTGAGGGCTTCCTACTTCCCACTTCCCAGGAGGACCTGTTTCCAGAGCACACAGCATCCACACAGAGTGGTGGGGGGCCATGAGGTTGGGGTGCAGGAGCCAACTGTGGTCCTGTGACAGCAGGTCTGTTCGGTTGGGAAGGGGCTTGGGAGGGGAATGTGGAGAATTCCACGATGAGGTCCATCAACGTCTGGAATATTTCTAATGGCAGGAACACTCTGGCTCAGGTGGAGTCAGAAACCTCTCTAATGAACTCTATTCCTTGCACTGGAAGCAATATAAATTTTGTGTTATTCACCAGTTGCCCTTTACTATCCAGTTGTTGAGATACAGGTAGGTGGATACCCTGATGTCTGAGATAAATAGCCACTACTAACATGCACTTGGTAAACACTCTTGGTGCTGTTGGCCAGCCGAACGGCAGGAGGGGAGGAGGAGAGGGAGGGAGGGAGGGAGTGGGGGACCGCAAACTGTTAGTGGTGGACCGCAAACTGTTAGTGGTGGAGGCCCACCATAAACTGGAGGAAACCTCTGTGACCTTGAAAGATTGCTCTGTGGAAGTATGCATCCTTCAAGTCAAGGGCAGCATACCAGTCTCCCAGATCCAAGTAATGGATGATAGAAGACAAGGAGATCATGCAGAGCTTTAGCTTCTTTAGATACTTATTGAGGTCCCTCAGGTCCAAGATGGGCTTGAGAATAAGTAGTACCAGGAATAGTGAACTTGAGAGGAACTTCTTCCAGTACACCCAATTGCAGCAACCCCTTTACCTCCTGAACAAGGAGCTCTTGTGAGAAGGGTCCCTGAAGAGGGATGGGGAATGAGGGTGAGACGAGGGAAGTAGAAATAAACTTTAGGGTATAACCCTCTGCCACAGTATTGGGGACCCAGTCATCTGAAGTTATAGTGATCCATGGGGGAGGAAAAAAGAATCGCGGTTAGAGAACAGCGGGACAAAAGGATGCAGGGTATAGTCTGGTAGATACCCGAAAGTGCACCCTCAAAACACCTCGCACCCTCGCTTGCCCCCCCTGGTTATTGCAGGTCAAGTCCGACTGGGCAGAGGGTGGAGGTGGGTGGCTCAGGCAATGCTTGTAGCCCCTACTTTTTTTAACTCCCTCCTGGCGGGGTTGATTCCCATGGCCTGGAGGTTGCTGCTGTTTGAACCAATTATGGGCTGGACTGGGAACACGCAGCCCCAGAGTTTTCAAGGTAGCATGGGAGTCCTTAAGGCCATGCAGTTTACTGTCCATCTGCTATGAAAAGAGGGCCTGGCCATCAAAGAGGAGGTCCTACATCAACTGCTGAGCCTCCGTCAACAGACCTGAGAGGAGCAGTCAGGGTGCCCTTTGCATAGAGATGGCCGAGGCCATGGTGCAAGCCGCAGTGTCTGCTGCATCAGAGGCCGCTTGGAGGGCTACTCTTGGTGCGGATGTACCCTCTTTGAGGATCATCTGGAATTTCTTTCTGGACTCTTCAGGCACCGAGACCTTGAATTTGGCCATAGACTGCCACAAATTGTAGTCATAGCAGCCAAGGAGGGGTTGGTGGTTGGCCACTCTCCACTGAAGGCTGAAAGACAAATACATTTTTCCCCCAAACAAATCCAGTGTCTTTGAATCTTTATTCATAGGTGTAGCCCGGGTTGACCCTGCCTCTCCCTCTGGTTAGTGGCCTCAGCTACGAGGGAGTTTGGGGCCAGGTGAGCATAGACATACTCATGGCCTTTAGCTGGTGCAATATATTTGTGCTCAGCCCTTTTTGAGATGGGTGGCAGGGAGGAGGGGGGTGCCACAGGGCATTAATTATTTTCTGTTACCCCTACACAAGGGAGCAAAGCCACTCTAGTGGGTGCCGTGGAGTAAAGAACATTGAACAGTGAGTCCGATGGCTCTTCACAAGCTCTGTCTTTGCTGGCGATTGACAAAGGAAGCAAGGACACAAGCAGAAATCTGTTTTCTACAATTCCTAGTTTCTATTTATATTTATGCCTATCAACTTCCTTTTTCTTCCATTTGTGTAGATATAGCTATCTTCACTTACCCGTGGAGCTAAATTGTTTTTTTTAAGCTAGTGCAACTATCTTCCTTGATTGCAGATTATGGCTTTGGGACATGTAGTTCTTAAACAAATTCCCAATGATCATTCACATTTTTATGATTAAAATCATTCCTCAGGGATGATTTGGCTCATAAACTGTTTTCACTTAAAGCACCGTGTATTACTGATTTGGACTTCATTCTGTTTGAACATAACAACTATGATCAAGTCATGTGAACATGTACATAAGCACTGATTTGTGATCAATTTTTCTTATCTGTCAAAAAAAGGTCTAATATGTAATTCTCCCATATTGGATGCAACACCTTTTAAATTAGAATTAAGAAACTCATCTATAATATTTAGTAATTCTGAGGATGTTTTAGTACTGGAAGTCTGAGACCTCCAGCCTTTTTCATTCAAACTGAATTTGCCCATGATTATTCAGCTCCACTGCCCCCTCCTCACTCACTCACTCTCACACACACACACACACACACACACAGAGTAAATGTGTGCTTGAGGAGCTGGTCATATGGTTCCTTATTGTGATTTGTAGCAGACACCAGCTAATACCTCATCGTGTGCTTAATCTGTTAGGACAATGATCCATAAAGTATTCAAGATCATTTTTATCTGAGCTGTCAGTGACTCAGAAACAGGTAATGTCATTTTTGACATGAACCACTTCCCTCCCCTATTGCCCACTCAGTCCTTCCTAAATAATTCATAACTATTGATTTTAGCATTCTAATCATGTGAATCATCCTAGCAGGTTTGAATAAAATGCACTAGATCAAATTTATGTTAATAAAGGAGCAATTCCAATTCCTCTTGTTGGTTACTCAGCCTGTCAGTATTGGTATGAAAACAAATAAATAATTTATTCTGTGTCATTATACTGAGAACAAAAATAATGAAACCAATCTTGATTTTATGCTGAGTGCTCATTTCTTCTCTTTCACCATCCCCTTTTATAATTAGCTTAATCCCTGACTATCCTAGCTAGGCTGTCCCCAGGAAGATTAGATGGCCTTCAGTAAAAGGAGAATCAACCATTCAACTTTTTCATGTTCAAATGCAAAAAGTTTTCTTCAACACCTAGCCATTTTATGCAATCTGGATTAATTAAACAAGTTCCAAGAAATAAACAAATACAGTGTGAAAAAGATTAATAAAACCAATGATGTACATCAGCAGAACTTTTTCATAATTTTTATTAAGAAAAAATGAATCCTGGTACAGTAAGAAAGAAAATAAGTACAAAAAAGAAATCCCAAAAATGCACTAATACTAGAAGGATAAAAGTATATAATAAAATATAACTGTTAATACAAAAGACAAAGGGATTATAAGCCACACAATGGACAGCATGTGTTCTGGGCCAGCTGGTGCTAAGATTTGCTAGGTTACTAAGGGTAGATTGTGACTTGTACCACACACCTGTGCAGGGGACTTGTACCACACACTTTATGCCTCCACACATGCTAACTAGAGCAAGGGAGAAGAATAAATGGATCCTGCTTCCTTGCTATAGAAGGTAAATGGAAAATGGCTAGAGATTTAGCTACATCCCCTTACCCTGCTGGCCAGTGCAGAAGTGTGTAACTGGGGGCTGGTAAGTTACCCCCGGAAGAAGAAGGAAGCAGGCATGGAACTGAACTTCAAAAGGAGTGTCTGTCAGAATACCTACCAAAGCTATTTATGGGGTGGTGGCAGCTTATGTACCTGCCTTGGCTCAAGACTATAGCTAAAGTCTAAAATGTAACCCTTAAAGAAGAAGATGGTAAGGGGGGAAAAGGAGCGGCTAAGAAATAGAAAGACAATTTCAGGGAGTGATGTTCGACTATCTCCCTGAGGGTGTCTGCGGTGGCCTGACACTGCTCGGTCCTCAAGCAGTCCCGCTCTTGGAAGGCCTGCCCAGGACCTGGCATTCACGAGGATCCAAGGCACAGAGGAAGGCGGATGCCTGCTGATAGAAATGCAGCCGCTCTAACGCTAGCAAGGGGCTGGGAAAAAAAGCTAGAGGGGGCACAGGGCTGCAATTGGAGCATGGGAGACTGCTACAGGGTGGGGGGGGAACAGTCCAAAGGGAGGGGGCACGTGTGCCCACGTGCGCTTGCACAAAGTAAGTTTGTTTGGGCTGGCTGCAGTTTGAGGCCCGAAAGGTGGAAATGGGCGTGGCAAGCCAGGCAAGCGGCTGAGTCTCAGAAGCAGGAGCTTGAGGCGGAGGGTAAGCAGCCAGTGGGGATGGTGGAGGGTGCAGCAGTGGTGGTGGGGCTTGCGGGGGACACAGATGGACCAGGCTCCACACCACACCCCCTCTGTCCCCACAGTCAGGACCCCCACCACTAGAACACAGTTTGTAAATTACTCAGTCCTTGTTGACCCCCTCCACAGTGGTCTCCAGAGTCTCTGTTTGCTCCCCCAGCAGGAAATAGTCCTCTTTGTCCTTCTCCTCCAGGCTCCAGCACTTCCCCAGGACAAGCGGAGCAGCAGCAACTCCAGTGGCCAGACAGGAAGGACCCCTCACAGGCAGGGTGTTGGAGTCCACAGCACCTGCTGGAGGTGGGGTCCCTCACTCCTCTCTTCTGGGGAGCAGGGGAGCAGGCCAGCCCCCTCATCCCACCCCAGGAGGCTGCAACAGGAGCAGCAGCAACCAAGGGTTGGAAGGTCCAGCAGCCACGCAGCAAGTAGCAGAGAAGGGGGGGCAGGTGTCTGGCCCAGCCAGGGAAGTAGCTGGAGCAGCAGCAACAGCAGCAGCAGGAGCCCAATAGGAGCAGCACCTTCTACCTCCCCAGCCAGCCCGTCTGTCTGTCTCAGGGTGGCTACCCGCTCCCAGACAGAAAGGGTTAAAGCCGGCCCTGGGAGGGGGCTGGGTCTGTAAGTTCAGAGTCCAGGCGGATGAGAAAGCAGACTCAGCTGGGTGGCCACGCCCCAGACAGATGTGCAGGCCCTTATAAAAGGGCCAAGAAGCAAGGGCCTAGCAGACAATCTTCTCTGGCTATAGAGACAGACAGGCCTGACTGCTGGGGAGCTTGACAGGGTATCTAGAGTGGAGCAGGGCTGGGGGAAGGCCAGAGGAGCTGGGGAGCTCCAGCCTGGAAACTCCCCGAGGCTGCAGGGCCTAGGAGACGGCCAAAAAGAGGTACTGAGATTGCAGGGGGCAGCCCATAGGTAGGCAGAGGCAGCAGGCCAACCCTCCTTGCCTATGATGACTGGCTTATACAGACTGCAGTTGGCCCCAGTGAACAGGGGCTTGATAGTGACTGCCAGTTGCAAGCAGGACATTGGTCTGCAAAGAGCGCTCTGGAGGCTGGAAAGCTAATTCCTGGGATGTACCAGCAGGAGGCACTGCAGGATGGGTCACTGCACAGTTACAGGGCCCCACACTACAAGAAGGATGTGGAAAAATTGGAAGGAGTCCAGCAGAGGGCAACAAAAATTATTAGGGGGCTGGAGCACGTGACTTATGAAGAGAGGCTGAGGGAACTGGAATTGTTTAGTCTGTAGACGAGAAGAATGAGGGGAGATTTGATAGCTGCTTTCAACTATCTGAAAGGGGGTTCCAAAGAGGATGGATTTAGACTGTTCTCCATGGTACCAGATGACAGAACAAGGAGTAATGGTCTCAAGTTGCAGTAGGGGAGGTTTAGATTGGGTATTAGGAAAAACTTTTTCACTAGGAGGGCACTGAAGCACTGGAATGGGTTACCTAGGGAGGTGGTAGAATCTCCTTCCTTAGAGGTTTTTAAGGTCAGGCTTGATGGAATGGGATGTGATGGCTGGGATGACGGAGATTGGACCTGCTTTGAGCAGCGGGGCAGACTAGATGACTCCTGAGGTCCCTTACAACCCTGATAGTCAATTAAAACTCCTCCCTAAGCTTTGGGAACAATTTTTTGACAGCTTTATGGGCTACAAAATGAACTGCAGAAGAAATAAATTTATGCTCTTCTCATAATTTGAGACTACCCACTGAACAATCCCTAGGTACTGAATCCTCCAAATCCCTAGGTTTCTGATCCTCCAAATCTCTATCATCATCTACTCAATCTTTAAGAAAAAAAAATTTCTATCAGCCTCAACCTTGGAAATCCTTGCAAATGTCCTTTATGGATATCACTTGCAAAATGAATATTCTCCTACTCTTTGAAAGAGAATGCTAGCACTATAAATTTAACTCGGTTTCCAAGGCAGAAATAACCATTTAATTGAGGGTGGCAAGTAGTCAAGACTTTCACATAAAATGTGTCATAAGTCATAAATAAAAAATAAATGGACATCTCGGTTTACCAGTTAGTCTTTATCTCTCAGCAGGAGAGAGAGAGAGAGATTTTGATGGATCAGAAATGTTCAAATCAATTACAAACCTCCCTGGTTATAATTTACGAAGACCTTTACTACCCTCTCTGCCACCCATGCTCTACGAAAGAAAAATCTATCTATGCTTCCTGGGTTGGCTACTTTAAAATAACGTGACCATACAAAAATTACCTCTCTACTCATTTTCAGCTTCCCACTTTGGGACAACAGCCTTCTATATCAGTAAGTTGAATATAACACACTGGGAAATGCTTAGTATCCTTTGAGAAAACATCTACGTAAAAATAAGCTTCTGAGCTTCCCCTGAGGGAAAGAACATCAATTGAGGCAGATCTTCCCTTTGGCTACAAATTACAGCCATGTCACTGTGACACTACACCCCAGAGGAGCACCATGTAACCCTCACTTATGTATTACTGTGATATTACATATAAAGCATTCCATGTGAGGTATCAAGGGAAGGTTACGATCTGCTGAAGGTCATTGTTCTATCTAAATATGTATATTTTAGTGCGTATGAAGTTTGAGATTGTGTTGCATGGTTGTCACTAAAATATGCTATGAGTTGGGGAAATGCCCAGATACTAGCTCCCCAAAGACAATAACCAGGTGGATAACAAAAACCAGGGCAGGTGTCAAACCACCATCAACAGCCATTGTCCATCAAGGGAGTTACAATGCAACGATTCACTTGCACAAGGCCCCACCAAGGGAATTGCTCAGCCTTAACAAGTGACTCAGCAATATCCACCAGATGTCCCAGATTTATAAGGACAGTCCCAATTTTTGAGTCTTTTTCATATATAGGCTCCTATTAGTCCCACCCCCTGTCCCTATTTTTCACATTTGCTGTCTGGTTACCCTACCCACCGGAGATGCCTGGACTTATGCTCTCAAGCACACGGACTAAGGCTATAAAACAGAACACACGGCCCCATGCTTGGCCTTTTCTCCTCCGTCCACCTATGCTGCAACTAGCAACAAGGACACTCAGAAGACCAAAGACTCCAGCAGAGGAGATTGTAGTTCATAGTACACAGGTTTCACCCTTGAAACCTGGGACAATATCTAGTGGGGTGAGAAAAAACTGTTTAATTTAGACGTTGTCCAGTCTAATAGGATTGGGCATTTAGACTGCATGCTTATATTTTCTTTTAATGACCACTCTGACTTTGCCCATCATTTAAAATCTCATTTTTACTCAGTAAACTTGTTTGACTGTTTATCCTTACCAGTGAGTTTGCCTAAAGTGTTTGGTAAATCTGCTCAGATTTACAAGAGCTAGTGTATGTCCACTTTCCAATGATGAAGTGGTGAACCAATGAAACTTGCACTGCTTGTCTTGAACAGTGCAAGACAGTATATTCCTGAAATATAGAGCTGGGAGGATTTGGCTGGTGCCTTTCTCCGTGTGATGCATGAGTGGCTCTGGGAGCATTCATGCAATCTAGCCTGGGGATCCCATCACAGTCACATTGAATAATTTTAACTTATTGGTGTTCAAATTGCAGTGAAGGGATGTTATGTCAAATCCCTAGTTCTCACTGCTGCCATTTGAAAATGGAAGCTGAGCAAGTTAAACACACCATGTCTTTAATTCTAAGTAATACCATTTATAGAACATGTCTTCAGTCACAGAAATCAGCCCGTCACTTTTACAGGGCCTTATTGTCAACTATGTACCAAATGATTTTATGGGCAATTTCTACTGTTGGGTCAAATAGCTGCACAGTAAGACCATTCAGAGAAAAACAGAGTGAAGACTTATCATCATTGCCCCTAGTTGTACAAGAAAGTAGTGCACCAAATTGGTGGGAAAGGGAACGTCAGCTTGTTCAAAAATTCCATTTTTCAAGCTGAAGGTTCTCAGATTTGTAGAGAAGTTTATTGGTTATACGGTGGATGGTATTAATCATGTTAGAATACTGATAACATTACCTAAATCTATTACTTTGTATATATCTATATTGTATATGTACAATGATACTCTGTACTTCTTTTGCTGCATTGTAAGTAAACAGATACAAGGGCAATGAGGTTAAATTATTATTTTTGCAAAAAGATGGTTTGCTGTGGTATCCTGTCCTAAAGAGCAGTAGTGCCCACACACACTTACAACCTGTCACGACCCCTTAAGGATTTAGAAATAAAAACACAATGACTTAGGGAGGGATAGGATAGAGAGGAAACAGTCCCAGGAATAATTAGTGTTTGAGAGAAAGACATGCATTGTTTCTTTAAAGGCCCAAAACCAGGAGCCTTGTAGAGGAGGCAGGGCAAGTCTCCCCTTTAACTCAGCCAATTGGAAATGAGTTAGAAAAGAAACAGCGTAAAGGGGAAAGGATGACTGGTTATAATGTTCAGCTGGAAGAAGCCAGCAAAGGCCTTGCAGTTGACTAGTGCAAGGCCATGGGCCTGAGACAAACCCCAGCTCCAGGAAAAGGGCTGAGGAGGAAATCCCGCTTGAAGGAGTGAAGGACAGACTATCCCAATACAAGAGGCCTGAGACACAAACCCCAGTCCCAGGAAGAGCTGAGGGGAAGTCTTGTTTGGATGAGAGAAATATTGACTACTTTACAGGCGAGAGACAAAAGGGACTGCTTGCAATGCAGCCCAGCAACTGCAGAGAAGGGCTAGAAGCAGTCTTGGAGAAAGGACTTTCATAATTGGTTAAGTAGACACTGTGACCAACCACAGATGCAGGAGACCTGGTGAAGGTGCTGACAACCAGGATGAAGATAGAAGCAGTTTAGGAAAGTAGCAGAGAGGTGGAAGAAACAGTCCTCATCTCCCTAAAACATAGTTCTTGGACTTGAACCCAGGGCAGATGTTGGACCTGGGTATCCCTGCCTCTCCCAGAGATGGAGAAGGGATCCAGGGCCATTAAAAAAAAAAAAAAGTGGTGGTGGGGGACCCAAGATATGTTGGACTTGAAGGCCATTAGATTGAGTTTCTTATTTTGGGACCGTTTTTTGTTTAGCCCAGAAGGGGAATGGACTGAGTAGTGACCTGGCCAGAGGACTGGGCTACAGAAAATGACTATCACTGATGGACCAGAATGGCTGAACAGGGCAGTAAACTTGGGGAGCGGGAGGGAACCCGCAACACCACATCTGTTCATGTGGGGGCACCCTGGACGAGAGATGCTTGTCCACAGATGATCATATCCTTCTTGACTATGGTTCACAACTACATTTGATCAGCTACCAGGATTCCCAATATTTCCACTATGCAGTTATCTTTAAGGCTGTTTTTAAGTTATAGAATTCTGGTGTAAAATATTACATAGTTGGCTGAAGACGACACTTAGGAAGGCATTGAACAAAATGTTCAGCTCTGCATTTACTGAAGAACACCAGCTCATTCAGAAGTCTTGACTGATATAAACTTTTCCTTGGAGACAGATGAATATCAAGATTTTTTTAAAAATAGAATATATAAATCTTTTTTCATGTAAAATATCCAGACTTCAAAATCATTTGGTAAGATGGGTAACATGATGCACTATTTAAGGTTGGTGTCTTTATGAAATCCAGCCTTTCCATACACATTTATTAAACTTGTTAATTCCGGTAATAATTTTGGTTTCTGTGTTGGCACTTGTCTTGATCTGATAAGAAAGATACTTATAGTAGCTGATCCTTCTAGATACAGATGATGAAATAAATGGATAACAGCAGCTGAGCAGCCATGGTTTCTGACAAGTTCTGACACTGCTTTTCTGTTAAGACTATATTGTTTAGGAGCCTTTTTATTGACTTATGATATAAAACACAGCTCACTATTCTCTGAAAACACATTGACTCTGGTAAAAATACACTTGACATATTGACATTGGGTCTTGCTAGAGCTTTACTAGGAAGAGAAAGGAGATCTCTGATTTTTAATCTGACATGTCACCCTTTTCTTGCACAGGGTAATAGTAATTGTATAATTGAAATTAATTGACATGGTTTCATATTCCCAAATGGATACAAATAAATCTAAAATGATGAATAATTGCAGGGCCACCATAATTAAGTGCAAAGGGAATTCCATTATGGTCAGCTGAGTGGTGACTTCAGCTCATGCATAGCTTTATTGATTTCTTCTGAAGATGGTGGAGCTACTAGAGCTTGAATTGTTTCTGCCTATAGTTTGCTGTCAATTGACCTCTGCAGAAGGCTAATAGTAGATTTAGAATGCCAGTTTTTTAGCTAGTGAGTCTCGGATTTGTCAGCTAGTGATCTGAAAAAGCTGCTATTTTAGAAGGAACACTTACATTTCCCCCACAAATACACTCCATGGATGCACTTGAGTTGTACGTAGAAGCAGATCATTTTATTGTCTCCTGTAAGTCTTTGGGATTTCCACAATTTTTCATGAAACCAGAGTTTGGGGTTGTTGATTTTTTTAAAAATCTTGCATAACTTAACATTGTACATTTGCTATAGCTACCCTATATGCTTGCCACACGCATCTCACAGCTGGTTGATGAAGGAGTGTTGAATGGTATCCAGCCCAGAATTAAAATTTGTATGTTTGCTGCTAGTTAAAAATATGAAATTAGATCCTCCCTATCCCTCTCTCTATATAAATATATCTATTTACAAAATACATTTAAGGAAACTTCAGAGTTAAATTCATTACATCTTTAATAATTTACAGACAGCTTAGTAAAACTGAACTGATTTTAAATCACATTTTGTTTTTCATCAGGAATGCAGTTTAATGTTTGCATTTTATTGAGTATGAAAAGTTTTTGTCACCAATTGTCTGTCCCACATGACCATCCCAGCAATTGACAGCAGCAAGTAGACAGCAGGTCATATTTGAAAAAGGTCTGCTCTGCTGCTGTAACAAAAGATGCTTTTCTTCTTCTGAAGCCACAGTGCTAGCTAAGACTTCCTTTGGCTTCTCTGCTCAATGCTGCACTCTGCACACTTCGGAGGAAAGGAGCAAAATGGAGACTGAGTCATCTGAAGGATCTTCAGGAGGATTCATTGCCAATGGGAATTGGCCAAAATCCCTCCGACACTAGAGTAGGACAAGGAAAGCATTTGATTCCACACAACCCCCTTGCATCTCCCGTGAACCTGCCTTCTCATCCTTCTTCTCCCCACCCATACGAGTTGAACATTATACAAATTCCCTTTCTCTCCAGCTTCCTTCTATCCCCGGTCCTTAGAGGGATCATGCCCTCAGCTTCTGTTGCATGGCTGCATCTCTTCAAGACATTATGCTCGCTAGGAAGACATAAAACTCTTTTCTCTCTAATGGAAACTAAGGACTCAGAAGCACAAATATCACTTGTTGGTAATGCCATGAGGAATATGGTTTGACTATGAAATTATGGTGAACCTATATGGTGATGAAAAATTCCAATTGAAAATGCAGTTGTTTTAAAATAGGGTGTTTTTTGTTTTTAAAATAAAAAAGCACGATTTAAATGATTATCTTCACAGAATAGGAAAATCATGGGAAAGCTGAGCTCTCATACGTAAGGAATACTGTTGACCTATTTGTCAGCCTCTTAATGACTCGAGCAGCACTTTACAACTTGCCTCCTCAACCTTTTTTCTTATAGTACATCAACGAACAAGTGATGTTATGACATGAATGATCAAACCCATCCAGTGCATATTCTGTGCCTCTTCCTTCTCAGGATGGATCATGAATGCTGTATTGGCAGGAATTGACTGAGCCTACCTGTTGACAAATTTTGTTGTGCCTTCCAACATGGGCCCAGATTCCAGGGACCCATTGTTGAGACCTTCCAAATATATGGCAGCGGCCTCTGTAAATTAAAATTCTAGTTCTCCTGCAAAACATTTTGTAAGTACAAAATTTTAAGTCATTAAAAAGTCAAGTAAAATCTTTTCTGGAACTGAAAAAGTGTATAGTTTGGATTGATTCAAGGTCTGTGTTTCTTATTTTATAAAAATCAAATTCACTCTTCACAATATGATGTGCCCAGTAGTTTATTACATATCCTAACAGACATCCAGAATGGCATCATCTTCTCTCTAGCATCAATGTCTTAGATACTGAAGTATTAATTAATATTTTGCACACAGAATAGTTGCTATTTTAAAAAAGATTGTTTACCCATAAGTATTCCAGTGTTATCACAGTATATATGATCTAGTTACTGGGATAATTACTGTATAGCTCGATGCAGTTATTTGAATGTTTGCAAGTATGTTGGTTTAATTTAATAGGTGGGCTGTTAGGAAACTAGCAGGAAAGTAACACAATGACTCTCAATAAGTAACCTCCTCAGAAACATTTCAAGGAGGCTATGAAACAATGCCTAAGCTATTAAGCTATGAAGAGGCTAGTTCCAAGTTCCAACCAATTTTCAAGACCTGCTTTGCCAAGGCTGGAAGCAAAAAGATCAAAAGGACACTAACATTAGTTAAATCTCACTCCCTAGAAGGGCGTGGCTGGGGGAGGAATAGCAGTCAGGGTCTGTTCAAAAGGAACAGATTGGCACAGACACAGGCCTTGTAGGGGTCTCTAAAGCAGCTGAATCTACCTAAGGCTTAGGTAGGATAAACATCCTGTAACATGGTGGCACTCGCCTCTTGAAAGTGTCCCCTTGGTCAAGTGTGTGTTCTTGCACCCTGTCTCTCTAGGTGTGGTAGGTCTTCTGTGATTCAGCCCTCCAGCTGAGTCACAGAGTTTGTATGTAAAACAAGCAAAAAACATCTCTTCCAGGGAACACAGTACAACAGGGGCCTATCCCAATACCTCTTAATTGGAACATCTCTTCCAGCAGCCCTCCTTGGGCTCAGGTCTTTAAGCAGTCTCACTGTCTTTAAACTGTCCCTGCCCTGGTAGGGGGTTGTACTCCCTGGAGCCAATGTCTTACCATCTCTGGGCCTTTCTCTGATTCAGTTCTCCAGCTGAGTAGCTAAACAGTTCAGGTACCCTTCTGTGAGTGTACCAGAATCCAATAAAGTCCAGTATCATTGACCATCTTCAATCCATTTTCCTGGGCCTAATTCAACTCCCTCCTCAGGGAACTGGCCCCTCCACCTGTGGCCAGTAAAGTGACCAGATGTCCCAATTTTATAGGGACAGTCCCAATTTTGGGGGCTTTATCCTATTACTCCCCACCCTCTGTCCCAATTTTTTACACTTGCTGTCTGGTCACCTTACCAGTGGGAGAGGGTGGGGTCCTAGACCTGCCCACTACTCCAGGTTCCAGCCCAGGGACCCCACCAATAGCAGCCACTGTTCTATCCCTTTGACTGAGAAGTGATGCTGCTACATTTCCCTGAGCCAGTTCACCTTCATAAATGCTTCACCCTTATCTCAGGGGATTCAGCTACTGAGTCCCAGCACTCAGCTAGGAGTTTCTTCTTGCTCCGTTGGTCCCTACCAGAAACTGCTCTGTCAGAGGTACTACAGTGCCTTCCACCAGCCAGGAACACCACCCTCACTCCTCTAGATCCAAACAGCAACTCATGACTCTGGCCCTGCAGCTCCTTTTATGTGAGCCTAGTGGTTCTGATTGGCTGCTTCCCTACAGCCTCTCCTGGATTGACTGCTTCCTACCTAGCCTTTCTAGGCTGCCTAAAGGACTCAACTCCACTGCTCCTTTTGAGACAGGGTATGGGAGGACTGGGAGTCCTCCAGCACCTGTCTCATCCATTTTATTGTTTTCAAGTCCTTTTCCCCCCTTATGTTTTGTGTGCCTATACTGTTAAGATTAAACAACAATTGGTTTAAAAAAGCTGTCTGATCACCTGTATTATCCCAAAGAGCAGAACTGCAGGTATCAAAGTCAGTCAGGCCTGCTGAACAATTACAGAATAATGCAGCCCAGGACCTCATCTAAGAGTGGGAAAATTTCAAGATTTCAACTTAACACAGGTAACAATAAGAGGAATAATTCCTAGGCTTCCTCTTGGTGAGATTAGAGGGGCCAAGAGTGTAGCTAGCCCTGTAACTGTGACACACAGCTAATTGCTATGCACAGACTGAAAATTAACTTATCTCAGATATCACTGTGTGTATCTCCGGGTAAATACTGTGGGCTTTTAGTGGTGACCAAATGCTTTACAAATGTTAATTTGGAAAACCTCACAAGAGTTGTGTGAAATAAGTACTATGATGAGAAGTGTGTGTAAAGAAAACCCAAGCATCTAAACATCTTCAAACTTCGGAACAGTTTGAAAATTTAAACCAGTTCTGGGACTGGATTTTCACTTTTCATTGCTGAGCCAAAATAAATTGTTAGGTCATGGCCCCAACTCTGCAAATGACTATGAGTAGGTTCAGGGTTTTATTTTGTATTTTAAAGGGTATATGAAAGGAAGCCACGCATACCTGAGCTAACAAGTAGAGATTTGCTAACAAGTAGAGCCTCTAATTCTGCAAGCAAATTTCACAGGTGCACTTTAAAAAGGTTATCTTTGAAAACCAGGCCCATATAATCATGGAACAAAGATCACAACATCTGAGTGTTAATATGCAAGGATGAACTTCCAAAATGAGTTATATAGAGACGGGGCAAAATCTGCACTTCCTAGGTCAGAACACTTTCTAACAGGCATTTTATCACAAGCTCAAGTAAGTGAAGTTGCTAGTGACCTTAAATTAACATTCCCATAAGCTGTAATGTTTTATAAACTAGTGCTCCAAAAGGTGCTGAATTCTTGTGTTCTCTTATCTGACAAAAGTGCTGAAAAAAATCACTTCTGAACTGATCTTTGCAAATGAAAGGTGTTATATGAGTGAAGGTCAAACAGATCAGTACTCTGGACACTGGCTTTTAGAAGGTAGAATCCTTCCATCTAACAGAATGATCACTAATAACTGATAACCAGTAAAAAAACAAACAAACAAAAAAAACCCATTCCACTGTTGTATGAAAAGGGACACATTCAAATACTCTTCTGGATTTTCATTTTTGCTTTTTCTTATCCATTGTTCCTAATATCTTCATCAAAGCTTAAAAACAACATTTTTTCATCTTAATCTTATCTTTTACGATTTTCAGACACTGATTTTTTTCTTATGAAGTACAATCTCACACAGCTTTGCTGTAATTACACTTTAATACAATACAATTTAATTTTATAATGTATCTTACATACAAATGTCTCAACACACAGCATTTATAACAATGGCCAAGCAGGCCATTGTTGGATTTTCTCTGATTCCTTTTCCTGTGGGCTTATCCAGAATACCTCGTCCAGTCCTGAAAGAACTCATCATTCAGTTCCCTGGGATACAAAAACTCCATCTCATCACTTATGTTATTTACTGTATTCCTCTTACGCAACAAAGAGTCTTGTGGCACCTTATAGACTAACAGACCTATTGGAGCATAAGCTTTCATGGGTGAATGCCCACTTCATCCCACAGGACTCTATCACTTTTGCAGATCTAGACTAACAGAGCTACCCCTCTGATACTGTATTCCTCATATAACATCTCTATGACCACACTGGGTAGGCCAAGATGGAGGGGGCATAGGTATAGCTTAGTGGTTTGAGCAGTAGCCTGCTAAACCCAGCATTGTGAGTTGAATCCTTGAGGAGGCCATTTAGGGATCTGGGGTTAAAAGTCTGTTGAATGATTTAATTGGGGATTGGTCCTGCATTGAGCAGGAGGTTGGACTAGATACTCTTCCAAGGTCCCTTCCAACCCTGATATTCTATGATCACAGTTTCCACATCACACAGTACAGTTTATATAAATTTTTCCTAGTTATAAACATCTATACTTCTTGAATCTAGCTGGTTTGGACATCAGATGACTCATGTAAAGACCAATTGCTTTGCAGACTGTGTGAGAACCAGTTGCTTGCAGATCACATACGGACTGATCGCTTATGTCCTCATCTTATTTACATTTCAAGTTTAGCAGTTCAGGGTGTTCTCATTTATCTCAAGTAGGCTGAGACCACTATCTCCAACACACAGCATGTCACATTCACATGTAAGCACACAGCATGTCACATTTGCAGTTTAACCTTGCGCTCAAATCAAACATTATGCAAGTTGGCTCATGTCCAACAAAGTCTATGCCTACCAGCACGATTGAAACACACTGGCAGGAGTCACTTTGACACTCCTTTGATAAGAGGCCACTACATCTTTTTTAGAGGGCAGATCCAACAACTAAGTCTTATAAAACAGTAATAATAGGAGACTTCAGCTACACACACGAGACTGGTCAATGGTCACAATGGTAAAAGTTCAGAACGTACCTACTGTTGAACCATTAAAGTCCCAATTTTTCATGAAATTATGCATATGCTTTAAGCAGCTGATTTGTTCCAACTTGACCAATCAAGAACCTAAATATAAGCAAGCATGCAAGTGTTTTCAGGAACAGGATCTATGTAATAGTGATCATAATACAAGTAGATTCAACATCCTCAGAGAAGGAATCATAGCATAAGCTAGCATCGATACATTTAAAAAGAGGGACCTTGCAGTGCACCAGGGGATACAGAAGGAGAGGAAACTCATCTAAGAGACCTTTTAGTTAAAGGTAAGCAAATTTAAAAAGTTATTGGACTTATTTCATCTGTACTGGTTCCTGTGTTGTACAACATACTCATAAATGATCTGGAAGGGGGAGTGAATAATGAAGTGGCAAAGTTTGCAGAGGATACAAAATTATTCAAGATAGTTAAGTCCATGGCTGACTGCAAGGAGTTACAGAGGGAGCAAACAAAATTGTGTGACTGGTCAGCAAAATAGCAGATAAAATTAAACATTGATAATGCAAAATAATGCACACTGGAAAACAATTTCAACTGTACATATAAAATTATGGGTTCTAAATTAGCTGTTACAACAAGATGATCTTGGAGTCACCATGGATAGTTCTCTGAAAGCTACCATTCAGTGTGCAGTAGCAGTCAAAAAGGCTAGCAGTATGTTAGGAACTATACGGAAAGGGATAAAAGATAAAACAAAAAGTATCATAATGTAACTATAACAATCCAAAGTACACCCACACCTTGAATAGTGTGTCCAGTAATGTTTGCCCCATTTCAAAAAGGATGTAGTAGAACTGGAAAAGTTTCAAAAAATGGCAACAAAGGTGATCAAGGGTATGCAGTGGCTTTCATTCTAGGAGAGACTAAGAAGATTAGAGCTATTCATCTTAGAAAGAGATACCTAAGAGGGGATATGATACAGCCTGATAAAATCACGAATGGTGTGGACAAAATATAATTTATCTTTCACACAATACAAAAATCACAAGGGTCATCCAATGTAATTAATAGGCAGCAGGTTTAATGCAAACAAGAGCAAGTACTTTTTCCCCACACAAGACCCAACTAACCTGTGGAACTCATTGCTGTGGAATATTGTGATGGCCCAAAGTATAACAGGGAACAAAAATGAACTTGGTTAGTTCATCGAGGATAGTCCATCAATGGCTATTAACCCTAAGACTGTCAGAAGCCGAGAGTGAAAGACAGGGGTGGATTACTCCATAATTTCCCTGTTCTGTACACTTCCTCTGAAGCTAGGGTGACCAGATGTCCCGACTTTATAGGGACAGTCCCGATTTTGGGGTCTTTTTTCTTATATAGGCTCCTATCACCCCCCATCCCCATCTCGATTTTTCACATTTGTTGTCTGGTCATCCTATCTGAAGCTCTGGTACAAGGCAGCTATTGGAGACAGGATAGTAGGCAAGATGGACCAGGTCTGACCCAGTATGGCAGCTCTTATGTTCTTATGACTCCACATGGAATTATTTAAGCATACTACAGCACAGCCTCTGAAAGCATGCATAACCCTAAATAAAAGGAAGCAGAAAGGCCCAGAAAACCACTGTATGATTAAATGATAAGTTATGTGCCACATGTATATAAACTATCATTTAAATCAGTTTCTATACCAGATGACTAGAGGATAACTATTGTGATACCAATTTTTCTTAACAAAGGCCCCAGAGGCAATCCTGGCAATTACAGGTCAGTAAGACTAACCTCAGTACCAGGCAAATGGATTGAAATTATTGTAAAGAACAGAATTATCAGACACATAGATGAACATGATTTGTTGGGGAAGAGTCAACATAGCTTTTGTAAAGGGAAATTATGCCTCACCAATCTATTAGAATTCTTTGAGGGGGTCAACAAACATAGGCACCAGGGAGATCTAGTGATATAGTGTACTTAGACTTTCAGAAAGCTTTTAATAAATTGTGTGATGGGGCATACTTCCCCAGATAGGAAAGGGTTAACCACATACTGTCCTGAATCTAAGGAGAGCCCTGCTGACTCTGGCCATTGTACCATACTTCCCTGAGCTACAGGTCCCCCTCATAGACCTATGCCACTTGACCAGGCTGCCCCAGGGACTCGGACCATTAGGTCATATCGCCCTGAGAAGAGCAGCGATTATTTGGACTTGGCTGCAGGGCCATAATGCCCCCAAAGGGATGACAGGGTAAATTTGCCCTACAACATCCTCCAACACCACCAAGTTCCTTTTTTAAAAAGCCTCATCTACCTCTTCTTCCTGGTGATGTGGTCTGTAGTAGACCCCTGTCCTGCAGAGGTTCAGAGAAAGGCAATTGGAAAACATACAGAGAGAGGCACAAAAAATGATTAGGGGTATGGAACAGCTTCCATATGAGCAGAGATAAAGACTGTGATGGTTCAGTCTAGAAAAGAGAGAACTAAGGAGGATATGGTAGAGGTCTATAAAATTATGTATAGTGTACAGAAAGTGAATAAGGAAATGTTATTTATTCCTCTTATAACACAAGAACCCAAAGTACTTGAAAATAATAGGCAGCAGGTTTAAAACAAGCAGAAGAAGTACTTCATACAACACAGTAAATCTGCTGAACTCACTGCCAGGGGATGTTGTGAAGGCCAAAACTATAATGGGGTTCAAAAAAGAACTAAATAAATTCATGGAGGTTAGGTCCATAAATAGCTATTAGTCAAGAAGGTCAGGGATGCACCCCATGCTCTGAGTGTCCCTAGCCACGATTTGCCAGAAATTGGGAGTGAATGACAGGCTGTGGATTACTCGACAAATGCCTATTCTGTTAATTCCCTCTGAACCTCCTGGCATTGGCCACAGTCAGAAGATAGGATATTCGGCTAGAGGGACCATTGGTTTGGCCCTGCATGGCCATTCTTATGTTCTTAAATAGCAAAGTTCAAGAAAATTATTTTAGCCGAACAGAGAGCCTTCACAACATGGAAATTTAACACTAGTGAAGGCAACAGAAAGGACTATAAACTACAACAAAGAAAAAGTAACAGAAATTAGAAGGGCTCAGATGGATTTTGAGGAGCAAATAGTCAAACATATAAAATCTATTATGAATTTTTTCAGGTATGTCACAAACTAGAAGCCTGAGAGGGAATTGAAGCACAAGAAGCGATTTTGGCCATTAGGGAACCTCAAGAAGACCACAGCAGAATGACTTGCACCAAAGTTAGTGCTGCTGGTTTCATGGGAGAACAGACATGTGGAACCACATACTGCTGGGAACCTCATGTGGGTGAGGTGTCTCAGTGCTGTGGAGAAAAAGGATTTTGATTTCAAAGACAAAAGTATCCTACTGCATACAGCAACTGAGAGAAATCAGCGTGTTAGATTTCCTAGTGTTAATCTACAATATAAATTAAATTTCATACTCAAAGGGATATGCTGTCATTTGGCTGCACGAGAACTGAAGATAGCATATGTCCCTGCAAGTGGACACTGAGGCTATGTTACAACATTCTTCCATACTGCAAGGACTTTGCTTTTTACTTTGTCCCATAAGAGATCTGAGAATACATGACATGTTTGACACCCACACACAGAGTAAGCAGTTGCTTCCTTTTGAAAAGAAATTGTGCAGGTTTGTTGATGGACATGTTAATTACATCTCAGTATCTCCCAGTAACAACTCCATTAAAGTATCTCACTGCTGTAGAATACTAACCACTCACAGCACTATAGAAAAATGAATCAATATATTATGTTTAGGGTTTCCAGCAAAATTTTGGTATAGTTTTTGAAGGTACCTTGAGGTGGTAAATGGTAACTTGCTAAATACTTGCTGAAGCCATAACAACAGCATAAGCACAGATGCCTTTCAAAAAGAAAAGTATAAAATGAAAAGCATGCATTGTGCTTTATCTAAGCAACAACACCCCCAAAGCATCTGGTAACATACATGGAAGGTGCTTCTAAGATGCAAGTAGCTGAAAGCCAAATATACGAAGAAAATAAATTGTTTCATTGGGATAGACTAACATAGTGCTTCTGTTGACCTCAAGTTTTATCTTAAATTTATCTTCTGGATCGTTAGCTAATTTCAGCTTTTCTGTACAAGTGTGCTGTGAGGATAGCACCTAGGAGGCACAACTAGCTTCTTACAGTGCCCCCCACTTTTTCAGGATGCAGGCAAAATGCTGAGATTAATGTTTTCAGGGCATGATCCTGCCAGTCTGGACCTGGCAAAGCACTTAGGCAAGTACTTGGTCTAAGTATGTTAGTAGTACTCATGTGCTTAAAGATAAATGTATGTTTAAGCACTCTACTGAATTGACACGGCCAATCCTTTCTCCTTCAGCACTTATTTAGTATTTGGCATTCGTCTGCACATGCTTGGAGAGCTGAGGTTGCAAATTTTACCAACAGGAGTAAGGAGTGGTACACAACGTGCAACAATGTCCCCACCTCAACCTGAGGCATTCTGCCTATGTTTGCCAAAAGTTGGCAGAATGCCTCAAAGCACCCTATTTTGGCCACTACAGTTCTGTGCATCCACAAGGATTAGAGCTCATGTCCCACACCCTGTCAGTACCCAGCCCAAGCCAGGGAAGCTAATGACCCAACCAGCAGACCAAATTCAGTGACTAATCCTGGTTATGTGCCTCCTGAGGCATGTTGCACATATGGGCTAAGACAGCTGCTACTTTTGCAATGAGTATGGACACAAATCTGGTCCTTTACCTGTCCCATAAGAAGCTACACACACATACACACCCCTATAAATCCAACTGTAGTATTTTGTTACCACATATGCAAAACAATGCCACAGTGATAAGTACCTGAGATTAAATGAGTAGTATCAATCCTATTATCTCCTATGTTTAAACAGAAATAAGACAATGTTGCCTTAATTTTATTTTACTAGATAACAACCCAGAATATAAAGTTTTTAGCATAGTGTGGGGGAGAGGAGGGAGTTTGGCATAATCTGAACACAGCACATTTCTTATGTGAAGTCCTTCAATTTTTTGGTTGGTAAGGGACAATGAAAATACAGGCATGTCACCCTTCACAGCTCAAATTATTATTTAAATAATTTTCCAATACATCTTGGGGCTAAACATAGACTAACAACATGAAAGAGGAGAAAAATAAGAAAAAAAACAAGCAAACAATAAAAGGAGTTCTGTCTATGGGTGGCTGCCATGCTATTTCTCTCTCCATACCTTTTCTTCTCCTCTTCATTTTGGCTATCCATCTAGAGAGCGGCTCTCACAGATAACAAGTTAATTTAACTCTTCAGGTGATTTTATTTCTACTCTTTCTTCAGCAATTCTAGATGATAATTAATAACAGCGACATCCAAGAACACCACCTAAATACGGTCTTTCATATTAAATTTGGTACAAACTCTCAGGCACATTTTCCAAATCTCTGGTTATAGAGGAATGTTTAAAAAAAAGTCTTTGCCTTTTAACTTTTTCCATGTTCCTCTTGGTAATCAAGAGACTAGGAAGAAGTTAGGTAGACAAAGCAAAAGAAGGAAAAAGATAGAAGGCACAAAAGTGGAAAAAGCAATTTTCAATAAACTTCTGGCTTTTTTCTAAGGTGAACACAGTGTAAGCTACAATGTAAACTTTGGCCCCAATTTCACAAATACTCACTATGTTGGCGGTTCTCAAACTTCCCACCGCTGCGACCCATTTTTACCTCCTTTCAAGGCTCCGCAGACCCTTCTATGTCAGTTGAAAAGCCGCCGAATAAATTACTTCCTCATTCTGCGGCTATTTTTGGTGAACATGAAGACCGCTCCCGAAATAGCTCGGCATGTGCGCCGAAAAGCCACCAAATGCGGAAGTCATTCATTGGACGGCTTTTCAGCGGCACAAGGAGCTCGCGACCCCTCCGGAGATAGAGAGCGACCCCCGGGTTGAGAACCGCAGCACTATGTACTTAACTTTACTACAAGGAGTTGTCTTGTTGACTTCAGTAGGTCTACTCCTGGTAGCAGAGTTAAGCATCTGTATAAGTCACCCTCAGCATTGTGTTCTCACCACTGGGTTCTTTCTTACAATAAAATGATAAAAAGTACCAGTCATAGTCAAATTAAAGGCAGGGTTCAACAATTTACATTTTAAAATGTTAATTTTGTACTTTAGCAACAGTTGGGGTATAAATCTTTTCCCACAGAATCTTTCTTCAAATACTTATAAATTTATCACTGTGAGCATCACCTTTTCATCACAGCAACAAAGCAAGCAGTATACTTTTAATCTCTGACTTTAAAAAGTCATTGATTAGGTTGCAAGTAAAACTGAATTGCAAAGAACTAGTTCATGCATGAATGCACCTGTGATAAAAATCCATACAACAAACAATTGACGCTGACAAAATTCAGGAAAGAAAGATATCAAATCTATAGGGAATAGGAATCATTGACATGGCAAATTCTCAGACAGGGACTTAGAGTGGTTTAAAAGTCAATGGTAACATTTACAGTGAATGTGAAATCAAATATAAAATGTAAAACCAGAAAGATCTGGAGAAAGGAACTACTCTGGTTTAGTAATTCAGAATAAATTAGTGAATCTTGCAGAAGCATTTGGATTAAATTTAATCCAAATATCAGCAAAAATTTGTATTAGCTCATTCTTAGTCTAGACTTGCATTAACCCAGTCAGTGATTAGAACAGCATCACTTTGAGCATGGGATAAAAATTGTTTCACTTCAGCAGTGCTCTTTAAGTGATAAAAACCATCCCTAGTCTGAAATATGTTATTTAGTCTTTAAAATCAAAATATGATTTTGATTTTAACTAGGTCCTTAAGTGCAGAAGAAGAGAAAATGCATGTTTATTAAATTATATAGTAGCAGAAGGGTTTGTTGCAAGCATGTGCCACAAGATAATTAGCTTTACTTCAATCTTATAAAATTCACTTTAAAATTGAGGTGTTCAGCCCTGAATCTCTGCCAGACACTGGCAAAACATAGGCTGCAGCTGAAGCATCATGAGAGAGAGAGCTGAGTATCATCAATATAGCAACAGAACATCATGAAGCAAGAGGCCTTATATACTGCCTCTTGCTTCATGATGTTCTATTGCTATATTGATGATAAATAAATAAGAAAATATAATGGTTATAAATAATAATTATAAATAAGAAAATATAATGGTTCTTATGCAGAGCCCTGGGGCGCAGTCAGTCTAAATTAGGCGGAGTACAAAGTAGAAAGCATGGGAACAGAATCTGGTTCACAGTCTAACAATGATCTCAATGATAATGTCTTAACATTCTTAAATCTATGATGGATTTTCCAAAGTGTTCCAGCAGGAGCTAGCAAATTGCAGCAGCAAAGGATGGTGACTGGTTAAAAAATATGGGCTGATTCAAAGCTGCTATGTTTTTCCACTGTCAAAATAGAACCCTATAATCAGTGAGATTTACCTTTGTTTGTTTAAAAACAACAAAACAGTAAAGAACAAAACTGAGATCTTCATGTGTGTCTTTTCAGTAACAGACTGCATTTGAACGCAAAATGACAACTTCGTCAGCAGCAGAAAAGTGGACTCTATCCCATTTACTGGCAACATACCAGAAAATAAATCATATTAAATAGAAAGTACATTACAACTTAAAATATAGCCCAAACTGGCAATAACTAAAACTATTACTATCTCACATTCAATACCCACTGATATATAATATGTGGTGATGGTCACAAATTTGGTCTTAATTAACTGAATTCCAGAGCCATAACCAGGAATTTCCACTAGTGGTTCTGTGTGCTTATAGACATGATCAACAAAGAGCAAGGCATTGGAAATTGAACTACCCTCTCATTCTTGAAGACAGTGCATCTAAATGAGGATTGCAGCACATTGGCACAGCATGGTGAGGAAGCTTGATTGCCACTATCGGTGCCTGTATATAATGTCAGAGTACAGGGCTGCCAGTCAGGCACCATTAACAAACACTACATTCATTTTCAAAGTTCTTTACAAAGATTTAAAGGTACCTATAACAGGATAGTAGACTCCAAGATCCTGTAGAGGATGAGCTCCTCTATTGTGTCATATAGTTATCAAGTATTTGAAGGTGTAATATAATTACTGCTGAGTCTTACCTGCAGGTGAAAGGAGTTGGAGGTAAAGAAAATTAGGATCTGGGACAGATAGGGCCTATAGCGAAATCCTTATAAATAGCCATTTTGAGAGAGGGAAAGTGTAAGGTAGAATCTAATTTGCCTAGAGGGAGTAAAGTTGGAATTTCTACAGAGTGAGCCTAATTCACTGTTGACCAGCATATGTGGGTATTTACACTTGTGCAAAGTGAGTGCAGTTGCTGTATAATGCAACCAAATGAGACTGGTATGGCAGTGTTTTTTGTCTGTTCTGCACTGGCTGCACTGGAGTATACGACTATACAAGATGCAAGATAAAGGTAAATCAGACTCAGAATGTATAGTTTGTAAAAAACACAATGGGTACTACTTCTTTTTACATGATTACAAAGACACTGCAATCTTTAACCAGAATAGTTTCTGAACTGTAGCATTACAGAAACCCTTAACTGAAACTTGGCTGCTTCTTATTATTATAAATGAACTATAACTGTTTAGCTAACCCTTTTCAAAAAAAGTTGGCACAAATAAATTTAAAAAATGGATTTAAAATTAAATAAAAACATCAGGCAAAAGTGTAGACTTTTTATGCGAAAGAGGAAACTGGAAAAACAAATCAAAAGCAATTATGATTGGACTAATGACTGATCCCACAGAATGAGTTCATAGACTAATAGACTTGATGTTCAGAAGGGACCATCATGATCATCTAGTCTGACCTCTCCTGCACACTGCAGGCCACAGAACCTCACCCACCCACTCCTGTAATAGACCCTTAACTTTTCTGGCTGAGTTACTGATCTCCTCAAATCATGCTTTTATAAGCCATATATTGTAAGGCATAGGTACAAGAAGCAGATTGTGAAAAATATCTGTTGGAATGCTTTCACCAGCTCAGGTGAAGAAACAGAACAAAAACTATCAGAACTATTTTTATGTGAGTCAGACAATATCAGTACTTTAGCATCCAAAGCAACAGGCATCAGAACTCTGAGTCAGTTGTCTCCTGAAATAAATACTTGCATGCAGCCACAGATGTGACTACTACTAACAAATGAAAGTTAAGGATTCCATAAGTTGATAGGAAAAAGAATCAGAGATTTGTCTTTTTTGGAGGAATGGCTTGTTTTTAAATAGAAAGACTTATAGGTTGGCATACCTATGTCAGATTCTGGTCTCATTTACATTGGTATAAATGAGAATAGATTCTGGAGTAATATATCTAACTAAAAAGTCTTAATAAAAAGTCCCCATATTTAGCCTTTACAATCTGTATGTTTTGCAAAGCCAAATCCTATTCAATTCTTCCTCCAGAAGTTGACAAGTGGCCTCAGGGCTAATTTACTAAGTAAGAATCTCAGGATTTGGGCTGACAATATTTCCATAATCCTGCTGTAAACCACTGGTTGGGAATTGAAGCAGAAAGCCTGAATAAAAGAGAATTAACATCTGTCATATCAGTATTGCATGAATAAACAGCACCATGCATTCTAGAAGCAGTTTCTGCAGTCTGTCTTGAAGCAGTGTGTGACAGACTGACAATATCAGGAATGAACTTTACTGAATTAAATTAACCTGACTGAATTGGGGTTAATACCTTCAGGATATATTGTATTAGAAATGGGAATGCTTATGTACTATTGAAGGATTATATAGAATTTGTTTAGCAGGAAGACAAGATTAATGCAATCTCTGGAAGATGTGAGGATGTTCAAAGCGCATTTGGTAACAGTATGTGTGAAGGGGATTTCCTCAGGAAGGTATCAGTACTTTAGAAAATACACTGTGAGGAGAAAGACCCATTGTACACTAATTACGAGCTTCTGGAAAGTCCCCTGACCTATACAAAAGGGTGGATTAAATGTGCTTTTTCTGTTCGTCATGTTCAGCTCAGATAACCACCAAGACTTCCCTAGGTTGGAGGGGCTGGAAGATTTATCCTGACAGAATCCATGTTAGGGTTTAGGATGAACTTTTGTAACCTTATTAGCATGCATATAGATTATTTAATTGTTTTTAATATGTTTTTCTGTAATGCTTTTTTACTTTAAGAATAAAATAGGCTTGCTTAGAAAGACTTGTGTGGTACTTATATCTGTTGACAATCATTCTGTTAGCAGGTTCGCTCCCTGTCTTTGTCTAACTCATGAGGTGATGCCCACAAAGAGGATTCTTGAAAACCCAGTGGACCTGTATTTCTACAATACGAAGTCTTGGTGTCTGTTCCATTCCATAAATATATCTTTGGTGTAAATTGGTGGAATTATACCCACTCAAAGCAGGATTTACTTTGGCCCAAAGACTCTTTACAACATCCTGCTTGCCTCCATTTCTGGCAGTTCTACAAAAGGTTCTTCATTCAATATTTTTCAGTTCTCATTCCATACCTATCTCAGCACAACCATCCCCGTTTTTCAGGAATGGTCCTGATTAGCATTCTCCATTCTATTTCTTTCTCTTCTTCTTTCAGATTTCTCTCTCATAATCTCTTCCCTGCAGGGCGGCCCACAAGGCAGCAGTGAAATGCAGTGACAAAATTCAACATCTATATAAAATACAACATTTCATGTACTCGAGGTAAATATGCAGCACAAGTTAAATAGCCATCTAAAACTAAAAAGTCAGTTGCTAACAGAGAATATAACACCAGTCTTAAAAATGCACTAAAAATGTGTCAGTAACTTATGCCAGAGGAGAAACATATTGCCTCATAAACAGCACAAATAGTTCACAAAAATGCACATAATTTTATACATTTAATTTTGGAATCTAGGATTAAACATATTAATTTTCTCACTTTGAAAACCTGGCTTTATGGAGTAAGTAACAATACTGGATGATAGCAATGAAATCTAAGTACATTTCTGACCATACACTATCAATTTTTTTTAATGGAAACAACAGCAAAAACTGTCTCATGCTTTGCTTTTGATAATCTGATGGACCACAAATTAATGCTAAAACTAGTATGTTAGAAACCTCTTTTAACCCACAAAAGGGAAGTTGTTTATCATCAGAGAAGTGTCTCCATGTTTGCCAATGTTTGATAGAATGTTTAAATGCCCATTAAGAAATCATTTCAGTTTACTTTAAATTCATTCATCGTCGATGCTAATTAAAGTGTTTATGCTGCTATAATGCTTTAGACTGTTATTTTTAACTCAGTTCTGATCAAATACTAATTTTACACTAGGATAACTCCACTGACTTTGATGGTGTTACTCATTATTTACATCAGCCAAATTCTACTGTCAGTTACACTGAAAATCCAGAATAATCCCACTGAAGTCAAGTGGTTTAAGATTTACACCAGTCCAACTATCAGCAGAATTTTGGCCACCATTCTACATTTACTGAGGATTCAATAACTTGAAGTGGTTGAAAAATGGCATCCTAATATAGTTTATTATATACATAGGAACCTATGTTTTTTAGATAGCCCTACCACTGGTTATTATCTCATTGCAAAGAGAACATAGAAGGAGGAAAAGGAACAAAGCAGTTGTTAACAGATGTCTAGTTTATATACATAGTACTTTTAAACTGACAAAAAGAAGATTCATAACAAGGCTGAAGGATGTACTTATTCTGCTTCACCATGTGTTACATGACATCATAATCACCACAATAATACTGAAACCAAAAAGTGTGTTTTTTCCAGGTGTTGAGTAATTCAGTGGTTCAGTGATGTGTGCAAGGCAATTGATAGTCTTAAGTGTGTGTGTCTCAAAAGGGGTTATTTTGGAGGTTTTACTGATGGAAGAATGAAGGGTTTGTCACACAAACGCACAACCAGTTTGTAAATAGTTTACACTGATGTGATATATAATGCAGTGGTTTAAAGCAAGAGACTTTTGCCACTGGAAATCCACATTAAAATTTTGGTTTAAATAAGTATAAATTAATTTTGTGGGTTTCCTAGTCCCTCATGGGCACTGGACTACATAACAAAACTACCAGAAAGTTTACCATAATTGAATATTGACAATCTGATTAAGGGAGGCCTAGCACTGGAAGAACAGGTGATGTACAAGTCAGGATTGAGGTACAATAAAACAGAAATTCTTGCTCAGGCTAGAGACTGCATTCTGCCATTACAGATAATTGTGTCTAAAATTAAAATGAATACTATGCATTTGATGTGGTTCATAGCAACCTCCAGTTTAAATTGTTTATTAACTGGCATATAATTCTGTGATCCTTCTTAATAATAGACAGATCTCCAGATGTATATAACTTCTATATCTACAATAATAGATTTCTCAGCCATTATGTAATTTGGACAAAAAGGGTTTTAACAAACCATATACATTCATTTTGGGTTACTACATCAAACAGGTACACATTGGAGCCAATCTCAGCATAAATTATTGGTGTTAGATGAAATCATCTATGTACTTGCTCTTCAGCTGTGTAGCCAGTGGAGAAGTTTCTGATGACGTGAGATATTAAAAAAATTTCAGCTATATCAGAGATCCAGTCCTAAATTCTAATATTCAGGCACATCATATTGTGTATTTGGGATAATCGTTGAACCACTTTGAGTTCATAAATCAATGAACAGATTAGGGTTTTTCCATGTGTGAAAGATGCATGAAAAATATTGGAAGGAAATTGTAATTTGAAGATATTAAGGAGGGAAAGTGGGGGCAGGGAAGTACTTCTTGGATTGAAAAAAAACTGAAAAACATTAAAAAATATGAATACCATTTGTCCTGAGTGGTTCAACCACAGCACTTCTACAGATCTTATTTCATCTGTCCCTGTTTATAAAATCATTCATGTCCCTCTCCACCACCATCATTTACTACTAAAATACTATGTATATAGGAATAAAAACATGACGGCTTCAAGAGTCCCCCTTTATTCCCAGATAGACTAGTCCGGGTATGAGAAGAGGGGGCTCAAGGAGATGGGAACACACAGAGACAAGAGGGTGGAAGAGGAGGCACCAGGGGGAGGGTGATACAGGAGCAACAAGCAGCACTCATAAGTTGCTCCTGAGAAGATGGGGTGGGAGGGAAGACCTGCTCTCTCGGAGGCAAGACTAGTTCCTAAGAAGAGGGATGGGAGCAAAGGAGTTCAGCTCAGAGGAAGGAACAGCACCTGGGTATAGGGCCACATGAAAGACATTTTGTAAGAAAAAGCAATGTGGGTATTTAAAGGGGTGAAGAAAGAAAACCCTTGGTAGGGTCAGGTATGCAGCCCACGTTACATTGGTACATTGTGTATGATCCTGCAGGCATTACACAGAGCTCCCTTTGAAATTAGAATTACATTAGTTAACATAAAATATATAAATAGTTGTTGTTACTTTGAAAAACATGTAATCAAAGATCATCTTTTCATTATGTGTCTGCCAGGTGCCCAGCATAATGGGGCACTGATATTTAACTGGGGCGTCTATGTATTTTTGTGATATGAAGAATAATAATTGTAACTGTGAAAGGACCCTCAGTGGCTGGGGAGCCTAGTGACTAGACCATTGGCTCGGGGGCCTGTAGGTGGACTTGATCCCTCCTTTTCCCTCAGGTCCTGGCCCAGGGTTCTATGTCACTCAACCCCTAAACAGGGGAGATGTATCTTTCTCCCAGCCATGGGGGTGGGGGAAGTTTCAGGCCTGTTCTCCTGGCCTACTCCCTATGCAAGTCCTTTTAGTTTGGGGCTAGTTCAGTTGTCCCACAGCTGGGGCTTATCTGTAGGTTTCCCTTGGCAGGGGAAGATTTACTTGCCTCCAGTGGCTGCATTTACAGGCAGGTTGCTGATCTGTGCCGTCAAGCAGGCACCCAAAGAGCTCCTGCCTCTTCACTGGTCAGCCCCTGACTGAGCCAGGCTCCCTTCTTTTCTTCCCCTCCAGGTCTGGTATTGGCTGCAGGTATAATGAGGCGGGACTAGCTGAACCCACAGGTATTCTTTAACCCCTGCTGTGCCTGGCTGTAGTCTCTCTGCTCCTTCACAATAACCCTTCTGCCAGGTGGGATCAGCACCAACAAGGCCTGGATTCAATATCGAAGAGTTCTTCTTAATACAAAACAACCAAATCAAGCCCCCACCCAGTAATCAGGGAAAATTAAACACAACCCCTTGGTGCCTCCAAAGGCAGTACTTCCCCACTCACAAGCACTGAGTCTGTGTATAACAAAAGAAATGTTGTTGTAGCCACATCTATCCCAGGATACTAGGAGACAAGGTGGGTGAGGTAATGGCTCAAAATCTTTCTCTCTTGCCAACAGAAGTTTGTCCAGTAAAAGACATTACTTCACCCACTGTCATGGGGTATACAAATCCCACACTGGGACAGAAGGGGTTAAAGGAAAACAGAGGGCCCAGGTAGCCCTGCCATGCCAGCCCTGTAGTGAATGCTCCAACTGGAGACAGTGTTGAAAACGGAGCAACTCAGCTCAGAAAAGGGAGGCTGGGTGGAAATCCATAGGGTTGCCAACTTTCTGACTGCAGAAAATTGAACACCCTTGCCTCACTCTGAGGCACGGCCCTACCCCGCCCCTTCTCTGAGGTCCCATTGCCCCCCCACCCTCCCTCCATTGCTCGCTTTTCCCCCAGCCTCGATCACTCACTCATTTTCACTGGGATGGGTCAGGGGACTGGGGATGCGGGCTCTAGGGTAGAGCTGAAGGTGAGGGGTTTGGGGTTTAAGAGGGGGCTCCAGGCTGGGAGGTCAGGCCAAGGGGTTCGGAGTGTGAGACAGGGTTCCAAGTTGGGACAAAGGGTGGGGTGCGGGAAGGAGTGTGTGTTGCAGGCTCCAGGAGGGAATTTCAGTGAAAAGGGGGCTCAGGGCTGGGGCAAGAGTTTGAGGAGTGGGAAGTAGGCTACAGGTGGCACTTACCACAGGAGGCTCCCCGAAGCGGCTAGCATGTCCCACCACCAGCTCCTAGGCGTGGCAGAGGGGCAGCCAGGCAGCTCCGTGTGCTGCCCCATCCACAGGCACCACCCCTGCAGTTCCCATTGGCTGCAGTTCCCAACCAGTGGATGCTGTGGAGCACTCAGGGCATGGGCAGTGCACGGAAGACCCTGGATGCCCGTGTTCCTAGGAGCTGGAGGGGAGAGATGCGACTGCTTCTGGGAGTTGCACAGAGCCCAGGCAGACAGGGAGCCTGCCTTAACACCATTGCACCACCAGACTTTTAATGGCATGCTTAGTGGTGCTGACCAGAAGTCACCAGGGTCGCTTTTTACCAGGTGTTCCGATTAAAAACTGGATGCCTGGCAACCCTAGTGGAGGACAGACCTACCCTGAGGGCTCCAGACAGACCTACCCTGTAGAAGTTTCCCTGAGGGAATAGGACTATATGCTAATCCCAGTTGAGACTGATGATTTGGGCTTCTTTTTCATTTTCCGTTTTTTTCCTTATCGTTGATCAGAAGCTGAGGGGGCAAAGCAGCAGCAGGAAGTGATCCAGGAAGGGTAACTCAGAGGGCCCATTTGAGGCCAAGAACTGCTTACTCTCCTAGGGCCCTGGTTTGGAACCCAGTGGAGTGGGTGGGCCTGGGATCCCCCCATGATTGGTGTTGGGGTTGTTAACCATTAGCTTATCCAGCCCACCAAAGACCCTGTTAAACTCACCTTTTCTCTCTCTGACAAAATAAAACACATATTAACAGGGAAAGGGAACCAATCATTAATTTGGGAAAATATCACAACCACAGTTCAGAAGCATGTAACCCTAAGGAAACCTCCACTGTACATTGGATAGTGTCCTTTGCCTCAGTTTCCCATTTTGTGTTGTGAAAGTCCAATGAATGAATGTCCCTTTAATATGCCACTCCTCTTTCTCTCCACTGCACCCTACTCACAAGCCTTGTCTACACTACCGGCTGGATCGACCACGTAGAGATTGATCTATTGGGGATCGATTTATCGCATCTCATCAGGATGTGATAAATCAATCCCCAGAGGCACTCCTGTCAACTCTGGAACTCCAGCTCGCCAAAAGGCACATGGCAGAGTTGACAGAGGAGCCCGCTGTCAACCGCTGCCGCCCTGAGGACGGCAGGTAAGTCGACCTAAGATGCATCGACTTCAGCTACGGTATTCACATAGCTGAAGTGCATATCTTAGGTTGACCCTCCCCACTAGTGTACACCAGGACACAGTTGGTTGTCCTTGGTCCATGAAGACCAGGGTTCAGAGGTGTGTTTATCTCCCATCCCTGAAAAGGAGGGGTTGTTCAATGCCTCTTTTGCTGTTGCCACCACCTTTGCAACAGTTCACTGCTGCTGCTATCTTTCCAGTTGCCTCTGCTGCTGCTGGCCGCTGATGCATCTGTTTTTGCTGCCACCACTAGCTGCTTGCTGCCATTGTTATCTCTGCCACTCAATGCCACCTCTGCCATTGTTATCTCTGTTGCCATTCACTCCGTGTTGGCAGTTTCTGGAGAAAAACTAGTTTAGGACTGGGTTTAGGACTGGTTTAAACCTTAATTTACCAGGATGCTGGTAAATTAAGGTTTAAACCAGAAAACTAGAAAAAATAATTGCACGACTATCCAGCAAGTTCAGCAACCATGGAACGACTCTTTTCAAACTTTAGCTACATCCATTCAAAACTGAGAAATAGGCTTGGTCTATCCAATACATCAAAGCGGCTACAGAATGTAGCACGGTCAAATGGACTTGTTGATCTGCACTTTGCATGGCTAAAGTGTCAAGCCTACAACTCAGCATTATTATCGTTTTCATATAATCAGATGTTTTCAACTTATTTATATAATGTTGAAAACTGAAATAAGAGTCATGACATGTATAACTTCCTTGAGAAAATACCAAACTGTATACAGACATTCTGATGTTCAGTATTATAATTACATATACTGTATTAGTATAATGCCCATTTCAGTTAAAACCCTAAATTAATCTACAAATATACTGCTTTATGTAACCACAATTGGAATATGTAACTAAAAACTAAGTGTAATGTAGTATATATTAATGAAACAGTTTTAAAAATTAAAAAATGCCATAAACTGAGTCTAACTACTTTTTTCCAGGGTGGTAAAAACCATGATTTTACCTTGTAAAAATAATCTCTAGGAATTACCTGCCATCCCTGTGCTCAGCTCTGCTGCACAACTCACTCCTGCTTCTATGATGACATGTTCTGAGCTCTGTCTGCTGCACATCTAAGCAGAGTTGGTTTATCTGTGCAAATACGGTCTGTACTCCTGAAGTCTTCTCCAGTTCATCGCTAGATCTCAGAGGAACGTTCAGTCAGACCCTGCTTACATAATTAGTAATAACACTAAAAGCATGACTATAATTAAGAAGCGGGTATGCTCATCACCTATGCTGTAGCTGTTGTGCAGGGATTTGCACTGTGATGTTCTATGCGTTCATGATTTATAAACCCTACTAAAATTAAAAATATAAATGATAGAAAGCTATATGATCAGTCATAAATTTACATTAATTATTTACTCCACAGAAAAATAATTGAATTAATATAACCATAAGCCAATTAGCACATAAATTAATCCCTATCAGTACATCACCTACACAATGCTCTTCAGTTGTTCCACATGCAGCACTCCCACTGAAGTTGAAATTGCATATTCACAAAGGGAGAACAGGGTCTAAAGTCTGGACTTTATGACTATGTCATTTCTAAAACAGCTATGCAACCACTGCTGTTAACTAGTTGCCAAGATGCACACTGCATGACCCCACCAGGGGATAATAGCTCAGCATGTTGCATGAAACTCACCAGAACTGAACTGGTGAGAACAACTGAATCATTAATTATTCCAGAATTGAATCTATTCAAGATTTATTAACAGTAATTTACAAGAAAGGAGGTTGTTTGATTCCCAGCAAGGGTGGACAAACTGAATTTGACTATAATTTAAATGCACAATGTACTAAGGCAGTGGCTCCCAAAGTGAGGCAATTTTAAAAGTACATAAGTAGGATTGTTTGACATGTATTTGACTCGTTTTTACATATTACTATTGTATGACTGCAATTACAGTACATGTATACACAAATGCTCTATAAAGATTTAATTTTTAATAACACTTAGCATCAAAATGTTTTTGAATTGATTCATGTCTGAGGGCTAAAAGTAGATGCCATGATTAAACAACTTAGGGTTTGTCTACACTGGAAAGTTTTTTCGATGAAACTAGCATCGCCAAGGAAAAATCGACAAAAACAAAGTCACCAAAGCATATCTATATTTGCTCTCTGTGTCAACAGATTGTGTCCACATTCAGGGCACCTTTGTCGACAGCAAGAGCAATGGACTGTGGGTATGTATCCCACAGTGCTTGGCGACACCATCCATCGCTAGGTGTTGTGGGAATACAGAAACATAATGCAATCACTATTACTGGGATGTGCAAAATGTAAAACCATCATGCACCGCTTTGTTTACTACCCGTCCAAATGTCTCTGGCTTCTTTTCATGTCATTTTTCCAATTGTCATTCTTTTGTAGTGTGCGCCAGCATCTGCAGTAAAAGAGGATGGATCCCACACTTTTCTCTTATGCACTGTTAGGTGTTGTGAGGACATCAAGCCTGGCAGCACAGTTACTCACAGAGTGACTCGCAAAGTTGCAGAGGATGAATCACAGGCACCCAAGTGGCATTTCAAATCTCGTCAAGAATCGTTATTTGTATGAATGACCCATATAGCTCAATAAACTCATTTTGTATGCATGTGGGGGGATAATAAACTTGCATGCGCTTTTGTCTCTCTTGCGATTCTTGAACACGCTTAACATGCTCTGATAAAAGTGGGTCATATTTGCTGAGGAGCCCAACTATGCCTGAGGAGCCCAACTATGTTCCATTTGCATGGTCACCAATACATTGACTGGAATCAAAGAAAGACAATCCCTGCTCAGAAAGAGAAAGGATGGCATTCAGGATGCACTCAAGAAGTTTTTTTACATTTATTAGTTTCTGTAGTGAATTCAGTCAGGAGTAAATTCTCAACTGAATTTTCAGCTGATGCTGCCCTACTGTCTGATTTCCACGCAACATAGTTTTCCTTGTGTGACATTGAAATTTCATGTGATGGTATTCGGTCTTTCAACTTCCTCCAACTTCTGTTCGTGCTCCATCCTGACTAATCAGAGAGAACTGATGCATTTGCAGCATTTTTGTTCAAAATGAAGCAGGGTGCACAGTACAGAGTTTGTTTTTCTGTACTCCAGCATAACCAGTCTCTTGTGCAGGTCTTACCATTTGGAAGAGTTTTTGTCAACAGATGAGTAAGGAAAGGATGATTATCACAGTCTCATGAAATGTTACTTGGAATTTCAAAACAACTTATTTGAAGAAAAGATTGCATTTGGACAGCTTTACTCTTGTCAATAATTCCAGTGTCAGTTACAGACAAACCTGTAGTACTCATGAATTGCTCTTGTTGCATAAAATCTACATCTTCCTGTTTCTGTTGAGTTTCTTGATTGTACACAGGATTTTCTGCTGCATCTGGTACTGTTGGCACATCTCCTTCTTGATTACTGTCCTCATGTTCAGGTATTGGCATTGAAATATCACCTGTTGCAGTTGCAGGGTTTTCATTATCTGTAGCATTGTTTGTTGGGTAAGGTGTGTTTTCCAGTGATTTGAGAAGTGAAGTTATTGGCTTTGAGCACTCAGCTGCTGCTTCATTCAGTTGTTTTTGCTGTCTTTTGCTTGCAGCACTTTCAAATCTCCTCTTCATAGTGATCTATCTATCTGGTCAATATGTAGCCTATCCACACTTGAAATATTCTTCTGTAAATAAGTAGCTCGTCTACACTTGAAACTTTCTTCTGTAAACATGTACACAAGTACTGAATGGTACACAAATGCTGAAAAGACTTAAAATGAAAGAATACTAATTAAGAACACACAATGAAACAGTCAGACTATGGCTTTACACCTTTGCCTGTGCTGAGAATTCTGTGCGCTAAAGGAAGCATTTGTGGCAACTTATGAAAGCATTATCGTAAGTAAAGTGCAACATCCTTGAGGGAAGGAACAGAGCAATGATAGTGTCACAATTATAAACAGGTAGCACCATGTCCTGGTAGCTCACAAGGTAGGTACATAGGACCATAATTTCACCAAACTGCTGGCCTTTAGAGGATTCTGGCATAGCTGTCTCCTTCAGAGTCCCCTGATCCTTATATCCTGGGAGCATAGGCCATAATTGGTTTTGGTCCCTATGCTGGGACTCAAAAGACAGGGGCAAAGGCTTTCCCTGTCATGACCTTACTCTATTGCTGGTTCAGGAACAAAGTTCACTTCAAATGTGTCTAAGGATCATAAAAATGTAGAGGTGGAAGGGACCTGAGTAGGTCATCTTATCCAGCCCCCAACTGGAGGAATGACCAAGTAAACCTAGACCATCCCTGACTAGCGTTTGTCCAATCCATTCTGAAAAACCTCCAACGATAGGAATTCTACAGTCTTGTTGGAAGCTTATTCCAGTGCTCAGATATCATAGTTAGAAAGTTTTCCTAATATCTAGCCTAAATCTCCCTTGCTGCAGATTAAGCTGATTACTTCTTGTCCCACTTCCAGAGGACAAGGAGAACAATTGTTAACTATCCTCTTTATAGCAGACCTTAATTATTTTAAGACTATTATCAGGTCCCTCCTTAGTTTTCTTTTCTCAAGAAAAGAACATGCCTTTTTTTTTTAACCTTTTCTCAGAGGACAGGTTTTCTAAACCATTTATAAATTTATGTTGCTGTTCTCTGGACTCTCTCTCCAATTTGTCCACATCTCTATTAAAGTTTGGCACCCAGAATTGCACGTATGCTTCAGCTGAAGCTCTCCACTTCTGAGCAGAGTGGGACAATAACCTCCCATTTCTTACATATGACATATTCCCCAAAACGATATTAATCTTTTTTATAATGACTTCACTGTGTTGATTCATGTTCAATTTGTGATCCACTATGACCATGAGATCCTTTTCAGCTGTACTATTGCCTAGCGATTAATCCCCATTTTGTAGGTGTGTATTTATTTTTTTCTTTGTAAGTGTAGTATTTTGGAATTATCTTTACTGAATTTCATCATGTTGATTTCAGAGCAATTCTCTAATTCATCAAGGTTGTTTTGAATTCTAATTCTGATCTTCAAAGTGCTTGGAACTCTGCCCAGGATGACATCATCTGCAAATTTTATAAGGTTATTCTTCAGTTCATTATCCAAGTCATTAATTAACTATTGACTAGTACTGGATCCAGAAGAGACCTTTGCAGGATCTCACTAGATAGGTTCCCCCAGTTTGACAGCAAACCACTGAAAACTGCGCCCAACTTATACTAATTTCATCTAGACTACAATACTCTAGTTTGCTTATGAGAATGTCAGATGGGACTGTGTCAAAAGCCTTAGTAAAATTAAGATATGCCAAAACTACAACTTCCCTATTATCCACTAGTAACCTTGTCAAAGAAGAAAATTAGATTGTCTTCCAGGATGGTCACAATAATCATTTGGGGGATATCCAAATCTCTACCGATTTTAGTTGGTGTCTCACCATTTTTAGATCTCTTAATTATTTCCATTTTTGTTTCCAAAGTAATTGTTCTGTGTTTCTTTGAAGAAGAAGAAATATTTTGCACCAGATTTATGGTGCAATGTGAGGTGCCTGGGGAGCCTGCAGCCCAGCAACTTGCCTATGGTTAACCAGGGGAGCCCAGAGGGTTCCAGCTTCCCATCAGGTGGGCTGCCAGGGAGCTTGAGGACTGAGCTTGCAGGAAATCAGACACACAGAATAGCTAGCTTTCTAGTTTCTATCTGAAGTTTGGATAGTATCAACACATTCCCACGGAACATGTCAATTCTGTCAAAACAGCATTTCCCTTCCCTTTCATGGGCTCCTGCAGGAGCTTTCACTATCCTTGCAGTTCCTTTCTGCATCCCATCATGAGCTCTTGTAGGAACCTTTCCACCCTCTAGCAGTTTTCCCTCATTTCCTCTCCACCGAGCTTCCCTACTGACTTTAAAAAGGCCAGCAGGATGGTGTCTAATTAGTTACTGATGGACTGGACCTTTCCACCTATGACAATGTGCACAACCAAACAAATTAGATTCAAGTGGAGAAAAGAGTTAGAACAGACAAGGTGAAGAGCAAAAATATGCAGCAGGCACATTTACTCATACAGAAAGAGGTGGTCTGCTGTGAACTTCCTGGAGGTGCAGACAGTCCAGTCAGTGGTTCTCAACCCATGGCCTGCTTGCAGCCCAATCAGCACACAGCTGAAGCACATGTGACATCCTCAGGACAATACAGGTAGCATACATATTGTATGATTGCCTTCCACATAACACAGAGGCAATGTGTATGTGCAGCCCACAATAGTAAATAGGTTGAGAACGATTGGTCTAAGCTACAGTTTCTATGAATAATGAGGAACAGCCCTAAATGATCCACCTAAGGATTTATTGTTTATAGATTTACTCAATTTAATTTAATTCAAGAACAGTCAAAAGAAATTAAATAAAGATTATACACGTAGCAAAAAAAAAATACATAGCAACATCAGCTAATTACATAGACAGAAGACATTACAATTAGAGGTGAGCCAGCTAGTAATTCATCTTACTGGGCACAGAGCAATCATCAACCTGGTGATCTTTTACTGCCTATAACATATGACGTTTCTGATGGAACACAAGAGATTGCTTTGAACAATGCAACAGAACATAAATAGACACATCTGTTTATCTAACTTACAGCTGTGATGTGCAACATCACTAGGAAGACATTCTGTTTCTTTTGGAATCAATTATTATCCTCAGAGGTGAAATATTTCTTCCACTAAACTTCAGAAAAATAATGGGTATTTCTCAGATGGGAAATCTCTGCTCACAACTAACTGACAGTTTGTTTCTCAATTTAATATTTGCAAATCTATCCGACTCCACGCTGGACCTGGAGTCAAAGTCCGAGGGCAAATTTCGTACAAGTAAAAATTTAAATCGAAGACTGTCAACAGCAAGACATCTGTTTCAAAGGAATAAGTTGGAAGACTTCCACTGAAAAATATCATTTCTGAGGCTGGCAATTTACTATTCTTATGAGCTTCAGACTGATTAATTTTGAGGGACTGACTTAGGAGAGGTCACCTGACCATTGTGGTAGCAGCCCCATATCCTAAGATACTACCTACATCTGAGGGAATATGAGGAAGCCTTTATAAACAGGACACCTGCACAGAAAAGAGGTTGGTATTTACAAGTTGGAGTGTTTGTAACTTTGCTAGCTGTATTAATAAAACTATTGCAAATTCAAAAGGCTTTTTCCTTAGCATGAGTGTTGCAACTGTGCATGTTGGTGTTTCCAACTAAACAGTAATTCTAATAATACTGGGCCTGAATTTGGATCTACAACATACCAAACTTTGGAGTGTTAATTGGAAAATCTTAAGTAATCAATATAATTAACACACAGTCACTAACTTAGGCAACACAGACCATCACCCTGTCTGTAATCTTTGGGCAAGGTTATTGAGAAGGTAGTGTTGAGGCAGCTCCAAGAGTATCTGGAGTCTTCAGACTTCCTTGACAGTCTGATTTCAAATTCTTTTGTTCTCACTGGCTGAAGATTTCTTTCTAACCATGGATGAACATCAGTTTGTAAAGTGCTTTAGGGGTCACTTTTATATAAAAGGTATTAAATACAATCAAATTATGTTCTAAAGAAAAGATAATTGATACAGGTTTCAGGCTTGCAATGGGACCTATTAGATGGTGGAATCCACAGTTTGCTTTTTATGTAGTTTTAATTTTAATTAAAATGACACCACCAAATGAAAGTAAATTATTTTACTTATATTTTTCCAGAGTGCTTTGTTATTCATTTAATTCTATTTTAATTAATATTAATCCTTTTCCCCAGCCACCTGTCACCTGTCTTTCTAAGCCCAAAGCCTACAAGTTAATGCACTAATGAAAACTACGGACAAATACTTATGAATAACTTTATGCATGTAAGAACTACTCACACATTTCAGAGTAACAGCCAAGTTAGTCTGTATCCATAAAAAGAACAGGAGTGCTTGTGGCTTAGATAATAGGCCATCTTGATTATCACTACAAAAGGTTTTTTCTCCTGCTGATAATACCTCATCTACATTAAATAGTGACTTAGAATTGATATGGTAACTTCCATCTTTACACGTGTGTATATAATCTTGCCTACTGTGTGTTCCATTCTATGCATCTGATGAAGTGGTCTATAGCCTACAAAAAGCTTATGCTGAAATAAATTTATTAGTCTCTAAGGTGCCACAAGTACTTCTGTTCTTTTTACTCATGTACAAGATTGTTACTCATGTACAAAAAGGTTAGCACAGTCAGGAGATTAGACTGTAATCTCCTTAGTGAATGGGATGTGTTTGGATACCACCAATAACAGTGGAAGCCTGATTCTGACTCAGCTCTCTGAACATCACTGTAATATTTTTATTATTACTTATTTGTAATAGTTTAGCCAATGTAATTAGATGCCCAGATTTACAAAAAAAACATCTCTAGATCTATAGGCAATGTTTGCTGTGCATTTTGAAAACTTATTTTAAAAAATTGCATAAAGAAGCAACGCTTCCATTCATGGAATTTATAAACACAGTTCCTTCATGCAGCGTCAATAGAATAGCTATTGCTATACTATGCCAAACTGCTCAAACATACTTTTTGTTCTGTGTTTGTCCGGCGCCTAGCAGAATGGCGTACTCCTCCATGACTGGGGCTTTTAGGAGCTATGATGATACAAATAAATACAATTATTAATAATAAATACAGTGGAGCCCCGGTATAACGCTCCCTGCTATAACGCGAGTTCGGTTATAGCGCGGTTATACCGTGGCTCCCAAGTCCTGTGTTCTCTGTCCCCAGCAGGGGCTGGGGCCATGGCTTCTCTCCCCTGCTGGGCAGTGCGGAGAGAAACTGCAGCCTCCCCTGCCAGGGACAGAGAACTCAGGACTGTAGGCGGGGGCTGCGGCTTCTCTCCCTGCTGCCGAGCAGGGGAGAGAAGCTGCGGCCCCCATCTGCCTGGGACAGAGAACTCCAGGGCTGCAGATTGCAGCCCAGGAGTTCCCTGTGGAAGCCACAGCTGGGCACCTGCCGGGACCGGGGGACTCCGGGCAGCCTGAGTCCTCCCGCCCTGGCAGGCGCAGGGCCGTGGCTTCCCTAGAAGCCACTGCCCCCATGCTTGCAGGGACCGGGGGACTCTGGGGCTGCCAGAGTCCCCCAGTCCTGGCAGGCGCCCAGCCGCGGCTTCCCTAGAAACCGCTGCCCCCACGTCTGCCGGGACAGGGGGACTCCGGGCTGCCTGAGTCCCCCTGTCTCGGCAGGTGCTGGGAAGTGGCTTCCAGCAGTGGCTTCTCTGGAAACCACTGCCCCCGCGCCTGCCAGGGGCAGAAACACCGGCGTCTGCAGCCCCGAGTCCCCTGTCCCAGGAGGTGCGGGCTGCAGCTTCTCTCCC